>CM052887.1:58935452-58987972 GCA_028534135.1 Potos flavus | reverse complement strand
TTTGTTTTGTTTTGTTTTGCTTTGGCAAAGATAATAGAGTCACGCCATTTGATTCACCAATTCCACGCCTAGGTTTTTACCCGACTTACTTGAAAATGTGTGTCCACAAAAATACCTGCATCAAGAATATTTATAGCAGCTTTATTACTAAAAACTGGAAACAACCAAAAGATCTTTCAATAATCCTTCAATGTTTGGATAAACAAACTGTGATACATCCACACAATGAGATATGATTCAGGGTAAAAAAGAATGCAACAGTAGCTTTGAAAAGATGAAAATAAATCACAAATACATAATATTAAATGAAAACAACCCATCAGAAAGGGCTACGAACTGCACTAGTCCATTTATATGACATTCTGGAAAAGGTAAAATAATAGAGACAAGTAAGGAGATCAATGGATGCTATGGGTTCAAGGAGGAAGGCTGACTAAGTGAAGTGCAGAGGATATTTTAAGGTAGTAAAACTATTCTGAATGAGACTGTAATGTTAGATACATGACACTATGCATTTCCAAAGCCACATAACTTTACAACATAAAGAGCGAATCTCAACGTATATAAATTTTAAAAAAGAACAAGAATCATTATGGGGGTTAGGGAATCCCAAAATGGAATGCAGTGTGACCCAAAACTATACAGCAAATGTATGAAACAATCTCCCTGAAGCGAGGTGAAAAGTCTCGACTTAAGTAATTTTGGCGATACACGGGGCCCTCAAGAATAAAGGTAAAAAGAACCATGGATATTCTGTATTCTAGTTGATAAATCTGTTTCTCACACAGGCAAGGGTTAACAATTCTGAAAACACTGTACATGGATACTCTGAATTGAACAATTAAGTAAATGAATGGTGGATGGTGAGCGTCAGGCTTCTAACTGTTGGGGTGGTTACAGATAAACAAGGGAGGGCGGCTAGGCTGATCTATTCGGTAATGGATAGAGTTGGAGGCATTCATATGAACTCCTGTTTCACTTACTATAGATATAGATGATTGCATATAGAAGTATTTTAGGTAAGTGTGTATTTATGGGTTAGTATACATGTATTTCCTTTTCTGCCAGCTGAAAGGGCCTAGAAACAATGATACAAGAATATCAAGAAGAACACTAAGTACTCAGATTCTGGCTTCTAATACCATTCTCCAGTGAAAGGAACCAGGGTTCCTGGAAGAAGTGGCTGATTCCAGGACTGGGGCAGGAAATACATGAGAGGAGCCTGAAGCATCTTGTAGTGGCAGAGAGTTCGGAAGTAGTCAGTGAGAGGGGTATATCAAAGGGACACAGGAATCCATAAAAGAGCTCCCTAATGCCGCAGTGGTACAATTTGAGCAACACACTAAATTAGACAGTAGTAGACTAAAATCTCAAGTATAAAATATATATCCCGGAGCCCATACAGATACCAAAATATTTTGAATAAATATATCAAGAGAATAGACAAACTGCTCATGCAAAACAATTCCAAGTAACTTATGTAGATACTCTTCCCTCACAGAGATGGAGTGCTACTCCCTACTCTTTGTGGTCTACTCATATTGACTTTCTTTCAAATACTATGGCATGTAAAAGGAAAAAGAAATTAGAGTGACAAACACTACCTCAGTCAGGTGATCACAATTAACACAAACACATAATTAACACATAAGTCAGTCATGTTGACAGTATATACCTCTGTTATGATGCAGCAAAAATGACACTTCACCACAGTGGACTTCCTTTAAAAAAAAAATAGATTTTATTTATGTATTTGAGAGAGGAGGAGAACGCGAGCAGTGGGGAGGGGAGTGGCAGTGGAAGGAGCAGTGAGAAAGGCAGACTCCTCACTGAGCATGGAGCCCAATGTCGGGCTCAATCCCATGACCCTGAGATTGTGACCTGAGCAGAAGTCTGACACTTAACCAGCTGAGCCACCCAAGTGCCCCCACAGTGGTCTTCCTTAAAAAGACAAAAAGAAAAATAACCCCAGGTCTAGTCATGAGAAAAACATCAGAAAAGTCCCAATTAAAGGACACTGCAAAACTACTTGACCATTACTACTCCAAACTGTCAATATCATTCAAAACAGAGAAAGTCTGAAAAACTTTTAGAACCAAAAGGAGACATGACAACTAAACTTTATGTTGTGTTCTAGATGGAATCTTGGAACAGAAAAGGGGCATTAAGTAAAATGAGGGAAATCTGAATATAATATGAACTTTAATAATAATTTATCAGTATTTGTTCATTAATTGTGACAGATGCACCATATTAATATACAATGTTAATAGGGAAGACTGAGTATACAGTATATGGGAACTCTCTTTAGTATTTTTGTCACTTTTCAGTGGTTTAAACCTATACTAAAACGAAAAATTCTTTGAAAAATAAAAGAAAAAGAGGCACCAAAAAATCCCACTTGTGACAAACACAAACATTAAGATTAAAAGACTACATTTATCTTCAAACATAATTAATAAAATGTAAAAAAAATAATGTACTACAATATTTCACTGCTAAACTTAAGAACACTGGGAGGTAAATAGAACATAAAATAAGTTACCTGAGAGTAAGAGCACCTCCCCACAACACACACACACTGACAACAACAACAAGAGATTGGATTTCAACATAGGAATAAATATCAGAATGGAATCAACTTCTTCACGGAAATATATTTCTTAGCAGAAACATATAAAAGGTTCGGATTAGATATCTTTAAAATTTCAAAGGAAAATTATTTTCATCCTAGTATTCTACACAATCTATATTATCAATTATTTCTGAAGTTAGAATACCGAAATAAATAACTAAACAAACAGACCACAATAATCTACCTAACACTTTCAGTTTCTTAGCAAGTTGCTGGATGGTCTGTTGTAATAACAGGGGAGTAAATCAAATAAGAGAATCACATCTTACTTGAGCAGAAGAACCATCCATTTCACTGCATTTCTGAAACAATTTTAACAAAGTGTTAGAGAATATACCCACTATTTTACCAGTATCCTGAATCTAGGTAGAGAATAAAACTTAATCATTTGTTTTGCTTGGTGCTCTTACAATCTTTAAGTAATAATTGAATAAAAGGAGGAGATTTTTTTTTTAAGGAAAATGTGATTGTGTGGGATGTACTTTGGGTCATGTTGGTGTTTTCAAATAATAAGAATAAATGAACTCATTAAATGAAGAGCAAATATTTTTAGAAGGGTATATAATTTATTCAATTTATACAAGATTTTTCTATTAGAGTTAATCAGGTTCATTAATATCGTAAAAAGAATGTCAAAAATTAACACGTCATATATATAAATTCACACTGATTGTCAAACTAAAATTAAAACATCTTATTGCTATTTTAATACATTTTAGAAAGATAATTTGAACAATTTTAAAAACTACCTTTTGAATAAAGAATACAAAGTTTCTCCGTTAACCTAATTTTAAACTGCTTTTTCATCCGTATTTGAAGCAATCTTTCTGCAATAATGGGGAAACACCCTTTGTCTACTTCCCCAATAAAGATTTATATAAGAATTCTTTTTCTTTTTCCCATTTTCTTCTCTGTAACAGATGTGCCTTCTCAAAATACCCCACAGGAATGATTTCAGCATGGTAACAACCAACAGGCTGCTGCTTTGTATTACTTTCCTAGACTAATTATAAGAGAAGCTGGAAAATCTGCTTTGCTTCAAACTTTACACATGAAAAATAAAATAGATTCAGAATAAAGATTTTACGCTCTTATCCTAAGGAAAAAGGGTGGGGGCTGAGTCAGTGTAGCTACAATAAACCATGAGTACTAAGAGAGGGTCTTTTGAAGCTTTTTTTCACTTCTCACTGTGCTATAGAGGAATTTAGGAGAAAAGTTTTGTAAAACTGTAAAAAAACTTCGTCTTAGTTCTTCAAAGAGGTTTAAATAGAGAACGGAGATGATGATAATAAAAAAGCATAGTCTGTAAATCCATAAAAGCTCAGGTGTGGAAGATTTTCAAAGTAATTGCATATTAATTTCATGTTTTCAGAATATTTAAATTTTATGCAAATATGATAAAGGAAACATTTTGCTTTCATTATAAAGTACTTTTCTTTATCTCCTTCAAATTACTACCATCATTCCATTTAAAAAATACTTTTAAAAGTTCTTCTCCATTATGATGCACAATAAATTATATGATATTCATTCTACTAACCATTCCTCGAGGTGTGACTTGGAAAATATCTTTATTACTTTTGATTCATTATCTTCACTGTCTGTTGGAATTATTAATTTTATATCTCTAGCTCTGCTTTGAAATTATCATTTCTTTTCCTGACAGGAAATTTTACCTGGGATGGAATATGAAAAAAAAAAATTTTTTTTTTCTTTTTCATTACTGGGATACTTTTCTCAAATACTCATGTTTCCATTATTTTGTTGAAATTGGAATAGTAGAAGAGGATGTGTTGCTATATTAAATCATTCTCAATGTAAATCATGAATTACTTGTTTTTATGGCCCAGGTGTAAAATAATACCTTTAGATTTTGATATAGATTTGGAAAGGATACAAATTGTAATTAGTAGAAAGGGTAAGATAATATAGTAGTAAACTTGAACATTCAGAGCACAAAATATTGTTCATTCTAGATAAACATAATTTACTAGTAGTATTTTCACACATCATTAATACATCATTTATGCATTAATTTATACACTAACTTGTAAAAATTTCTGCTGTGGGATTTCTAAGATAGTTACTAAAAGCCTCTGGACATGAACTAAGGAATAATATACTATGGCCTATGACATCTTGAAAATACAGTTGACCCTTGAACACATGGGTTTGAACCATGTCATCCACTTATACATGAATTTTTATGATAAATGCGGTACTTTAAATGTAGTTTTTTTCTTCCTTTTGATTTTCTTAACATTTTCTTTTCTCTTTATTATAAAAAAATATGGTATGTAATGCATAAAAAACAAAATATGTGCAATTGGGAAGGCTTCCAGTCAACAGTAGACTATTAGTAGTGTTAAGTTTTTGAGGAGTCAAAAGTTACATGCAAATTTTTTACTATGCCAGGGAGTCACCACCGCTAACCCCCATGTTGTCCAAGGGTCAACTGCAGTCAGCAGTCTATAATTAACTCATATATTAGCCCACTACAGGAGAATATGTGGGGTGAAAATGAGATGAATAGCAATAATTATTCACACCTATGAAAATAAAATTTTCTTGCAAAGACCATGAGACAGATTACATAAGGGCAATGAATGGAACTCAAATTTACAAACATTAACCCTTTTCTCATTAGAATTTAGAAAGCATTATAAATTTATGTTTTGTTTCACAATCTTTGTGTTAGCTTTCTTTTCTTTGCATTCTTTCCTCAGTAAAGTCTTTTTGAAATTTTTTGATTAATTTCTTCCTGTTTTCTCTAAACTAAGTGGAAAAGAAGGGAGACATTTTTATTCATGGCCAACCCTGAAGAGTAAAGGCAAGAATTAGCCCTAAAGATCAGAAGTTAGAGTCATGAGGAGGCCACTATTAGGAGAATGTTAAACTCGTGGCAGAATGACAAGGCCCTGGTGGTGGATAGCACCATCTCTCCATGAGCTCTTTGTGCCAGTTCATTGAGGATATTTGAGAGTGTGTGTGAGTAGGAATACACATGATTTCTTCCTTCTTTCCTGAGGTATTGAGGACTGATTTGGACTTTAAAGCTGGTCATAATATTTATTAAGCCCAAGAAAAATGTTAGTTTTTTTTAAATTTGTAATTTCGTTCTCACCTCACAACTGAAATACTATGTTAGTATCTATATTGTCCTCATTTTATATATTAAAAACATCAGACATAGATACATAGTCATTTGTTTAAAATAGTAAAGGACACTAAGGTCTCACTGTCTTCAAGGGAATATATTGGTCTATTTCCAGACACTCCACTGATTGAAAACTGTCCCACAGTTCATATTTAACTCCCACTGCTTTTTAATCAAGTGCTTAGAAAAGTCACATTTAATAGACTTCTTCAGAATAACTCTGTATGTAACTTTATAATCAACTATGAAAATAATTTTAGGTTAAGGATTCAATTTTAAATGAATGTCAAAATAACTCATCTATTAAAGTATATGTCTAAATGTCCACAGTATTGATTTCTAACAGAATTGATTATATTTTGTATATTAACTCAAAAAGATATTTACCTGCTCCAAATTCTTCTCAACAACTCAGTGAGATAATTTTCTGGATAAATAGTAACGAATCCCATTATTTTTTCCAAATAAGCATTGTTTCTAGTGATTTGGTCAACAATTTTAGAAAAATTTAAAGACTTCTAAAAGTAAATTTTAGAATTCACTTCTAAAAGTAAAATTTTCTGCACTAGTCTATAAAACACTCTGAGAGTTGGCATTACTAATTTAAGTATTTATACACAACTAGAAATGTGTTTGTTTTACAAACTAATTGTTATTAAAAACTGTAAAATTGGGAATTTTGAGGACTAAAATGGAGCATTTTGACACTTAAATTGAAATCATATTATAAGTTGAGGAATGGAAAATGAAGAGATAGAAGGTCACTCATTCATTTATTTGAAAATTATTTATTTAATATGGCCTATGGACCAGAATTTTTAATTTTTTAAGTAAAGCTCTATGCCCAACGTGGGGCTTGAACTTATGACCCTGAGATCAATAGTTGCATGCTCTACCAACTGAGCCAGCCAGGAGCCCCTGGATCAGGATTTTTATAGTTTTATAGTTTTTGAGGATATATAGACAAGCACCACAATTCTAGGCCTCAAGAAACTGGCAATTGACCTGAAAATAAATCAATAATTATCATGAGTTTTGGCAATACATTTAAATTATTTATTTTTATTTTATTTATTTTATTTTTTTTTTTAAAGATTTTATTTACTCATTTGACAGAGAGGAGAGAGATCACAAGTACGCAGAGGCAGGCAGAGAGAGAGGGGGGAGGCAGGCTCCCCGCTGAGCAGAGAGCCCGATGCGGGGCTCGATTTCAGGACCCTGAGATCATGACCTGAGCCAAAGGCAGAGGCTTTAACCCACTGAGCCACCCAGGCGCCCCCATTTAAATTATTTAAATACATCATTAAAACAAACAACACCAAAATTTAGACAAACACCATTTCCACAAAGACCAAAAGAATTAAGTAAAAACTGAACAAAATCTACACTAGCCAACGGCTTTTCTAAAAAAAAAAAAAAAAAAAAGCAGAAATCAAAATATAAATATAAATCAAAGTATAATCTGAAATATATCTACTAAATGGAGCTTTTATTACTTGAGAAACAAAAGTTATGATAAAGGATAGTTATATGTAATTAACATAGGTAAATAAGTTATTTAACTCATAGAAAACATTGAAAATTTTAATACTGTTTCCTCAGTATTTAATAGTTAAGCAGAAAAATCAAAGACATAGATAAATTAAGTTAAATAATTAAATGCGAAAGATGATATAATAATTATATTTCAAATTTTCACCTTCCAATGAAAGGATAAAGCTTTTTATAGTGTCATTAAGCATTTACAATAAATTATCATATGGTTAACCTTAAAGAAAATTTCTGTATCTGAAAATCAGAAACTCTGAAACAAAGCTTTTGGGAAACAAATGAAGATGAGCAATCAAGTTAAACACAGAAACATAAAATTATAAAAGCAGGGAACAATAAAATGAGTAAGTAACTCCAAGGGCTATGTCTTTGTTAAGTAATAAATTAGACAAATAATATCCAAAAGACAATGAAAAATGAGATAACATGAGTACATATATAAATTCAAAGTAGAATAGATAAAATTAAATACTGTGTGCAATTCTAAAACAAACAAACAAAAAATTGGAGCATAATTTTTCCATGAGAAAAAAAAGCTCTAAAAACAAAATTCTAAAGCTATAAGTCAAACTGTTATAAATAACACTAATCCCATAGAGTTTTATTCATGAGCACTTTAAATTTTTCAACTCCACAGAAATAGCTTTCTTACATACTTAAAATACTATTACACTGAAAATAGTCATAGAAAAAAAATCAGAGCATTCAAACACATTGGGATAAACCTAAAATGATCATTGATTTGCAGAATAAAAGAATCAATAAATTTTAATGAGAATTATAAAGGAGAATTGAATAAATGTAAAAAAAAAACAAAACCCTGAATCCTTTCATATGCAATTCAATATTGATGTTATTTTTTCAAGTCAATTCATATAACAGAAGCTATTCCACCTTTATAATTTTTGAGATATTTTAAAACTTAAAAGAATTTGTTTTAAAAAAGAATAACAAAATGCAGAAACAAAAATACAGTCATTAAAGACATGGTAGTTTTTTTAATAACGTTGGAATGTAAATCAGTAGAGAGTTATTATTAAAAACTGTAATTGGTGGCACATTTGGTCAAATATTTTTGGAAAAAATAATTATATCCACATTTCTCAAAAACCAAGCGAATAATTCCAAAATAAAATAGAAATAGGTTTGCCTAATGAAATACAGTACATACAATTTAATTCGAATGTCTGATAATCAACAGAAGTTTTCAATATAATACATCCTATGCAAAATACAATAAAAATTATCAGCTTTTTATCTGAGGATTTAACTATATTTTTTATTTTCTAAATCTGGCAGCTATAGAGACAAGTTAAAAAAACAGACGTTATAAAAGAATCAGAATTTTAAAAAACTAAAGAATAAAAGCAAGAGAATGATGCATGAAAGTAATATATTTGACCAAATAATCATTTTAGAAGAAATGTCTTTAAGAGGACATTTTATTGAGCAGGAAAGTTAATAATTACATATTTACTGAGCAGGAAAGTTAATAATTTAAATAATTTTTAATGTCACTCTTTCAAATCACTAAGAAAAGTATCCAGACAAAAGAGATGACAAAGTAATTCATTAAAAAATACTAAAAGCTGGGGCACCTAAGTGGCTCAGTGCCTTAAAGCCTCTGCCTTCGGCTCAGGTCATGATCTCAGGGTCCTGGGATCGAGCCCCTCATAGGGCTCTCTGCTCAGCAGGGAGCCTGCTTCCCCCTCTCTCTCTGCCTGCCTCTCTACCTACTTGTGATCTCTCTCCCTCTGTCAAAAAATAAAATAAAATCTTTAAAAAAAATACTAAATGCTAATACATACGATTAATCTCCCCTTTCACTCATAATTGTGTGTAGAAATCAAAATTTATTTTTTAATTTGAACATTTGTATTACTGAGGTACACGTGCAGGCCTAGATATTATATAGAAACACCTGAGGGAGAACAACCTTTGTCCTTTTTTCCCTGATTGACATCTGTATCCTCTGCACAGGGCCTGGGCGTGAACAGCTCTTACCCTACCCTCAGCTTCATCAACTAGCTGGATTTTGCACAGAACACCTCTAAAGTGCCTCTCAGATCCAGGCTACCGGTCTATTACTCCATTGACAAGGGCCTATCCCATTTGCACTCCACAAAGGAGAGGATTTGTCACCCAGCAGACACACACTCCGATTCAGCCTCTGGGGAGGGGGGTGTGGTGGCACTTTTAAAATGCAGATGCCTATATCCTCTTAGACCAATTAAATCAGGATATCTGGGAATGGGACCAGAATATCAGTGTTTTTAAAACCTCTCCTAATAATTCTAATGTGTAGTCAGTGTTGAGCTTCCGACAAAGGAAGAAAAATATAAAAAATTTCACAAGGTAAAAAAAAAAAAAAAAAAAAAAAAAATTCACAAGGTGCCTTCTGAAACATGACATAACACATATAGGAAAAAGAATGATGGACATCGGCATATGAAAATTGTCAAGTTCTATATGATAAAATATTCTGGAAAAATTTCCAGTGACCTACACTGCAGAGGGTGCTGAAAAAATATTTAAAGACAAGGGCACCTGGGTGGCTCAGTGGATTAAGCATCCAACTCTTGATTTTGGCTCAGGACATGATATCAGGGTCGTGAGATCAAGCCCCTTATTGGGCTCCACGATGAGAATGGAGTCTGCTTGGTCTCTCTCTCTCTCCCTCTGCCCTTCTTCCCCAATTCCCCTCTCTAAAAATAAATAAACAAACAAACAAACAAATAAATAAATCTTTAAATAAGTAAATTTAAAATATTAAATATGTATATATTTAAAGACAAAGGGTCAAGGACCTTACTTTCAAATAATTTCTGTAATATTTTAAATAGGAAAAGAAAAACAATGTGACAGAAAAACAGCAAGTGGTTTGAATGAAAAATTTACCAAACAAAATATGCCCAATGAATACTAAATCTCACGAATAATCCAGAAAATATAAATTAAAACGAGAAAGTTCTTTGCCTCATAAAGAGACTAATAATATTCAGGGTAATATCCTGAAATATTGTTGGTGAATGCACAAATCATGTCTTTTTGAGACAAATTTAACACTTTCCACACACCTTAAATATTTGCCCCAGCAGTTCATACGTACAAAGATAAATATAGAGTGATAGTCATTGAAACAGTGAAAGAGTAAAAATCTGGAAACGAAATTAATGGCACACACAAAATCTAATGACTAATAAACAATTTCAGCTTTTATTGTGTCTGGATAGGAAAGGCTATGGTGTAGTAATAAGCACTCCCAAACCGTAGTGGCTTTTAACACCAAGGTTTATTTCTTACTCATGCCTCACTGAGGCAGAGGGAACAGACCTAGCAATTAAATACCCTGGCCAGGGGTGCATGGGTGGCTCAGTGGGTCAAGCATCTGCCTTTGGCTCAGGTCATGATCTCAGGGTCCCACTGGGCTCCCTGCTCAGCAGGGATTCTGTTTCTCCCTCTCTCTCTCCCCTCCCCTGCTCGTGCTCACTCTCTGTCTCTAAGAAATAGATAAAATATTAAAAAAAAAAAACAACCGAATAAATAAATAAATATCCTGGCCAGGAGGTGGCACATAATAGAATGTGGTGGCGCTTTATTTACAGTGAAGGAAATACTGATAAAATGTTACACAATATCAACCTGTACAACAAGGTGGGTAGCACAGTGATAGTTGTGCATGCCTCTGTGTGTGTGTGTGTGTGTGTGTGTGTGTGTGTGTGTGTGTGTGTGTGTGTCGATGTGTTGACATCTCTGGAACATTGTACTGGGTGGCTCATTTCCTGCAGTCCCCCCATGATGGCTAGGTCCAGATTCTTCTCTTAGGCTCACAAAGAGGAAACAGAAAAATAACTCTGAAAATACTATCTCCACTCAAAAATCTTCTCCTGAACCTGCTCTATAAGGAGAGGACGAGGGCTTTATGGCAAAGATGGTTTTAGTGATGGGAGGTATTAGGGTGAAAGGATACTTTCTCCTCTCTCAGCAGAGGAGGGTGTTGGAGTCCCACTTCACTCAAAGCCAAATGAAGGGATGGCTCTAGGAAACTGGCTGGTGGATACTGAGAGCGGTTTTCTACGGAGACGAGCATCCGTCTTCCCTCCCGCTGTATGCTTGCTCAGCTGCTGGCACAGGCCTCTCTATTGTGGCCAAAACAGCAAAATGTCGTGATGGGGTTTCTGCAAATACTGGACCTCTGTTTCTGGAGTTTGGGAGTAAGTATGAATTTTGACTGGAGACTACATTTTGTGTGAGGTTTCTGAAGGCAGAGGTTGTTGAGAGTAGCCACCAACAGGCTGAAAAAGATCTTTGGGATAGTATACCTGAGAGGAGGACAGCAGACTCCCATGATCAGTCTCTGTACTTCCTAGAGAGGAAACAGGGTTTCATAAAGAAGCATGGAGCCGAGGGTAGGGTAAGAGCTATTCACGCCCAGGCCCTGTGCAGAGGATACAGATGTCAATCAGGGACAAAAAAGACAAAGGTTGTTCTCCCTCAGGTATTTCTATATGACATCTAGGACTGCAAGTGAGGTTAAAATCCTTCTCAGGAAATCATGCATTGTGAACTAATAAGCCACAACCAGTAGAAGCGACCAGTGAGGAAAAAACCTGAAGGAAACAGGACAAACCAACATGAACCTGGGGACTTCTCCCACTACTGGTGGTGAGTTCCCATTCATAGGAAACCCCTAATCTCCACCTTTCCTCTTCCCCGTTCCACTCCCAGATGGTCAAGACCCAGAGAGTTCGGGCCTCCAGTGAAAGAACAGTCTCTTTTCTTTTTCTTTTCAATTTTAAGGCCTACGACCTCTCCCTCCCCACCCATGAGAAAAGGAAAATACAAGTGAGGAATGCTCAAGAAAGGAAAACTAATGAATTCGATATTAGAATCTTAATATGTACTGAATACTGACTTAAACTTTAATAAGTAAAAGTAGTCAGAAATTTAAGAGGTACCTGACAGAGGGGATGTGAATACATTGTTTATGAAGATAGAAGCCATAAAACTTAAACCACATTATGTTTTATTGACTGAATTATGACTCTTTGATAAACAGGTTACCCATAGGTAGAATGACTACATGTTTATATGTTCATGGAAAATATCCTGGCAAGTTACATATTAAATTGTTAACAGTGGCTGGTTATCTCTAAGAAGCAAGATTGAAGACAGTGGTATTGTAAAGGGAAACTTCTATATTTTTAGGTTGCAAGACTGTTTAATAGACCTTTTTATAACAAAATATAATAAAATATATTAATTCTACAATTGAAGATTAATAGGAAATGACTTCACAAATTCAGTTGCATAATGTTCAGAATTACTGTATGCCTATGGAAGGAATGGAATAAGCTCTGTCTTGCTTTTCAGAAATAGTTGGGTTTCTTTACATTTTACATATACATATCACAATAAATAAACATACATATCACAATAAATACCTACATATTTTTTCATTAGTGTAATAGAAAGGGGATAATTCTATAAACTAACACTGGTCATGTCTTAGCTAATACATTTTGTTTCCACTGCTTATAAAGAATAAGAATTTTTGCTTATAATTGCCTTGTCATGAATGGCCACCTCTCAATTATATGTAGTAATGACAAACAAAAATTGCATGGATGATTAAAAGCCAGAGAGAATACCTTCATGTAATTTTAGGTAGTATTTTCAATCTTTCTTTCCATGTAAGCTCTTAACAGTACTATTAGCAATTACAAATACAAACTGGTTCAGGTTTTACAGCCTGTCATCCTCCTCCTGCACTGTGATGGACCTATTGACACGAAGTGAAATGAGTGAAAAGCGGTCATCAACAGAAAGGAAGAGGATAAGGGGGGGGCTCTAGGAGTCCAATGCCATGTTGTCACGATATGAAACCCAAAAGTGAAATATAAAACATTAATTGTCCTGAATTTATGTGACTCTATTTCTCAAATAAATGGTAGGCAGATGTCACTAGCTCACTTACATTTTATTACTAAGGCGGTTCTCTATTTACCCACAGCTTCTCAGATCCCTGTTGTCAATTATGCCATTACACTGCGTGAAGATGTTTTAATGATGGCAAATTGATAAATGGACACTATTTTTATTATTGCCTATATCTTCCGTCAATTCAGTTATATCAATTCCGACCCATATAAAATCAACCATGGGCTGTTAAAATGGCTTTGTATGAGAGTACCATATTCACTGAAATGAAAACAGTGTCTTGATAATTGTCTCTTAGCACTAGGACATTCTTTTCTAGTGGTGGCAGCTGCTCTCTCCTTCTGTCTCTTCTTCTGTTAAATAATGGCTTAACTATAGTGACTAACTCATCTACCCTCACTGGCTTCTCTTCCTCACTTCCCAGGGTTTACTGGTATTTCCTGTCCTTTGTTTCTCATTCTCTTTTTTCATGTA
This sequence comes from Potos flavus, assembly GCA_028534135.1. Classification (NCBI taxonomy): domain Eukaryota; kingdom Metazoa; phylum Chordata; class Mammalia; order Carnivora; family Procyonidae; genus Potos; species Potos flavus. Next base: position 58,974,215 of record CM052887.1, on the reverse strand, counting down.
TTAGAAACACTGCAGCTCTATTTTCTTCAGTTCCTCATAGAAATATAGTTATATTTCCTACTTTGGAGCATGTAAAAAGGCCACTCTCTTCCATTTGCTGTGCTTTCTTTTAAAAATCCCAGCCAACTCTTATTCAACTCTCCAGTAAGGTTTTGATTCCCCTCACTGCAACCAAATGTCATTTTACAAGATTATACTGCTGTCAGGATTAGTTCAAAAGTCCTATCCTTAGATACTAATGGAGCTAAATTTTAAGGTACTGCTTTTCTCTTATTTCTTGTGCTGCCTTCAAAAATCTCAACCTCAACCTGAACTCTGTTGGTTCGAGGGTCCAATGTATTGCACTTAAATACCCTATCCCATTCAACTACCTTATGCTTTCAAGAAAGAATAAGTCACTTAAAAAATTACTGATATTTAAGGAATACATCTCTTATTATTCTATCAATTGCAAAATAAAACATTCTGATAAAGTGTAGTTTCCAGGAAGAGTGATCATGCTAGTCCTTTCTAAATTTTGTTTTATTTTTAACGAACTTTCCTGATCACCTGATGTGTGAAACACCAGAGATAACTCTCCAACAGCATATTTTATCTAAATAAACATTGGTGTAGCCATTTTGTTGAAAAAATATACCCTATGGATGTAAACAAAACATAATTTTATTTTTAAATTTTATTCAGTGGGGTGGCTTATTTTTCCTTCCACTGGATGAAAATGTGTGCTCTATGACTTTAGAGCTGAATCTAGAGTAATAAATTGTTCAAGATATATCTCAAGTTATAAAACATGGCCTCAATTTAGAGGTTAGAAATGTTCAGTGTACGATATTAATCAATATTTCAATCTTCATCCAAAGCATGACAACAGTTATTTCACACACACACGTCTTACAAAATCTTTTGCCTTCTCCAAATCTGATAACTTTTTTATGCCCTTGCCTGAGGGGTTCCTGAGAATCTGGAATCCAAATCTTTTTTCTTTCTCTTTGTAATACCGACCTGATGCCTTCAGTGGCAATTACTGCTTCTTGGTGCCTAAGCTGAAATTCCAGTTTTGACATCCTCTTACACTGACATTTTTAATGGCTCAGAAAAACTCCTTCACAAGTTCACGGCTTCCTATCTCAAATATCAAGAGAAACTTTCCTTACTTTCCTTAATACAAAGATATAACTCATGTCAACTTAGCAGAAAAGGTAAATGGCTTATGCAAGAAAATCTAAATTTTAATTCAAGTATACCAAATCCTTCACAGATTGTCCTGAGTTATATATTAGCTTCATATTCAAAAACGAAAACTACATATTTGGCTTGAAAATAAGCTGTCAAGAGGAAATGACCTACCTAAATGTTGAAAAAAAGAAATTCAGATTCATGGCTTGTGATATGTCAAATATTAAATAAGAACTTATTAGGAAAATTAGTAGAGGGGTTGACTATCTAAATTGAGCAAAATATCCTCAAAAGAGTCACAAATTCTAGGTAGACTACTCTGATAAAAATGGTACAAAATTCAACCAGCCTTCTGAACTGGAAGTTCAGAGAAACTATAAAACAAATACTACATCCCCGAAGTCAAAATAAAAATCAATGTTGATCAGTTACAGATTAAACAAGGTTCACCTTATAACAAGGATTTGACAATCAAAAACTCAGAAGTTTAGTAATGAAAGACTTCTTAGCGAAGAACTACAGAGATCAGTACAATTGGACCCAGATATGTGTTTTCAGACATGAAAATGAAGACATTAACAATTTTCCAATTGCTACTGAAGCTTTTTTAACATTAGACACTTGACAAACTGATGTGTTAATATCCTGGGATGAGATTGAAAAATTTTTTTTAATAAATGAGCTTGTTTTAGCCAGGGTCTTCTAGTTTGAAGGAAAAAGAAATGCCATTCAAAAAGTGTAGGGTAGTGTTTTTGGTTTTGTTTGTTTGAAGACAGAATTTGAGGGAACCTAGGAGGAGAAAGTTTGGGCTTCAGATAAACTAGAATCCAGGCATGGCAAGCCTTGTACCGAAGAACTACACAATAATGTGAATTTCTGATTCTCTTTTCAGGTGTGTGCCATTCTTCTTGCTCATCTGATTAACTGTCTTCTTTTGCCCTTTGCACATGGACCAGTGAAACCACTGGTGCTGACATTAAACTACTCTGCCTCTGCTGAGAGCCATTCATCTCCCCTATAACCTATCTGGTAGGTTCATCCTAGCCCCTCTGGTCTAACCTGCTATTGACGAAGAGACAGATTTTGTGATACAGTTTCCCCTTCTAGGAATATGGCCATTATTGCATGATTTTGAGCCAGGGGATACATCAGTGTTTAATCAATTGTTATATTGTTAGATTTGAGGAAGATCTTACAATGTAATTATTTCAGTCCTTGTCTCTTACTGCAATAGTCCTGGGGTTTCACAAATGCACATTAAGGAATGGAATTCAAAAGACTAACATGCCACTTGCTTTACCAATATCCCTCTCTGTTCTTTTCTGGAACAGCTCTGATTTTAAATGTACACCACATCTCACTCAACTAGGGTTAAACAGGAAGACTGTGTCTGGGCAGAGAAGCAGACTCTCCTTAATCCAAGAAGAATTGTTCGTGTAAAATAGTTTTTCCAGAACCAGTTGAAAATATGAAAAGATTAGTTCTGATATGTTGTTACTCTTCTGCCCAAATTTAATAATTAGGATTCTCCTAGTTAAATTGATACAGAAATGAGGAAATGCATATAAGGGCCTTTACCACACGTAGGGCTCAATAGGTATTTAGAATCCGTAATTTGAATGAATATGATTTCTACAGGGCATTGGACATATCTCACCTTCTCTTCAAACCTCAGTTTCTTATTTTTCCATATGACCAACGCCTAGTATGTCCTTTCTTCCTGCTATCCATCTCTGTGTTTTTTTGTATGGGGTATGTTGTAATTTGAAGACACAATTCCATTTAGCTTCAACCAGTCTGTCTCTCTAGGCTATACTGGGAAAAGCTGAACTATTGGGAGAGTGAACAGAGAGTATTTAAGCCCCAGGTCACGTAGCTAAAATCCTTCCCCTACTCCCTTGTGTCTGTTTTCCGAGCACCATGAGCTTTCCCATAGTAAACATACATCAGCTTTCTGGGTTCATTTCTCTTGCACAACCCTTCACTCACTTATTAATAATTCATGTCTCAAGCTCTGCAACCCCCCTCCCCAATAACATCCTTGACTATAGAGTCAAGCATCTATAGAAATTATATGCAAAAGACTTTGATCCACCTAGGTTTTATTAAATCTGTTTGTGTCATATGAAGGCTGAGAGAGGTATTGATTGCTGCTTCCAGAAATATACCTTCTCTCAAAAACATTCTCATATTATTATAAACAAAACACATCAGGCATCAGGACTTTGGGTTTAACAGACCAATATTAATCTGCAACAGCACTTTCCTCTTTTTTTTTTTTTTAATTTATTTATTTATCTTTTATAATTTATTTATTTATTTGTCAGAGAGAGAGAGAGTGAGAGAGAGATCACAAGTAGGCAGAGAGGCAGGCAGAGGCAGAGGGAGAAGCAGGCTCCCCGCTGAGCAAGGAGCCCAATGTGGGACTCCATCCCAGGACCCTGGGATCATGACCTGAGCCGAAGGCAGCCGCTTAACCAACTGAGCCACCCAGGCGTCCCATTTTTTTTGAGGGATAAAGTTTCCATCATCTTAAAAGTTTCCAACAAAATATATTTATTTCCCTCTGCACTGATTCTGCCTTAAAAAATGCAAATCCTATACTAATTAGTTCATTAATTCAACAAACATTTGAGTCCCTTGGAAGACCAAGGAGAAAGGAAAAATATGAACAAGACATTTTCTCTGCATTCAAAGAGTAGAGAAGACATGTAAACAAATAATGGCAAGACAAAATAATATGTACTAGAATAGAGTTTGTACTAGACAGTAAGTGGGAGTATAATGGATAAAGAGAAAGTTTCTATCCAAAAGATGCTGATCAGAGTGTATAACAAACAAATTAGATTACTCACAAGTACTTAGGCTACTTTCTTTAAAATATGAGTTAAGTCCTCTCTGGATATACTTTAATTACTTCAAGTGCCTGAGTAACAATCAATCATCAATTAAAAATTATCTCCCACATGCATAGCATGGTTTTAGAAGCTGTAGAAAACACAGAATATTTTCAAAGCACAATCTCTGTCCAAAAAGTTTATGTAGTCCAGCACGTTCAGTAAATTAAAGTATAGTTATATCAGTTGAATAGGTATTTATAACTCAGATGGCCTGGTTAGATTTCTTTGCTTATGAAATGATTACAATAAGAATATACTTAGCTGATTTTAATTTGAATATTCTACTTAGCTTACTGTCAGATATCCTGGCCATGCTCCACTTGAAAAAGTTCCCCTTAAACCTCACAAATGCTTTTAAGCCAAAACAAAAACAAAAACAAAAACCCCCAAACAAACAACAAAAAACAGAAGAGGGCCAGGTCTAATAATCCAAACTACTCTGTACCATACCCACACCAAGCTAGTAAGGAAAAAAAGAATAGCGTGGTATACACAGAAAGATATCGGAATTTAGAGAAAGCTAAATAAGAACTGCAGAATAAATTAGAAAAAAAAAAAGATGATTCCACCACTTTACGTGGGTAAGGATTTTTCAGGAATTTCAGGAAATGGAGATTTGGAAAATTATATCAGAGATCCATAACATTTTATCTTTTGTAATAATACTAGTAGTCACAGCAACTTTAGTTACCAACTTTGGAATGCCTACTACATTCTAAAGTCTGGGAATTAGCAGGCAGCTAAAGCAATCACTATTGTGCTTTAGAAAGATCTGGTAGGAACCAGACTATAGAAAGGCCAGGACAGAGCCAGAAAAAAACATGAAGAAATTTTCAACATTAAGAGCAAACAGTAGCATGGAGTAGGAGACAAGAGTTGAGTTGGAGGAAAGTGAACAAGTTCAAGAGATGGCTAAGAAGTAAAACTGAAAATATCTGAATTGACTAGTCACAGTTCCCCACAGCATAGAAAGAGAAAAGATGGCTTTCTATAGTTCTGTCTTGAGTAGCTGTGTAGATCTTCTAGGAGAAAGCTGAATGAGAAGTCAATAGACAGCTGGTTTGTGGACCCTGAGCTTGGGAGGCAATTTTGGATATGAGATTTGAAATTCCTCACTACTTAAATTATTTTTGATATTAGAAGAGAAGACCAGACCACTCAAGGAGATGATGCAAATAGGGTAAAAAAGAGCTCATATAATTTTACTTCATCTTAAAGGTAATGTATGAAGTAGGTTTAACAGACTCATTTTGCATTTGACAAACTGAAGCTCTGTTAGAGCTCATAAGTTAGTAAGTGATTAGTTTGGGACCTGATCCCCATATATGTTTGATTCCAAAGCCCACAATTTCATCTATAAACTAGACTACAATTTAATGCTTGTAATTATGATTGTTAATTTATATAGTATAACATGTATATAGTCCTTATACTATAGTTTACAGTCTATAAGTGTACACTTATTTTCTTTTCATCATAAAGTTTTGAATAAAAACTCGGGTTTTATATAGCTAAATATCTGACCTGAGAATTTATGCCTATTTCAATAAAATTATTAGTGGCAGGATAGACATAACCACTATTACTTTAAAAGGATTTATTCCATCTCAGTATGTTGTACTCTACATATTGAGCACACACACACATACATACACACACAACCACCAACTCTGCTTAGATTAAAAAGAATGAAAGACTTTTTATGGAAATCCTCACATAACTGGAAGAAAGAGGTAACTCTTAAAAAAAAGTAGTGAACAAACTCTGTAACGATTGACCAGGATGGTGTTAATGTTCCCCTCTGTTTGTCTGAAGTTTAGACAGGTTTCTTCCTGACTATAGGCCCCTGACTTCCCTTTTCTTAGTGCATTACTTTATCAAACTTGCAAATGTGATGTCTTTCTCTGCCCTTCTGAAATATATGTAAATCCTCTCCTAGCTTTTTGATGGTTTTACAATCCATGAAATGTCTTTGTCAGGAACCTGGGAAACATCTCTTTAGGATGTCAACACTGGGGGTGCCTGGGTGGCTCACTCAGTTAAGCATCCATTCTGACTCTTGATTTCTGCTCAGGCCATGATATCAGGGTCTTGAGATCGAGCCCCGCATCAGGCTCTGTGCTCAGAGTGGAGTCTGCTTGAGATTCTCTCCCTCTGCCTCTGCCACTCCCCATGCTTGCACGCTCTCTCTCTCTTAAAATAAATAACTAAAATCTTTTAAAAATAAATAAAATAAAAATGTAAACACTGAAGGAGAGAGCACTCCTCTCCTGTAGTCTCTGTGGAAGAGTAGAATAGTAGCTTCAATGGGTGTTGACTGCATAGCATAGATAACCTAATCACAGATAGAAACATTTGCAAACTCAGGAACAACTCAACATGCTCCACACAGCCCAACCCCCACCCTCCCATTCCTGTCTCCCATCTCCACTGCCTCTAGTATTTTTCTACTAGCTCATCCAGCATTTAAAAACTCTTTCTCCTTTCATTTCACTGGAATTGAGTTTAGTCTCTCTCTCTTATGTCAATAATCTTGAATAAAGTCTTCCTTACCTGTTTAACTTTGGTGCAGTTTTTACTTTGACGTGAAGTTTTAAACAGAACTGCAGACCAAAGATGACAGCCAGAAGAGTAAGAGAGGCCCTAAAGGAGAAGGGAGGACTGCTATCGTCCTCAAATCAGGTGAGATTTAGCTTCTCAAACAAAAATGGAAAGCACTTCCTATTTAATGAACAAGATCTAAGTAAAAGTACAAAGGTATAAATGAGCAAGCCAAATCCACAGAACAGTGGAGAGAAAAGGTATTCTAAAGCAGGGAGGTGCATCTCCAATCACTACATGTCAGTAGCACTCCTCTAGTTCTAGAAACCAAAAATGGGTCCGGATGCTGCCAAATGTCCATAGGGAAGCAAAATCACCCTGTTTCAGAATGACTGGAATAGACCAAAATAAAACCTATATAGGTACATAGTTATTGTGTTCCCTCCAATGGATCCAATTTTCATATAGCAGAGTTTATACCTCACAAAGCTTAGTAGTTCTCCAAATGATCTATTTTTCTAATATACGGCCTATGGAACACATAAATGTGAAGTACGACAATTAATTGAAGTTCATTAATCAGCTGGCATAGTCAAGAAAAATAGAGACCTGCCAGTTATTTCATTCACTCATCCCTGTGCTCATGAAAGCAGATGACTGGGTCAAATGAATATTTTCACTAGTTCAATGTGAGTTTGATTCTGTTCGATTCTGGGCCCACAGAGTCAGAATTATGTCCACAGTTGAAAACTTAGCAGAAAATATGTGTGCAGAAGAAGTGAGTTTATAGTTGTCGAAGCTCTTCAAATTTTTTTCATGGATTTTTGCAATCACGTTTTCTGAGTCACTTATTTTTACTTTTGAGATATTCAGGCTCCATTCTGATTAGGTGTGGACTTATTTTATTTCCCAAGGATTCCCTTCTTTCAAATCAGACAGTTGGCCTGGTATAAAGAGCATCCTAATGGTGATTTAACTTTGCCTACCACCTTTGTTTACCAGGATAGCTTAGAAAAATCTCAATACCAAATGGTTTGTTTCTGCTAGTGTTTAATCTTATTGCCCTGAAACACTTTATCAGATGAAATATATCTATAAAATGGTTCTATATTGCTTCAACAAAGTTAATCTGTAAACTTTTGAATGACATCAAAATTTCAGTCAACCTAAGAATAAAGAACCTCAGATATTTGTAATTCAAATTTTGATTTTTAAAAGATCTCCTTTTGCTAAGTGTAGTCTACAATAATGTTTCACTCTGAATAATAGCCTAACCTTTGCCGGAAATTAATGTCAATGTCATTAAATTGTCTGTACAGCTAACTGTGAAGGAGAATTGCTAATTATTACCAAAAAGGGGGATGCAAATGCAAATAATATGGAAGTGTTTGATCTCAGCTAGCAGAACTAAAAATAATCCAACAACAAATAATACCACCTCAGCACATCTTAGGTGTGATTTTTGGCTTCCACTACAAATGCACTTTGAAATTTTTCATATGTAGTTCATGGGATGATACAATTCCAGGACCAATAAGGTCCTCTGCACTTAGGGAAATGATAAGCGTTTTATCTTTCCAATGTTTTGAAATAAAAACTGTATTTCCCGCCACTTGTATATAGATTGTTTGTTATGTTTTTTTGAGAGAGAACAGTTAGGGACAGAACCGAGAGAGAACTGTACATTATTTTTCAGAGCAAAGGAAAAATTCATGTGGCCCCTTAAATCATGATGCACCAAAGTAGGAATTGCCCCTTAAATCATGATGCACCAAAGTAGGAATTATTAGTCTTCTCCCATGCAATGGAAAATGACGTTTCCATGAAAAAAAAAAGTCATTTATAAAGAGCAGGTTCTTTGGACATGTTCTGAAATGACTGACCTTGAATCCTGTTTATTAAAATAATCATAAATAGATAATTTAATATTTTTTATTGGGGATATCATGGAAAATGAATAAAATGGAGAGCACATTTAATTATCAAGATTATATTCCTTAACAATTCATGGGAGAAAAAAATTCATACACCAAAAAACTGAAAAACCATTCAATCTCTAAATAATTAGAAAGGTTGGGGCACCTGGGTGGCTCAGTTGGTAGAGAGTCTGACTCTTGGTTTCAGCTCAGGTCATGATCTCATGGGTTGTAGGACTGAGTCCACTGAGGGGCTCAGCAGGGAGTCTGCTTGAGGACTGTCTCCCTCTGCTCTCCCCACCCCCACACACGTGTGCTCACATGCGCTCTTTCTCTCTAAGACAAATAAATCTTTAAAAAAAATAATCGGAAAGGCAAATTAAAATTTCTCATCTATTGAAGTAGAAAACACTTTTAAAACCATACTAACTATGTGGAGAATGATCAGAGATGGGCATTTTTCTTGCTTGTCACTGTAGTAATCTACAATAACCTCTTGATCCAGGGATACCATTTCATATACATTATTGGAAGCCAATCAGAGATTTAGGCAACAATTTTTATAAAAGATGAATGGGATAGCATTATTAGTCACAGAATATTGAAACACATTTAGTTAATGTTTTGGTATATATTATTCACCCATTAAAGTCACACATTCAAAGTATATTTAGTAACACATGAAAATGTTAATAACATAAATTTAAGTGAGAAACCTGAATAAAGGCCTATGATTTCAAATTTTAAAAAGGAAATTCACTAACATTTTATAAACAATAACAAAGAAAATAAAAAGAAATATGTTTGACTGCTAACAGTGTTTATATTTGTTAATGAGATAAGAGGAGGTTTTTTGTTCTTATATATTTTATTTCCTAAAATTTAGGAAATGGATTCATTATTTTTAAAAGTAAAAGTAAACATTTGATAAGAAAATTAATTGTGTCAGTGAAAGCCTATTTTGTACCAAGGAAAGTTATACAATTTTCCAGGAGAGGTTTAAACTTGGGTTTTTATAGAAGTTAATTTCAAAGTCTTTTGAGATTGAAGGCTAGACTCTCAACAGGAGCAGGGTCCAAGAATAAACAAACAAAAACAGTAACCGCCTACTTGAATGTGTACCAATTTTTGTTTGTTTATTTGTATCTGTAACATGTACCTGAAGAGTATGTATAGAGTCTCGGTGCCTGTGACATTTCCATATCTAAAGCTGATAATACTGTTGTTATCTGTGTATGTGTGCGTGCTGAAGAACACAGCTCACAAAAATTAGCAGTTGAAAATAGAAGACAGAGTGCTAGACCATTGACATTCAATTACTGTCAACGACTTCTCAGTTGCATGCCAAAAATTAGTTATTTTTCATGAAAAAATATTTTTAATGATCAGTCAGCTAGTAGTTGATTAAGACTTTTCTCAATGTTGTTAAACAAAGAATTAGAAACCAGAAAATATAAAGAACTGGACTGTCAAATTGGAGTCACCTGAATCACAGGTCTTATCCAATATCAAGTTTTCTCCATAATTTCAAGGACAGTTCTCATACACAAAGCTGGGGTGGTCCTGACCTGTGGAGGAATTCCCCAGACTCCTGGATCTGACAGACTCTGGAACAGATTAATGTATGAGGTTTATACATAACGTTTATGGTCACTCTGCTCACATAAAAATAGAAATATTTGGTCCATGCAACATTTCCATTTTATACTCAGATAGTGCATATAGTTAATGTGCCATTTTTCTAGACAGCTTTGTCCCATAAATCCATGGATTGCTGGTTTATTTGTCATAAGGAATCCTAGACAACCAGGAATATTCTGCTAAAAGCATTCCATAGTTAAGAGTTCTCCTGCTAACAACACAAGTTTAATTAGTATGCAACAAGATCTGTTATCAGTATGTTCACAAAGAAATCAGACTGGGTTACCCGCTTTTTATATTCCCAAGACCCATCCACCCTAGCTCTGTAAAGGAAGTGAAGAGACTCCAGACTTTGCTGCAAAAGTGAAAAAAATGTCTGATATAATACATAATGGTAAAGGCCAGTTCTCAAAGAATCAGTCAAACTACACTTTCTGTCAGGAAAAAAAAAAAAGTTTTACTTCCTTTTTCAATCAAACATGTTAAAAGCATTCACTTTTCCACCATCTCATTTCTAAATGCATATTGTAAAGATGAAAGTTTAAGGTCCTATATTTAATCATATTTGTCACTTTAAGGGAATATCCAAAATTTATGTTAATCTGGACTTAAGTTTTTTGCAACCAACCAGCTTCCAAATTGTAGTAGAACTTAAAATGTGAATATCTTCATAAAGCTAGTTTAGGGCCTCTTCACTGGGCATCCTCACCTTTGGAAATAAATTATCCAAAGTTTTGAAAATCCTCTCATCAACCATATTTGCAGAAGGTATTTCAAAGCATGTAACGGATTTGATGGTCTCTTTAAACAGAGAATAGCATTAAAGAATGACTAACTGGCTGTGATAGGAAATACCCATGAACTGATCAAACTAAAAGATCTATATTTTACGTATCTCCAAATTTGTCACCATCTGTCACACAACTTCTAAATTTTTATGGACTCCATGAAGTTCAGTGGTGTCCTTAGGGAATATGTAATAGATAAGGAAAGACATAAAACCATAACCTGGCTTCTTGCCACCTTGTTATAAAAGGCTCAGCTCTCATAGATATTGAGTTATCTTTTTGTTGTGTACTATGGAAATTTACATAACTCTGGGAATTGCATCACATTAATATTAAAGATAGATGAAAGTATGCTTTTTTTTTTTTTTTGGTAAAATGGGAGAAAAGAGAATATGAAAGAGAAGACAGAAAAAGAGAATAGTCAAGATATTTCCATCATAGGTATTCTTAGGTAGAGAAGTTTTAGGAAAGAACACATAGGGAAATCGGTAAAAATGTGTCCACAACTATGTAATCTGTGGCATGACTTACCATAAATCTGGTGACACAGTTTGATGATCACTGTATTAAAACATTAGATTGTCTAATAAAATATTTTAAAATGTATGACTAGATAATGCATGACTGTTAGCATCTAAACAAGTATCACTCTGCTACTTATCTAGCGGATGGCGGAGCTCTGATGGGGTTCTGATCTCACTGTGAGTATCTACAATGCAAGGGAGAAGGACCAAAGAGTGAGGAAAAGCACCTGGAATGTAGATGTATCGTCTTAAATTTACTCTATTTTCGGTCTTTTTCTTAGGAGACTAAAGCTAGCTGAGACTTCAGAATTTTTTGAATGAAGTTAAATCTTGGAGCTCTTTTTTTTTTTTTTTTAAGATTTTATTTATTTATTTGAGAGAGAGAGAGAAAGAGAGGAAACACAAGCAGGGGGAGTGGGAGAGGGAGAAGCAGACTCCCCGCTGAGAAGGGAGCCCAACGCGGGGCTCAATCCCAGGACCCTGAGATCATGACCTGAGCCGAAGGCACACGCTTAACAACTGAGTCACCCAGGCGCCCCTAAACCTCGGAGCTCTTAATCTCAGTGTCCAATATTACAAAACATAAAAGTGCCAGTGTTTGAACTTTTGATTACTGCCAATGTTCAATTAAACAATATCCTATAGAAATGTGAAATACTCTTATATAGTCTATGGACAATTTCTAGATATTTTGGTATCTTTTCTGTGTTAGACAATTTGGTAATTACTCTTTCAATTAAGATTTTTGTCTAGTTCCCTATCTGTCCCTCAAAGAGCTTATATTATTGGGTGCATAAAAATAATTAGCATGCAACATTTTCTATTTGTGGTATCAAGATTAAGCCAGGATTAAAATATGTATTCTAGTACCTTTAATTTGAGAAACAATTACATATTGAGTTAAGTGAGCTAGGTTATTCCCCACTTTAAGCAATTTATAATATATTGCGTGTTAGAAAGAATAAATTTAAAATTGTCCAATGAAGAAAAATTCCCACTTTTCTATGCTAACAGTCATTATTTTGTTTCTTATAGAACTTTCAAAGAAAAAGTTTGCTTCTCACAATTTTGAAGGATTCTGCTATTTTCTCTACCCACAGAAAAGAAGGATTTTTGTGTTCGGAATCATTGATTGGAAGGGACTGGCTTCTGCTTTCTTCAGATTAATCTTACAATAGTTATTTCCTTGAGCAGCCATCAAATACATAATATTAGCATAAAACCATAACTTTGCTTTTCACTTTTGCCAATATTAAGATTATGCTGCCATCTGATTCATAGGCAGGTTTACAGGCATCCATCAAGTTAAATATATTTTAGACTCTAAAAATAAATTACTCATCATTTTTTTATTTACTCTATGTCATGTATATTCAGACACACAGACACGTGATCAAGACAGACACTGCTTAATCTTACAGAAGCATGGGGGAATTTAGATAGAATTTCTGTAAGATTTGCAACTATTAAGAAACTGGTAAAAAAAAAAAACTGGTTAAGGAGTAAAATACAATTCTGAAAGTAAAAGAAAATATGGTCAGGGGATAAGAATTTAAACATCCATGCTTTTTGTGGGTAAAAAGTTGATAAGTGATTAATTTGGTGGACAAACTAATTTATGATGAGAATGGACCCATATAAATTTATTCTACACACATAATAAAAAGATGGTAACTCACTCAGGAGACTTCAAAATCTGAGAGTGCCTTAACCTTTCCTAAGCTATGAGGTTGTTTCCTTTTGTACATACTTCAATAATAATAAAAGTATCATGGTAACGCCCACTTTCGAATAACAACTTTATTGTTATTAAATGCACTAGTTATAAAGATAAATTTTGTAAAAAGATACTCATTTTTAAAATATCTTATGTATATTCGAAGATATATCACATTGTCGGGAGATCTACCTGGTTTAAACTATGCTGTCATTTTTTCCTCATCTGAAAAGGTAAATGAGAGTATATGAAGGAATTAATCCATTCGTTAATTTAATAACACGCATCTGGTGTCCACCACACACTCTTCTAGATCCTGGAGATACAATGAAGTACACATAGATAAGATTCATATCACTTAGCACTTACATTCCATTGGACAAGAGAGATAATAAACAGACGAAATTTCAAGTAATGATAAATGCTACAAAGAAAAATAAAGAAAGCAAAGAAAGGAGAATAAAAAGAGATGCAATTCTAACAGATGGTCAAGGAAGGCCTCTCTGAGAAGGCAGTATTTTGGCAGAAATCTAAAAGATGTGCTAAAGAAGTCATGCTACCATATTGGAAGACTTCCAGAAAACGCAGCAGAGGCCCTATGAGGAGAAGCATGTCTAGGAATAGCAAGGAGGTGAGTATAACTGAAGAACATAGAGAGAAAGAGAAAAAGGAAGAAAATAAAGTAAAAGCAGTAGCCAAGGGTAAGATCATGAAGAAAGGAGCCACAGAAAGGACTTGAAATTTTGGAAAGAGATCATAGGAAGATCTTACATTTTAAAGATGAAAGGTAATCCCCAAATAAACGATTTACAAAATAAAGCACAATAACTATTTTAAAATAATTTTCACTTAATGTCCTACTCATTCACATGCTGTTGAGTGGATTTTGTAAATTTTTAGAACCAGATTGAGCCATAGCTATTTAATACATGGGGATATAAGGTGAATAGGATATTTAGCCATGTCTTTAAATGAAACAGCATTTTTTTTTTTTTTAAGATTTATTTATTTGACAGAGAGAGAGAGAGATCACAAGCAGAGGGGCAGACAGAGGGAGAGGGAGAAGGCTCTACGCTGAGCAGAGAGCCCTATGCGGGGCTCCATCCCTGGACCCTGAGATCATGACCTGAGCCGAAGGCAGACGCTTAACTGACTGAGCCACCCAGGCGTCCCTAGATGAAACAGCATTTAATGAAAAGTCAAAAATCAATACAATTTTATAAAGATTAATTAGTTGTTTTAAACTGACTCAATTAAACAGAAACCTAGACACTACTAAAAGAACTGTCAACTAAAAAGCATGGTAGAAGATAAGTTTCAAAAGGAGAGGTACCAGTTCCAAAACACCTGTTCAACCTTGTGAAAATTACCATGAAGTTCAGAGAGTAATCACAAAGAATTAGTACATGTTAAGTGCAGTCTGCCCTCAGTAATAAAACAGCAACTTACTGTGCTGAGGAAAGTGGTTTTTTGTTTGTTTGTTTTTGTTTGGCTTTTTTGGAGGGTTGTTTTTGTTTTGTTTTTTTAGATTTTATTTATTTGAAACAGAGAGAGAGAGAGGGCGAGCGAGCACACAGCAGAGGGAGCAGTAGGCAGAGGGAGAGGGACAAACAGGCTTGCTGAGCAGGGAGCCTGACGCAGGGCTCGATCCCAAGACCCTAGGATCATGACCTCAGCCGAAGGCAGATGCTTAACTGACTGAGTCACCTAGGCACCCCAGAAGCTATTGTTTTTAGAAGTGTCCAAACCTGGGACACCTGGGTGGCTCAGTCAGTTAAGCATCTGCCTTCAGCTCAGGCCATGATCCAAGGGTCCTGGGATCAAGTCTCACATCGGGCTCCTTGCCCAATGGGGAGCCTGCTTCTCCCTCTGCCTGCTGCTTCCCCTGTTTGTGCTTTCTCTCTCTCTCTCTAATAAATAAAGAAAATCTTTAAAAATAAATAAATAAAAGTGCTTGAACTTCTTAAGCAAGAAATACTTAAAAATAAACATGCTCTGGAAACAATAAAAATGTAAATTTGATCTAAAATTAATAGAAGATTCTGAATGCAATTCCAGAATGTGAGTGATGAACAGCAAATCTACAGTCCCAAAGCTGCATTCACCAGAATGATTCCACTCAATATAAAAATGAAAGAACAATTAATATCAACATTGTATCTTGTTTCTAGAATACAAAATTTAACTGCAATTTTTATAGTAAGTCCAACTATGACATATACAAATTCTTTAGAAAAAAAAAAATGACTTTCCATTTTATACCTTGAAAAACTGGAACAAAAACACATTGAGGACCCAACTTTTGGTATAGATGTGAACTTTAAAATGTCATGTTTTGGACGCATCTGAAGGATTCATGAACTTGACCGCTATCTGTAGTACTGTTACAGTTACAGGAGTGTATCTCAACAATTAGCCGAGATTACGTAATATTACTAACCCAATAAGGTTTTATAAAATACTCTGATAAATGCTATTCTAGACTACAATCCTAGTAACAATTTATTCATATTTTTTTTATCAGAATGTTGCTTTAGTAACCAAGAAACTTAAAGTCAAATTAGTTGCCTGATTATGGTCATTAGCCATTCTCAGATGTCTTATAGAAGGAAGTTCCTTGTTTTCTATATTTTGTTTTTATCCCAACTTGTTTCTTTTATGTATTTTGTTTAGGCTACTGAATACCCAAATCTTTTAGAAGACAACTACAAATGATAGGTACTATTAGTCTGCCTTGATTAAGAAATCTCTTGGGTGCTAATGCATTGTCCTAATGCAGTGCCCGGGCTTCTAGTTTTTTCCTTTCGAATTTTTATTTAAATTCCAATTAGTTAACATATAATGTAATATTAGTCTCAGGAGTAGAATTTAGTGATTCATCACTTACATCTCACGCTCAGTACTCATCACAAGTGCCCTCCTTAATCTCCATCATCCACCAACCCCCCTCCAACAATCCTGTTTGTTTCCTATAGTTAGAGTCTGGTTTATGGTTTGTCTCTCTCTTTTTCCCCACTAGGTTCATCTGTTTTGTTTCTTAAATTCCACATATGAATGAAATCATATAGTATTTGTCTTTCTCTGATAAATTTATTTTGCTTAGCATGATACACTTTAGCTCCATCCACATCATTACAAATGGCAAAATTTCATTTTTTTGGTGTAGTTATATATTTCATTTCTTATATATTAGCCATTCATCAGGTGAGGATGTGCAAAAAGAGGAACCCTCTTACACTGTTGGTGGGAATGCAAACTGGTGTAGCCACTCTGGACATTTGGGCTCTTTCCATAATTTGGCTATTGCTGATAATGCTGCTATAAACATCAGGATGCATCGGTCTCTTCGAATCAGTATTTTTGTATCTTTTCGGTAAATACCTCATAGTGCACTTGCTGGATCACAAAGTAGTTCTGTTTTTAACTTTCTGAGGAACCTCCATACTGTCTCCCAGAATGGCTGCACCAGTTTGCATTCCCACCAATAGTGTAAGAGGGTTCCCCTTTCTCTGATGTTGCCCAGGATTCTTACTAAATCTTCACAGCTACAATGCGAGTTGTAATACTATCGTCTCCATTTAGCAGAGGAGAAAACTGAGGCTGAAGAGGACAAATAACTTGCTGATGGTCAGAAAAATCAGAGTGTATGGTAACAGGATATGAACCTTTGTGCTCTAAACTCTAGAGCCAAACTTCTAATTGCCATTCTAAGCTGCTTGTCAGGGAAAGAGGGCAGAAAGCCTGGGTGGTAAAGTTGGTGAATGTCTGAATCTCCATCATGAGAGCACAGAAGTTACTCTCAGTAGACACATACAATTTATTTGAGTTGAACTAATTGCTTTGATGATGAATTAGCTAAGTCCTAAGCTCATTACTATATAATTATATCAAATTAATAGATTATAAAAATAAAAATGAGTGTTGTCATAGAAAACTGCATATATTTTATTTGGGTCAAAAATATCAGGAATCTTATTTCTGTACATGAAGATTAATAAACGAAGATTAAATAAATTATTACAATAAATAAGATTAATGAGTGAAGATTAGGCTGAAATTTTTCACTGTTCAGGTTGTTTATAACCTAAATAAATATTTGGACTCTGAACTATTAGAAACAATGTTTTTTTACTGATTAGCTATGTTCCCTTTATGAATCCACCCATTATTAAGGGTTAATACATTTCTTGATTTTGAAAAATCTCTCCTTAATTCTATAGAAAATACATAAGAACATCTTCACAAAATTAATAACATTGAGTAATCCAAAACAGAGGCAATTACATGTTTAATGTTTAACTTGGTTTTAATTGAAGTACTTCTTATCACACAGCTGGGTGCTATTAAGAAAAGAACTCTTACATCTGAGTCCATTCACTCTCTAGTACACAATTTTAATTCTATTAATTTTAAACACCAGTTGTGCAGCAGTTTTGAAGAATACTGAGTGTGAGAATTATTTCACTATTAAATCTCATCCCATAAAACTGTCATATTTATTTCAGAAACAATAAAGGCTATCAAAGACTAGAAGCCTATGTTGGTAGACACCAGTTAGTCAGATTCATTCTTTCCATATCTAGCCACATTATCTCTTTCAAAGTAAAAGGCCAGAAGATACATTGAGGGATAATATAATTATCATCACAATACAAAATTAACATGGCATAATTTTGATTTTATCATATTAGTATAATTTTGAGTTTTCAAATCTCATCATGAAGATGAGCCATTTTTAATATTCCCATTGTTCCACATAAAATACAGTATTTTAATGGATGCTATCTCTTATTTCAGTGCAGTAAAAATGATAGCACTAGAAATCACAAGCAGAGCAGTAAAACAGTGCATTGAAGAGTAGGTCCAATTGCAAATGTAAATATGTAATTTGAATAAAATTAAAGCGTACTGATGTTAACATCATCAAATGCAACAGGGCTTCAGGTTTTATGCAGAAAACCATATCGATGTATAGACAATTTCACTGAGTCACATAAAACCAACTGCTGCATCAACATGCTATAAAAGAATGAAAGTAAATAAAACATGGCCAGATTATAAAGCATCTGAACAAGATTTAGATATGAATCAAAATTACATATTTGGCACATTGTAGTCACATAATACATATTTGTTAAATGAATAAACGTGAAAGGTAAAAACGTATATAATTATTTTTCTCTCAGTCATTGAACAATATTGTTACTCCAGAGACTGAGGCCTAGAGGTTAACTCCCAAGAGCCTCACAGGGGACCTTTATTGCCTTAGTGAATTCTCTCTGATATAGGACCCAATTGGCAACTTCGAAGACGCTGCAATCTAAATATTTCAAGACACTGAATGCCATCAATCTCCTCAGAAACCAATTCCCTTTAACCAAGATAATGAGACTTCTTTGTAAAAAACAGAATGTTAATTTATTCATTTCTGAAGGGACATTTCATCCCATAATCTTTAAATGTTCCCCCTAGAGGTAGATCTATATAGGAAACCAAATCTTAAACTGAAGGCTGATTGGTGGCCCTTGAATGGAAGAAGCAAACTTCAACGGCTTTGGTCTACAACGGTATGATATGGCCATTTTATAAGCAGGATTCTCTGGCTTAAGGGACTGATGGTTGAGAACTATGCCTACTAAAGCACCCTCTCTTGAATATTATTAGCGTTTATCACTACAAGTTTTCTTTTTTCTTTCTTTCTTTAAGATTCAAATAACTACCCTTTTCGGATTAACGATTTTTCATTAAATGTCTAATGAGTAGTATCAGGCATGTTTATCTCATTACCCAACAAGAGTTTTGTTCTGATTTATTATGTCTTGTACCTACAACTTGAATTTAAAGTATATCTCCATTGACTCTAAAATACATATTGAGAAAACTCTTAATCTTTCTCAGATTACCACTTCTAACTGAAAATGGGCACACTTCTACCACAGCACCATGTGGAATCATTTGCTCACTTGCATGTCTAAAAGTTTCTGTTTTAACTTGTAAGGACATAAGCATAATGGGAAGGAGAGAATACGTGATTTTAGGATTCACTGACATCAAAAATTCTTGTATCACTGGGTACTTTAAAATGACTCCTGAATATTGCCATCTTCTTCTCTGTAATCCCAACAGCTTGAGGAAAATAAAAAGAAAACTATCTCTGCCCAGTCACTCATACCCAGGGAGGAAGTAGAAGGAACAGTGATCATTCCCTAACACACTGATTGTTACATGTACTATTCTCCTTCGGCATAAGTATCATCAATATTTTAAAAATTATATTAGGTTGGGGGTTAGATTATCCACAGTGAGGTCTTTCATATCACTGTCAATTGTGTAACATTTGACACATTATCTAATCTCATTTGTAAATGGGTTTACATACTTATCAGTTCTTAATGACATCTTGTTTGTGGCATTGACACAATCTTATCAGTAATTACAGCTCATTAACCCAGTGACTCTTGGGTGGGTAGTGGGAACACAAATTAAGGAAGAAATGTATTAGATTTTCAAAGTAGAAGGAGAAAACACATATATTTTTGATAAACCATTAACTGAGGAAGACTGGATAGATTTCCAACTTTTCTCAAATACTAACGGTTGCTAAAACTCTCTAGGTCACAGAATTCATAATGTCTTTTATATCTGAAAGGTGAAGAAAAATATATGCAAGTGGATATCAAGAATCAGTAGACTGTAGTAGGTTTGGTCTCTCTAATTCCCCCCTATATTACTTCTGCTTAATAATTGCTGAATACAGAAATGATTGCTTGATGTGGAATCATGAGTTCTTATAACTCATGGGCTAAAATATGTGGGGGTATGAAACAATGTATGTGTAATGACTTGACATCAAATTTAATTTGAGTTAAAATTCCACCAAAAAAAATTTTTTTTCCTTAAGGTGTTCTCATTCTTACGACAAGTAGATGAATTAATACGTATATGTAAACACTTTGTTGGGAAAAAATAGGCACTTACTTATGTCTCTGGCCAGAAAAAACTAGAACAACTTTTCATTACTACACTTATGACTGATTTCAAACATGGAAGGGAGACAGTCACATATGAGGTAATGTGGAGCTCAAGTCACAGAACAAATATTTTCCAATTTTTTTACGTCAATGGTCAATCATTAACCTCTTTTAACCTTGGTTTATGCATTAGTCAAATGTGGAAAAAGTAACAAGTACACAAGGAAATGTGATGCTTTCTAAATCGAATTAATATTCATAATATTCATAATATATGTGAATAATGGTTGGCAGACAATCAAAATGGGGGGTGGGATTCTTTTCCTTCTTCCTCCTTAACTTCTTCTTTTCCCCCTCCTTTTTCTTCTTTCTTTCACTCTTCCTTCTCCATATTAATATTAAAGTCTAATATACCAAATTGGGAGTTTGGGTGGGAGGAAGAAATTAAACTCTAATTCATGCCATAATGTCTCTACACATGTGCCAGTTTGATAGGAAATGGTAGTCCTAATGAAACTGAGTAGTCCCATCTGGACAAATAATAACAAGTGAATAATGAAAAGCATATTGTGCATCACTGACTTGCATATACAAAAATATCTTTCTTTCCAAAATAGCTCTTCTTTCTGACTGTCCACTTTTGAGTAATGGCATAAAAATCTTGCATAAGAAATTTCTGTCATTCAGGATTAAAACCTCTGGTTTATGTTCGTTTTGTTTTTTTCTTTATTTCAGCACACTCAATTACATGCAAGCCCACAATAATTAATGTGAATTATACCTAATATCCTCTCAGATCCACCACTACGATCCAATTCTAACTCTGACTTTCTCTCACGTGGACTTTTCTAACAGCTTCCTAAGTATGCTGTGTTTTAATAAGCATGGGCACCGTCACTTTCCATCCTTGTGAGAAATAAATCTGAACTGGACAATAATTCAAAATAATAGATTGGTAAGAATGAAAAGACCAGACAGAAAGAATGTTAAATCATTAATTAGGGCTTCCTGCATGCTAGGAATTATTGTTTTTAATCCTTAGTAAAACTTGGAGGATTTCTAGTAGTTTAGATTTATGTGGCTTATTTTTACCACAGAATTTTGTGCCAATAAAAAAAAATCTTGCCAAAGATTAGTGATGCTAAATAAGTTTTTGCTTAGTGTCAAAGAGAACTTGTACTATTAATCTGTGAGTACATTCATTCATGTTTTCAATTTTTATACCCACTTCGTCCCTGGCTCTTGATTTCCTGTTACTATTTCCCACTATATTCCAAGTTCTACTTATTTTAATGGCATCACAAAGATAGAAGTAAAAAGATGTTACTTTGCTGGATGGGTGGGTGAATCAGTGACTGACAAATAAAGGTAAAAGCCCACAAGATATATTTTCCATCTCATTTCTTCGATTTCAACAGCAGCAAGTATTCATAGCTAAAATATTCACCTAATTTCAAAGGATTTTAAATTATTCAGATAGCTAGAATTTTAAATTTGTATTCTACCTACTTCTAAAAATGTTTGAAGCATACTGTAAAAATAAAATCTACAATATTTTTTAAAAAAATAATAAGTCAAAAAAAAATAATAAGTCATGTACTGGATGGGAATAATTTGATTAGAGTCAGTAACTGAACACCTACTAGGTACTGGGGTCTTAGATATAAAAATAAGTCCTTGCCTTCTAATTTACATGTTTTAAATTAGGAGACAGACACATATAACAATTATGATGCAGTGTATTACCACATGTATTAATTTAGACTACAGAAGAAACAATTTCAGATTCTCAGTGGCTTAACGAGTAAGAAACGATTTCCTGCACACAGGTTCAGCAGATCTAGCCTTGGCTGGGCTTGGCGGCACCACACCAGTCTTTGGAGCATCTGGGCCTATCTCTAGACATGGACTGGAAAGAGATCTGTTCAGTGTTTCTCCTGTCCTCTTTTTACCAGTGGCCACATTGGGCATTTTCTTTTCATAGAGAATGATACTGGTACAACAGAACAAGCCAAACTATGCAGGCTGAAAACTATGCACACTGAAAACCTTTGTTTGCTTCAAATCTGCTCAGACCCCTTTGGCCAGAACAAGTCACATGGCTAAGCTCATGCACCGGAGGAGTGTATACAAACCTGAAGAATGAGACAGAGATGAGTAAATATATGCCAAACAACTCAATTCACAACTGCACTATATAGTAAAGGAACCTCTTAAGTAGGCTTCCAGTCTGAGCTTGGATTTTATTGTACAATCAAATGGGAAACTTTTGAAGGTACTTGTCCTTCTTCCTCCAGAATTACCTCACTTGGCTTGGCTTCTGCTTTAAATGATAAGATTAAGAATCAGATGAGATACTGTTCCAGGACAGTAAATAGCTCCATTTATTGTTATGTATTTTAGCAGACACATGATGTGGCTCCCTCAGTCACCCACAACTTACCCAGTCCAGCCCAGCCCACATTGTCTCTGATGCTCTTCTACCCCTTGACAAGTTAACCCAGGAAGAGCTGGCTAGTAGCAGGCTACGTCATTTTATTCATCCTTGACCTTATCATTCATTGAACATGCCCATGTTTGGGGCTCAACAGTTGGCTTACGTTAAGATTTTAAAATCCGATCTATAAAATAAAATAAAATAAAATAAAATAAAATAAAATAAAATAAAATAAAATCCGATCTTAGAGGAGAAAGAGTGTTCTTTCCTCCATAGGCAAAAGCCTATGAAAGTTTAAAATTGCACCAGAGTTAAAAAGGCAAAGAAGATTTTAATAAAGACTATTTCAACACAGGAGAGAGATTGACCTCAGTTCCCTTTAAAAAAAAAGGCTGCAGAGTTCTTAAGAACTAAGGTCTTAAGCCATCTAAGAGTCTAATTTTACTAACTGAGCTTACCCAAAGGTAAAGTAAACTTTCTCTTTCATCACAGGAGGTAGCTTTAAAAGTTGGAACAAGGGCCCACTGAAGTTAGGATCCTACCTTCCCACAGAGACTGGGAAATAGGGATGCTATCTTTTTGGATGATTACATTTCAGTGGGATGGCTCCCAGGTTCTTGAAAAAGACACTCCCTGGAATTACCTGAGTCTTAAAACTAGAAAGAGGTTTTTAAAAGAGATTTATATATGTTTCAAAGGGACAGAGAAAAAAAAATCTATAATATAAATTTTCAAATGTTCTAAAAAAAAAACAAAAAAAAAACCAGGTCAGGGGCTTCCTGCTTATAGTCAGGAAGAAACACATCTAAACTTTAGTCAAGCTGAGAGGAATGTTAAAGACATCTTGGTCAAGCCACAAGTTCAAACCTAGAGAATGTTGTGCTACGGACTCAGGTAGAAGTATAGACCATAAAGCAGTACCTTCTTGTTATTTGCTATTTTTCCTCCTGCATACATCTCCTTCAAGGAACTTATGAGGAAGAAGGTGACTTAGTTATTTCCAGGTGCTGTGGCTATATAATCATCTTAACACAAAACAAAACTAAACAAAATTCATCCTTTACTTAAACATATTTTAAGTAGATGAAAGAAATAAGCTGATTTCTACATTATCTACAAAAATGATTATTGACCAGTGTGCAGAATGAGTACTGGAGAGGCCAGGAAATCACTAAGACGGAAAGGTAACTTTTACTATAGCAGTAAGAGTAGTGGATGAAAAGAAAGGGGCATATTTTTTAAAAATGGTAAAAGTCACAATATTTAGAAAGAGGCTGGATTAATGTAACATGAAGGTTTCCAAGTTTTTAACTTGGGTGGCCAGGTGAACAGTTGTCAGCTCTTTTATATTTGGTTGCAATAAATGACTTTGCAAGGATCTATTAAAACATCCTACCCAAAATGCTATCTTAAGGATAAGAGAGACCAAAGAGATCATCAATTAAATATATTACCAGTGTAGAAATTCCTTCCTTACCATCGCAAAGATGATTATCCTTTCACTGAAAAGTGTTTGTTCCAGTGATAGGAAGATTACTTCCTCATAATATTGCTTTCTAATAGGTTGGTTTTAATTATTAGATACTCAAATGTTATAATGATATGAAATTTTCTGTTCTTCATATGATATAATTTCTAGACCCTCTACCACCAACCTAGCTCTTCTTCTGTTTATACTCCAGTGTTTTTGTTTCTGTTTTTTTTGTTTTTTGTAAAGAGATTTCTGAAATCAAATTGTTGAAACCTAATATATTACTTTACAATCTGCTGAGGGCTCCTCCTCCTCTTTAAAATAAGTTGCTAGTCTTAGCTTCAAGGCAACTATAATTTTTATAAAAATTTTTATATAAAATATTAAAGTTTTTTCTCTAGAAACCTCTAAGGTTTTCTTACTCATTAGCATCAGTGAATATTCCTTTTTTTTCTGGGTTTGAAATGATTTAGTTACTATTTCTTCTGAAGATTCATTTTAATGTTCTATATAAGGAACCTCATTTTTGTTTTAATTTCAGTCTTTAGTTCGTCTCCTCACTCTCTTCAGGGTTTCTTGTTAATCTAAAAACTGTTAAACACTGCTCAAAACATTTTAAATTCTGAATTTTGTTGTTTTGTCCATCTTCTTTACTAAATTTTCATCCTCTCTAGTCAGCCAAATGTAGAATGCCATTTCTCAAATTGCTACATATTTTTCTTTAGACAATTGATGGCTTGTATTTATGACACTTGTGCTTGTTTACTAACAAACACCACAGATCTCACAGGCTGTTCATATGAGTAGACATTTTCTGAGATTTTAGATTCTTATTTTTTCTTCTTCATCCTTCATCTTAGACTTTTTGTTAGGAAGTTTCTGAGAAAGCTGTCTTTCATTAATTTATTCATCCTTCCATTCTTATATTGTATATTTTGTCCTGACCACAAAATGCGAGACAGTGGCACAAAAAGATGGTGAGGAACAGACTTTACACTATGGGAGATCACACCTTAACAGAACAGAGGAATTTTATAATAGTAAGTCAATGTGGTAAATGTTACAACAGAGATACATACAAGGGAAAAACAACAGGGTCAACAAAGGCTTCCCAGCAGAGGAGGCCATTGCCTCTGAAAAACAAGTCTGTCAAGCTATAGAAGGAAAAACTATTCAGGCAAGCTAATCTACGTTTGCTGAGTGTTAGCTTTTGTCATACAGAACACTACAAACTTTTAAAATAATATTCTAAATGCCTTGCTCTCCTTTGTATTTTGTTATAACAGCTCTGGCCCATT
This sequence comes from Potos flavus, assembly GCA_028534135.1. NCBI lineage: Eukaryota > Metazoa > Chordata > Mammalia > Carnivora > Procyonidae > Potos > Potos flavus. Next base: position 58,948,835 of record CM052887.1, on the reverse strand, counting down.
TCTCTGGTGGCCTATCTTCTTATACTCAAACAAATGGTCAGGAATTTTATATATTTTGTTGAATTTATTCAATTTATTTCATATTACCTAACTCAGAATATCATAAAGATGCCTGTCATATCAAAGATAATCATGAAAGATATTCGATTTGTTTTGAAGAAAGGAATCAGTTTTGGTTTGGCCATAGTTGTAGACAATGTAGTATAAAGAAGGAAAGAAAGTAGGAGAGTGATGTCAGCAAGATGGTGGAATAGGAATTTTCAGTGCTCATTCCTCACAGAAAAGTGATTTTGACAACCACTCACAAATGAGAGTACCATTTTTGTAGCTGAAGAATCTAGTAGAGTGGCCACAGCACTCTGTTGAATCCAAAAATCTGAGAATAGATGCCTTGGAGAGGAAAAGAAGAACAATTTCAGTTTACGTATCTCACCTCTCTTCCAAGAAGAAAATGGTGTGAAGAGAGACCCGTTAACCCAAGATTTTTCCAGTAGGGAAAGTAAGAGTGTAGTGAGTGCCCAGCTTCTCCAGCCGTATGGGATATTGCCCAAGAGACCCACTTCTTTCTTGCCCTACCCAGAAAACTGGGGAGATCAGCAGACTGAACAGTCTAGGAGTAGCTAGGAGCAGGGAAAAGGGCTAGGAGCTCATAGCAGCAGGGGTATAAAACTCCAGAGTTTTGGTTTCTACTTAATGCCTTACAAACTCCACCAAGAGGGCTTCCCAAGAACCTAGTAGGACACAGCATCTGCAGACATCTTTACAGGTAGCCCACATGTGCCCCTCCACACTGTAATCGGTACCTCAGCAGAAGGCATTTACAAACCTTTACAGACTATACACAAGCACATGCAGAGAGCTGCTTGATTCTGCTGGACTTGGGGAAAGAAAACACATAACCTTGAACACTTTAGGACAGTGATCAAGGGAAATTAAATGTGAGGTTCCCAGCACCTACACTGGCTTTATGGGATTGAGAGAAGGTACATAATCCTATATAATCCACTCCTGGATATATATCCAAAGGACATGAAATTAGGATCTTAAAGAGATATTTGTACTCCCATGTTCACTGCAGCACTATTCACAAAAGCCAAAAATGAGAATAACCCAAATATCCATTGCAGATGAGTGGATTAAAAAACGTGAGCTATGTAGACATATCTAGATCTATACAGATATATAATGGAATATTACTCAACCTTTAAAAAGAAGAAAATTTTGTCATTTGCAACAACATGGAAGAATTTTGAGGATAGTATGCTAAATGAAATAAGCCCGTCACAGAAAGACAAATACTGCATGATCTCACTTACAGGTATGGTTTAGAAAAGTCAAACTCATAGAAGTACAGAGTAGAACTGGTATTTACCAGGTGCGGAGAGTTGGGGGACATGGGAAGATGTCAGTCACAAAGTATAGATTTCCGTTACGTCAAATAAGTAAGTTCTGGAGATCTGATGTACAGCATGATGACTCTAATTAATAATGGTGTATCGTAAACTTGAAATTTGCTAAGAGAGTAGATTTTACGTGTTAACACCTCCCCCCACCCAAACAGTAACTATGTGAGGTGACTGACATGTTAATTAGCTTGATTGCTGCAATCATTTACAATGTATACATACGTCAAAACATCATGTTGTACATCTCAAATATATAAACTTCTAATTTGTCATTTACACCTCAAACTGGGGAAGAAGCAAGAAGAGAGAGTAAGACACTGCAAAAAGTTTATCTGTTTTTTAAAATAAGTATTTCCAAAGTACTTGATTCTTCTCTTGAAAGTCTATGCTGAGGTACATATTCCTTCTATTTTTAATGTAGTTGTTTCTTGGTGGATGAATTATGTCTGTGAAGCTGAGTCTACTTAACTGAGTTATTCCCACACCATAATGAAAGAAAGGGATGCCAGTATACTGGAACTAAAAAGTCTGCCTTTGAATGCTCATGACAAAACAAAAGCAACAAGAAGGCAACATCAGCAGAACATACAAAGGCAGCAAAAAAGAATTGCCAATCATTCCATAACCTTAAGGAAATTTACTCATTGAAAATAAAATGAAAATTCATCCTTAGTGCTTATAGAAAAGAATGGTGCTCAAATTTGGTCCCCTCATTGGAATGAATGCTTTCTCGACAGGATAACAAATGAAAATTGGATCAGGGACACATTTTCAATGAAAAAGACACACTGCCAGATGGCTTCTTGGCAAAGGAAAGAGAAGAGTTGATTAAACTGTCACGTGATGACTTCAAACTCAGCAAAGTGCAGTTTAGCAACTTTTCGTTGAGAAGGATCAAGGAGGACATTCAGGTACTAGGCTTGGTTTTGACAATATGTTTAAGATTACTTTGCAGCTTCATTGTTTTTCTGCCGTTGCTCTCAATAAGGGAAAACACAAAATTAATCTCAACCAAGAACAAAATTTCTGCTGAACACAATTTGAGTTTCTCCAGAACTAATTCTTTGAAACCTTGGTGCCAAACACACTCATCATAAAGCATGTTTTAGTTTTCAAGAAAAACATAACGTGCATGCTCATTTACAGACACTGCAACCTCCAGGTGAATTCGAATTTCACACCTCTTATCAGATAAAAAGGGGCTACCATAAAACTTGTACCAAAATACAAATATGTCCCCTAAGAGCTTGTTACCCTGTTCATGTAGGGGAGGAAAAATAATTTTCCCTCTACTTCTCTGGGCTCTTGGCTGAGAATCCCTGTAACAAAGGACAGACGAATAGAACAACAAACGGAAGCTTAATAACATGTATGCCTCCTGTATACAAGGGAGGTACCCAGAAAACTGTGTAACTCTCAAAAAGGGCCCAAATCACCACTTTTAAAAAAAATTTTTAAAGATTTTATTTATTTGAGAGAGAGAGAGCATGAGGGGGAGAGAGAGGAGCCTAGAGGAAGAAGCAGAATCCCTGCTGAGCAGGGTACCCAAGGAGCAGGGCTCCATCCTTGGACCCTGGGACCATGAGCTGAGCCAAAAGCAGATTCTTAACCAACTGAGCCACCCAGGCACCCCCAAGTTACCACCATTTCCAGATAAGGATAATACATGCTGGGGTGAGGGGGGCCAGGTAAGAGAAGCTTACCAGGAAAGGCACAGTAAATGAAGTCATGGCTGCTATGTAGATTTAAGTCCATGCCTTCTGCAGTGATGACTGTTTCTAGAGATTTAGTCATAATCCTCTTCCTAGTATGGAGAGGGAGACACACTTACGAATGGAGATTTCCCTTATAAACGTAAATGTCTCTTACAAAAGGGTAACTTCCACCCCTGGTTTTCAGAGCTTTTCCTGTGTCTGCAGCCTTTCAGAAATAATCAGCCCAAAATAATCCTTATAACAAAAAGTATATTTGGAGATGGTAAATGCTGCTTCTTGTCAACCATCTTTCCCCTTTCTTCTAATAGGAGACTACTAGTTTGCTTCCTTAACTGTACTGACCCCCATATGCAAGAGTTGTCAGTTAGGTGATTTCTAACCCACCTGGCTTAGGAAGGCCAACAAGAATACACACACCTGGATTCTGTGCTTAGAGCAGGGTTGGGCATATAACTCAAACAGAGCAGTCAGCATCAATCTTGGAATTAGAATGGATGTTGGGAGAAGGTGTCTCCTCTCCTGATGCTCCTAGATACTAAAAGCATGCTAGACAATTGCTGGCACATAGTGAAAGCCTGCCCGAGAATAAAAGAAGACACAGAAAGCAGAGACAAAAATGAGAGGAAAAGCCAGACATACTTCTGATGGCATTGTGTCCATGCCGGGCTCCTGCTTCGCTTAAAAGCACCTCTGATCTTATGATTTTCAATTATAAGCCACTAATATTTTTTCTTTAATTATTGGGATTCTGTCTTTAAAAAAATAAAAGAGTGTCTTGACTAATACACCAAAAATCTGTGTTTGGGAGGTGGATCACCTGTACTTTTGTTAAAGAGACAAGATATTTACACCAAACTAAGTAAAAAGCATCCCAGAACAATTTCTCTAATAGAGCAACAGTCTGCAGAGATGCAGATCTTTGAGGTAAGACACTATATCATACATAAATTTTTATCTCCTCATGGCTCATAAGACTTTTTGAATCTAATTGAATACTTGATTTCCCGCCTATAAAATATTATATATGAACTCATCAGAGAACACAGTTTATACCTGTTAAACTCATGAGTAAATTACTTCTTATTCCACTGCAGTTTATTTTTGCCTTTAAGTGTTTTCGTTTGTTCTCCTGTTCTTGTCTGACTCCATAACAACTGATGTTGGAAAGTAATAATTAGATATTTAATTAGAGAGTGTCCACAGACTTAAATTCTTCTATCTATATTCTTCTGGAGAAAATTCCATGAAAACATAAATGAGCATTTTCATTCATAATTGCAATAATTCATGAACATCATCGTAACACTGTGCTTTTTCTTATTAGCATCTTCATACTGCGTAAGTTACTTTCACGTGTCTTATTTCATTTGCCCTCTGTACCTCCTTTTCAAGGAACCTACTATGTTATTACATACTTGAAAGAACATCACCCGGCCACAAAGTCATCAACAAACAAACCCCAATCAAATGAAAAATGCCCTCACGGTTGTTGTTTCAATATTCCCCAGACTATCAGCAATACGTATTTTACTGAAGTTTTCATAGCACAGATGGAGAAAATTTACATCACGTGACACTGAAATTTTCAATTAAGAAAACATAAGTAGACATCTTTTCAATTTTCTGTATTGAAGTCACACACTGTTCTCCCCCACCCTGGCACCTCTCTCTCTCCCACTTAAGCAGAGAAACTTGGCTCTATCCCCACCCCTACATCCACTTATCAAAAGGATCCAAATGTTGTGAAACATACTTCTCAAAGCTTAATATGCACATGCATCACCTGGAAATCTTGTTAAAATATCTATTATGATTTAGTGGTTTGCGGAGGGAAACTGTCTGGGATTTTGCATTCCTAAAAGCCCAGATGACACAGTTTTTGTAAATCTAAGGACGACCTTTGAGTAGCCAGGCTAGAAAATTGAGGATGATATTAATTAACAAAACCTGTTTTCTCCCTTTCTACCACCAGTTTGTGCCAGTCTGTTTTTATGAGGTACAATTTGCTCATCTATAAAATGGAAATATATATGGTAATTGATACACAGTAATTGTGAAGTTTAAATAAGCTTTTGTACTGAAAGTGCCTTGGAAACTGTGAGCAATGACATAAATGTAAGGTGTTATGGTATTCAAATTCGATGTATGTATCTGTGCCATTATTTATCAAATAATTGTAGAGAGTCTCCTAGTGCAAGGTCCTGGGTTAGATAATGAAATCACATCAATGAACTATCAAGACAGTCTCTCCTGTTACGAAACTTAGAATCTGGTAGGAAAGCAAGATGTTAGGATATTACAAAGTGAGTAAGTTAATTATAAATGGTGATCTCTTCTAATAAGAAAACAGCATGTGACAGTGACCCCTGACCTACTCTAGAAGTCACATTTGCCTGATTTTAGACATTTCAGCAATAATTAACAAAGATAAGAAGAGGAAGTAACTGGGCAGAAGAAACTAAATAGGCAAACACTATGCAATAGAAATCACATGGTTTGTTCATGGAACTATTTTAATACTCAACCCCTTGTGATTTTTTTCTTTCACATTTATTATTACAATGTATTGTGTAATTGATTGATTTTTATTTAATTTTATTTTTAGGGAATAGAAACTGAAGTTCTTTTACAATCATAACTACAAAATGGCTCCCAAATCTTAATTCATAGTCAGTTTATTGACTACACGAGGGTACAACCTATAACCTACCTTCCCAGATCTCTTTTAATGTCAGACTCACCTTGTTGTGATAACTCATGTTATTAGAAGAGTCTCTGAAGCACCTTTCTTTTTGTGGTCATAATTCTAGTTTTAGGTTCAAAGTTCTTAAGAGTTTATTTTAGAAACAAAGGAAAGGAACATGAAAAAGTTGGAAGAAATAAAAAAAAAAATTATTGGGGGTTATTTGTACGAAAGATAAAGGGGAGAGGGAGTAAAAGTAGGTAGAGCACCTGTAGACCAAAATGGCCCTGGAAGACTGAGAAAGTAGACAGAGAAAAGGAAATGTTTTAGGAAGAAGAGCTCTGAGAAAGCCTGCCAGCCTGGTGGAGAAGGATGACACAAATATTGCTCCTGTACTGGGCAGAAGTGGTGAGTCCTTATAACATTACCTTGTTCAATCATTGCCTGGAGCTGTGAGGAGGTACCTGGTAGCAGAGACGGATCCAGAAGCTATCTTCAGAAAGAATGAAATCTTGCCATGTGCAATGACATGGATGGAACCAGAGGGTATTAGGCTAAGCAAAATAAGTCAGTCAGAGAAAGACAAATATCATATGATTTCACTCATATGTGAAATTTAAGGAAGAAAACAGATGAACATAGGGGAAGGGAAGGAAAAATAAAATAAGATGAAAACAGAAAGGGAGACAAACCACAAGAGATTCTTAACTATATGAAACAAACTGAGGGCTATTGGAGGGGTTGTGGGGTGGGGGTAAGGGTAACTGGGTGATGGACATTAAGGAGGGCACATGATGTGATGAGCACTGGGTGTTATATGCAACTGATGAATCACTAAATTCTACCTCTGAAATTAATAATAAAGTATATGTTAATTAATTGAATTTAATTTTTTTTTTTTTTTTTTTAAAAGAAGGCATCTTCTAGCTAAGTGACCTCCTTGTAGAAGGGTTCTTTCTTGAAAAGATATCTGAATGGCAATGCCTCAGTGACTACCACAGTCTCTTTTACCATTTTTCTCAATTGTTTTTTTTCCTCACCAACTTTATGACTTTGGTTGCATTTTGAATAGTGCCAAATTTTTGTCTTTTTATTTATCACATTTTTTTCCCCTCAGAACTATCATTTGGCTTCTTACTCTATGTATGATGTTTTCATTTTTTTCCCCAAGCATTTTGTTTTTATTTAAAACTTCTGTGCTTCTAGTCTTGCTTAAGAAAAATCTAACTGGCCCCCAAAATATATAATTTTCTAATATTATTACTTATAAATTACTAAAATTTAAATCTTTGATTTATTGAAATTTATTATTTTATGATATAATTTATATTTGGTAGGCAATTACTTCATTTTGTTCCTTCCAGATGGATAACCAGTTACACCACTACCAGGTAAATAACTATTAAACTACCCTTTTCCCACTCATTTTAAACAACACTTTTTTTCCCATATGTTTTTCCATATTGAGTTAGACTCTTTTATGAACTTTTACTTATAGACCTGTAAATTATGTCTATTGCAGATTCATACTGTATTAATCATAGCTACCTTTTTTATTTTTTTATTTTTTATTTTTTTTTAAGATTTTATTTATTTATTTGACACAGAGAGAGAGAGAGATCACAAGTAGGCAGAGAGGTAGGGAGAGAGAGAGGGGGAAGCAGGCTCCCTGCGGAGCAGAGAGCCCGACGTGGAGCTCGATCCCAGGACCCTGAGATCATGACCTGAGCCGAAGGCAGAGGCTTTAACCAACTGAGCCACCCAGGCGCCCCTAATCATAGTTACCTTATTGTAAATCGTAAGTACATAGTTATATCAAGTTTCCACACAATACTCATTTTTTTTTTTTAAAGTATGTGACAGAAAGGAGAGGTTGAAAAATCCCTTCCCCCCAAGAAAACTATAAAATTGGGCAAAATATGCAAAAAATAGCTCTGGAAACTCCTAAAGGCACACTATAAGTGGGAGAGTCTTTATTCACGAAAAGTTGCCAGAACACTGGGCAAGGTCCCTGGGAGACTGTGGCTGTTTTTGCCGGGACCTGCTTTCATAGCCATCCCCAGCTCGGTTAGTGTGTGCTGACCATGTGGAGTACGAGCTTCACTGCCCAGGGAGTGCTGTCATGACTTGCATCTGAAGCAAAAGCACAGGCTGAGCGGCACTGTCAGCAAAGTTAGCACACTCTGTAAAAAGGACTGGGGAAAGCCTTCAATGCTGCCATTCTCAGACTGCAGTCCCATTTGGGGCTATCAGTCGACCTGCCATCTATTTTACAAGGAAACTAAAGGAATGAAAGAGACGTGGAAGAGTGAGACAAACTCTGGCTGACTGGCAGGCTGCATGTACATGCAGGGGAGATCCAAGAGGACGGAGTGGAAAGCAAATGTCAAAAGAGACTTGAAGCTTTCAGAACTTTACATGTGTTCCCTAACTAAACACAGATCTATCTGCAGAGGGCAGAAATCACACAGGTTCCCAGTGTTTGAGCACAACTTCCAACCAATCACTAGCTGATCACTGGGGTATGTGGATGCAGGAACCCCAGGAAGCCAGGCTAAAACATCAAAAAGAAGAAGAAAAAAAAAAAAAAAAAAGCAAAACAAAACTGAGCAGAGACATTTGCTACTGCAGAATCCACACTAGGTATATTATCTAACATGCAATTTTCAACAAAAGACTATGAAACATAACAAGGAAACAGAAAATATGGCCTACACTCAAGAAATAAAGCAGTCAATAAAAACTATCCCTGAGGGGGGATAGATGTTGACTATAATAAAGACTTGAAAGCAGAAATTATAAATATATTCAAGAATTAAAAGGAGCCATGTTTAAAGATTACAGAAATGTGTGTTCAATAAACAACACAGACAGAATCTCAATAAGGAAACAGAAACTATTTAAAAGGAACCAAATGGATATTCTAAAGTTGGAAAGTACTATAACTAAAATAAAAATAGATTGGCCCAAGAGCGTATTTTAGACAGTAGAAGAAAGAAGCATCAAACTAAAAGATGGATCAATTTCATTTATCCAATCTGAAGACAGAAAGAAAGAAAGATTTTTAAAAAAGGAATAGAGCCTCTAAACCTATGGAAAAAAACGAACCACACCAACTTACATGAAATAGGAGTCCCAGATGTAAAGGAGAGAAAACTATTTTAAAACGGCCTAAAATTCCCCAAATTTGATGATAAGCATGAATTTACAAAGCCAACAAGCTCAAAAAATTTCACATGGGACAAAGATATACTTACATCTGGACACATCATAGTCAAACTGCTAAACAACAAAGGTTAAAAAATTGTGAAAGCAGCAAGAGAAAGATGACTAATCATGTATAGGGAAACAGCAATATGATTAACTGCTAACTTCTCATCAGAAACAATGAAATCCGAGAAGATAGTGAGATGCCATTTTCAAAGTGCTGAAAGAAAAAATTAAAACCTGGCCATTCAGAATGTATATCTAATAAAAGTATCATCAAAAAAGAAAGAAAATAGGACATTCACAAATAAACAAATATTAAGTAAATTTATTGCTAGCAGACATGCTTTAAAATATATTAAAGGAAGTGTTTCAGTCTTAAAGTACATGACATCAGATGGTAACTCAAATCTATAAAAAATTAAATAAGCAGGATAAATGATAAAAATGTAGATAAATATAAATGAGTGAAAATACATTTTTTTCTCTCTCCTTAAAGAGTTAAAGAAAATATTGAAGAAGCCAATAAGTATAAGACTATATTGTTGAATTTATTACATATATAAATGAGATATACAGGAAAATAACAGTACCAAAGAAGGAATAAAAATGTAACCACACTGGAGAAAAGCTGCTATCGATGTATTAAAACTCACATTTAACTAAGTATTAACCTAAAATTGATTTCAATAATTTAAGATTCATACTGTAATTTCTAGACCAATTACTAAGAAAATAACTTTAAAAAGTAAAAACAACAGAGGAATTAAAACGATAGAATAAAAATTTGTAAAAATCACAAAACAAGGTGGTAAGAAAAAAATAGAAACAAAAAAAGACATGACACATACATAAAACAAATAACAAAATGGCAGAGGTTAATCCAATAATATCAGTAATATCTTAAGCGTTGGTAGATTAAAACTCTTAATCAAAAGATAGAGATTGTTAGACTGAACTAAGGACAATATTCAATTATAGCCTATCTGCAGATCTACACTACAAATTCATAAATACAGATAGTTGACACTAAAAGGCCAGAAAAGTTGCATCATGCAAATAATGACTATAAAATAACTGCAGTGAATATATTAATAACAGACAGAACAGACTATAAAACAGAAGATATTACTAGAGACAAAGAGGGACAGTTCATGATGACAAGAGGATTAATATATCAGGAAAATGTAATGCCATTAATATATATGAAACAACTGAGCCACAAGAGACAATGGAGCAAAATGTAAGCAAACTGAAAGTGAAAGTAGGCAACTTAAAAATCATAGGTATAGACATCGGTATCTATCAGATTAGATTGCTTTAAAAATTAGGTAGAAAATTAGTACGAATATACATGATCTGGCTAACACTAACAGACTTAGTTGACCTAACTCATATTTATAGACTATTCCATCAGGCAAGAAAAGAATATACATTCTTTTCGTGTATATAAGCATTTGCAGGATAAATCTTAGGCTAGACCATAAATCAAAAGTCAATAAGTTTAAAGGATTAAAATATTTAAAAACATTGAATCAGAAATAGAGAAAGGTTGGGAAACTCCCAAATACTTCCAACAAATAATACACGCATCAAAAAAGAAACTGCAAAAGAAATAAGAAAAATATTTTTAATTAAATGAAAATAAAAACACAACATGTGAACATTTACGAATGTAGGGATGCTTGAATGGCTCAGTCAGTTAAGTGTCTGCCTTCAGCTCGGGTCATGATCCCAGAGTCCTGGGACTGAGCCACTCATCAGGCCCCCTGCTTAGTGGACAGCCTGCTTCTCCTCCTCCCTCTGCCACTAACCCCCTGCTCAGGCGCACGTTCGCTCTCTCTCAAATAAATAAAATCTTAAAAAAAAAAAAAAAAAAAAAATTTTATGAGTAGAGATAAATCAGTTCTTGGAGGGAAATACGTAGTTTTAAATGCCTATTTTGGGGGGGTAAAAGGTCTTAATCTAATGTCTACCTTAAAAAAACTAGGAAATAATGAAACAGAAAAAAAATAATAACTCATGCAGAAAAAAATAATAAAATGTGAACAGAAATAAATTAAATGGAAACAGGAAAACTATAAAGAAAGATCAAAGAAGCTCAAAAGCTGAGTCTCTGAAATGATCAACAAAACTGACAAAATTGTAGCTATGCTGACCGAATCTCCCAGACTCTGCCCTTGATCATACTTAGTGAGCTTCCCCTGAGCCTGAGAAACGCTCCACACAGCACCCTTCGCCAATGACACTTCCAGCACCATTGGATCTGCTGAGTCATGTGGCCCGAGGGGCAGAGCAGCTTGCATGGAAACCTGGACTAGAGCCTTCGGTTTTGGGCCCCACTCAAAACCAGTAGCATTTCACGTCACTCAATAAACGAACCAGAGTAACACACCCAAATGAAAAACATGTTGCCTCCAAAATCCAAAGAGGACACTAGGCATTGGTGCCTTTTTCTTTTTTCGTTGTAGGAAGCGCCAGATATAATAATTTATCCTTCACCTTAGAAGGGATATCTCAACATGCCTCATACCACTCAGTGGCATTTACTGAGTAAGAAGTATTCATGAACGAAAAAGTGAATTGAAGGTATATTTTCTTTAATATAAAAGACATGGATCAAATTTAATTAACAATAATGATTTAAGTTCATATATTCAGAAGATGTTTTGCAGGTCAGCCAGACAATGAAGAAAAAAACCCAAAATGTGGGAAAAGGCAGAAACTTAGAATATGTGGTGTTCTTCCTAAACACAAAAATGAGAGGAACCATGAGCCTCAATGATTCAAAACAAATAAAGTTAAAGATGTGAGTCGAATCTGTGATGGGCCTTAACTACTCTTGGAAACACCTTCTTATGGTGCTAATGTGGTGAGAAAAACAAATACTCAGAATATTTTGAGCAGTATGACTCTGTCCTCAATAAGTTTTTTGTTGATGTTCAGTATTTGATAAGAATGGGAAGCTGCTCTCACAGAAACAGAGACTAATAGAAGCTCAGAAACCTCTTGCACATTCCTCTGCCTTTCCCCCAAGCAGCTGCCAAGACACCTTCACCAAACCCACCGTCTGCTCCTCCTTTAGCCTTCCAGTTATATTGTGTCTGCTAGTTATATTAGAATTCTTACATATTTTTTCTTAGACGTAAACACCAAACATTATTAAAAGTAGAGTAAAAAAAAAGATTTTCCTGTTGCTGACAAAGTCACATGTTTCATGAGTTTAAGTGATTCTTGAATTTAAATGAAAGATACACATTAATCATAAATTACCATAAACAGGTAAACAGTATACATTTTACCTTCTGAGAACAATGACATTCCTTGAAATGATGACTATTTTTTACACACTTAAGTTTTCTGCAGCTGCTGTTAGACCTGAGCACTGTGTTTGAACCCATGTTATTAGACGGCCCTATCATCTTTGGGTTGTAATGATTTATTTTCTCATCTTTTTTTTCCTTCTGACTAGGGAATTAATTTTATTTGAATTTCTGTCTACTCTCTTAACCTGTGAATTCCGTGAAGGTAGAAAATGTATTTATGCACTTCTTATACCCCAGAGCCTAGCAAAAAGTCTGGTATGAAGTAGGTGCTCAATCAGTATTTTTCAAAAAAATTGAAAAAAAGCCCACAAAAGACATTTTTCCTTCCTCCATAAAAATAAAGCTGGTAATTTTACAGACATATTTTCAAAATGTCTTATTTTTTATGATTGTGACAGTTGCTGCATATGTCCTAGAATTTTTTTTTCTTTTCTACAAAGGAAGAAATAGCTAACCACTCTTATTATATAAAGTATTTTGCCATAAAATTTGAAAACAGATTGATTTTCTTACATTCTCGGGGCTTGCTCCAGGCATGGGAGCACATATTTTTAAATAAAATACAATTAGTGAATTTCATAAAGGCAGAAACCATTGACTTCATTTTATACTCCTGTGAGCTGATGCTTGGTGACAGTTCCAATCCTCCATGGACTTGTCTAACAATTCTGACTAGGCAACTCTATATTGGAACAGGGTAGGAATATAATTGTGCTCTTGTTAAAACATGCTGTAATGTCAGGCACACTGAATCTTAATTCCCATGGTGGATCCACATAATCAGGAAATTCTCCAACTGCAGGAGGATTTTGAAATAGCATGTGACATTTTTACAGCTGGACATAATTTCATGCTTTGCCACCTTTGATCAAAGTGTCACCTTAAATGAAGGCAAGAAGACAGGAAATGCTACCGTGAAATCCACAATGTACCCAATCCACCTGAATCTAAAGGTAAAACCCACATGCAGTAATAATGCTCTCCCCAAAACTCACATGCTGAGGGAAGCCAATTAAGTTAAAAAACTCCTATAGCTAACAATATAT
>CM052887.1:58911965-58934952 GCA_028534135.1 Potos flavus | reverse complement strand
AACAACTACAGGGAGGTGTTTACATATAGAAACCACGTAATGCTCCTTTGAGCTTGCTCTTTATCTCCACATTAAAGACAGACCCTTCAAACCCTTTGGCTCCAAGAAGTCTGGTTAATGGTTCAACAATTTGTAGTTGTACATTCTTTAAGTATCAGTAGAGTCAACAGGAGCAATTTGCACCCCGGGCAAGGACAGCACAGACCCACAATGATGTTATGCTCATACTGGCTTTTCCATTACGAAGATATGATCAATCACAAATCAGCATGCCTCAAGGTCCCCCGCAGGAGCCCTTTCTCAAGGGACCTCGTTCCGACCGCCTGCCCTTAGTCAAAGCAGCCGAGGGTCACAAGTCCGGGCTCCGCCTGGGTTCCATTAGCAGCCAGCCTGCGGCTTCCCACATATTTTATAACTTAAACCTATCATGAGTAAATGCAAAGTATGGAAATTGCAGAGAAGGTATCAAGTTAATGGGAAAATACAAATTATTTATATACTGAAATGCTCACATGAGGAATAAGAACATACAGCTTCTCTGATAAATAATATATAAGTAAGCATTCTCCAAACTACAACTGTAATCTGACAAGCCAACATATGAGAATCCATTATTGACTCCTTCCTGTGCAAAAGTAGCTCTCACTGAGAAATCATCAAGGGTTAGTTTAGGAGGATGAAATATTTAGGAGAGCCAAGTATGTTGAAGATACTATACTACTAGGTGTTAGGGAAGAAGTCATCTGCTCTCAAACCTCCCAGGTCTGGTACCATAAATTTAGCTGTGGCACATTAAAACATTAAAATATTTGCAACTTATCTTAGTCTGTTTGGGCTGCTAAAACCAAATACCACAGACTGGGTAGCTTATAAACAACAGAAATTTATTTCTCACAGTTTTGGAAGCTGGAAGTCTGAGATCAGGGTGCCAGCCAGCATGGCTGGATAGAGGCCCTCTTCCAGGTGGCAGACTTCTCTTTGTATCTTCACATGGTGGAAGGGGCTAGGGAGCTCTGTGAAGTCTTTTTTATAGGAGCAAATCCCATTCATGAGGACTCCACCATCATGACCTATGTACCTCACAAAGACCCCACCTAATATCATCATACTGGGTAGGATTTTGACACATGACTTGCAGGGAGACACAAACGTTCAGACTATAGCACGACCTAATAATTGTACTGTAAATTTTAAAACTACATATATTCCTGCTGCCTCAACATCTCCCAAAATGGACTACGAATGCCTCATCCAAGTGACCAGGGGTACCCATATGATGAAGCGCCCCCCGCCACAAGTTATCCTTCTTATGTTCCCCTTTCTGTGACCTGGTATCCTCAAGTGATATCCCATCATGCCTTTTGCTTGTGTAAGCAAACACCCTGACCCTCACTTGTCCATGGGTCCTTGCGCTCTCTACCTGCTCCCCGCCTGTTTGTTTGAGCCTACCCCTTTGCACTCCCCCTATGTGGCCCCTCATGACTCTGTCTCTCTAGCACCTGTGAGTATATTAAACTTTGTTTTCTTTTACCTCTCCTTTGTCCCCTCTTGTAGATGCATCTGACTGGCCATCTCATTAAAGAATACAAGACAGTGATAAAATAGGAACTAGAGATTTTTCAAAGAGAGCCATAAGCTACCTATGGATAGGCAATCTGATGAGTCAATTTTACAGATGAAGAATTTAAGACCCACAAAGGCAGTGGCTTGATCACAGTCACCAAGCTAATGAGTGGCAGAGTAAATATCTTATCTCAGGTTTTTTAATAGAAAACCTAGTATTCTCTTGTATAAATACAACATACCAAGTCTCTAACTATCCAATTTTCCTGCTTCCTTTTTACAACAGGTTAGCTCTATAAATTAACATAGTAAAGACCAGTAATTATTATAAAGATTATCCACGCACTAATAAAATTCTGGGTCAGTTAATCTGCTCAAATAACCACATTTGGATAAATTATTTTAGGATTACTATCTTATAACAGTTAATATGTTTAAAACCAATGAAACAGTTGTGTAAATGACTGTAATTGAAAGGAACTCTTTTCCTTCACCTCTGCATTTTTTTGCTGTCTATTATAGTGTGAGTAGCTACCCTACAACTTAGTATTCTTAAACAAAAAACCACGTTATTATAATTCATAATTTGATGGGTCAGGAATTTGAGTCGGGCTTGTATGGGAGATTCTTCTGCTTTACATGGCATTTATCGGGGCCATTCCATGGTATTCAAATGGTAGACGGATGGCGGGAAAGTTGGTCTCAACCGGGTCACTTTCTCACTGTAGCCTCAGAGCCTCTTCATGTGTGCTTTTCAGCAGAGTCACTGGACTTCTTACATGGCATCCTATGACTCCAAGAGACCTAGGAGGAAGCTGCCTGTCCTGGTAAAGGCTGAGCCCAGAACTGGCATAGTGTCATTGCTACCACACTCTGTCAAGGTAGGTAGAAGGAGAAGTAACCCCTAATGTTTGACAGAAGGAATGTTACTATCTTTGAGGCTATCCTTAATCTTATACATTATCAGCAAAAAGGTTATATTCAAATACCTTTAATAACTGCATTCTTTTCCTTATTCTTCTGATTTAGAATTTCTAAGCCTTCTTAATAAATGTTTAGTAGGAATTTATGTTAGTCCTGAGACCTTCTAACTTAGCCATATTGAACTATCACTAAAGCTGCCATTTTTCCCAAAGAAAGAATGTAGTCTAAGTTGGGAGATTGACAGCAAACCTGGGAAGATATGCCTCCAAACTAAAAGTTTTTATACTTTATGGCATCGGGAGTATAATCTTGATTGGGTATTTATATGTACTTGAGTCCCCAGTTCACCATAAAAAATATTAAATGGATGTGATCACGTGAAAAGTTCATATACTCCATAATCTATATGTAAAATTGAGGTTAAAACAGGAATAGAGGCAAGCTTATATTACAGAGTGGTTTGGATGGTAAATGAAATGGAAAGATCAAATACTGCAAACAAGTTTCAATGTGGGTTTAATTTTCAAATGGATGGAGAGTTTTTAATTATATATAATTGGATATATATATGTGTATATATATATATATAAATGGATATATAATAAAATATCTGGGCAGATATTTTATTACAAAAACTCAAACTCTATGTAAGGTATATCTCTGACAGAAGAGAATCCTGGAAGCAGCTGTAGCCAAAATTATATTTTCTCACATGGAAAACTGTGAAACCCCCAGAGATACTAATAATATCCAAGAAAGGAGCCAGGTGATTACCAAGGCTAATCAGGATTTCTAAGGACTCAGATAAATTTGAGACTATAATAGGATTACATTATCTGCTACTCAAGCCATTGATATTTGCCTATTAAGCTGGTAGGGTTTAGAAATTGGGACGGCTCTACTTAGCCCAGATTTATGCCAATAACAGAAGACAGAACTTTTCTTGACTTCCCTTTCTACAAAGAAATAATAGGAGAAAAAAAATAAGCCCCCTTCTAAGTAGTTACTTTGAATTCTCATGATTCAATAAAACAGTCTGTTATCAAATGGGGGGAAGGATGAAGAATAAGGGGGTAGTCGGGAAGAAACTCATGTCAAGTGCTAATTATATGAGATTAAAAATTCAGAACACATAGAATAGCTTTATAAAATTACCTTTTAAAAAGGTTCCAATGTTGAAAAGTCACGAGGCAGAATTAGGATAAAAGAAACATTGTTTTCTCCTAAAAAGTAGGAAAGAAAGTTATGTTACAACCTATCACATAAAAATACATATTATTAAATTAATAATGCATATCTTATAAAATATGTTCACACATAAAAGTAACAAAAGAGAAAGCATGCATTCAATATTACAAAGCCATTTCCTCATAGCTAACCAATTACAGTAGAGCAGAATCATGTACTATTTTTGACTGATAAGCATCTAAATGCTAAGTCTGATTGCAAGAGAGTTGATTGACTTGACCTGCCAAAACAGATCAAGGTGACTGATGGTGTTGAGTCACTCTCTAAGTAGTTCTTCAGTAGCACATACTACATTGTTCACACAAAAATAACCATTTTACTGTATTTTAAACTGTTAAGTTTAAAAACCACACTTTCTTCTTCCTAGCCCCCACGGAGAAAATCAATTCTAAAAACATGAAAGAAATGTAGCCTACCCTTCTCCATTAAAAGAGTCACTAATCACACGGGGCTATTTCAGTTTCAACATAAATGAATTTAAAACGAATAAGGGTGCCTGGGTGGCTCAGTCATTAAGTTTTTGCCTTGGGCTCAGGGTCTTGCTTGGCAGGGAGTCTGCTTCTCCCTCTGCCCCACCCTCCCGCTTGGGCTCTCTCTTGCTCCCACTCTCTATCTGAAATAAATAAAATCTTTAATGAAAAATAAAATTAAGTCTGTAGTTCTTCAGTCACATTAGCTCCATTTCAAGTATCTTAACAGTCACACGTGGCTCGTGGCTACCGTATTGGTCAGTGTGGATATAGAACCTTTCCATCACAGCAGAAAGTTCTGTTGGATAATCCTGATCTAGACAATTTCTTTAATTGGAATTAAGCTTTTGTGTATAATATTAAGGGCTATCTAATTAGTAAGTCTTGAAAGACCTTTCAAAGACACGATAATATTGAACAAAAGATTACTGATATTACCATAGCTATTACTTTCTACAAATGGACAAGTAAAATATAAATAATAGATTTTTTTCTTAATTGGCCCAGAATAAAAACAGGCAGAAGTCTAATTCATGGACTAGAATATGAAAATAAGCATAACATAACTAACAGTCAAAATAAAAAGGAAGAAAATTGATGCAATAATAAAGACTTTTTTTTTTTTTTTTTAATCTATAAGATTGGCCAAACCAAAAAAGTGGCCATTTTCATTCATGTCTGGTATGAATATGAACTCAGCAAGTGATCTGATATTATCTAGAACTGTTAAAAAATACATGTTTTGGCCCACCTTTATGAATCTATCCAATAGAAATTAAGGCCTTAGTTTATTTAGAAATATTTATAGTGGCAAACCTTGGAGACAACATTAATGTACATCAATAAAAGAACGGTTTGATAAGTTATGGTACACTCATCATATAAAAATTATAGAGTGATTTTTAAAAATATGTTAGATCTTCCTTCTTTCATGTGCGGAAATCACACTTAAACTACACAAACCTGACATACTTTAAAGTATAAAAGTGAACCACAGAACGAATACAGAAAAATAACAATATGCATGAGGAGAAGAATATTGGGGAAAAACAAAAATAATTACCAAATATAAAACCAAAAGTTAAATATATGTGCACACACAGGCACGAGCACATGCACAAAGGAACATGAACAAAGATTTAGAAGGTTCTACACCGGGCTTTTAAAATGACTTGTCTCTGAGAGTTAAGAAAGGAGTTTGTAAGAAAGTTATCAATTTTGCCCTTACATATTCTTTCACTGTTTCTCTTCTTCAAAGGAACATACATTATTTTGTAATTTTAAAATATTTAATTAAAAATAATCCATTGTATACCTGCTATAAATAAGCCTATTCTGCAAGTCACAGCAATTAATATTAACAGATTAGACTTAGACAGCACTTCATAATTTATAGTACTTTCATACATATTTGATCCTTACAAGGAACCCGTCAGTGTGGTTCGGCAGAAAATAAGTGTTCTTTTTTGAAAATACACCCAGTTAATAAATGGTGGAGCCAGAATTAGCCAAAGGTTCTGAATCTTTATTTCTTTCTCTTTCTACAATATCACAGCACCTCCAACGAACATCCTCAAAGAACAAATTTTATACATGGAGTAACTGAGTCCTAAAATAGTTCATATGTCAAATCTTTCCAATTCTACTATTTTAGTACTTGTCTTAAGCATCATCCTGTCTTCTGCAACTACAATCCCTTTAAACACTTCTATAAAAAGAGAAGTTTATAATTAGGATAAAAAGTGTGTGTGTAAAAAATCATAACTTGCTTATATCAAAGATATACTCTATGTATAAAAGAATATTTAAATGTTGGAAAATTATTTTTAACTGAAGTATAATCTTCCTTATTTTATTCATTTGCAACAAGGAGTAACACCCTTTGTTGAAGAAATGCTGCACAGATAAATTTCCGTGTACTGTTAAAGCTGGGGAGACCCTTAGACATCAAGTACTGAGGAAAGCACAACATCACTTTCAAAAAATAAAGATAAAAAGGGAAATGGTAGGCACTGGCAAAGCCAGAAAGACAAGAAAGAGTACAGAAGGAAGTGAGGGTGGTGAACCAGATGGCTTCATTTTTGCCTTTTTTTTCAGGTTAGGAAAACTTGTCCACGGTAAGTGAATTTAACTTACAAATAATGTGGTACAAATGTATGGGGTATGATTTTGTTATAATAATGAGTAAACTGAGGTTGATATATGTAACATTTATTCAGGATGAATTAATTAACATTTTAAAATAGTAGTGAGTGAACAGCAGTAGAGGCACATATAATCTCACACAAAATGAATCAGTTCAAACATCAGAGAGTTTTTGTTGTACATTATGCTGAGCTGCACGGGGTTATCTGATGTCTGTTTCCAGTATTGATAAATATTGTGATTTTTTTTAAACTGGCGTCTTTGCAAACAAAGAACACTGTGTAACCTGTTCAAAACTTCAGTTGGAAAGGACCTTGCAATAATATGCTTTCCCCACTTGAGCCTGCATTTCTTTTCAGCCTCCGTCAGTTTGTTTTCAGTTCAGGTTCCCATTTGCTTTTAGTATCCACAGTAACTAGGCATATTATGGAGCTCGGACACTTATAAATATCATAAGCCAGCTGCTCTCTTACCCATAGGATTTCTGAAAAACTTCCAATGGGAAAAATGGGCTGGAATCCAGAGCCAAAATCCCCAAGTCTGAAATGACAGAAATAGAAACTAAGAACCGAGAGGAAAAGAAAAACAGGATATTTAGTAAACACTCTCAGTGATTACTCAATCTAGCATCTTTGATTTTTTTCCAGGTGATTGGTACCATTCAACACCTGATGCACGAGTTTTGGTATAAACTTTTGTTTTATTATTTTGTTTATACATCTGTTTTCAGAGATGGATACAACTCATATAAGGCATTTTAAAAGAAGTACATCTGTTGGAGTTGAACATATAATGCCTTTTGAAAAATAAAAAGGGAGAAATGGTGATCTCATGAATAAGAAAGGAAAAAGAAAGTAATTTGCCAAAATGAACATCTGATTAAGCTCCAAAGAGTACGAGAAGATTTGAGATTTTCACATGTGTCCAGACAAACTAGTTGGGCTCTTCACTGTAAGAAGGATACATTTAGAGGGATGACTTATCTCCAATTCCAAGGAACCAGTATCATGTCCTGTGGAGCAGGTAACTAGCTACTACAGATTTCCAAATTCACATAAGCACTCTGTAGGTGCCAGCAGCCAAGTGGAAAAGACATAGAAATGTGTGAACAGATTTTATAAAAAGTTATTTAGAGTTATCATTTAAAATGCAAGAGAGGTGTGGCCCCAGTGCTGGGCCAGTGGGGAGGCAGCTTCAGTGGGAAACTCCAAGAAAAACAAATGAAGAAAAAAGGTAAATTTCAGTATCTCATGTGCTGAATTCACTACCAAATTTTTATTTCTATAAGCATGTAAAAGAAGTTGTAAGGTTTTACAAAAGCATACAAATATTTTGCTAAAAGTTTGGTATCTATAGAATTGTCAGTTAATGCATACTATGTATACGTCAAGATCATTAGATACTTATTAAACCTATGGAAAAATGTTATCAACATCTTTGGTTTTAACAATAAGAGCTGAAACAATCTACACTCTAATTTTCAACACAATTCTACAATACCTTCTTTGCCTTCCATTATAGATGTGAGGGTCCATTCTCCCTATTTTATTGTTTACTGGGTCACAGATGTAGTCTGTCACCACCTGAGAGAATCTGTCCATTTCAGCTTAAATATTCTGAGCAGATTCCGTGGCTAGCTAAACCTTTCTGGACTGTGGTTGCCATACTATGAATCTTGCAAGTAGTGGGGTCCTTGGCCCTGGAGGCTAGTGAAGACACAAGAAAAAACCCACCCTCTGCATCTCTGCTCCCTGAAACGGAGTTATTGGTCAATTCTCTGGCAAGAGACAAGTCTCACTTCTTCTCCAGGTCATTTCTCTTACTCATCCTCAAAGTGAATATAAGAATGTCACCTCCCCTGTTGAAAGGGGGAACACAAGAGTCAATCTGTCAGTAATAATTATTTGTGTCATTGTGAGGCTTTAATGTGTTTATATGCCTGGCAATTGCAGGTCACCTTATGAGAAAAAGAAGCAAAGTTTGAATTGCTTTGTTTTTAACTGCACTGCTAATTCTATTGCAGATATGAATTAATTCAGTCTGTTTAATTTTATGCTTTAATTATGGAGGCAAGCTACATACATATGGGTAAAATAACAATCTAATGCAGTTTCTAAATGTGCCATAGACTGGAATTGACAGTTACTGATAAGGTCTATTAAACTAGTCTGATCACTCTAATTTCCTTTAGAATAATGATCAACATTTAAAAATATATTTTAAAGTTATGCTTATTATTTAATTATTTCATATACCCTTTATCATTCTATAATGACATAAGCTTTTGTTTGTCTTAACCACTGCCTGGTAATATTCTGTATTCAAGAAATATTTGTTGGGGTGCCTGGGTAGCTCAGTTGGTTGAGTGTCTGTGTTCGGCTTGGGTCATCATCCCAGAGTCCTGGGATCGAGCCCTGCTTTGGGTTCCCTGCTCATCAGGGAGTCTGCTTCTCCCTCTCCCTGTGCCCCCTCCTCCCTGCTCATGCTCTCTCTCACTCTCTCTCAAATAAATAAATAAAATCTTTACAAAAAAAGAAATATTTGTTGAATGAATGAAAGAAGGGAAATATTTACAATAAGAGGATAGAACGTTGTAATAAAAGCAACATTTGTGTCAGAAAAAAAAGAATGAAATTTATGTTAGCTGGAGGGATGTTTGAACAGTAAAGATAGGAAGACAGAAATGCTCATGGTATGTTCAAAAGACCATGAGATCAATCTGACTTGAGCAGAAGTTTCTGGAAGAGAGCATAAGGAGACAGAGTTGAAGAATCAATGTAGAGCCAGATTACCAAGGGCTTTGAAAGTTAATTTCAATAATTCATATTGTATTCTGTAGAATTAAGAGTAAAGGAAAGACATGGGCCAATAGAAACATCTCCAAGGTTTGGTAAAATGGTTACTAAATATATAATACTGCTCATAAAGCAGATAAGAAAAATAACTTTTGTGCATGATCCTCACCTTTATTAAACTCTCTAGCTAAATTTGGAGCCACAAGTCCAGATTCATAAAAAGCCAAAACCTTTAGCAGTTGTTCAATATCTTGCAGCAATAAAGGCAAAACTCCTGGAAAAAAGAAAGAAAGAAAGAAAGAAATACATCATTAATATTTTCCTATCACATTCCATGGTTCACTATATACTTACCAAAGTAGAATCCGTCTCCAGGTGAAGTTCAGAAACCTCCACAGGCATTAAAAGTGGGTTATGGAAACTGGGGCACCCCAGGCTAGGGATGGTGGTGACCTGGAGATAAGGCATTCTGGGAGGGTGTCAGCAGCACCGGGGCAAAAGACAGAGTCTAATATTTACTAAAGGACTGCTATGTGCAAAGTCCTGGGCTTTCAAAACACCTCATTAACAGGCATTTGATGAGTTCTAGGCAAGTAGGAACTATGCTACAAGGGTAGGAGGAATAAAGACTCAGACATTTCTACTAAGTAAATAATCAAGACTTGAACTATACAAGTCTCAAGTATACAGCGTGAGAGAAGACCACAACAAAACACTCTCAAGAGAAAATGGGCAGCTACTATCTGCCTACCATTTTTCTTGAGCACAAACTATTGTCCTTCAATTAATTCTTTTTTCAAATAAAAATGCACATTTTCCCCAAATTGTCTTATGTCTACATCTGGGGTGACTATTAAATCTTTCAGTCACTCTCACCACGTGAGAGTTGTGACACAGTCAATTATACATTAGTGAACACGGTTGTTACATGTTAGTGCGACTAGAAAATTGTGATTACTTAACAGTTGAATCAAAAATCATTTAGGAATCAATTTAAAGAAAGAAGGTTAGCCATAGTTATAATTCTGTTGATAACTTCCAATAAATTTTTTTTTTTATTTCTAGCACCCAAACTGGAAAAATATGTCACTGTCTAGAAAAATAAATACACTGATCCAATACCTGGACATTCTTTTTAGCAATGCTTATATCACAATGCTGGTAGAACAGATGAAATTGTGAAATGCGAAGATATTAAGAAGAGCCAAACTCAGAGTTTTTTAAAATTTTAGAAATGCCTTCGTTAATTTATTTTGTTTATATTTTCTTTTAATGCATGCAAATAATGCTATAGGATTTTATACATGTATATATATATTTAAAAGAACTCTTTCATAAGTAAAAGTGAAATATCTGAGTGATCATTCACTATTGAGTTATAGTGTAATTCCTCTTCTTCACACTATAAATTAAATAATCATAGATCTTTAAATCAATGACATCTTAGATTTGATGAAATACAGTATGTTCCAGGAATTGTGCTAAGAGTTCTATAAGTAAAACTTTACTATATCCTCACACCTTGTCTGTTTTATGGCCTATACTATAGTCCAAATGTGTAAAATGAACCACACATGCTAAGTCCATTTCCATAATCCTACATACAGTAAACAGCAGTTTCATTAGAACCTATTAGCATCAAAAACAGAGATCAGTCTTGAAAATTCCCTGAGCAGACAAAACCACTTTATTTATTTAAACTAAGCTTAATTTAGCTTATTTTGTAAGATTAACTTAACCTGGGTCATTTCTGGCTTATGCCTCTGAAAATCATAAGCAAAACAAACTGCTTCCCAAGATTAATAAGCAATAACCACTAACCAATTCCATATCATTTATGAAAATTCAAATATTACAACCAATTACTGAGAAGAATAGCCACTGCCTCATTATTATAAGCTTCTTTAAAACAATACACCCCTAAGTCCCATTCCATGTTTTGATTCAAGTGATTCCTATTTATCAACTGTCTTTCATGGGTGCCCGGGTGACTCAGTGGGTTAGAGCCTCTGCCTTCAGCTCAGGTCATGATCTCAGGGTCCTGGGATCGAACCCCACGTCAGGCTCTCTGCTCGGTGGGGAGCCTGCTTCCCTCTCTCTCTCCCCTGCCTCTCTGCCTACTTGTGATCGCTCTCTCTCTGTCAAATAAATAAATAAAATCTTTAAAAAAATAAACAAAAATAAACTGTCTTTCAGGTGTATGCACAATACACTTTCACTAAGTACTTCAGTGATTCACTGATTTTACTTCAGCTATTTCTGAACTTTTTACAAACCCCTATCTGTCTAATTCTGATATTTGCTCTGAATTCTGATGGCAGTGAATCTCAAACTTCAGTATATTTAACCATCAACCAGTGAGTTTGGTAAAGATTTAGGTTTCTGAACTAATTTCCAAGATACTGTGCTTCAATACATATAGTATAGACTGGAATATGCATTATGAACACACATCTAAATTGATTTTTTAGCAAAAGGTTTACATACCTCACTAATACTCTTCTCTAATGGTTGATGGTGAAACATAAAAAAAGGAGCCTAGGCAGCCTATTTGGGGCATACAAGTCAGTATCTGACAACAGTAAGGCAAATTAGAGTCTACTCCTCCAAGTTCCCTTGGCAATGATATAAGACAGACACCACAGTCTGGGAGAAAATAGGAAAGGAACATATAAACACTGAACGGCACCAGCTGTGAAGGTTAGACAGCTTCAGCGGTAGACGCCAAGCATGTAACTGGTCAGCAGATATAGGTAGAGAGTATAAATTATTTAACCAAGTCATTATGCATCTGAGTTGCAAAGATACTAAAAAAATAGTAAATCTCAGAATATTTAGAAATTTTACAAATAACTTACAATTTGTTTTGTTTACATTTATTTTAATGTTTAATGTTATTTATGTTTATTTAATGTTATTTAATGTTTATAAATAATACAATATGATTATATGTATGTGTACATACATATATGTTTAAAAAGATCATTCGGTAAGTCTAAGTTTAAGTTTCCAAAGTCTAAGTCTAAGTTTCCAAAGACAGAATTGATGACACCTAATTTCCTTCAAAAAGCAATACCCCACATTACTTCTTCAGGCTAAACAACAACGATGCTAAATGCAACAATGATAAAAATACTGTAAATTTTCAGGTAAGGTAACACCGGAACACACTTATCCAATTTCATTGGCTCTACTTTTTTTTCAACTTTTTTAAAGATTTTATTTATTTATTTGATAGAGTGCTAGCATGAGGGATGGGGGTCAAAGGGAGAGGCTGAAGCAGACTCCCTCCTGAGCAGAGAGCCTGATGCAGAGCTCCATCCTAGGATCAGGAGATCATGACCTGTGCCAAGACAGACGCTTAACCAACTGACCCACCCAGGCGCCCCCTCATTGGCTCTACTTCTTAAACAAACAAACAAAAAGCCTTCATTCATTAAAATTATATTTTAATAAATTCAAAAGGATATCAGAGTGATAGCCACAGAATAAGAATTTTGATTAATTTCTCCCATAACCAGGTGGAAGAAAGATTTCCCTCCCTCATAATAAAAAGGAACATGGAAATAAGTGGGAGGAAACCTGGAAAAGCTTTACTTAGAACCCTTATCAATAATAAGAGCTGGAATCAGAAACAGATTATGGGGCATGTACAATATAAACATCTCCCTCAGTCACCTCTGGGAAGCACACCAAACAAAGGCAGTCACACTGAATTCAGATTTTGTAGTAGTACTTGAACAAGCTTATGTTTGGCATGGATAGAAACACGGATCCCTTGTTATCACATAAAATGCAAAATACAAAATTAATTGACACAGAAGTCAAGCTAATATTGGCTTCTACTCTTTCCCAACAAGTTTCTGTGTTTCTAAATTAGCAATGTAAAGTTATGACTAAGCTAAACATTTCTACTTTGTTTTGTTAGGACTGAACTATTTGAACTTGTTAAAACAGACACTTGGACAGAATACAAGCAACTGAGTAGAAATTAACCCAATTTTCAATTGGAAAAGAAGAAAATTACCTTAAATATGTTTAATACCTCAATAAATGAGAGAAACATACTCTAAATAAAAATAGGCCTTTCATAAACTCTTAAATTATTTCTTATGAAACAGAATCAAAAAGAACAAAATAAATTTTAGAATATTTGTAATTTTATTCTCAGTGATATTCAAGAAGAAACTGTATCTATACAACTTGATAAAGAAGTCCTGATTAGGAACCATTTCACTGAGGAAAAGCTGAGTGGAATTTTTAAGAGAAGTTAAAACTACAATGGAATCAGAGAATAACAGATTTGAAATAATAATTTTTAAAAAGCTACTGTGAAATAGCAGTCAAACCTAAAACTTTTTCCATAATGAGAAGAAAAGGGAAAGAAAATAATGTGATAAGAGACAAGATTTAAGAAGCATTTTTGTCTATACTAACATAATATGGCTACCAGGATAGGAATAAGAAAAAAATCTTCTTCAAAGCATTGAAGAAATGGAAAGTTAGAGTTTATTTGGCCAAAGTCTAGTGGAGACTGGAGCTGTAAGGAGAAAAATGAACCTAATTTTTCCCTGATGGCATTTACAAAATACTGACTCTCAGATTTTCTTATTTTTATAGGGCAAGAAGTATTAAAAATATCCTTTTTTTTTTTTTTTTTTTGCCTGCTATAACTACCTTATTCCTTCTCCCATCTGCCTATAAAAGTCTTTCATTTTATACTGCTTGGTTATTGCAAGGTTACTTTACTTCAGAGGATGAAACAAGTCTATTAGGCAGATTATCTAACTAGTGCTGATCAGGCGATTCCTGATTGATTGGTTTAAGATTCCAATTCCAGGAGAGCCAATACTAATTAAGTCTCGGATTGGTGATGTGGGGCCTAGCATATGGTATCCCATTTTGGGCCTGTTGTTTTGCTTTTAATAGATTCTAGAGAAAAAAAAAATTTTTTTTTCATCCCAGAGGTAAGGGTGGAGATATAGGAAGGACTGTACAGTGAGTGCTTTCTAGTCCAGGAATAATGGGACAAGTCATAAAACAACTGGACAAAATATTTAAAAACCATCTCATTTAAGCCATCTAAGAGTTATTTTAAAAAGATGAATTTTTAAGCCAATATTTAGGAGAAATTGGAAGTCAGAAGAGGTAAAAATGACATTGGGTGCTGTTTTTCCACCACGTTGACTAGCAATATCAGAAGCCATAATGGACAGGAGAACTTTCTATAGTCTCATGGGTTGGGGCTGGGGGAGTACAAATCAGAACCTGCCAAACTGAGGTTTGGGAACCTAAAGGACTACAAAATATAATTAAAGTTGAAATGAAAATAAGCCAGAGAGTAAAGACCAGCTGTGATCATTTCAAGGGCTGATTGTATTAATTAGATTTGTCATATGCCTGCCAGAAGAAAAAGTTAGTCCTCTCTGGAGAAAACATTATCTGCTCAAATATCTTGAAAACATTTTTCATGCAATGTTTTACTTAAAACCACTAGGTATATAACAAGACACAATTTGAATAAAAACTAGAAATAGCAACAAACAAAATAAAAGAACCACAGAAGCAGCATAAAGCAGATTACTTTTAAAAACAAAAGTATGAATAATATGGTAAAGATACAAATGCACAAGATAGAAGAATTTGGGCAGAGAAATGGACACTACACATAAAAATCACGTAAGTGTATTATAAATGCATGAAAAAATCTCACTGGAGAGGTGGAGAGAAAAGGTGCTAGCCTAAGTAACTTTGGAAGTAAGTGGAGTCTATGAGACTAAAGGCAATGAAACTTTATATAACATTGTACTCTACTTGGTAAGTTTGTTTTCCTGGGGGTACAGATTAACAAGTCTAAAACCACTATATATTTACACTGTAATTAAACAATTAAGTAAATGGATGGTGGATATGTGAGCCACGTTTTTCAATGTTGCAGTGAGCAATTACAGATAAGCAAAGGAACATTACATGTGATAAAAGATTAAGAGTTGGAGACATCAAAACAAACTCATGACTTAGCTTAATACAGATGTTACATATAGAAATATTTATAAGCATGTGTTAGTACACAGGGGTTAATATCCATGTATATATTTCCTTGTTCTGTCAGCTAAGGGGGCTTAGAAGCAAGAGCACATCCACTGCATAGATCTTCATTTCTAATGCTATTCTCTATTAAAAGGAACCAGTACTTGGTGGAAAAATTGAAAATTCTAGGACTGGAGCAGGAAAGATACAAGATAAACGTGGAGCATCTTATAGTGCCAGGAAGTATGGATAAGCATCCTTTCCCCCAAAACATTATGTACACAATGACAGGAATTTGTCAAAAGGACATAGGAGCCAACTGAAAGATCTACCAATAGCTAAAGCTGGAACAATCTGAACAATGAAATAAATAAATCAGAGTTTAATTATATCCTATAGTATAATACATCTATGAGTCTCATAATGATACAAATAAATGACTGAATTAAAGAAATAAATGTGGGCAAACAGAACACATTCTAAATAATTTTTTGTCAATATTTTGCTCTCAAGGAGGTGGTAACTTCCCACTCATTATGTATGGGCTGTACATAGTGACTTCCTTCCAAAGAGATCAATATGGAAACAGGAAAAAAAGTAACTTTACAATGGAAATACTTAACAAATACTACCTCAACCTCAAGGTTAAATCATCAGTAATAAGCCACGTTGACACTATGTATCACTGATATGATGCATGAGAATGGCAATTTTCCTTTCTGGCCTTCCTCCCCAAAACATACAACCACAATCTAACTATGGGAAAAGCATCGGGCAAATCCATCTTGGGGAGCATGCTACAAAATTACTAACCAGTACTCCCCAAAATGTATAGGTCATTAAGAACAAGAAAATTCTGAAAAGCCGTCACAGCCAAGAGGAGTCAAAAGAGACACAAGGACTAAATGTAATACAATATCCCGTAACAGGAAAAATTGATAAAGATTATAGACATCTGAATTAAGTGTAGATTTAGCTAATACTAATGTGTCAATATTGTTTCACTGATTGCTTCACATTTACCACTTTAGTGTAGGATAATAACAATGGAGGACACTGTTAGGGTATATGGGCACTTTCTGGACTAGCTTTACAATGTCAGATCTAAAACTGATCTAAAAGTTTTTTTAAGATTACTAAAAAATAGAATAGGTGTGACACCGTTTACATTAGCACCACAAAAGAATAAAATACTTAAGTATATAAATATAACAAAATACATATAGGATCTGTATGAGGAAAATTACAAAACACTGATGAAAGAAATGATACAATGTAGAGTGCCTGGGTGGCTCAGTTGGTTAAGCATCTGTTCGGCTCGGGTCATGATCTCGGGGTCCTGGGACTGAGTCCCACATTGGGCTCCCCTGCTCTGCAGGGAGCCTGCTTCTCCATCTCCCTCTGCCTGCCACTCCCCTGACTTGTGCTCTCTCTCTCTCTCTCTCATTGTCAAATAAGTAAAATCTTTAGAAAAAAAAAAAAAAGAAATTAAACAATATAATTTATAATATTAATATAATAAATTAAAGAAATCATATGGCCATATGAAAATACAAAAAAAAGCATCTACTTATGAATGAAAATTTCCTAGTCAACCAGAATTATAATAGCAATTCTAAAAAAAGGCAGCAAAATCTTGCTTAATAGTTAGATGCTAAGATTGAGAATGAGACAGCGATATCTACTCTCATCATGATTCAATGTTGTATTTGGGGTCATGAAAAATAAAATATTGTTGAAAAATAAAGATTGTTCAGGGATGATGTAATTATGTAGACAGAATACCTAAAGGAAATTATAGATAATGTATTAATCTGTAAATGTATTCAGCAGTGTTGTATGCAAAGGCAACCAATACATAACTTTTTCATGATTACCCTAACCACAAAGATTGTGATATACCTTCAAATAGCAGCCCTGCAAAAGTGAAAAATAAATTGGTTTTATTAGGGAGTAAGTTAGAGAATATGTTAAAGGGTTAATTATCTTGAGGCCAGAACTAGACAGATTGATCCTGTTCTTTGTTTTATTTTGTTTAATATTAAAGGGAAAGTGTTTTTGTTTGTTTGCTTGCTTGCTTCTCTTTTATGAGGTATATGTATTCATAAAGTTAGAACTGAAAGTGTCAGTTTTGATTCTACAAGGAAAAAGTATTCATATAACAAAACAGAAATAATTTCCTCAAATAAGCAACAAGTAACAAACCCAAAATAAAAAATGGGCAAAGAAAAAAAAAATAGCAGTTAATTCTCAGAAGAAAAATCTGAACTGGCAAATCAATACTTGAACTATCTTTAACTACATTAGTAATCAGTTATGTTTAAGTCAAAGCTATAGTGAGATACTTTCCACACTAAGATTGACAAAACTTAAAAGTAAGGAATATCAAATGTGGTGAGAATGTAAAGGAATGAGTCCTCTAATATGCTGCTTGTGGAGGGAAATTTGACTGTCTACAAAGATGAAATTATAAAACAAATACTCAGTAATGTTTCTTCTAGATATATCCGCCATTAAAAGTCTCACATATTTGCATAAGAGACATATATGAGCATTTACAGCCTCACTGTTTGCAGTCAAAAAATAAAATTCTTGGTAATGCACATTAAGATATATTATTCATAAAATAAATTTATATAGAAATTTAAATAAAAATATTAGAACAAGAGATGGATGGATAAATAGATGGATACATCACAAAACATGAATTTAAAAAGTAGCAGAAGAGGGGCACCTGGGTAGCCCAGGGTCCTGGGATCGAGCCCCACATTGGGCTCCCTGCTCAGCGGGAAACCTGCTTCTCCCTCCCCCCTCCCCCTGTCTGTGTTCCTTCTCTCACTGTCTCTTTCTCTGTCAAATAAATAAAATCTTTATAAAAAATAAAATAAAAAGTAGCAGAAGAATACACATACTGTAATACCATTCACAAAAATTAATGAGTGCAACAATATATATATACTGTGTAGGGAAATTTTGCTGGTTTGAGAATATGCCCACAAATTCTCTGACACTTCTCTTCAACAGGCAGAGCCTAATTTATCTCCCTTTAAACGTGGGCAGCTTTACTGATTTGTTTCTAACAAACAGAATGCAAAAGTGGCAGTATATGATCTCCAGTGCTAGACCAAGGGGCCATCTTGGCTTCTGCCTTAATCTTGACTCACTTAATTTGGGAGAATCTGGCCACCATATCCTGGGGACATTCAATCTGCTCTGTGGAGACGCCAACATGGAAAGGATGCTGGAAGGATCTGAATGTCACCCCAACCACCAGTATCGGCTTGCCAGGCAACTAAGTGAATCAAATAAGAAGTTTAGAAAAAACAGAAAATATGTGAATATAATGTGATACATTAAGAACTATAATTCAACGCTTTAAGTATAATTTTAAAATTAGTAATATAGAATTAAAGGGCAACTTTATTAGTTAATACATTAATATTGGGATGTAGAATTCAAAGTTGCAATTATTGAGAACCTTTCAATACTATTGGGAATGCAAATTAGTGTAACTACTATGAAAACAGTGTGAATGTTCCTCAAAAAATTAAAAATAGAACTACCATATAATCCAGCTATTCTATTCCTAGGTATCTACCTGAAGAAAATAAAAACACTAATTTGAAAAGATACCTGAACCCC
This sequence comes from Potos flavus, assembly GCA_028534135.1. Lineage (NCBI taxonomy): Eukaryota > Metazoa > Chordata > Mammalia > Carnivora > Procyonidae > Potos > Potos flavus. The sequence continues at coordinate 58,916,135 of CM052887.1, read as the reverse complement.
TATGTTCACTGCAGCATTATTTATAATAGCCAACATATGGAAACAACCTAAATGCCCATCAATGGATACATGAATAGAGAAGATGTCACATACATACGATTTCACTCATATGTGGTTTAAGAAACAAACAAATGAGCAGAGGGAAAAAAAAGAAAAAAGAGAGAGAGAAATAAACCAGGAAACAGACATTTAACTATAGAGAACAAACTGATGGTTACCAAAGGGGAGGTGGGGGGGATTGGTTAAACAGGTGGATAAAGGAGTGCACTTGTTGCAATAAGAGCAGGTGTTGCATGAAAGTATTCAGTCACTATATTGTACACCTGAAACTAATAATTACACTGTATGTTAACTAACTGGAATTTAAATAAAAACTTATAAAGATGTGGCTGGCATACACACACACACAGGAATATTACTCAGCCATAAAAAAAAGGAAATCTGTCAGAATACGGATGGACCTAAGCGGCATCATGCTAAGTGAAGTAAGTCAGAGAAAGCCAAATGTCATATTGATTTCACTTATATGTAAAATCTTAAAAACAAACGAAACAAAATTCATAGATACAGAGAACAGATTGGTGGTTATCCAAGGGGAAGGGATTTTAGTGGTGGGCAAAGTACGTGAAAGGGGTCACCTATATGGTGATGGATGGTAATTAGACTTATTGTGGTGATCACTCTGTAATGTATACAAAATTCAAGTAGTTATGTTGGACACCTGAAACTAATATTATATATCAACTTTACCTTAATAAAAAAAATTGCAGGGTACCTGGATGGCTCAGTCAGTGCCTCCGGCTCTTGGTTTCATCTCAGGCCATGATCTCAGGGTCGTGGGATTAAGAGCCTTATATTACCCTCAGTCCAGGGTCTGCTTTAGATTTTCTCCCCTCCCTCTGCCTGTCCCTCCCACTTGTGCATCCTCTCCCTCTTTCTCCCAAACATAAATAAATAAAATTTTTTAAAAAATTGCAATTGTCTTGAAACATCAATTATCTACAGTAAAAATACAAGAAAGTTAATTTCTTATTTTTAGACAATTAAATAAGTGGCTGAATTACATATAAATTAACATACATAAATCATTTTTCTACCTGTGTCATTTGTATCAAATAGAAATGTAATGAAAAAAATGTTAAAAAAGTGCCACATATACACAAACCACAAACATATACACACAAAAAAATTTAACAATGGTCATGTCTAAATGAAAAAGAAAAACTATCAAGCTTTCCTAAAAGTCATAAAAGAAGACCTCAATGAACTGAGAAAACATTTTCCTTTAAGAGAGAACTCGCCATTGTAAAAATGTCATTTCTCCTTCAATTACTCTATAAATTCCTACAGGACTTTCATGAAACTTGTCAAACTATCTGAAAATGTATCTGGAAGTGAAAATGTGTTATTATTATAGCCTCACACATTTTGAAAAGAACAATGAACAGAGTCTTTTCCTGACAGATACCAAAACAAAAAATTTATAGTATTTAACACAGGGTGGTATTATCAAAGGTGTGTGTTGTCCTCATCATCCTGTACCCTACACATGAATAATGTTTTAACGTATTAATTTTTACACTTATCCTTTAAAGACTCAGCTGCTTTACCAACAAATGCAAATAGATACTTCGATCAGTCTCAAACTTAAAGTCTTTGTATGGTATCATCCAAAATATAGGCGTTATCTTTTTTTGTTTTTAACCACTTATCTGCTTTGTTCCCTCATTCTTTAATTCTTTGCCATACCAGAGTTCTCCCTTAGGAGCCTGTTGTTTTGGCTACCTGGGTGGCTTAGTCAGTTGAGCATCCAATTCTTGATTTCGGCTCAGGTCACAATCTCAGGGTCATGGGATGGAGACTAGCATGGGGCTCTGCACTCTGCCCAGAGTCTGCTTGAGATTCTCTCTCTCCTTCTCCCTCTGCCCGTCCGCCTGCTCACTCGCTCTCTCTCTAAAATCAATACATAAACACAATCTTCAAAACAAGGAACCTGTTGTCTTCATTTTGTGCATTTCTTCCCTACTTGTCTTTTATCAGAATCCTAACCTAAGAGAGCTTTTCACCTAGAGGTGTGAAACACATCTCTACACACTACACAAACTGTAGTGAAATTCTGACAAATAAGACATATTGAAGCCCTAATCTTACAAAATTCAAGTAGTTTTGCATATTTACTAAAATTCTGCTAGAGCCAGCTAGCAATGGCCTTCCTTTAATCAAAATGTCCTGTTGAGAATGCAGTTCTCCAGTTTAGAATCTTAATTTTATACCAACTGTCTATGAAAACTATAATCCAATCCAAGTTAAATGATTAATTTAACTACAGAAGGTTTTATATAACCAAAAGCATTATAAATAAAGGTCATAAATGACACAGATAGATTAAATGTTTACAGTGCATAAAAGAGATCAACATCCTTAATATATACAAAAGTTCTATAAACTAATCAAGAAAAATAAATTACCAATGGGAAATGTTTCAATTAGAAAGAAACAATATACAGAAGAAATACAAATTGGCAATATAAAAAAACCTTAAAATCTATCTTTAACAAGGGTAAGTACAAATACAAGTAAACTGAGTAATAAAAATGTTTTAAATGAGATTCAACTTTTAACTGAACATATGAGAGAAAAAAGGAAATTATCATGAATAATGCTGATAAGGGTTATGAAATTGGGTACTTTCCTACACTATTATAATACTTCCATTTCATGCATATATTCGGAGGCCCATTTGGTAAAAACTATCAAAATTTAATGTTTTTATAACTTTTAAACTATTACTTCTCAGGATTTCTAAGCAAAGATATGTGTGCAATGATGTTCACTGGTGCATGGCTTGTGAAAACAAAACGCGAGAAACCATCCCAAAGTCCATTAATGAAGCAATTGCTAAATAAACCATGGAACCTCAGTACTATGGATTACCATGCAGTAATTAGAAATAAAATAGAACTACATATATGGAAATGCACACCATAAAGTTAAACTCTCAAGTGAATCTCTTAGGGGAAAACAGTGAAAGCAGATGCATAGGCTTTCCACAGAAGCAGTCATGGTGGTGGTTAAGAGCACTGGCTTTTGAGCCAGATTATGTAGGTTTGAAACTCACTTTTACTACTTACTTTAAAAGTGCTCTTGGGTATGAAACCAGAGAGAGGGACAAACCCTAACAGACTCTTAATCTCAGGAAACAAACTGAAGGCTGCTGGAGCAGAGGCGGGGGGTGGAGGGATGGGGTGGCTAAGTAATGGGTATTGGGGAGTGTATGTGCTATGGTGAATGCTGTGAATTGTATAAGACTGATGAATCACAGACCTGTATCCCCAAAACAAACAATACATTATATGTTAATTAAAAAAAAAATGTGCTCTTGGGTGAGTCACTTTAACTTTCCCGTCTACTCCTTCAATCTGTATGCCCTGAGGGACAGTTTTTAGCCCTGAATGTTGGTATTTCCTTTTGGTTCATTTTAGAATGTAAGACGTTCTGAAAAAGTACTGAAGAATTTTTGTTCTGAATTATGGACTCTGGACAAAATGCATGGACCAAAAGAAAAGACCTACGAGGTTCAAAAAAAGAAAAAAAAGTCTTGAAACATATTACAAACCGTCTTAAACTGTTTTAAGTGGTTATCAATCAAAAGAAGTTTCAGATTAGAAGATAGCATTAAAGAGATACCTAATTGTTATTTTCTTGAATCTGCTGTCTTTGGATTTAAAGTATGTATAATCAAATACTGTGTAATTTACACAGATTTTTTTAATCAAGGAAGAAAAACAAATCATAAAAAAATAACAGGAAGCAAACAAAATAGTTTCCTACTGCAGGAAGTTTTTGTTTTGTTCTGTTAGCACACCACATTTATGTTTGCTTTAAATAATGTACTATATGGCTCCTGTGTTTATTCAGATGCTTCATTCTCTTGCAAAATGATTTATAAGCAGGACTTCAAAGTCCATTCTAAGCTTATCTAATCCACGAAATAAATGTTGGTTAACTAATTCATCATTTCTCTAGTCTACAAAATTAAACATTCAGAGTTAATTTTTTTGTTCTAAATGAAGAGGGCTCATGACTTTATATATATTTGGAAATCCAGCTTAAAAGATCGCTGGCAGGGGCACCTGGGTGGCTCAGTGGGTTAAAGCCTCTGCCTTCGGC
>CM052887.1:58876241-58911865 GCA_028534135.1 Potos flavus | reverse complement strand
GAAATATAAAACATTTCTTTTTATATACTGAATACTATTACATGTTTAAGTTAAAATTTTAAGCTTCCCAGTGAAAAACAATATCTGCCATTTCTATCCCCCTTGTAAACATGTATCTGATGACCTTGTAGGTTCTGATTAACATACAGTAATGTATGCATTTAAAATTGCTTTTGAACAAATTAAAGTTATAGCAGAGATTATCAGTATAAACACATTAGTACACATTAATGTATTTGAAAAATCCCAATATAATATGGCCTTTTGGGACAAAATATATTAAAATGTTTTGTTTCATGCGGTACTTGGGTACAGCAAAGCAATGTAAAATCCTAAGATATCAGAGCAATTTCACAAAAGCATCCGAAAACTGGAAATTAAAGATTACAATTAATGACATAAAGATATAATATAGTAAGACATTATCTTTCCAAAATGTTTACTAAATTGATGATGGTTAGGCATGCTTAATCAAATTATAAGCTAATCTTACAAGGGCATTTGGTTTCCTACTAAAATAACGAATATGAATGTTTAAAGAGGCTAAAATATTTCATCACGTCTAAATTAATGCATTGAATATTATGCTTTTCATATATCCTTTCTTTAATATAACATATTATTTGAAAATTTATTATTTTTATTCCTTTTTATCTACCATTTTAATTCCATTCACCTACAACCTCATGAAGGCAGAAGTCTTATCTCTCTTGTTCACATACATTATCTCCAACGTCTGCCACGGCCAACATGTGCTATGTATTCAGGATATATTAACTGCAGGAATAAATATTTTTTCTTTTATTCCTTTTTTATGTATTTTATTTCTGTTCACTTATTCCACTTACTTTGTTTTCCTCATTCCTCTAATAATCAAATTTGTTAATAAGTGATCTGACCCTAACGTATCATCAGTTCTGCTTATTTCAGCAACTTTAATTTTTAAAGTCCATGTCTATTTACTGACGTGGTAGCACTTGTTTTAGTCATTCTCCACTAAATCAAATCTCTAAACTAACCCATAGCCCCCGTTCCTTCCATGAAACATACTAATGTCTGCCTGTAGCCAGTCCTCCAGAACATTTCTTCTCCCACCATTTCCCTAAAGTCAGTTACATTTGTTCTCAAACAAAATTATGTCATATTCTTGTTAAAAAATTTTTTAAAGATTTTATTTATTTGAGAGAGAGATCACAAGTAGGCAGAGAGGCAGGCAGAGGGAGGGGGGAAGCAGGCTCCCCCCTGAGCAGAGAGCCCAATGTGGGGCTCCATCCCAGGACCCTGAGATCATGACCTGAGCCGAAGGCAGAGACTTTAACCCACTGAGCCACCCGGGCGCCCCCTTGTTAAAATTTTCTAATGTAATTTTATATTATAGTAACCATGAGTGTAAAACAGGGAGTTTTCTTCCCCTCAGTTAAATTAATCTTTGATGTACTTTGAAAGCATCAATAAAAGAATTGCTAAAAATAATTCACTGTTGAGTTATGGTTGAGAGGTATAAGGCAAAGAAATAATGATCTAGAAAGATTCTGCATACAGTTTATATCACATAGCTTAATTTTTCTTTTCTTTAAAGAAAACCAAATTTGGAAATCACAAATAATGTATTTTAGATAGGATTTATGAAAGTAAAACAATAAAAAGTTCTAATCGTATCCATGAAAAAAAGAATTTGTCCCTTATTAAACACTTTATGAATGTGTACAACACTATACACATAAGTTTTGTACTTCCAACTTTATCCAATATATAAAAATTATGATCAATTATAAGTGAATTATTATTCCTGACTGAATTGGTAATAAGCTTCTTTATTACACTGAAAACATGTTCTTCAAATCTTCTACAAAATGAGTATTTCCTCTACATAGTGTTGTTAGTGATGACATTTAATTCAATAGCCTATGTTTTTATTTACTATGCTCATCCCCTCAACTCCATTATCAATACTAATGCAAAAGCATTAAGCCTATTCCATTAAATGTTTTAAAATAAACTTTTAAGTTACATTTAATCAATATAATGGATTAAAATGTAAAAAATCAAGGAGGCATTCAAATTCTTGAGAAAATCTTGAGAGTGGCCTACTAACTATAAAAAATATGTACAATAATGAAACACTGTAGCATTGGCATCATACTAGATACATAAGTCAATATAAATGAACTTTCATTCTGAAATAAATTCAAATGCATTTAAAATAGTAAATGCTGGATTTATAAGACAGTGGAAAATAAGAATAATTTAATAAGTATCCTTTGGGACAACTATCCATGGAAACAAAATAAAGAGGTAATATGAAAATTTAAAAATATGCAAATTCCAAAATCTGAACATTCAATTTCACAATCAAATAGATGAGAAGTAAAACACCCATAAAGTATTTCTTGTGTACTTGTGTTGGGAGTCCCCAACGCTACCACCACTAGGCTCAAGGATTTTCTAGGAAGATTCACAGAACCCAGCATATAAAGTCACCTCATGGCTATGATGTGTAAACAACAAAATCAACAAAGATAAAGGGTACATGGAGGGAAACCCAGAGGAAACAAGGTGCGAGATTCCAAGAGCCCTCTCCTACAGCAGTTATATAGGACATGCTTAATTTCCCCAGCAAATATTTGTGACAGTTTGTGTGAAATACTGTCTACTGGGGAAGTTCCTAAGAGACTAAGTACACAGGGTTTTCACCAGGAGCTGGTATTGTGGGTATTTTCTGCCCAGCACGTATCAAAATTCCAGACTCCCAGGAGGAAAGCAGGTGTTCAGTATAAACCACATAGTTTATACAAAACAGTTTAGGCACAGTGAATCATTCTTCTCATTAAGAGTTGGGAACCCAGCCAAAATCCAAGTTTCTAGACACCAGCCAAGGGTCAACCTTGTCATTACACAAAGATAATGTGAATAATGCCATTATTCACAGAGTGAAAATCAAATGTATGGTATTTCTAAACCCCAGGGGATATGGATGCCAGTGTTTCCCAAACAGTCTCTCACCCTTCTTGGGTCCACAAATTTCTGGTATTCAGTAAACCTTTATCCACAGAATCATATGCCAATGTCTCTTCCTTTTAGGTTTTGCCAATCTGGATAAAAGAACCTCTTGGCATTGCCCCCAAGTCCTTTCCCACCCCAAATACACACGTTGACCTCCAGGGCAAAGAAGAACATATATTTAAAATAAATAAAATATAATTTTTTTAAAGATTTTATTTATTTGACAGAGAAAGACACATTGAGAGAGGGAACACAATCAGGGAGAGTGGGAGAGAGAGAAGCAGGCTTCCTGCCGAGCAGGGAGCCCAATGCGGGGCTGGATCCCAGGACCCTGGGATCATGACCCGAGCCAAAGGCAGATGCTTAACGACTGAGCCACCCAGGCGCACCAAAATATAGTTTTTAATATAGATTTCACTGCTGTACAACACTTCTCATTTCAACTTGATGCTTTTCAATGAAGCCTATATTGGTGAGACCTTATTTAATGTTTAGACATTATTTAGACAATGTGATAAATCAAAGTAAGATTTATTTCCTCTTTCTTTACAGCTCAACAAACATCATCAGAGTAAGACAGTCTTTCTCTAGAAATTTTCTGGTGAAAACAATGGTTACTACGCCAAGAAGCAAATGTTTATGATGAAATGTTCCCTCTTTCTCTCTAAGGAAGATGAAGTATTTATTTAATCTATGTCACCCATCATTTTGAATGTCTTTGCGTTTCTACACTTAACTCTGGAGATTTGGGACAGTCACTTCAGTTTTGTGTGCTTAAATATTCTTGTTTTTTGCCTTTTTTAATTTCTTATTGAGATATAATTAATCTATTAAATATTAGCTTCAGGTGTAAAACCTAATGATTTGATATTTGTACATATTGCAAAATGATCGCTATAAGAAAAATAGTTAACGTTCATCACTATACAGTTATATTTTTCTTGTGATGAGAAATTTTAAGATATACTCTCTTAGAAGCTTTCAAGTATACAATATTATTAACCATAGTCAACATGCTGTACATTTGCATGCCCAAGACTTATTTATTTAATAACTAAAAATGTGTACCTTTTGATCAACTTCAACTATTTTGCCCATCTCCTAGGCCCTGGCAACCACCAATACATTCACTGTAAGCTTGCTGTTTTGTCTTGTTTTAGATTCCACATACAAGATTTTTTTGTAATTTATCTTTCTCTGTCTGATTTATTTAACTTAGCATAATACCCTCAAGCTCTCTGTGTTGTTGCAAATGGCAAGATTTTCTTCTGTTTATGGCTAAATAATATTCCATTATTGTATATACCACATTTTCTTTATTCATCAGTTGATAGACACTTAGGTTCCTTTCATATCTTGGGTACTATAAATAGTGCTGCAATGAACATGGGGGTGCATGTATATTTTTGTTTACATGTTTTCCTTTTTTCCAGATAAATGCCCAGAACTGCAGTTGCTGGATCATATGGTAATACTGTTTTTCAATTTTCTGAGGAACCTCCACACTGGTTTTCATAGTTGCTGAACCAATTCACATTCACACCAGTACACAAGGGCTCCCTATCCCTCATATTCTTGCCAACACCTGTTATTTCTTATCTTTTTGATATTAGCCATCTAACAAGTATGAGGTAATATCTCATTATGGCTTTGATTTGCATTTCTCTGATAACTGGTGAAGTTCATCACCTTTTCATGTACCTATTAGCCATCTATATGTCTTCTTCAGAACAATGTCTATTCAGATCCTCTGCCCATTTTTTCAGCACACTGTTTGGGTTTTTGGGCTATTGAGTTGTATGAGTTCTTTATGCATTTTGGATATTAACTCCTTATCAGACATATGCAAATATTTTCTCCCATTTCATAGGCTGCCTTTTCATTTTTTTTAATCGTTTCCTTTGATATATAGAAGCATTTTCATTTTATGTAGTCCCATTTGTTTATTTTTGTTATTGTTGCCTTTGCTTTTGGTGTCAAATCCAAAAAATTATCACCAAGACCAATGTCAAATAGCTAACTGCCTGTTTTCTTCTGAGAGATTTATGGTTTCAGGTTTTATGTTTAAATATTTAAGCCATTTTGAGTTGATTTTTGTATATGGTCTAAGGAGGCCAGTTTCATTCTCTTGCATATAATTCTATTTTCCCAACACCTTTTATTCAATAGGCTATCCTTTCTCAATCATGCATTCTTGACTCCTTTGTTGTAAAATAATTGTCCTTATATGCACTAGTTTATCTCTGGGCTCTCTACTGTTCTAATGATCTTTGTGACTTTTTATGCCGATGCCATACTGTATGATTACTACAATTTGTAACAGTTTAAAATCAGAAAGTGTGACACCTCCAGCTTCATCCTTTCTCCAGATTTCTTTGACTATTTGGGATGTCTTGTGGTTTCATAAAAATTTTAGAGTTGTTTTCCTATTTCTGAGAAAAATGTCATTGGAATTTAGATAGGAATTGCACTGAATCTGTATATTGCTTCAGATAATAAGGAAATTTTAATAATATTATTTCTTCTAATGCATGATCTCAAAATATCTTTCCACTTTTTGTGCTTCTTCAACTTCTTTCATAAATGCCTTATAGTTTTCAATTTGTAGCTCTTTTACCTCATTGGTTAAATTTATTTCTAGGTATTTCAATTTTTTGATGCAACTGTAAATCGTATTGTTTTCTTAATTTCTCTGATAGTTTATTAATGTATAGAGATATAACTGATTTTTGTATATGGATTTTGTATCTTGCAACTTTACTGAATTAATTTATTATTTCTAACATTTATTTTGGTGGAGTTGCTAGGATTTACCAAATATAATATGTCATCTGCAAATAGAGAAAGTTTTACTTTTCCCTTTCCAATTTGGATGCCATTTATTTATTTTATTTTATTTGTTTATTTGACAAAGACAGACACGTCAAGAGAGGGAACGCAAGCAGGGCGAATAGGAGAGAAAGCGGCAGTCTTGATCATGACCTAAGCCGAAGGCAGATGCTTAATGACTGATCCACCCGAGATCCCCTGGTTACCTTTTCTATCTTTTTCTTGGCTACCCGCTCTAGCTAGGACTTCTCTAGGACTTTGTTGAGAAAAAGCGGTAAGGGCAAGCATCTTTGTCTTGTTCCTGATTTTAGAGGAAATTCGTCTTTCACAATTGAGAATTTATCTACTTCTTGTAGATTGCCCAATTTTTGGCATATAATTCTTTATAGTAGTCTTTTGTGATCCTTTGTATTTGTGTGGCATTGCTTGTAATGTCTCCTATTTCATTTCCAATGTTGTTTATTTAAGCCCTTTTTCTTTCTTTCTTGGTAAGACTAGTGAAGTTTTGCCTATTTTGTTTATCTTTCCTAAAAAACAGCTCTTAGCTTCAGTGATCTTTTCTATTTTCTTTTTAGTCTTTACTTCACTTACTTCTGCTCTGATCTTTGTTATTCCCGTCCTTCTGCTACCTTTGGGCTTATTTGTTCTTTTTTTTTTTTTTTTCCCTTGTTCCTTCAGATGTAAAGTTAACAAGATGTTTCTTTTAATGGAGCTTAAGTTAATAGGAATGATAGATAATAAACATGAAGAAAACAAGAAAAAATATCAAACAGTAAAAATGTGAAAAGATAATTTATAAGGAAGGTAGGGAGTCAGGGAATAGCTTTCTAAATAAGTGGCAAAAATAATCAGATACATGAAAACCAACATAAAAAGCACTCCTAATAGATGGAACAATTGGTACAAAATCCCTAAGGTGAGTTTAAATTGGGCATCTTTGAGAAGCAGAAATCACAGCAGTGTTACTAATGCAGGCGAGAGAAGAAATGCTATGCACGGCACCAGGGAGGTAGGCAGAGGCTACTATCACACAGAACTTGATATATGAAAGAAAATAACTTGCATTGTATTCTAAGTTACCCACTGGAAACCCATTGGAAATCAATAGTTTACTATTGTTCTTAAGAGAAAGAAAAAATTTCTTAAATAGATTAGATATTTATGTCTGTTAAAATGTTAAAATGTGTTGTACTGTTATATCCTTCAGACTTTTTTGCATCACATTCTTCTGGGTACTGCAGCACAGCTGGCTATCTATCTGTCCATTGAACATCTCGCCCTTGGACCACAGGGCATCTGACCATACTGCTTCTTTTATCTGAGACTGATGAATTCTTAAATGAGTGGACAAGATTTAGAGATTGTAAGAAACCAACTAATACTTAGATTTCAGAAATAACAAAATGAATTAAAAAGGAATAGGAAACTTCCTCCTAACTCACTTCTCACTTCCACATTGAAGACTTAGTGCCTGCGCCACCAAAGTTTCTAGTTCAGCCTTCTCCCTGATGGGAGCCTCTGTGTGGGGCTTGGAACCAGTTCTACTCTCAGTCTCAGTACTTACATATTATTCGATCACACATTTCTCTGTAAGACAACACAGTCTTAGAAGGTGATCTGTGATGATGCATTTTATTGTGAGTTAAGTCAGGTAAAGTAAAAACAAGATGAACATAGAGAGCTGGACATTCCAGAGAAAATGTTTACAGTGTTTACATGTAAAAGAAGACCTATAGGTTGCTTTAAATTACGACAGGAAACAGGAATGAGAAATGTAAAATTCTGATCTCAGGGCAGCAGAGCTGCTTTACAAAAACGCCGAATATAAAGTAAAGCCTACGCAAGAGTTATCTAAATATTTAACCTAAAATTTTAGAACTAAATATCTGTGGAAATACAGAACGTAGACACATTGACAGCCACCTCTGGTCAGAAAAGATCTCTTCTGCTTCAAGACTGCATAAACTGGGGGTAGAGAGAAATAAAAAATAATAATACTGAGGCCTATATAATGCTTCGTAACATAAAAGCATGGAACCAGTTTCTTAAAATAGATAGCAGAAGGAAACTAAACCTATACAAATATTTACTATAAGAAACAATAGGACATGTAAAACCATGTTCATTTTGAGTTTTCAGAAAAATTAAAAAAAACATAGTCCAAGTGAAATACAGTATTAAAAAGTAAATGAAAAGGTAACTAGGACATATAAGCAACAAATGCTTAAAAATTACAGATGAATTCAGAAAACATACTTGCATGAGTTAAGAAGGAATGGAATCAACCAAACCCAAATTCAAATTCTGCAATTTGGAAATCAGACTAAAATTATACCTACAATATAACAGCTATGAAAGACATGATGGATATCAAAAGCAGAGAGTATATAGTAAATACAGAGAGAATATAGTTCTTTCATGAATGGACAACATTTCTAAAAAATCTAACTAAAATACATAAAATACTAAAAAAGCAGAAAAAATATTCTCAGCACGTATGCGTGTATTTTTGTGTGTGTTTAACCTATTGACTACAAAAATTTACTACATTCCAGGTTCAAACGATGCAAAAAGAACCTCAGTTTGACATATTCTGGAAAAGGTTTAAATCCTAATGATAAAGAAAATATGATTATAAACACCCATGCATATAAAAATAAGTGACTATTTTTAAGGTAAGTAATGTAATTCTTGTTTATTATTATACTTGTATAAGCTGCCATCAATATGTAAATATGCTCATGATATGCAAAATCAGAACATGAAGTAAAAGATGCTCTTTATTACCTATGCCAGAAATGTATTAATTGACAATATGAACTAAAATGGAGGAGGTTAGATTTACAGTATAGCATAAGCCCTGCTTCTATCTCATATCATCATCTCTGTGATAGCTATTTTATATATTTAAAATTAAGTTTAGATCACTCATTAATTCAACATAAATTTTTTGAGCGCCAATACACCAAGGACTATGCCAGGCAACAGACTGATGACAAAAAAATCGAGACCAATATGGTAATAAAACTGGAAAAAGAAAAGAACAATATAGATACTTAAAGGATGACATAAAAATTAATAATAATTATATAAGTGTATGTATACATGCAGATTGTATTACATTGAGAGATACTGGGGACTGAGAGAGTATTATGCTAAATTTTCATTTTACATTAAGAGAGAGTCATATGTAATGAAATTGTTCTTGAGTATGACAATTTTGGAAATCATAACTCTAATTGCATGTATTATTTTAAACCTATTGTATAAGCTCTAAATCAGTTACAATAAATGTAAAAATAAAGATATGCACATAATTAATACTATAATTAATGAAAATAATTTAAATATCATGAAAGTAATACATAAAATGGCATACCATGTATTATCATATTTTTTAAAAATTAAATTCCCCATTAGGAGAAAATATCTATTTGATTTGGATAAAAGCAATAAATTGAAAGAATATTCTATTTATCTGAAATATACCTAAAGCACAAGAGTAAAAAAGTAAAAATATGAAATAATATATGAACATAGTTTTGAAGATAGAGAATTTTAAATGTTTTTGTATGTGACATGCATGAGAATGGGTACAGGTAAATCATATCCCCAAATATTTGTACTTGTTAGCATATAATGAATGTTATATGTGCTATAACATTATAGATCTTACAATTTATAAGTCCTATGTTTCCAGCTTTTCTCTTAAAAGGTATATACTCTAAGTTGGGAAAAAGGAGGTGAAATTTTTATGAAAAAACAAATATTTTTGGCTTATTTACTATTTTGTTTTTTACAGACTATTTCTCATCTTCCTTGCCTAATTAACTAGCCAGGTCAGTACTTTGTTATTTTAGCAAAGATGAATAAATCCGGGAATTAATGGCTATCAACAGGGAGTATTCTTAAATACCATGACCTTGATTTTAATATGTCTCTAGAAATATGAGATATTAAATGAGCTGGAACTTGTTTATTTTTCATCATTTGAAGGAATATTTATTCTTACCTGATACTCCTGCCCCCCAAGCTCTTGAGATTTATAGTTCTACTTTCCTATCAAGTGACATCTTTGAAGTGTTTATTTCATTTGAAAAGTTGGGCATACACAGCATAAATAGAGAAAAACATCACCATGATTCCAACTTGAGGTACAATTTAAATTTTAAAATTGTTAACCATTTTCATGAGGCTCCTTGAACCAGTCATCAGCTCCCCACTTGTCCTATGATTCCTGTGTCCAGACAGCAGTACTTTTTATTCTTGCAAAGTGTTCTCCTGTCCCAAAGCATTTCTGATCATTCACAGGCTCTCATACCCAGAGCTAATTTCTTAAAAATTCCTTACACAATTTCCTCTTGTTTAATTCCACCCTAAATACCATTATTTTGATTTACTTTTGCTTCTTTTCCCCTCTGTGTATGAAAGTCTTCCTGGCTCTTTCCCCTTCATTTAGCCCTGAGATCTTTTAATCCTTCTTCTCTTTTTAACGCTAGAAGATTAAAATCAGCCCCAGTTTTTCTCCACGTACATGCATATCCTAATTTATGCCAAAGCTCAGCAAAGCAAAAGGGCTTTTAATAAACAGGACCTTCCTCAATTAGAAGGCATTTTATTAAGCATTCATTTTGGAGTCTTATTCCCCTTCCCAAAAAAGAGTATTTCTTCCTAATACAAAGCACACTCTCCTCAAAGGGAGTCCAGTGCATTACGATTTTTCTGTTTCTTTCCACTATAACAGAGCTTCCACCACTATAAAAATGTGGTCCCTAGGCCAGCCTCAGCAGCCCTGTGACTGTGTGAGCAACACAGATTCCTGGGTCCTAATCCATATCCACTGAATCAGAAATTGTACTTTTTCTGGTGATTCTGATGTACAAAAAAGTTAACAACCAATGAATATAATCTGTAGCAACATAAAGAAAAGGTAACATGGATGCTCTCAAAATATATTCCTACATGATCAGGTCATATTAAGAATGGCTGAATATGGATGGGAATGGGGGTGAAGCACTGAGGAGTACATTTAAAACAGAGTTCTAGTCATGCTGCTCTGAATGTGTCTCATCTCTACCTTCAATACTCAATAGCACCTTTTAGTCCATTTGTTCTACCCCCACCTGTTTCCTCTGTCACACAGCCTACATTAATTTATTGCTGGATTCCTACACACCTGGCTGGTATCCTAACTGTTCCAAAACTTTCCCTGTGCTTTCCACCTACAGAACTCACCATCTCTCCCAAGAGACTCTCTGACTCTTCAAGGCCTTTAGGTGTCCTTTCCCTAATTTCCTGCTTCTAAGCCCTGAACCACTTGATAATTTCAGAGCTCTGGGATAATTTCACTAATCCTAATAAGGAATCTTATCAATGAAATAATTACTGCACATTTGAAACTAGTCTCCTTTTCACCCACTGCTCTAACCAATGAACAATATAGTACGACTCCAAAATATTTTTTTGCTCTAAATTCTTAATTATTGAAATTTTTAGGTTTTTTTCTCCTCCAAGATTCTAATTATCATTACTGAATGGTAGATTTGTGACAGATTGCAAAGAATCTTGAAGATATTTTATCCTATACACTAAGATAACAGTTGAAGATTTTAATGAGGAGATGTTATGTCCTGAGGGTGGAGAGACAAGGCCTACGTGTGGAGAAACAAAGTAGAAGGCTTTGGATAAGCCTGAGGGAAGAATTATGATAATAGTTTGGTCTAAAATCAGTACAGTTAAGCTTCAGGAAAGCAGAAACACTCAAGGAAAATATATAGCACTTTGAAACAGAATAAAGGGAGAGGGGTGAGAAAAAAGTACTAAAAGCAGTTGTTAGATTTCTGTCTTACATCAGAAGATGGTGAGGGAACCATTCAATGAGGTAAGAAATCATGGCAAAGAGGGGGTGGGGATGGATGTTAACTATTTATCCTTTCTTCTACAGTAACTACCTAGCAAATCTTTTTGTTCCCTTTCTCACCTCTGTATTGGAGAGAGAGGCAGTCATAATAACCTTTTATTATTTGCAATTAGCAATTATTTACCATATGCAAAGTTTTGATGTGTAAATAATTGGTAAAGGTTATTTACATATATATATAAATGAATATATATATTGAGAATATGTGATATTCCCAATCTCATAGAAGAGGAAACAGAAACACAGAGGTAGATGGCTTATTCGGAATCACATAGTTAATGAGTGGCAGAAATCAAACATCAGAGTTCGAACTCTAAGAAGTGATACATATTCATCCCTGATCAGGCCAACTTTTACTGGACTAACTCAGTCTAACTGTAATATTGGATTCTTTCCTATATTTATTCTATTAGATTCCCTCACACTGTACTTCATCATAAACAGCATAAATTTTTGCCCCATATTTTAACATCTCTAAACCAAGATCTCTTAAAATTCATTGAATAAGAGAATCTTGCATAATTTAATCTGCACACATTTTTTTTCTTCTTAGTGGCACATCCAATTGGTACATCTTACAAAAAAAGCCATCTTAGATTCTCTAAAACTTATCTATTTCCTGATTTTGTATCTTTAGAGAAGGTCATACATTAACATTAAATGAATTTATAGCTTATGTGATTGAAATACTATAAATTCAAGTGGCCCTAATACTACCGAGCAAATGTTTTCCTAATCCAACCATTTATCTACTCTTCTGGATAGTCATTTCATATCTTCCCATCTCCTCAAACTTCCAATACTATGTCTTCTATTGTTATTCTCAATTTTAGTAAGAAAACAGAATAAGTATTCTGAAATTATTGGACACAGTGCTCTGTGCATATCAAGTACATATTTTGTTAACTGTAGCCTATTACACTCATTAACATTTCTGTTTGTTCTATCAATTATTAAAGAAAATCAGCTAAAATCTCCAATGATAGATAGTTGTAGATGTTTCCATTTCTTCTATTTATTCTGTTAATTTTTACTTGAGTCGTTTAAGGCTATGATTTTACATGTATATGCTTTTATACTTTTTATATTCTTTTTTTTTAAGATTTTATTTATTTATTTGACACAGAGAGAGAGATCATAAGTAGGCAGAGAGGCAGGCAGAGAGAGAGGGGGAAGCAGGCTCCCTGCTGAGCAGAGAGCCCGATGCGGGGCTCGATCCCAGGACCCTGAGATCATGACCTGAGCTGAAGGCAGAGGCTTTAACCCACTGAGCCACACAGGCACCCCTATTTTTTCTATTCTTATGTATCAGAACATATCAACTTTTTTTTATTTTTAGCATTTATATACATTTAATGCAATTATTGATGTGATTACATTTTATCTATCATCGTGTTATTTTCTACTTTTCTCATCTGATTCTTGTTCTTTAGTTTATGCTTTTCTATTGTTACTTGAATATTTTCTATTACATTTTTTCACTATTGGCTTTTTATACCAGTAGCCCTAAAGATTACTACATAACTTAGCATACTCTAATTTTCAAATACAATTTCAAGTAAAATGTAAAACGTCAAAACTTCAAAACTGTCATCTTTGTATGGCTTTGTTTTTAATTTCGACTCTATCCAGAAATCCGTAATTTTCTAATTTTCCAATTCTAAATATTTTGGAACATTTTCATAAATCAGATTCCCTAGAAGGAGTGCTGGTGCTAGGAATTCTGTGAGTGTATGACGTATGGAGGGAGAGCTCTCAGGAGAAGGGGACTGAGAGAAGTAGGATAGGAATAGGGAAGAAGAATAAGTCAGGCAAGGATGCGGTTTCGACTAGAGGCTAGCTTCGGCCTTGTCCCACAAGATGTTCTGGTACGTGAACTAAATCATAGAGATGTTCTCTACCGTGAGGCAAAGGGGCCAGGTTTATGACCCTTATTTCAGTCAGTCATTGACTGATGGCTATTCCTGGCAATGAAGGTAGACAGTTTCGAGGTAGGATGTATAACTTCCAGGCAGGTTTGCTCTTATTGAGCTGAAGGAAATTCTCCAGTGAAAGCCTTTAAGCCTTTAGTTGCCAACATTTATCCTGCTGGTAAAAGAAACTGGAGTTAGGAGAAAAATTTTTAAAAAAGGACGCACTACAGTCTTAAAAATCAAATAAATAATATTTGGATATAATGAGTATAAATATAGGCTAAATAAAGGCAGCATTAGGACTTAGTTTTAGCTACTTTTTATAAGAAGAAGTCTTGTCAGTTTTAGGCTTATTCTATAGAGTTGAGTTTGTTGAAAAAGTAAAGTGTTTTACCATGTATCTTACAAAATGTATTTTTAGAGGTCTGCCTATAAATCACATCTCTACTTAGTCTGAGAACTTCTAAATTATTCAAGTTAAACTGAATATTTTATCTTGGAATATCTAAAATATCTAATATTTAATGTCAGTTACCTTTGTTAGATATCAAGAAAAGTTTCTTATTTCTACTTAAATTGAATAAAGTTTTGAATTTGAATAATTTCCAACTCAGAGGTGAAAATCCTAGAAAAGAACTGATAACTTTGATACCTCAAAATTAGCAATTCATATTTATACAAGGATAGTAGAATCATCAATTTTCTTTATATATAAACATGTATTCTCTTTGTAAGAAAAAAATGATCTCCAGAGAATTCTTTAAGTCATTTTGTGCCTTCCTACAAGTAGTATATAACTTCCTTCCTATTAGTTTTGCCAATATGATAATCATCATTGTTGGTAATATTTACAATCATCTGCTTCTCTCAGGTATTTAGAATGGTTATGACAGGAAGTCCTTTTTAATATAATTTTGTAAATAATATCTTTAAAAATTCCAAAGTTGAATTTGCATACCTAACATCACAACAATTAAAAATATTTATGCAGAACAAGCTTGTTCTTGATGTTTCCTAGTTACTGAACATTCATCATGTTGCATGCAATGCTCTTTTGTTTTCTTTTCCTCCTCCAAAGAAATGGAAATCATTTTATTCAACTCTAGCCAGCAAAGAAGAATTCTCACCAAAGATGTATGAATTTATGCACAGTTACAATATTCTGAGGGTGATCCATAATACCTGTTTTCAATTAAAGTGCAAAAAATACCCTGTATAATGCATGTTCTGTCAGAAAAGCAATATGGGAAATGAACACTAACATGTCATGAGGTTGCTACATCACTTCATACAGAAACGGGAGGTCAATCAATCAGTATTTGAAATAAAATTGCTGGTATGCATTTTATATGAAATACTGCATTACATGTTTAAAAAGGAAATATATTAGGAAAACCAACTTCTCAAAGTTTCTGCATTTTAATTGGAGGTACCTTAGTATGAGAGGAGCCAAAAAGAAGAAAACAAATTCTTACCTTGGGTACCTGAGTGGGAAGAAATAGTACTGATGGGATGTGAAATTAATGGAGACTTGGAGTAAAAGAAAGAACACAAAAAGAAGAGGGGATGCCTTTCCTTATAATCTATTTAGGATATAAGCAGAGGATGCTTCATAGAGTAAATAATTTCTAAATCTATCAATAATGGGAGGGGGAAAGCCTCAAAATAGGTTTCACAGAATAAGCAAAACTTTGCACACCTCCAAACTTGGAAATAAAACCTTAGGATCTTTCAGAGAAAAATGCTGCAAACCTCCTAAGATGATTCATAGTGTTAGCCCTGGAGCCTCTGAGACTTATACTGAGAGACTTCTGTGAACATTAATTCACTTCCCAATGAGTAGTCTTGACAGATTCAAGAATAAAAATCAAGGACTGGTCAATTGTCATTCTCTTGCCTTCCCTGGCAATTCATTTGGCATTATGCGGACCTATACATAGAGCTTAGCACGAAAGACTCTGTGCAGAGCACTTGAAATTGAAATGTTTGAAATTTCAAAGGACTTAAATGAAGTTGGGTTATCCTGGCCTCATTTTCGTGGTCAGTGAAGGCTTTTCAAAGAGTGAAAGCCTACGTTTTAGCAGTGTATTCTACATAATTAAAAGAATCTTCACATAAGACATCTGTTTTAATTAAAGCTGGAAAATGGAAAGCTTCATTGGAAAAACAAAGCTATCTCTTTTCTCAGCTTTCTAGTCTGTAGGTACTTTCCTGAATTTAAAATCAGAAATGTTTAAGTGGTAACAGCAATACATTGGCAGATCTCCCCAGCCCTCTGAAATATTAGAGTCATTTCAATTTGAGTATGCTCACATACTTAGTGTTCAACTCACCATCCACAGAGCTGGAGTGTCTATGAATTCTGCCAGAAATAAAACACATCATCATCTACTAGTTGTATTATGTTTTATGGCACTAACAACTAAAAACTGTCCCCATCTGGAGATTTGAGTAGACCCTGCCAGGGGGCCGGTGACAGGTAAAGAGAATGAATTGGAGCTGGCATCCCAGTCATGAAGCTGGGAGAACAGCGATGGTACTCAGTCAACATTCGTAGAGAACACTAGTAGTAATTCCAGAAACACAAAACCAACGTACAAATGCAAAGGCTGGGAGAGGATGAAAAAAACGCAGATACAGCCAGGCCAGGCTCTCTGAAATAGAAGAAGGGTAGTAGGATGAGTATGAAGCAAGGGTGATGCAAAACAGCTACTGCAAGAGGGACTGCTTACTGTTCTTTGCTGAGGCAGCAAGTTTTTCAAAGGGTGAGCCTGGAGCAAAGGTGTGAGGTCAGGATAAACAGGTAACAAGCAAGACTGAAATCTATAAAATGAGATAATACAGTAAAGGCGTCAGCTATGACACATTATATATTATAGTGAGAAAATTCACATTTATTGTCGTGCCTGGTATAGAAAATGTATCAGAGCATTTTGTTGTCATTAAGATCCTTGCTTGCCAAACTCTCATTATATATAAATCTGCCTTTGTTACTTCAGTCACGTGTTTAGTAACAATAAATAGTATTCTCTAATATGCCCTACACTTATGCGACTTAGCCAGATCTTCCACAATATCCATTAGCATAGCAGGGATATCTGCTATGTATGGTATGACTGGCCTCTTGGATATGGTACCCATATTGCCATCTACTGAAAATTACTTCAAATTACAGATAGACACACAAGATGAGCAAGGGTGCTGCTTAAAGAAAACTGAACTCCATCTATATACAGTGACATAATGATGAAATTTCTGATGGATAAGAAAGATACGAATAAGCACTGTGTGATAACTCAGCTTTCATTTCTAAATAAACATAGTCTGTGTGAATTTCTTCATTCAACGTGTCTTATTTGATTTTGTTGGTGCAATCAACACCTCATCACCTTATTGTTCTAAATGTTGTTTTTGATACATAGGGATGTTTCAAGCTTTTATTAAGAAAGAAAAAAGTTTGGGCGCCTGGGTGGCTCAGTGGGTTAAGCCTCTGCCTTCGGCTCAGGTCATGATCCCAGGGTCCTGGGATCAAGCCCCGCATCGAGCCCTGCATTGGGCTCCCTGCTCAGCGTGAGGCCTGCTTCACCCTCTCCCACTCCCCTGCTTGTGTTCCCTCTCTAGCTGTGTCTCTCTCTGTCAAATAAATAAGTAAAATCTTTTAAAAAAATTTAAAAAAAGAAAGAAAAAAGTTTGAATTTATTCCATAAGGAAAATTATCAGTAATTCTTAAATTCATTTGTTATTCTAAACACTGATATTCTAATATTGCATATTCTTAGTATTCTTTTCATGATGTTTACTCAAAGAAAACTGAAAAGAAATGCTATGTGCCATAAAAAGTATAATTTAAGGCAAATAGCACAGATATTTGAAAACCAAGGAAAATGTAATATAATGCATCAAAATACAGACTTTAAAATTTCTTTTATTGTACAGCTGTTAAATTAGGCCCAGAAAGACTGGTGATAAAAATCACAATCATGTAACGATAACATTTAGAATAATACCAAGCCTATGAGGGAGTATGATTTAATTCAATTGTAACTACACAAAGCCTTTTTTAGAGGGTTCAATTTTCACTACATTTTTAAAAATAAGATCTTGATGATCTGGAAAAGATTTTTTAAAAGTCAAATTAAATATTTTTGGGGTATCAACGATGTATGGTATTTGTCTGCAAGAGAAGTGGGATTTCTTATTATTTCAAATATGTGCTGATTCTAAATAAAAGTATCGAAAATCATGTCATTATTATATTAGAAACTGTTTCACATAATAAAGTAGGACCATCAGAAAGCTTATTCAATTGGGAATTTTATATTCTTCTTCATCAGAAATTAACAAATGTTAAAAAATGAAAAAGTTCAATATCTACCATTGATCAATATCTATAAATATTGCAGAAGTGATTTGTATTCGCAACAATGTACGTATGCCTCTCTGCCTTCTGATCTTTGAATCACACTTCTTAAAATATATTGCATCAGTCTTGTAGAATTATATGACGGCAAAGATCCTTGAAAGTTTATCTGATTCATCCTGTTGACTTCACCTGGAAATGCATGAGTCATGCTAGACAGGTGAGTCTTATTATTCAATAACTACACAGTAGCAGAATCCATGAATTCTCTTCCAAATAAGTCCACTCTTGAATTCGATGACCTTTGCTATCAAAACAGTCCTCGATATATGTACCTGAATTTATGCTGCCATAGGTTAAATTTATTTCCTCAGTGGAAAGAGAGAACAACACGACATTGTACACTTAGGATTTTATCAGTGACTTCCACCAAATGACAGCTAATCACAAGAAACCTTGCCAAAAATTCATTTCTTAAAAAAAAAAAAAAAAAAAAAAAATCCATTTCTTGTCAAAATTAATGTTAATATTAGTTCTCTATTATATGCTAGTCTCAGCTTTCTCTGTTAAGGAATAAATTTGTTCATTTATCCACATAGATCCCTTTCTATATTACAGGGTTATTGTTTTTAAGCTTAAGGGAAAGTTTCAGTATCCTGTTTTAGCTTTGACATTTCTAAAGAACAAATTATGGGTTCTTTACCTGGATTTCAGTATATTGATTTTCTTTAGTACTTTGGATTCAATTCTTTCTGTAGCAAGAAAACAATAGACTCATTACCCCCAGGAGATTTACCCTTGGTCATACATTGGTTAGTATGACACAGAAACACTACAGAGAGAATATCCACCCAAAAAGTTTGACTTAAAGAGAAAGAGGCTGTAATGCCTTTCCCAAGTCTCCACTTGCCTTCCCTAAAGTCTGGAAGAAAGACAGTCTCTTAAGTATTTCGCACTGCCAAAGAACACTGATCCTGAAAAGGTCTGGGTTTAACAACTGTAATACCTCTCTCCACCTTAGGAGGGAGACTCAGGTTTAATGACACAGCTCAACTGCACTGAACCATCACTGCAGTTTGTGCTATCTTCTAGGTACATCCAATCAAATCTATCACTGGTACTTGTGTCTACACCGTCTTTTGTAGTCTTCTTCTTCTCTGATTTAATGATTTCAGTCTAAGAAAAACAATGTATCTTCTCTAACTAAATCAAGATCCTGAGCTGGCCTGGCATATAGAAATTAATTCCCAAAGATGATCTCCTTCAAGAGACCAATAATGTCATATAGTTTGTAACAGATTCTTTTTCATTTTAGTCTTTCCTCTTCTATCCCCTTTGCTTTAACTGCATCTACTCCAAAATGGAAAGGCTCTTAGGAAGAATAAATTTGGTTAATATAGCAGATCATTCAATTAGAGTAACAGAAATACTCACTAAAACAATTAATGGATTCATCCAGGCGGCAAGACTTTCTATAGCTATGTTATATGTAGCGTACTTTGCTACGTGTTATAATTTCATAGGTAAACATATTCCATTAAAAGAAATAGGTATTTTGGGCAAGTTTAATCTGAAATACATACTTGCTTTGACCTTTCAATTTGGTCCTTTGAACCTCAAAAGACAAAATATTTTATCTTGTGTATAGCATATTTTTGTCAGCATTATGTTTATACACTCCATCTATGTTGTATGTGTAGCTGAGGTTTGCTGACTTTCAGTGCAATAGGAGGTTTCATTGGATAATTACATCACAATCATTTACCCATCCCATTCCTGGCCATTTATGTTACTTCCAGTTTTTAGTAATTACAAATAACTCTGCTATGAACATTTTTTGACAAGTCTTGCTGCATGTGTGCACCCACATGGAAAGAGAGTGGAATTTCAAAATCATAGAAAGTTAACAGATCATGGCAAAGGCTTTTTCCAAAGTGATGATGCTAAATTTTCGTTCAACAGAAGTGTATGGGAAACCCTGCTGCTCCCAACTCCTGTGAAAATGGTACCATCAATCTTTACAGACATTTGGGAGAATGCTTAGTAGTATACTGTACTGGTTTTGATTTGTATTCCAACAATGATTAATGAAGTTGTATACCTTTTCATATTTTTATTAGTCATTTTGATATCCGATTTTGTGAGGTGCCTATTCAAGTCTCCTTCCCGTTTTCTTTTGGATTCTGTTTCTCCTATTGATTTGTACTTTTTCTATATTCTGGATGAGTTTTGTCTAGTTATACAGATTGCAAATATTTTCATTCATTCTGTCTTTTCTCTCTTAATGGTGATTTTTGATACAAAATTTTAATGTAGTTTAATTTTTAAATTGTTTTTATTTTATTAATTTTTTTAAGATTTTACTTATTTATTTGAGGGAGAGAGAGAGAGAGAGGGAGAGAGACTATGAGAGATGAGAGGGGAGAGGATCGGAGGGAGAAGCAGACTTCCTGCTGAGCAGGGAGCCCGACGTGGAACTAGATCCCGGGACTCCAGGATCATGACCTGAGCCGAAGGCAGTTGCTTAACCAACTGAGCCACTCAGGCGCCCCTAAATTGTTTTTATTTTTAATGGTTTTAGAAGTTCTGTTTAAGAATATTTCTCTACCCAAGGTGATAAAAACGTTCTCCCATGGTTTCTAAAACCTTTTATGTTTTGCCTTCCAAATTCTGCAGTGTACAAGCAATTGTTACTTTATCACATGAACAAGGGTCAAGTTCTTTTCATTTTTTATACAGATCCAACTGGCACTGTCCCATTTGTTGAAACAACAATCTTTGCCCACAAATATATAGTGTCACCCTTGCACCATATAAAGTTTCATATATTCACGATGCTGTTCTACTCCACTGATGTATTTATCTTAGTCAATACCAACTTTCATAATCATCATTGCTATATGACAGGACAAGTTCTAGCAACTCATATTTTTTCAAAAGTGTCTTGGCTTGGAAATAGCATTTGCATTATCAAATCAGTATCACACTTTACCAATATTCACCTAAAAATCTATGGTATTTTTACTGGGATAGTACTGAATGTAAAAATCAATTTGGGGGAACTAACATCTTTAAATTGTTAAACTCTTCATCCTTGGACCAGATAAATGCTTCCATTTATTTAGGTCTTTTTTGTTTAAAATTTTTAATTTAAATTCTAGTTATTTAACAGATAGTATAATAATTGGTTTCAGGAGTAGAATTTAGTGATTCATCACTTAAATATAACACCCAGTACTTAACACAACAAATGGCCTCCTTAATGTATAGTTTGTTTTTTTTTAAATCTATCTTAATAATATTTCTAGTGTTTTCTGTGGCAATTTTTCACAGGATTTATTCTAATGTATTTGAAATATCTTCATGTTACTGCAAAGGTCATATATACAAACATAAAATTTCATTTCTACGTTTTGACATTGTATCCAACAACTCTGTCAAATTTATTATAATAATTATATATTTTATTATTATAATAATTATATTATATTATATATATTATAATAATTATAATAATGTATATGTGGATTCTCTCTTCCTTTTCTATGATTTTACCCTTTCTTTTTTTCTTGTCTATTGCACTGGCTATGATTTCAGGCATGATGCTTATTAGAAGTACTAGACATCTTTGTTTTAGTCTTAACTCTGAAAGAAAACATTCAATCGTTCACTATTAAATATAAAGCCTCTTCCATGTTTTCTGTGCCTATTAAGGAAGTTTCTTCTATTCATAATTTGTTAGAAGTCTTAAGTCATAAATATATGTTTAATTTTACCAAATACTTCTCTATACTGATTTAGCAGATTATATATTTGTGCTTTATTCTACTAATATGAATAATTTAATTGGCTGATTATTGAAGGTTAAACCAACCTTACATTCCTGGAGTAAACCTAATTTGATCATGATATATTAACTCTTTTAAATATTACTGAATCTGATATGCTTTTATTTTGTTTACAATTTTTAAATTTGTGCTTAAAGTTGGCCTCCATTTTACCAATATCATTGGTGGGCGTAACTTCAAAGAGTATCCCTCCCTTGTAAAATGATATTAAAAGATCTCTCTTTGTCTATCATAGGAGTGTTATTTACTTCTTAACCATTTGGTGGAAACTGGTAAAACCAATAACAACTACAGTAGTTTTATTTGTTGGAGGAAATTAATTATATATTCAATCACTTTAAAATTCCTAAGATTAGGTAGGTTTACTACAGACACATACATACACACACACGTAGTGTGTGTGTGTGTGTGTGTGTGTGTGTGTATACTTTTTTTTTGCTGTGTCAGGCTTACAAGCAGTGTTTTCTTGCCTACTCTTTCCTCTCCTTTTGTGTTTCTATTTGCATATATGATAGACTACTAAACTACTAGTCCCCATGTTTATAATTTTTTCTTCTGTCCATCATTTGGGCTTTCCTCTAGCTATATTCTTCTGATCCTTCTTCCAATTTACTAATCCCCTCTTCAATTATAACAAATATGAAGTTAGACTAATCTATTTAGACCTTAATTTTAGTTGCTTTTATTTATTGGTTCTATAGTTTCAATTCAATTTATACAGTTCTGTATGTTTATAAACACATACACGTATTTCTTATATATTTTCTACTAATGCTCTAATTTTGTGCTTTATTTCCTTGAATTAAGAATAGTGGTTAGAGGGATGCCTGGGTGGCTCAGTCGGTTAAGCATCTGCCTTCCTCTCAGGTCATGATCTCAGGGTCCTGGGATCAAGTCCTGCATTGAGCTCCTTACTCAGCAGGGAGCCTGCTTCTCCTGCCCACTGCTCCTTCTGCCTGCTTAGTCTCACTCTTTCTCTCTGAAAAATAAATAAAAAAACCTTAAAAAAAATAGTGGTTAGATAGTTTGTGTCTGAGAAGTCCATCAAATAGGCTCTCTGACGATCCTTTTTTATAGTCTCTTTTTTCCTTCCTTTCATCTTCCTCCTCCTCTTTCTTGCTCTTCTTTCTCTTCTATTTTTTTGTTTTGTTTGGTTTTCTACTTTCTAATTTCATCTCCTCATGTGCCTAAAAGGTCCAAGTAATTTCACAAAATAAAGAAATAATTTGAAGCCTTGGAAAATATATTCATACAAAGAAGACTTTGCTTTAAGCTACTAGCAAGTGGGCAATAATAAAACAATTCGAACACCTTTATCTAATTTTGGGGTTGAGAAGGTCCAAAGCTGATAAATGCCAATCTTTTCCACATCAGCCTTACTCAGGGTATATGGGGATTCATCAGTACCCTTCCTCCAGGATGTTCTCTGAAGACCAATTTTTATCTCTTGAGTCTTGTGAGGCTGTAAAAACTCTGTTCTTATTTTTAAGAAAATAAGAAATCAGCCATCTCAAATATGGGGCTGACCTCATTCAGTTTTTTTATTTTCCCAGATCTTGACTCAATAATTCTTTACTGCCTTGGTAGCTCTTCAATGCCTTCAAGCTTAGTATTAATAAATTTTTCTTTTAAGTCTGGAAACTGGTCTAATTTCCTAGACTGCCATTAACCTAAAGTTGAATATAATTGTTAAATAGATAAAAGGAGGGGTGCCTGGGTGGCTCAGTGGATTAAAGCCTCTCCCTTCGGCTCAGGTCATGATCTCAGGGTCCTGGGATCGAGCCCCAAATCGGGCTCTCTGCTCAGCGGGGAGCCTGCTTCGCCCTCTCTCTCTGCCTGCCTCTGCCTACTTGTGATCTTTCTCTCTCTCTATCAAATAAATAAATAAAATCTTTAAAAATAAATAAATAGATAGATAAAAGGAAGAGAGGTAGGGAAAAAAAGCAAACCACCAACAAAAAATTCCCCATAAAATTATACTCTTAAAGGATAGATGCAAACCAAGAAACAGACTCTTCACAATAGAGAACTGATGGTTACTAGAGGAAAGGTGGGTGGGGCTGGGTTAAATAGGTAATGGGGATTAAGGTATGCACTTGTAGTGATGAGCATCAGGTGTTTTTTGTGTTTTGTTTTTTTTTTAAGTTTTTATTTATATGAGAGAGTGAAAGTGACAGAGATCACAGAGCTCTGAAGAGGGAGGAGTATACTCACCGCTGAGCAGAGCCCAATGTGGGCTTGATCCCAGGACCCTGGGATCATGACCCGAGCCAGAAGCAGTCGCTTAACCTACTGAGCCACCCAGGCACCTCAAGCATCAGGTTTTATGGAAATGTTGAGTCACTATATTGTATACCTGAAATTCATATTACACTGTATTTTAACTAACAGGAATTTGAATAAAAACTTAAAAAATATTGTTTTCTCTATGGCATGACTTATTCTTGACTTAAAGACATATTTTTTCAATGTTCTTATACTTAAAAATTAACCTTACAAAAATGTGAATTGGTAAAATTTCCTAGAATTATGTTTCTCAAATTGCATTTTTCAATAAACTCTTTGTAGGAGAGAAGTTCATAGACAAGTTCTCTTAATCTACTTCTATTTAATGGATTTGCCACTGACTCTTCCCGGGTCTAGAAGATATTCTGACTTACACACAGTATGCTTATTATTTGTGGATGGCTCTTTTAAATGTGCCTCTGTTTTTTTGCTCATTGACCATCAGGTTGGATGACTTGTCTATACCATAAACTGCTGAAATTTGAGGGACATAAATGTCATATTTATTCAACATTTATTGCTGGTTCAGCAGTATTCTTAAGAATTTTTTCTTAATGCTTATGTGGATTCATTGTCTAAGTTTCCTTACAAATACTGAGAATAAAAGCAAGATTGGCAAATGCTTTTTATGTCTCACCCTTAAGAAATAATGTGATGGATTTTTTTTTAATAATTCAGAGCTAAACTGTAGAGAAAACACCATAAGCATGTCAGCACATGCATGTACACATGCACATACACATACATACACTTTATTTTCTAGCACTACCTTATTTTTTCTAACTTTTTAAAAAGTGGGTACCATTTTTTTGTTCCTGAATTTTCAAAGAAATATTTTTGGAACATATGTTTTCTATGTATTTTATTATCCTGTGTGCATATACATGAACCTTAAGTAATATTTTTTCAAAACAACTACTATAAGAAGCATTTGGAAAGACAATTTGGGAAATTTTATATGTAAATACATGAACTGATAGCAGTTCTATAAAATTTATGTTCCCAAATATTTTTTCATACTGTCCCACTTAAAACAGTGTTAAAAAATATACATGATTCAAAAAACTAAAAGTATACATGATTCAGAACAGGTGATTTTTCCAATTTTCCTGAAAATTCAAAGCTCACGTGGTAGTTAAGCTTTCTACCTTATCCATTTAATCATTTAAGTTCTACTCTTGAGAAACCCACTGTGTAATTTTATGTGGTATAAAGTTAACATTTATGGTAAGATTCAGTGAAGCTCTATTAAAGGTAAGCCAACCTTCAGAATCAGAGGTACCTTATTTCTATCATCCATTATGTGGACGACGGTCTTCTTTCTCCCTATAAAATGTGTGCTACATTTTCATTCACCATAAAAATACATTAAAAACTCGTAATTATGGCAGTAATGATGCCTTTTAAATAGTGCTAAAAAGTTTAAAAGTACAACACCTCTCAAAAGACTTATATAATATGCAAAATAAATTATTATGCCACTTCATTTAGTGAATATTAAGTAAGCTTCCTTAGCTACTTGTGCCATCAGTTTATTTCACTCAGCTGAATAGTCTAATAATATTTTCATTAAATATTTATATGAACAATCAAACACTGCAAATGAAGAGCATATCCCTTGACATTCAAGATGGTTTCCAGGCTGATATCAGCAGTTTGTTATGTTGGTAGGGCTCATTTGCTATGGCTTGGAATGATGTTTTCCATTAGCTTAGAGTATCTTACGTCTGACCTTAGAATAAAGGCTATTCATCATGTCTTCTAATTTCTAAATTTTATTTCTTCATTGAGAAAGTACTGACGATGGAAAATTAAGTGCATTTAAAAGCTGGGGTCATGTTATACTAATTCAGCCAAGGAAATTGATTAACGCAGATCATTTTTTAAAGCAATAGAAAATACACTCTTTGGTTTTATATGTTTAATACCATCCTGTTCATACAACTTATATATCCATTAAGTAAAGGTGAATCTAGTATCTGACTTCCAACTTATATGTGATTTTTTAATTAATGAATGCATGATAGCATGGTGACTGCTGTAATATTTAATTTGAAATCCTACAAATGTCTTTATATGCTAACTCTATACATTTCTCCTGATATTTATCTCACTTTCATGAATACTATTTGAGATTACTGGAAGTTAATATTAAAATGATCCTGCAAATGATTTAGAATATAAATCCAGGAACTAGAGTCAAATAAACACTAAACTTTTGGGGTGGTCATTTGGAGTATTTAAAAAGTTGTAACTAAAACTTAAAGAAGTAATAAATAATTATTAGCTTTGTTATAAATTTCTATAAAATGTGATGTTAGAAATCTGTAACCACAAACTTGGATGTACACAAAAAATTATTTTATTTAAATCAAATTAAATATGACTTCCTTTCATCCTTTGAGGTTAATGAACAACTTAATCTGGATCATTACTAGGGCTTATGCATAACGTGGCTCAGAGCCATGTGAAGGCCCCAGGTGTTTTTCATAACTTCAGGCTTCAATATTCTCTGTTTGCTAATATGGAACATTATCCAAACCTGCATAACCCCTGTGGTCTGTTTTGCTACTTCCATGATAAATTTGGGCATAGGAAACTTTGATGAGGACCAAAACCCTGGTGTCTAGCATCAAGCCTTTTAGTCACAGTAAACAGGCAAATCCTCCAAACTCTCCAAGGTATTACAAGGGCCAGAATCATTATCCCTACTTGTTCCAGAAACCACAAACCTTAGACCAAGGCTTACTGTTGAAAACCCTCTTCCCTATCATAGTGTTACCAATTTTCCACCCCACAGTCACTAGTTCATAATGTTCTGTGTATTTCTTGAGAACACAGTACAATGTTCTCAGTAAGTTATATGGATTTTTTTGGCTTTGTTTTTTTTTTTTTTTTAAGAGTTTATTTACTTGAGAGACAGAGCAGATGAGCAGGGGGAGGAACAGAGGTGGAGGGAGAGGGACAAGCAGACTCTGCACTGAGCATGGAGCCCAAAGTGGGGCTCAATCCCCAGACTCGGAGATCATGACTTGAGCCAAAACCAAGAACCAGACGCTTAACCGACTGAGTCATCCAGGCACCCCTTTTGGTATTTTTAATGACTAAAACAAAAAAGATCTAAAACTGCAGCTTCTGGAAGAACCATTTATGTTTTTATAATAGCTTGAATGACCATATTATTTGTCATTCAAACCAGAACATTTTGAGAAAGGATTAATAATCATGGCAAGGCAACAGGCAACAGATACAGCTAGTTCTCTTAGATTAGGCTCCCTGGAAGAGACCCTGATTTGTAGTAAAGAGCTTTTTAAGATATATTTCCAAGAAATATATATACCAAGAAAACCTGGCAGATGAATGGGGAGGTAGAACTATGACAGGAAAGAAGCCAAGAAAGAATGCCACATCCAGTAAAGTCCCACAAAAGTTGCGGGGGGCGAGGGTGGGTACCAGATCACGTACAAGACATCCAGTTACATTGGATTTAATGTTGAACAAAAATTTAATTTTTTGGTGCCAGATACTCAGAATATTACATTCTTCCTGGGCATCCTGTATTTTTATTTGCTATAGTTGGCAACCCTACCTAAGAGGTCTCTAGAGAGAGAAAAAGTATCAGTCACACTTAAGAGAACCAGGGGACAAGGGAGCTAGAATATTTAAACCCCTGTACCCATCAGTCATTAAGTGCAGTTCTAGATGAATATAAATTCCCAGATACTTCCAACTCTCTTTGTGCTGCCAAAGTGGGTCACAGGAGTCTGAGAGTAGCCCTCCCCAAAAAAAGACACAAGTGTTCGCTACTGGGATAGAAGCCACACTTATCTGAGGGGGTATATGTGCAGAGCCCTGACGGCATATGCTGCCTTCATATTAACCCAGGAAAACAGAGATATGTGGTCATCCTAGCACAGCTAGCAATCTATACTTATAGCTCAAAAGAGCTCCTAAGACACCAAGAAATACTTTTTTTGGAATTGAAGGGTGAGGGGTTCTTCCAGAACACTGGAAAAAATAGCATACCCTCCCACATACTCATAGATTTACATCTCAATAAATTACCTTGCCACAAGAATTAATTGGGACATATACCTTCCATTTTCCAGATATGGAAATCACTTGATTCCCTGAAGACTCTTTTAACTTGACAGAAGTCAAAAGGTCATGAAATGAAGCTTCTTGCTTTATTTTCACACAAATTTAGCCATTTGTGATATATTAGTGTCCCATAAATGGAGCTAATATGCACATTATTTACACTTTGCCTGAAGATTTATTGGAACTTCATGTGGTACAGAAGGCAAAGCCTTCCCCAATTAAAAGTGAAAAAACTCAGAATATAAGACATAACTTGGAAAAAGCTTTCATTTCCTTTTAGGTTATTCTGGTAATTTCATATCCTAAACTTAATGTATAGGCATACTAGATAATTAGGATGCTAACTACTATTGGAATTTTCCTCTTACCCAAAGGACTTGTACAGTTAAATTATTCTAAAAGTTAACTACAGTTTTCTGACTCCTTGGGGTGAGTCGGAAAGTCACATAATGAAAATGCGGCTCGAGGTTAAAGAAGGCCTTCTCCTGCAATATATACTGCCTAATTATTCAAGATAGAAACATTATTGTTTCACATAGACATGTCACAGTTTCTATTCTACCACTGGACTCTGCCCTTAATTACCTCATAGCTCTGTTACTCCATGCATGTAAGTATGAATGTGGTAGGTAATGGTTCATGAAACAGTTAAATGGTAAGGTAATTAGGTTGACATCCTAGAGACAGTGCTTAATAGCACTACAGAGCCCATCATGACATACTTAAAGAAAATATGAAAAGTAACTTTAAGTCCAGAGCCCTAATTGGGATGTATATATACTTTTCAGCAAGCCACATTGTATAGATCCTCCTCTCTTCAGAGTCATGGGACCAAAGGTATACAATGCACGGTATTGAATACTTTTGTACAAAGAAATATGGAACAAGTTGTTCTTTAAGCAGAAAAAACTCTGGACCCTCCTAATTCAATTACATCCATGTTCCTTTAGTTAGCCTCCAAGGTCTGCCTTTATCTGGCCCCTGCCTCCTTCTGAACCTCACCTCCTAGTGGTCCCCTTTTTAGCACACACTATTATAGACATACACAAAATTAACACTGTATCTTCCCTTCTTCTTTGCTAAATCAGCTCCATCTCACTGGAATGTGGTAACTAGATCCCCTCTTCAGTCTCCTTAGCTAATAGCTACTTATCTTTTAATATTCTGTTCAGGGAACACACTCCACAAAGCCTTCTCTTTCTTTCATAGACTTGGTTAGGTATTTGACTAAGTCTTCCAAAAAGTACAGTATATATACTATCTCCACAACTTGACGCATTGGTGTACCTTTACCTACTTATTTATCCCATTCCCTGGAGAGGAAATTTTTTAGAGGAGAAGATGAGACCTAACTTCTTTACATTCTCCAAATTTAGCAGAACACCTAGAGCACATAGAATGGTTTCAATAACAGTCTACTGAATGAGTGAATAATGGATGAAAGAATGACAAAGACTCTGGCTGACTATGAAAACTGAAAATCAATAAGCATGAATGCAGGATAAGAAGATGTCAAGAATTCTGTTTAAATATAGGTCTAGTTCATTCTAAGTTGACCCTTAAATAGGCTACAATGCAGATAATTATTAGCTGGCAGATTTATAAAATAATAATTCCATAGTTAAACTGAAACATGAATTTCATTGTAGAGTTTTTTATAGGTCTATCATGAACAAAGACACGGTATAATATACACAACTTTTTACATCCTATTTCAAATAATTGTTTTACATATTTGTACATAGGTGTGCATATATGTGATAATATAGATAAATGATTCTAGTAATTTTACCCTGAAGATAAAATAGTAATTATCCATGTATATATGTCTACATCACCTTATGCCTTAAGAGTTAAGGAAGATAAGAATTAACTTTTTAAGAAAGACAATTGATTAGTTCTATCAAAATCAATTAATAATGATATTTAAAATGTCAGACCAACTCCAAACCCTCTCATTTTAATCTTTTTTAATTCCCATGAAAAGAAAATTTAATTTAGTCTCATCAGAAAAAAATAGAGGTTGCCTAAGACCAACAAACTTAGAACGGGATTCTAGTAATCAAGGGCTCTGCCTATCATCAAAGCATTAGACCATTACTCTCTCTTACTATTTAATTAGAATCTAGTAATTGTCATTTTGCACATAAATTAAATTCTTTGAGGCACAACATTAGATGATACCCTAACATTTAAAATAGTGCTTTTCATCTTTAATATAATTTATAAACATGAATTAAGTAATCTTCCAAAGTGGCTATTTGAAAATTTCATCTCCCTAGAAAGTAATTATGGCTAAAATTTCTACTTAGTGGCATTGTACTTAATTTTGCAACCATTACACTTCATAACTAAACTAATCCATCACTTTCTCCCCAATTACCATTTACTTTGATACTAAATGAGATAAGCATTAGACACTTAAATAGTAATTTTATCAAGGACTTAGACCAGTGAACAGTTTTATCCTTCACATTCTAGCTCTTGTGCTTCTGGGGCCATTCTCAAAGGTGCAGTTCAATTCCTTGGAAATAAAGTGGACAATGATCTCTTCTTTAGGAAGAAAAAATGTTCACCACTAAAAGTATCACTTAGGTGACATAATACCGGTGAAATGAAAGAGAGAACTGTCTTATGTATTATCCACCTGTTTGTACTGAATTGAACAGAGACACGTTTGGGTAATGCAAGTAATACAAATTTATAAGGAGATATACAGGGGAATAGGAAAGAAGAAACATGTCTAAGAATGTCACCTTCAAAATTCCCTACAGAAGGGTTATAAATGCCCCTTTGTGCTCTTAGTATATCCCTACATTAAGCCATAGGCTACTGACGCTTTGATCAGTCAACTGGTTACAGACCAATTAGGTGCTGGTCGGAATGGCAGGGTCATGGGGCACAAGGTATGGTGATCTTTATATAAAGATTTTCTCAGGGGTGAGCTGAACAACCACCACGTCCTTAACAAATATCCAAAGGGGATGAAATAAGAAGTAGGTACCTGAGGCTTATGAGAAGAAATGCAATGCAACTATCAGTGATGGTGAAGCTTCAGAGCTTTTCGGGTATAAAAATAATCATTCAGGTATAAAAATAATACATATCACTTTGTGTGATATGTACTGCATATATCAAAGTATTTTATTTAGTCATTATAACAGCACAGGAAGATAAATATTGTTACCCTTATTTTACAGATGAGGTCCAGAAATTTAACGAACTTGCTCAAGTTTACACAACTAATAAGTACTAAAACAAAAATATCAACTCAGGTTTGGCTGATAGTATACCTAGTTCTTTCCTGCCTTTCACGGTAATTACTTTAAAATCAATTTATGGTTATAGGTTGATTCTGACACTGATTAGTCATATGCATACAGAATAATTTCTCATTCTTGGTAACTTGGAGTATATTTCTCTCCTATTTGGGAGAGGGAAAACAAAAAAGTTCATGGCTATGAAAAAAGCAATTCTTTTTCTTTGGCTCAGAACTAATGGGAGGCAAAATTCAAGTGCATTCAACAAAGACAAGATCATTAGGAATAGTCAGGGAGTACCTTATCCCTTGTCCTGTCTCCCAGGCTGGTGCTTCCTGAATGATGCCGTGTTGCCTCTTTGCCTGATGGCCTTTCTACTGGGTAGCCAGCTCATTCTTTTTATAGCTAGGAGAAAAATATTAATAGTTCAAATCATGGGTAAATCAAATATACTCTGATATGCTGCACACAGCATTTTGTTCTCTACAGAACAAATTCTGTGTTCATAAATAACTCTTAGAAAACCACATATAAAGCACAATGACTCCAAGAAGAATTTAGACCTTTGATCCTAGGATAGAATATGTTGAATATTAAAACAGGTTTCTCACTAGAATTCAGCAAAACAGTAGTAAAATAATAATAGAAAGAAACCTCTGATTTTGCTTATTTTGAAAAATCCATGAATTTTCCATAATGCAATCAAATTTTTATCCCATATGAATCAATGAAGGTGGTGGTGATAAAACAGAAGAAAAAAATAAATAGCAAAATATTTCTGAAGCAAAGCATGTTCTTCTTTTACTGATACAAATTTTGAGAAGTAT
Source organism: Potos flavus (assembly GCA_028534135.1). Taxonomy (NCBI): domain Eukaryota; kingdom Metazoa; phylum Chordata; class Mammalia; order Carnivora; family Procyonidae; genus Potos; species Potos flavus. The sequence goes on along the minus strand of CM052887.1, from coordinate 58,879,518 downwards.
CTCTGCACCTATAAATTGAGCTGCTCGGAAAAAACACCCCAAAATACATGACAATAGTGTGATTTGTGAGCATTAAGGCTTTCAAAACAACCTCTATCCCTAAAAAAGCCTTGCTTCGTGTATTTATTATCTGAAAAAAGAGGAAGCACTTATCAAGTTTTTACTTCTATTTTTTAAAATATATATATATTTTTATTTTCTCTGAAACCTGAGAGAATACTCATAAAATTCAAAAGACTGTAGGAAGCGCTTGTTCTTATATAAGCAATAAGAATTCTTGTTTTGCCCAGAGGCTACAGCAAATCTTGTTCTTTTTAAGAAAACTTGCTTTCTTGGCTTATAGAATTCTGTTTAAAATGTGTTTTGCTTTATGAGTAATGTAGTTACATCTACTACTTCTATCTATATAAGGCACTTTATTCCTGTGATGCTAAACAGTATTAGGCACTCGAGATTTTCAAGCTATCATCTCTCTGGATCCCTCTGGCTAATACCATTCTCCTTTCCTCTCTTCCTCCCCTAGAAAATAGAGTTTCTATTTAAACAAAGTGGTAAAAATAATTTATTCATTTCCAAGAAGGAAGTTAAATGCAAATATGGTCTCTCTTGCACAAGATAAGGGGTCAAATGAGTAAGATATTCTAGCAACACCTCAACTATGAGGTCTTGAGAGTAGAGTACTAACTCAGTAGCATTACATGGCTAGACAGCTGGCACAGCCACTGGCTTTTGCTTCCACACCAAGCAGGAAAAGGGAAACTCTGAGATCTTGCTGCATTCTTGGCACCATCACACAACAGTGGCATGAAGCCTCTTCTGATCTAGCTGCCAGAGGGGTTCTACCATCTCTCTCCTGGGAACTCTAAGACACAATAGCGTTTCATCTTTAGACTTTCCTTTCATTCTCTCCTCTCTTTCATCCCAGACAGGGCAGAAATTTTACCCTTAGGAATGGAAAAAAAAATTGACGTTGACTGTTCAAAAAAAATCTAATCCTTCTGCCATATGGAATAGTTGGAAATATCAAAAAAAGAAGCCTCCATCTGTTTACGTCTCAAAACATTATCCTCACATACTTATTCAAATTGATGTCTTTTTGGCAGATAACTTTGCCTACTAAAGACAAAAATGTCACAGAAATTGGGAACACTTGACATCTCCTTACACTGTAGATGCTTTTTAAAATCATGGCTCGAATCTTTTAAAGCACTATAGAAAGAACCAGGGCAGTTCCCGAGACATAGTATTCAATTAATGATGTTTATTTATTATTATTATTATTATAACACTCGGTTTAAAATTATCTTGAGTAGGACCTGTCACCAGGGGAATGTGACTCAACTTAAAACTCTGTTTAGGTTGACCTACTTCCTTAAGGTCTCCCAGAGTTACCATTCTTTCATTGTTTCTAGTCTTTTAAACTGAACTTGAATTTTCTCACTCATTTATTCATAGTCTTCAAATACTCAGCAAATATTCAGTGAGGTGGCAAGCACAGCAATAAATAAAGAGAAAGTAAAATAATAATATATTACTGTATTAATAATAATTAACAACACCCTGCCTTCATAGAACTATAGTCTAGTGACAGAGATTGGTATTAACCAAGTAATTACCCAAACTGCTATTATAATATGTGTTAGGAAGGAAAACTGCAAAAGATCATATTTGTCAGGGAGGTCAGGGAAGGCTGCATTGCTTGATCTGAGACCTAAGAAATCTCTCAGACTCCTTATTCTGTTAGGAACTGGATCAGAAGGGAAGAAACTATGCTCCGGGCAGTGAAGATAACACATACAAAGACCCTTGGGTAGAAAAGAACATGACAGGAACTTGGATTGTAGGAAGGTAGAACAGAAAGGACAAGAGAATATGCAAGATGAGGTTGGGCAGTGAGATATGGGTGAGGTCATTCAAGCTCCAAGCCTTTAACATGGACTTTAGCTTGACATTCAGAGCACAACTGAGGGTTGAAAACATAAGAGTGGCGTGGACATAATAGGAAATAAATTGGGGAGGGAACAAGTGCAAGCAAATTGACCTGAGAAGTGGCACTTTTCAATTGTACTGCAAAGATGGAAGAGAAGAGAGATGTCAGCTTGCAAAAGGAGCAGAATGGCAGCAGGGAGAAATAATGGAGTCTGGGATATTTAGGAAGTGAAGTCAACATCGTTGCTAATTGACTGCACGAGAGGGAGGTGTTAAGGATGACTAACAGATTTCTAGTTCTGAATTGTAGGGAATAGGTTGGGAAGAATTGTTTTAAAACAAATGAATGATGTAGGCAGTGCCTTTCCCTTCATGGCCTGTTTTACTCATGTGTGTAAAACAGCTACTACTCTGATGGCAGGTTGCCTATGATTTTCTATACATTTATAATTATCCCTCTACCAAAAAAAGTGCAAAGTTTAGTTTGACTTGATTTTCTGTTCCCACCCCATATGATTATTATAAAGGAGTAAGGCAATCCGTTCAATAAAATCATATAATGTTAGCAACTTAAAGGGTTTTAGGAAACTTGTGCCATTTGAGAAAGGAAAAAATTGGAATAAGACCACAAATAGTAGTAAATTCTTAATATGTGCCAGATATTCTCTTTGTAACATGAAAAATAAAGACATATGACCTATCGGTACTTTGGAAGATATGAATACACTAGAATGCATAACAGTAGTAGAAATTCATCATTTATTTCTGAAAATCCAACGTGTACAGATTAATAAGCACATGATCATTCCCAAGCCTCTAACAGCATTTTGTATGGACTGGATTACTTTCGTATTGTACTCTGACTCAATCACATCCTGTAAAGAAGCACACCTAATTTTAAGTCATTGCTTACATTCAGTGTCATGGCATATGCTGTATAAAGCTTGACTATGGCCCTCTATCCAATATCATAACCCCATATAAATATATGTAACTTATTTCAAAGTTATAAAGATGCCTTACACTAGGAAACAGCATAAGTGGTTCCTTCCAAAATATGTTAATAATTAAATAAAAATAATGCTGTTTTGAAAATCATTAAATACATACTCCATATGTATTCATAACTTTACCATAGTGGAATCCAAGTTAAACCCCATCTCCAAGTTTCACCAAGCATACGTTCTTTCTTTTTGAGAATATATATGACAGTTAAATTATATGTTTATCATTTTCACTGAGAATATTTGACATTTATAGTTTGTGGTAAAAACAAATTGGGTAATTTTGCTGCCTTAAAAAAGACAAACCCATTACAAAAACTGGATGATCTCTGCTTTCAAAGGAG
>CM052887.1:58851628-58875741 GCA_028534135.1 Potos flavus | reverse complement strand
TGTGTAGTCCTATCAATTTTTGCTTCACATATTTTGATACACTATTGTCAAATACATATTTATTAAGGATTGTTATGTCTTCTTGGAGTTTTGACCTCTTTATCATTATGTAATTCCTTCTTTATCCCTGATAACTTTTCTTGCTCTGAAATCTGCTCTCACTGAAATTAATACAGATGCTCACTGTTTTGATTAGTGTAAGCATGGTATATCTTTTAGTATCTGTTTACTATTAATCTGTCTTTTTATTCAAATTGAGTTTCTTGTAGACAATATATATTGGGATCTTATTCTTTGATCGACTTTGGCTATGCATCTTTTTAATTGATGCAGATAGACCATTAATATTTAAAGTGATTATGATATAGTTGGATTAATATCTACCATTATTTGTTACTTTTTTCTTCTTGCTCTTTTTCTTACTTTTGTCTTCCACACTTTTTTTTCTGCCTTGGGCTTTTAACTGAGTATTTTATGCAATTCCGTTTTCTCTCCTTTTTCAAGAATATCAATTATACTTCTCAAAAACACTTTTTAAAAGCATTTGAAGTGTTTCTTTTTTATCCTGATGTTTATCCCTGTGTCTTCTTTCCTTCCATTTTGTGATCTCTAATTATGACCATTTCTTTTCTTGATCTTACTCTGTAGGAATTCTAAGGGCCTAAAAGTGAGATATTTTAAACTATAAAGGGTTTCTGTTGGCTTCTGCTATGACCCAAGAGGTTCTGGTAACTACTTGGGGCTCTTGAACTCTCCTGGTTAGGCTCCTGCACACTGTGATACACTCTCCTAACAGCATTTAATCTTAGGGTTAGCATGGGTATTTACACTTTGGACCAACTTAGCTCTCAGGTTAACTTATTCATCACTGCTTCCTGCTAAGGTTTTTTTTTTCTTTTTTTTTAAGATTTAATTTATTTATTCGACAGAGAGAGACACAGCGAGAGACAAAACACAAGCAGTGGGAGTGGGAGAGGGAGAAACATGCTTCCCGCTGAGCAGGCAGCCCTATGTGGGCTCAATCTCAGGACCCAGGGATCACATGAACTGAACCTAAGGCAGACGCCTAACGACTGAGCCACCCAGGAGCTCCCCTGCTAAGGTTTCAATGCATAGCTTTGCTGTTTGCTTGTTTGGACCCTCGAAGATTTCACTTGTTTCTTGAAACTCAACAACGCGTTTTCAATATAAGTTTTAGTTGTTTTGTAGGAGGAGAGCTCTTCTGAATGTCTAAACCACTACTCTGCTGGTAATGGACATGCCTGAAACATTTTTTAGTTCTATAAGATTTTAAATGTTAATTTTTTCAGTCAAAAGGAATACATGCATCTCCCTCAAATATTCTTTAGACTTGGTGAGAATATACTACCATCAGCATTTTAAATTTGCAACTCCTTAATTAGTTCAAATCCCTGTAACTAAGAATGTATTATTTAAAATGTATCATACTCGGGGCGCCTGGGTGGCTCAGTGGGTTAAGCCTCTGCCTTCGGCTCAGGTCATGATCTCAGGGTCCTGGGATCGAGCCCCGCATCAGGCTCTCTGCTCGGCGGGGAGCCTGCTTCCCCCTCTCTCTCTGCCTACTTGTGATCTCTCTCTCTCTCTAAGAAATAAATAAAATCTTTAAAAAAAAAATAAAAATAAAAAAATAAAATAAAATATATCATACTGATGAGTTAAGCCATTTTCTAATCACAAAAATTAAAATAAGAAAAAGAGTAAGATAAGCACAAGCTATTTAAAAATGACTTTCAACATATACCCAGTCTACAAATGAAAAAAAAAAAAAGTTATCTCTATCATACATTTATGTCTTTCCAATTAGGTAGCATTCCATTGATTATCTGCATTTCCTATGTTAGGCATTTGGCACCATAAATATACAATCTACTTTGCTACAATAATAATATCTTCTTCAAAAAAGACTTACAAACTTACATGATTTAATATTAGCTTTAGCTATTTCTATTCCATTCTATTACACACTTCCTGGATATTAACAGAATTTGCAAACACCAGAGTCTGAGTATCACTATCAATTGGCATTAACATAAAACTCTTCTTCGTACTGTCTGTAATTATTTCATGCCTCATAAATCCAACTTGGTCCCTGTGTATTAATTTACCCATAACTCTTCCAAGTCCTGTCGCCAAAATCTTGGCATATATCTTTATAGCACATTTAGTTATTTAAATGTGCCTATAATTTTCCAGAGTGTTATCCCTCCCTTTTCTAAATTAGCAATAGGTACTTTGCTCATAGCTGGTGAAAACTCACCTTGTCCTGTTTGCTCCACAAAAACTTATCATACGAGGTGGTCAACGTCACCCTGAAATTATAAAATGACTCATTGGATAGCCATATTCTCCTGTTCCTTGCCCTTAGCAGGTTTTCAAATCTCATTTAGAGAAAATTAATTTGTCTCCACAGGACGTTCTAATCAGTGACATTGAGGATATATTTTCAAGCATTTCTTAGCTTTTAAAGTTATCAGGAAATAAATCCACCGGAGTTATGACACCATTTTTTCCCCTTTATATAAAACCAATGGAAATGAGAAACTATTCTCTGCCATCACAGCACTCTGAGCCTGTTTTCCCTGGGGCAAAACGTACTTAGATATAGGACAGAAACTAGGGTGAAACACTATGTTTGAGTGTTAAGGAAATTGTTCCTTAGAGGCCTGAAAAGTTAATGTGTCTCATTAAATTACGGCCATGGAACAGTACCAAGTCGCATAGAAAGTCATAGCTAGAAGAGACTGAAGAAATCGCCAAACACTACAAAATCGATTTCTAGGTAAGAAACTGAGGACCAGGAAAGTTATGTGATGTGGTGAACTAATTAATAAAAGATTAAAGATTAGAACTTAGGCTTCTAATTCTGATAGAGATATTACTCTATATAACTTTGAGAAGATATTAGTCCTATTTTTACTTTGATTAACCTTGATAATCTATCCTTTAATTAAATAATTAACACCTTTGAACATATTTCAGATGTGGGACACATTTCTAGGAGTTAGAGCTCAGGAGGTATTTCATAGACCTCATCATCAAGGGACTCATAATTCAAAAGAAGAAATAAATATGTAAATAATGTAGAGTGCTATGTAGAGGGGTAATGAGAATAGATGGACAGGAGTCAATTCTTGAAAGTTTCTTATTCCATGTTAAGTAATTCTGGTTTTATCTTAAGGATCAAGAAAAGACACTGAAGGATTCCAAGAAGACAAGAGCTAGAATAATTTCACTGTTTCAGAGAGCTATAGCTATGCCAACATTTTAGAAGAGGGTGAAGAACAAGAGACTAGTCAATAGGCTATTATATTATTAACACATAAATACAAAGAATAATAAGGGTAGCCCATAGTCATTATAATGAATATGAAAGGATAAGAAAAGTTTGACAATTTTTTTTTTTAAAGATTTTATTTATTTATTTGACAGAGAGAGATCACAAGTAGGCAGAGAGGCAGGTGGGGGGGTGCGGGGGGGGGGAAGCGGGCTCCCTGCTGAGTAGAGAGCCTAATGTGGGGGGGGGGGGGGCGGGGCGGCAGATGCCAGGACCCTGAGATCATGACCTGAGCCTAAGGCAGAGGCTTTAACCCACTGAGCCATCCAGGCATCCCGATATTTTTTTAAGTAGGTAAAATTGATAGAAGATAAAGACTTAGGCAGCTAGTACCACATACAGGGATAAGGGATACTCTGGGAAGAACATATTTGTGTTGGAAGGCCAAAGCAGTTTGGTTTGGTTTGGTTTACATTGGTGGAATCTGAGATATCTGTTGGATATTCAGATGAATGTCTGTTGTGTATGTGGTTAAACAGAATCTAAAAAAGATTTGGTCTTATGATAGAGATTTATGAACATAAGAATAGTGGAAATTGAACTTATGGATATGGATGAAATTTTATAGCTTTAAGTAGATTTAAAGAAAGGATGAACAAGGGTTTGTGGAATACCAATATTAAAGAAGAGGATAGAGAAAGAAAAAAAAAAATAGAGTGGCGAGGGAAGTTAAAAAAAAAACAGTAAAAAGAAGGTATCATGAAAGACCGTGATGGAGAGAACTTCAAAATACAGAAAAGTGCCCCAAAAGGTCAGGTCCTGCAGAGAGGTTAAGTGAGATAAGAATTCATATGCTTATCTTGGGATATAACACAAAGGTCTCTGGTGACCTAAAAAATAATAATCTGTTAAATGGTAAAAGAAAAGCCATATCAGAGAGTTAAGGTATTAGTGATTTCAGAGTTTTAGATGTGGAAAAATGCATGAAATCTATTCCTTCAGAAGCTTCTCTCTGAAGGAAAAGAAAAGAAAATTAGAAAACCAGAGATGGAAAGCATAATAATGAGAAAAATGGGGCGTGTGGATGGCTTAGTGGATTAGCCTCCAGACTACTGATTGCCCCACACTGGACTACTTAAACAACATCAATAACAACCAGAGAAAGAAGCTGAGAAATTCTATTACAATATGAAAAAAAAGCACTCACCAAATATTTTAGGTGGAAGATATTTTAGAGGCTCATTCCAATCTGCTCACACATATAATTAAGTCCAAAGAGGACAAGTTATTTAGATAAGTAACCACTGCCAATCAGTAACTGATCTGGGACCAAAACTGATGTCTCCACAACAAAACATGGTATTGCTGTGTGTTCTACTCAGTTCAACAGCTGGTAAAGTTGTTGTTTTTAAGAAACTTCTATTACTGAGGCAATACCAATATTTCTGATCAAATATAGAAGGAGAATTTGAATAGATGTGCTCATTACCATTGGTAAACACAGACTTGGAATATGATCATTCCTGCCAATTTAGAGTACATCAGGAACCATGTAGAATATTATATGAAGTGATTCTGAGGAAGAGAAGGAGTAGATGTTCTAAAAATCTCTTTCACCTGATTTTAAGGAACCTTAATTATAATAATGTCACTGTTTTTTTTTTCCTAGTTTCTGTCTCTTACATTTCTATCACTGTCCAGTTACATTTTTTCTTTAACTACTTGCTATGATAAACATTTTGTTTTTCAAAGAGATTCCCACAGATTAATGACTTTATTCATCTATAACTTGTTTTCTCTTTAAAGATGTTCCTACACTCTACTAGTTTTCCTCTGAAGATAAGTTCTAAAAGGAATTAGTTGAAAAGCATCAGGCATTTGAAAGCATAGATTTTCCTTTAAATTCTGTTATTTTTAATATCCGTTTTACTACAAAGTTCTACCTAAATAGGACAGCTTAGTTACAGTTTATGTGTGCTACATTCTAAAACATTTGAAATGCCAGAGAGAGACACAGACAGAGAGGGAACACAAGCAGGGGGAGTGGGAGAGGGAGAAGCAGGCTTCCCCGCTGAGCAGGGAGCCAGATGTGGGGCTTGATCAAGTACCCTGGGTTCATGATCTGAGCCGAAGGCAGACGCTTAATGACTGGTCCACGCAGGCACCCCAATATCCATGTTTCGACAGTTATTTATGTAGTCATCATATTCATTAGCTATACTCTCCAGTTTATTCATTACCTACATGCCTTTTTCCTATACTTTCTTAAATCTTGGATAATGTTGTGAAAATTGAAAATACAGTTGACCCTAGAACAACATGGGATTCTGGGCAATGACCCCATATAGTCAAAAATTCATGTATAACTTCTGACTCCCCCAATACATAACTACTAATAGCCTACTGGTGACTGGAAGCTTTACACATAACCAATAGCCAATTAACGCATATTTTTGGTATGCTATATGAATTATATATTGTATTCTTACAGTGAAGTAAGCTAGGGAAAAATCTTATTAAGAAAATCATAAAGGAAATACATTTACAGTATGGTATTGTAAAAAATCTGCATATTAGTGGACCCACGCAGTTCAGACCCCTGTTGTTCAAGGGTCAACTGTAACTAGCAGGGAGTAGAATCAAACAAATTCAGTCTAAAAGGTCTATGAAAAAGGTAGATATAAACAAAAATGAAGTGAAAATTAGAAAAATTATTTGAAATAGTCTGAAAATACGTATTTTTGCTTTATCTAAATAGCTCAGGAAAATGTATTGATTGAGTTTTAAGTGTTGTAGAAATGAAGTTTCTCTAAACCATATACTTGTCAGAAAAAAGTAAACTGGGACGCCTGGGTGGCTCAGTTGGTTAAGCGGCTGCCTTCGGCTCAGGTCATGATCCCAGGGTCCTGGGATTGAGTCCCACATCGGGCTCCTTGCTCGGCAGGGAGCCTGCTTCTCCCTCTCCCTCTACCTCTGCCTGCCATTCTGCCTGCTTGTGCTCTCTCACTCTCTCTGACAAATAAATAAATAAAATCTTTAAAAAAAAAAAAGTGGAAAAAAAAAGAAAAAAGTAAACTAAGAAATATAGACAAGAGCAAGTATGGAGAATTTAGAATTTGTAATATCCTTCTAAAGACATTTTAAGAGAAGGGAATATCTATTTTGGGGAAGGAAAGCTAATTGTTTCTCTATGAACATATTTCTAAAATGATTATGTAAGATGATCAATAAGCTGAGGCAACTTATTTTATAAACATAAATTTACTAACTTTATAATTATTGGTCTCTGATTAATTAAGAATAAAGTTGTTTTTAAAAATAACCTGCATTGCTAATCTACAAACAGCTTTTTAATTCTATAGTAATAGGAACCTTTAATAACAGTTCATTTGTACTCTGAACTTGTTTATTCCATTTCTACTAAAAATATATATATTTTGGACTCAGAGAAATATAGCTCATGCTTTCAACCTCATAAGCTTCTGAAATTATGGCAAGTATAAATTGATAGCAAAGTTTAGTTTCAATTTACCCAATAACGTGGGAATAAAATAAAAAGCCGCAACAAGTATTTTAGCAAAGCAACCATATAAAGTCCTATGCTTTTGATTAGGAAACACTATTTTAACTTAAGAATCTGCCCTTCCAAAAAAAAAAAAAAAAAAAAAAGAATCTGCCCTTCCCTTTCAAATATCATCTCTTGGAGAAAGATAAGTAACTTAAATAAATAGCAGCCAACCCTATAAGGCCACTATTAAGAATAGTTAAAAATTATTATTTAGTTAACTGCAAAAATGAAATTCAACTACAGTTAAGATACATATTTTTACTTTATTTCCCAAAATGACAAAATATTATAATACATAAGAGTAAATTACTGCAGGGATATAAACTGTTGCCTTCACGTGGCTTACATTCCACTGAAGATACGTTCTATGGTATGGGGAATAAGTCAGGGGAAATAATAAACAAATAATGTAGAACAGACCATATGTGGAATGATGATAATATGAAATTAATTACTATTCTCTGTGACTGAATGTGCCAATAAGTACAGCAGATCTATCAAGAAATCACAGAAAACTACTGACTTTCTTCAATAAGCCCAAAAGTAAAAAAACATTGGTTGACAAGGAATAAGAAAAAAAAATAACTATTTAAGACATGAAAATTAGCCAATTCCAAATACTTTTTTTTAATGGGCAACTTTTACTTTTTACCACTTCACTGATATAAAACACTTTAAAACTCATGTAACTAAAAAGGCTTTTGAATAAATGAGGAAAGCTAGGCAAAAAGAAAGCATAAGCAATAAAAATGATAATGGAGTAACAGGTGTTTACTAAGGTATGTGGTTTACAAGTTTTTCAGGCTATTACTGGTTCATGTTCCTTTGAGTAAATAAATTACACTATTCCTATGAAGACAGATTTTCTAATGTTGCTTTTTACTCTTATGTGTATACAATGACCTATTTTCTCTCCTCCTTAACCCCTCCCGCCAATCTAATAACCAAGAACAGAAAACTCTCTACACTGGCGATGGAGCCACCTTGAGGTTTTGCTCACTAGCAAGTCCCACCCCAAATCACAGCTACGCTGTCTCCAAATCTCTAAAGCAGGCTTAGCAATCAGCATCATTGAATCCAGAATTAAGCTTCTCAAATGATATGAGCCATGTTTTTAACCACTGCTCTTTAAAATATGAAGAAACTCATTGTCATGCCAATTAAATAACTAGATTTGACAGGATATATCACTGACTATATTGACCACTGCATCAAAGAAATAGAAAAAAAATGAATATTTTTTAAGCCTTGTAGCTGAACTTCCTTTTATTCTCATTCTTTCCTGGCCAATCTTCCAAAAGTCTTCAGTTTTTAACCACGTAGAAAATATATTTTCCTTAAGAAAGAAGACTATAAAATCATCAAATCCAGAAAGGAAGTCTATTTTAATCCCCAGTTGGATTTTACTGATAGTCCATTGCCTCCTTATTTATTTATGTTTTATCTTTCTCATACAGAGTTCTTGATGTCTGACATGAAAGAATCAGGATCCGGGCACCTGAGTGGCTCAGTTAGTTAAGCATCTCACTGTGGAATTTCAGCTCAGGTCCTGATCTCAGGGTCTGCACTCAGCAAGGAGTGTGCTTATCTCCCTCTCTCTCTGCCCCTCCCCTTGCTCTCTCTCTCTCTCTGAAAAAAGAAATAAATCTTAGGAAGGAAGGAAGGAAGGAAGGAAGGAAGGAAGGAAGGAAGGAAGGAAGGAAGGAAGGAAGGAAGGGAGGGAGGGAGGGAGGGAGGGAGGGAGGGAGGGAGGGAGGGAGGGAGGGGAGAAAGAGAAAGAGAGAAAGGAATGGAAGGAGGGAGGGAGGAAGGAAGGAAAGAAGGAAGGATCAATCAGAATTTTTCTGGCCCTGATTTATATACATGACCTCTCAATGCTCTGTTAGTTACTTCAAGCCCTGCACACATTTTATTCGTTGTCGTCATCTTACTTTCTGTGACAGAGCCTCTAGTTGCATACTAGGTATCCACTTACCTCTTCTTTCACAGAAGAATCCTTTTTTGTTCAGGAGAGATCTTTAGCCAAGATCAATTTTAGCCTCCTACTAGGTATGCCCGCATTACTAAGTTCTTACATACTAATGGTATATGAGTGGGGATCCTGAGAATGCTCCTTAAAGGAAACAGAATCCCCTGAGATATCTGACCTCTTCTCCTTCCATCTTCATCCCTTATGTTGCTCAGGACACAACCATGTTGGCTAGAGCATCAGAAGCTGTGTTGGGCCATAGGTAAACCTCAGAAATGGAAGCCATAGACTAAACATGAAGAAAATTAAACTCAGAAGCAGGACAGGACCCTAATAACACTGTTGAATCACCATGCAAGACATGGACTATCTGCATCCAGATTTCTTTCATATGACAGTATTTTCTTTTACCCACTGTCTTAAAATTCCTATTACTGACATCTCTACAATTTCTCACTCATTTGCTTGCTCTCTGTGACTTGGCTGAATTCTGAACAGTGACTCAGATTTACAGTAAGAAATTATTGCTCCAACCCTGTCACTCCATCTTTCTGGTCTATAATAGCAAAAGTACATTTTAATCTTCATAATAGGTTCTTTGACTATCTTCTAGGGAGGAAAGTCAGGGGACTGAAATGTGTTTTTTCTCTATCTCAATTATTTTCTGTGGGTAAATATTTCCTATCACACAGTATTTGGTCAATTAGGGAGCTACAGCTGCGTGTAGGTATCAGGCAGGAGGGGATTTCTCCTTTCCTGCCTGTTCCAGTGAACACCTCAGGCTTTTTCTTGAAACAATGATTTAAGATCAAGTTATTCTCTGGGAAGGGATTTCTGTACTCTTAAGACTGAGAGAACTGGACTCGGTATCTGGCCTGGTGTTTCTGGTCATCCATCCTTGCACTATTACACTAACAATGCCCCTCACCTCCATGCCTGCTGGGAACCTTGGTAGTGTAAGGGGAGTGCTTTACACGGATGCTCCCTAGGCTTTCAATGTATGATTCATGTGAATCTCCCTCATTTCTCAATCTTCCTCACTTCCTGGAGCCCATTTAGTTTTACTCCTTATCCTCCTGGTGTTCTCTTTCTATAGAAATCATCTAATTTTATGTGGCTCTTTTTGACATGCATATTTCATACCTTCATAAGCCAAATTTCAATGACTTTCTTCCCAGCTCAAGGCCTGCTGCGCTACCTCAGAGAGAGAAGAAGAGGACTAGATACCAGGGACTTTTGAATCCCCTAAAATATAGAGAGTCCAGTCTGGAGAATACAGAAAGGATGAGAGTGAACTTCTACTTTCTCTCCAAGTTTGGAAAAAATATGACCCCTGTAAAGGATAAACAGATATAATCTAAAGACCCACTTTTTATTTTCAGAAATTTTCTCATCACATCTGGAAAAATTCCTTGTGGCTGTGTATTTAGATAATCTCTAGAAATTCTAGAAAATGATGGCTTTCTACTTGACCTTGTGATCATTATATTATGTCTAATTATCATCAAATCTCTAGCTTAATCAAAATCTCTATTTAATCTTTAGGATTTTTCTTTCACAGAGAATTTCTCTTATAATTAAGTAAACAAAGTTACAGCTTAGCCACAGATTCCCAATATCATATGGCTAACAATTTACCCAACTATATTATGTATCCATAGATATTAAATTTTAAGCTTTTATTCTCTTGCAGAAATTAGTAGTGCACTATAATCGAAGCCACAACATAATAATTAATTTTAAAAGTGAGTAATCTTTCTTCAACCTTTCTTTCTCTGGATTCTACTATATATTAATAAATAATTTATTTCTCTATATCGACAGACTACTTAATTTAAATTTAAAAACTATATAAAAATAAGTGCTATAATCATACCACCATTGTTAATGATTCATAGAAAACTCTATATTAAATTATGCCCAGAAAGAATCTTTTAAAGGGTTCATTCTATCATATGTTGCTCAATATAAAGGAGGAAAATGCATCCAAGTATGACTTTGGGCTAAGATAATAACAAAGAGGCAATTTAACACGTGTTAATTATAGTTATAATGTCTTCTATAAATAATAATAATTTTAGAGCTCCATCATCATTAAAATGTAAACAGTTCTTATAGATTGGCTTGAATTACAATTATATCAAGCCAATGAATTAAATTTTTAGCCAATCGAACATTCTTCTGGGATGTTAAGGAAACAGAGCTTCTTTCTGCCTTCCCTTCAGCTCTCTTCCTGCTACTTTCACATTGGGGGACTATCCAGGTTTGGTCACAGTTATCCACCATTCCCCAACTGCCACTTCTACACACAAAAAAACAAAAATTACTGAAGTGAGTACCTTATTTCTCCTGTGAATTATTATGAAAGGCAAAGATAGAGGAATGTCTTAACTTTCCTAGTTGTTAACTCGCCTACTCAGATATTCAGAGCCCAAGCTGATAAATGTGGATCACAATAGTAGTATGCCAGATCAGTTCACTAAGTGGGATAGATTTCCCTCCACAACTTATATGTTTATGCATGTAGTCACAAACAATAAGTGCTTAGTGAAAGAATGAATGATTAAAACAATATAAAACCTGCAATGATGTGTAAGGAACCACACTATAAGCTAGTCTTCTTGATTCAAGACAGGAATGTAAAGAGAGGTTGCCTCAAAGAATCAAATCCAATAATCATGATATTGAACTGAGTTAACAAATAAAATGTTTTAAGAATGCTAGATTTCATTTTTAGGTCTCTCAAAGAAACTTCTTTTTCACCTATCTTAAAACATCTTCTCCTTCAATCTGACAAATCTTTGACCATTCTGACCCTGTTTTCTCTATACTGTCATTCGTGTTTGCCTGCAGATTTCAAATATCCATAACCAAGGACAATTCTGACGGGTATTGCTGAAAAGTCAGGAGGTAATGTGATAAAAGTTGTGATTTTTAGATTTTCCTTTAGGATAGATCCAAAGAAGGACAGTATTATACAACTTTCAAGACTAAGATGAAGGTTTACAACCTGTATTGTAAGAAATTAAAGCTTTTAGATAGGAAGCACCATTTCTAACATGAGTAGCAGAAAGTTACACATCAAAATCATGAAAAGGCAATAAAAGATTTAGAAATTTGATATTTGTCTCATATAACATGGAGAGTTCTGCTGACAGAACATAACCATTGGATCATATTGGCCCTTTCATCTTATTCAAAATCCACTTGCCATCAGACACATAATGAACAAAAGTTTGTAAGCATTGTATCTATGGGTGAAGATGAGTAGAATATACAAAACATGAAGACAGATTATGAACTGAGAAAGAAATGTGGGTATAAATTCTTTGGTATCTTTCTAGCAGCACAATCTTGACAAACGTCCTATACTCAAGCAGGGTTAAGAAGAATTAATGGTTCCTGCCATAAACTAGATTTCAGATTATAGGGAAGTAATACATTGATGATTACTAAATTGGCATTCCAACACATTCAGTCTTAGTTCTTTGTAATATCAAATGCGCATCTCTGCTCTCTCACAAAATATCACTGATGACTTCATAATATTGGCAACTTTTTTCTTAAATGAGAACAGCTTTTTACAAGAACAGTGAGCAATAACCCCCAAAATATGCTGTCACTTTTATTTTTAGAGAGGCAAAGTTTTATCTGCTTTACCTGTTTGTAGGCATGTCTTTATTTCCTTCCTTCCTCCCCGCCCCCTTCCTTCCTTCCCTCCTCCCTCCCTCCCTCACATTCTTAATAACAACTACTATTGAGCATCTTCTGCAGGCCAGATGATTTTCTAAGTACTAAGAGGTTAAACTTGTGCCTGTAAGCAGAGCAGTTAATTCTACTAGAGAAAGAATGATAGTAAACAATTGAATTTATCATCTTTTAGATGATGATGAGTACTATAATGAAATCTAAAGTAGGGTAAAGGAGACAGACAGTGTTCTTGGCTGGAGAAGGACAGATGCTATTTTATATAAACTGGTTAGGAAAGGCCTCTGGCAAAATGATCTTGGACCAATGACCTGATCAAAGAAATTATGATGAGACCACTGGCTCTCTGGAAGAACATCCAAAGCAGAGGGAACAATAGATCCAAAGGCCTTGAAGCAGGAGAAGGCCCAGTTTATTCAACTTTCAAGTAGAACAAAGGTTTCCAAGGATGAAATTGGGAGGATAGAGTTCTAAGAGATGGTAGACAGAAAATTCCTTTGCTACTTCCCTGTGACAGTTGGGGTGGAGTTTTTGGTGGGTTACATTTCACAGTATATGCCTTTGTGGTTCTTGGCCTTCTCATGGCAACTCAATTCCTGCTTTGTATACTTCTCGAATCAGTGGTCAGGATTATCATCATGTATCAGGAGTATAGAGCTCTTTAGTTAAAGCCCGTATCTGGTTTGAACTTCCCTATGGGCATCTTGGCTTAGTGTCTATTCAGTGTACTTTCTACGCTTTTCTGGTTCATTTCAAATGCTTGTGGATTCTTCCATTCTTGATTTCAAGCTTAGCTAGCATTTGATTTATTCAGCTATATATTCTATATGTTTGAGGCATAAAGTGGATGCCCTGTGATATTACATATCATCGTATTTACCTAAAAATGACTGTTTCTTCATGTCAGCTGAAGAGTGGGCCCAACTGTTTGACCGAATTGACTATATTCATCAAAATACATTTTTTAATGGAATAAATTCTCTTATCTAAGCCTTATTCAGGAGCTTAAAGAAAATAAAGCTATCTGGTAAATTCACAGTTTAAGCTTACAGAAGACACCTTTTGTGTCCTTTTGCTTGGTTCTTTTTTCTTGTTGATATTCCATAAAATGTTGAAATTTATATAATATGGGTCAATAAACACGAGCAAGATGAAATGTCTGGCAGCCAGATATTTCAACCTTTTAGCCTAAAACATAGAATATATTTGATCATGTGTGCCTAAAACGTAGAATATATTTGATCATGTCAATAAATACATAAAACAGGGTACAAAGTATAAAGAATTTTAAATATGAAATATAAGGAACATTTAAAAAGAAACTAGCCCAAATATATGCCACCATTCCATAGTGAAAATTCAGTTTCCTATTTTATTGGAAATATAATAGTTATAACTACATTTTCAAAGTCCGCACTAAAGGAAAAATGGTAAATAAATCAATGAAGCTCAGACTATGTCCTCACAAGTCATTGAACTAAATGCTTAATTTCCTCTACCAGACTCGACAGAAAATGAAATCTAATTTCATCAGAAACATTTACAGATTCATCTTGCTAATTCATTTAATAGTGAAGACTGGATTATACTTCAATAATTGGTACTGGAGGACTATAAATTTGCACATCACTAAAGAAATGAAAACATTCACAAGTAACAAGTATTGACTTGCTGTCAGGTAGCAATCACACAAATAGCTGGTAAACAATATACTAAGTGGTTGTAAAAACACTGTGCTATCAATTCCCTTTCATCAGGGCATGAGAAAGTAATAGCAAGTTAAAATCATGCTTTTATCTGGCAAAACAAAGGCTCATTTATCCAGCCATCCAAATTTCTAATTACTCAAGGTGTAGTCTTCTCAATGACAAACTCCTGATCTGCCAATTACTTACTACTGCTCCAGGACAAATTATTTAACTGTCTCTTGGTATCCTCTTGGTATTCTCAACTACAAAATGCAGATTATTATAGTACTTCTTCATAGGTTATTTACGGGGAGCAAATAAGTTAAAACATTTGGTCTTAGAACCTTTTAAGGTTCTAAGACCAGTTCCTGATACAGAGTAAGAGTTACAAAAAGTGCTACCTATTATTATTGATTGCCTTATGTGACATGAACTGGATTGTTTGGAGGCAGCATAATTACTTGTATAGATGTTGTATAAGAAAGAGGATGCAGGCTTCTCAAGCCAGGTATCATTATCTGGAAATAGTATATAAGGAAAACATGTGAAGGTCACAGACCAGAGACATGGACTCACTAAAAGACTAGGATTAAATAAGATTATTAAAGACTTCTTCTCCACCATATCTTATCACTATACCAATAGGCTATAGCAAAGTCATACTGGATTGTAGCTGAAAAAGCTGCAAAATGCAAATGCTCTCTGGAAAGGAGAACTTTAAAAAGTCCAAAGTTAAGAAGAGACAAAACCAAGGACACTAGAGGAATTTGGAATATCTGGGACCTACAACAACAACAAATTTTAAATACCCTCAAACACCTACCCATATTAACATAAATCTTCACACTAGAGGCCCATTTATCTCAGCTCCTACTACCCAAAAAACACGTCTAAATTTTAACAAAAACTAAAAGGCACACCAAAAGATAATAAAAAAGATGGACTGTAGGAAAAAAAGCAAACATCATAACCAGATTCAGGTATGACATAGATGTGAGAATTATCAGATAAGGAATATAAAATAACTCTGAAAACATGTTAAGGGCTCTAATAAAAAAAAAACAGATAAACATAAAATAACAAATGGATATTGTAAGCAGAGGTATGGGAATCTGAATTTAGAATCAAAAGAAAATACTGAAACAAAAAAAATTTTAAAAACATGATATAGAAGTTAAGAAATCTTTAATGGCTTCATCGATAAACTTGAAATGGCTGAGGAAAGAATCAGTGAGCTTAAAAATACAGCAATAGAAATATCCAAAGCTTAAATGGAAATAGAGGGGAAATAGAATGAAAAAAAAAAAATCCAAGAACTTTGAGG
Organism: Potos flavus; assembly: GCA_028534135.1. Classification (NCBI taxonomy): domain Eukaryota; kingdom Metazoa; phylum Chordata; class Mammalia; order Carnivora; family Procyonidae; genus Potos; species Potos flavus. Next base: position 58,860,189 of record CM052887.1, on the reverse strand, counting down.
ACAACTTCAAAAGATGTACCATATAAATATTTGGAAAACCAGAAGAGAAGACAAAACATACTAAGCAGAAGAAATATTTGAAATAGCAACGGCAAAGAGCTTTCTAAAATTAATGATGCACATCAAACCACAGATATAGGAAAACCAAACACCCAGCAGACAGATAGCAAAAAAAAAAACAAAACAAATACTGGATATATCATACTCAACAACAGAACACCAAAGACAAAGGGGCCACTTTAAAACAAGTAGGGTGTGGAGGGATTACCTACAGAAAAATAAATTTAAGAATTACAGCAGACTTGTCTGAAAACATGCAAGCATGAGGAAAGTGGAGTGAAATATTTAAAGTGTTAAAAAATCAATTTGTAATTCTGTACTGAGCAAAATTATCCTCAAAGGCGAAAGAAAAATAAAGACTCTCAGACAAATAAAAGCAGAGAATTTATCACTAGCAGACTTGCCTTGTAAGAGCTATTCAAAGACGTTATTCAGAGAGAAGGAAAATTAAGTCAGAAATTCAGATACACATAAAGAAAAAAAGAACAGTGGGAAAGGAATAAATGAAAGTAAAATAAAATATGTTATTTTTCTTTTTCTTTTTTTCTAGCTTTGCTGAGATATAATTGACCTAGAACATTGGATTAGTTTAAGGTGTATAATGGGGTGATTTGATATTAGAATAGTGTGAAAGGATTACTGTAAGGTTAGTTAACACATCCATCAGCTCAGTTACCTTGTGTGTTTGTATGTGGTGAGAACTTTTAAGATCTACACTCTTAGCAACTTTTCAAGTATACCATACAGTACTGTTAACTATAGTTACCATTCTGTACACTGTAACTCCAGAACTTATTCATCATGTAACTAGATGTTTGCATCCCTTGACTGCTTTCATCCATTTCCTCTATCTACCTGGCCTTGGTAAGTACTGATTTCTGTTTCTATGTTTGATTTTATTAGATTCCGTATATAAGTGAGATCAAATAGTATTTGTCTTTCACTGTCTGACTCATTTCAATTAACTTAATGCCCTCAGGGTTTATCCATGTTGTCACAAGTGGCAAGATTTTCTTCTGTTTAATGGCTGAATAATCATCCATTGTATATATGTATATATGCCACATTTCCTTCATCCATTCATCCACTGATGAACACTTAAGTTGTTTCTATGTCTTAGCTATTATAACAACACTGCAATGAACTACGGGTACAGACATCTCTTTAAGATAGTGATTTCATTTTTCAGATAATACCCATTAGTGGAATTGCTGAATCATATAGTATTTTTAATATTTTGAGGAATCTCCATATTGTTTCTCATAGTGGCTGTAACAATTTATACTCCCACGAACTGTGCACAGGGCTCTCTTTTCTCCACATCCTCATCAGCACTTATTATCTTTTGTCTTTTTGATGATGGCCATTCTAACAGGTGTGAAATGATATCTCATTGCGGTTTTGATTTGCATTTCCCTGATGATTAGCAACAATGAGCACATTTTCATGTATCATTGGTGATTTATATATCCTCTTTGGAAAAATGCCTATTCAGGTCCTTTGCCCATTTTAATTGGATTATTTGGGTTTTTTGGTATTGAATTGTATGAGTTCCTTATACATTTTGTATATTAATCTCTTAGTACATGGATATTTTGCAAATATTTTCTCCCATTTTGTAGGTTTCCTTTTCATGTTGTTGATCATTTCTTTCGCTGTGCAGAAACTTTTTAGTTAGATGTAGTCTGACTTGCTGATGTCTAATGACAAGGAGCTTCCCCCCCTATCTTCTAGGAGTTTCACAGTTTCAGGTCTTACATTTAAATCGTTAGTCCATTTTGAGTTAATTTTTGTGAGTACTTTAAGATAAGAGCCCTCTTTTTCTTATTCTTAATTGATCTAAAACTTAACTTTAAAGTACTAATTGCAACAAGGCATTGTTACTATCGTAGTATACACATGGGCAAAGTGAAATGAGAGCAATGTTATAAGGGGCAGGAGCAACAGACTATGAATACGTAGTAATACTACAGGAAGAGGAAAAGAGTGTTATTTGAAGGTAGACTTATGTTAGTCAAAAATGTATTTTGTAAACTCTGAGGTAAACAATAAAATATTTATAAAGATGATACTTGACATTAGGAGAATAAATAAAGTGGAACATATAATATGATCAATTAAAATGAAAGAAGTTTGAAAAAGAAATCTCTGACAAGAAATAAAAAATATTTACATAGTTAATATTAATCCAAACATACAATAATTACTTTTGATTAATTCTATATACACCAATGAAAAAATGGTATATACACCAATGAAAAACTCATACTGAGTGAAAAAAAAACTTTTTGTCTAAAATAAAAGCATTCAAATATAAAGATTCTGATAGGATAAATGCAAAAGAAGGGATAAGAATAATCATTCTAAGACTCATCAAAAGAAGAATGGAAGAACAGTATTAGTTTCAGATAAAATGAACTCAGAATAAAGAGAATTACCAGTGATAAAGAGGATCATTACACAATGACAAATGGGTTAATTCTCTAAGAAGGCATAACAATCCTATAGGGGTATGAACCTAATGATACAGCATCCAAATATGTGAGGCAAAACTAATAGAACCAAAAAGAGTATTAGGCAAATCCACTATTATAGCTGGAAAATCAAACATCCTCCTTGTCTGTAACTGATAGGTCAAATAGGTAGAAAATCAAGGAGGAGAGAATGGACCTGAACAGCAATATCAACCATCTTGGTCTAACTGATAATTTTAGTATACTCCCTTCATTAACAGTTGAATATTCATTCTTCTCAAGTTTATATGAAATAGTCCACCAAAATAGACCACATTCTGGGCCATAAAGTAACCTTAACAAATTAAAAGGAACATAAACAATACAAAGTATATTCTCCAACTACAATGGCATTAAACTAGAAATCAGTAACAGCAACTTACTTGGAAAATCACCAAATATTTGGAAATTAAATGGTAAATTTCTAAATAACACATGGGTCAAATAAGATGTCTCAAGAGGAATTAAAACATATCCTCAACTAAATGAAAGTGAAAATACAACTTATCAAAATTACTTTCATGCTGTGAAAACAGTGCAGTGCCTAAAGGGACATGTATAACATTTACTGCATATGATATAAAAGAAAGATTTAAAATCAGTAACTAAAGCTTCCACTTTAAAAGACTAGAAAAAGATTATCAGTTTAACTCTAAAGCAAGCAGAGGGGAAAAAATGAAATTAGAACACTAAGCATAAAACTGAAAACATTAAAACAACAGAGAAAATAAATAAAACCTAAAGGTAGTTCTTTGAACATAGCCATAAGATCTATAAACCTCTAGCCAGGCTAACCAATAAAAAGAAAGAAGACACAAATTATTAATATGAGAATTGAAAGGGATCATCACTGCTGATTCCATGAATTAAAATGATAATAAAGGAATAATATGAACAGCTCTATGGACACAAATGTGAAAATTTAAATAAAACGGACCAATTCCTTGAAGGACACAAACTCCCAAAATTCACACAAAAAAGAAACAAATACCTGAATAATTCTAAATCTAATAAAGAAGTTGAGTCATAACCAATAGCCTTCCAAACCAATAAATCACCAGATCCAGATTATTTCACTGGTAAAGTCTAACAAACATTTAAGGAAAAAACTGGAAGCAATTCTCTCAAACCTCTTTCAAATAAAAGACGTAGAAGGGACATTTCCTAACACTTTCTCGAACATGGCACTGCCCCAATATCAAAACAAATAAAGACTTTACAAGAAAGGAAAACTACAGATCAATGTCTCTCATGAACACAGACACAAAAATTCTCAAAAAAAAAAAAAATCATCAAATTGATTGCATTGATGTATAAAAAGTGTCATACACCATAACCAAGTGAAATCGAAGAAATAAAACTGTCTTTATTTACAGATGATATGATTGTCTATACAGATAATTCCACAGAATTCATTCCTCTTAACAACAAAAATCGTCCCAGAACTTTTTTTAAAAAAGCAAGCATATCAAAGCTGCAAGTTATGGCTATATATTATATTGTATATTATTATATTATACAATATAGTATATAATATATTGTATATTATTGTATATATTATAGCATATCAAAAAATAAAATGCTTAGGTATAAATCTAACAAAATATATGCAGAATTTATATGTAGAAAACCTCAAAACACTGAAAAAAACAGAAGACATAAATAAATGAAAAGAGATTTTGTGGTCACAGATTGAAGACTCAATATTTTTGGAACATGTCCATTCTTCTGAAATTGATTTATATATTCAACACAATCCCATTAAAATCTAAGGAAGCTATTCTATAGATATCAACAAATGAATTCTAAAGCTTACATAGAAAGACAAAGTTCCTAGAATAGCCAATATAATATGGGAAAAGATGTACAAAGTTAGAGGACTCAAAATGCCCAGTTTTGGTGTTTTGTTTTTTTTTTTTAACTTCTTTTTAGAGATAGAGAGCACAGAGTGGGGATGGGGTGGGCAGGGGAAGGGGAGAGTGAGAGGGAATCTTAAGCATGCTCCACACCCAGCACAGGGCTGGATTCGGGGCTCGATCTCACCACCCTTAGATCATGACCTGAGCCAAAATCAAGAGTCAGATGTTTAACGGACGTCTTGGGGCATTGCAATGCCCAATTTTAAGAGTTAATATAAGGTTATAGTAATCAAGGTAGCATGGTATTGCCAAAGAATAGGCATAGATTAATGGATTGTGGGAGTCAAGTGATAGAAGACATGTGACTTAATCCCACTGAATTTCAAGAGGCTGAGTCACAGGAACAAAAGCAAATGCTGTGATTGCACCTTTCATTATAAGTTGATCAAAATCCACTTTTGAAGTAGGAAAGGGTGGATAACAAATAGTAAACAATGAATAAATTGAAAAAAGAGTGGTGCGAGTTTACAAATACTGTGTTTATGTTAGCACCTGCCAAAAAAATGCTTCCTCTTCAATCTTATCTATAATTTACCAATTTGGGGGGGGGGGTTGTAGAGTTTTTTGTTGTTGCATTTTCCTATTACTGAGAAAGGTATATCCCTTTAGGACTACTGTACCTGATTCAGGCATCAAACTTTTCTGCAGGTGTTACTCTAGTTTCCCTTTTTCTCTCACCTCACTCCTTCACCCACAGGCAAGACAAGAGTTTGTAGAGGGTGGATTACCATGTAGTCCTGTAGTCAAAGGGCAATAGGTTTATTTTATTTTATTTTTAAGATTTCATTTATTTATTTGAGAGAGAAAGACCACAAGTAGGCAGAGAGGCAGGTAGAGAGAGAGGCGGAAGCAGGCTCCAGGCTGAGCAGAAAGCCCGATGCGGGGCTCGATCCCAGGACCCTGAGATCATGACCTGAGCTGAAGGCAGAGGCTTTAACCCACTGAGCCACCCAGGCGCCCCCAAACGGCAATAGGTTTAAATCCATTGTGTCTCCAGCTAATTGTCAAATGTCAGGCAGATGTTTAACCTGTGTGAATCAACCAGTATTAATTTTTCTTTCTTCCCTTTAGCCTACAAACATATTCAAAGACATTCTAACACAATCTTCCTTGTCCCTGTCGGCCCCTTCTAAAGCGACCACTGAGAACAATTTGCAAAGAGATGCCTGCATATGTTTCCTCTTACTTTCCCATCCTCAACTCCCTGTGGATAGCTGATCACTCCTGCTAGTGCCTCACATTATTCAAAAAGGAAGAAACGAAGGAAAGAAGGAAAGAAGGAAAGAAGGAAAGAAGGAAGGAAGGAAGGAAGGAAGGAAGGAAGGAAGGAAGGAAGGAAGGAAGGAAGGGAGAAAAAGTTATTAGTGGCTTTCCATTTTCAATTCCAGAGGCCACTTTTCAGTTTGGCTTGTATTTATTCTGAGATATTTTTGTTATTTTTTTATTTAATAAACAAATAACTTTATTCCCTAAATCTGTGAGTGAAAGAATGTCACTGGATCTTGTTGAATGAAATATATACTAAAATGGGTTCAACCCATCTGGCCCCAGTTGATTATCCAGTGTAATTTAGAATTACCATGACATGAGCTATGATTCTTTGAGAAAAACACAAACATCTTGATTTAAAAGAATTTCTGGGTTATTATATTCAATTAATTATTCTAGTAAACACTAATTCAATGAAAGTAAATTCTTCAGTTCAGTAAAAAGACTTCCAAAGGCTTAAGATTCCTTCTCTTCTTAACTGATTCAGCATGTTGTTGTTTTTTAGACAAACACACTCGCAAAGTTCACTGAAACTGCTCTACTTGGGGATTAGGCTAACACCAAAATTAGTTGACTGTTACCTTTAAAGCAAAGGTTAATACTAATACAAATGTTTTGAAATAATCTTAATGGTAATGTCACATTTATGAGAATCACTCTTTTACAATTAACTGCAAAAGGAAGCAAGGGCAAATGAAGGTCAGTAGAGATAAAGGTAATTTTTAATTTTAGAACATGAGAACATTAAATAGCATTCAAAGTGAGATTTTAGCATTGATCACGTTCAAGGGATTCTTGAACATAAGTAACTGTAATGAAACAAGAGAAAACACCTCATTAAAATATCCAGCTTCACATGTAGTAAGCAATTTGCCAAAAACTATGTTAAAATCTATTCTCTCCATGTTTTTTTTTTCTCGGTGTTTGAATATTAAATGTTTTTAAATTATTTACAGCATGAGTATTATACAATTCAAGATTAAATATAAAGTTGAATAATCTCTTAGGACAAATTTTTGAACTTGCCTGTTATGCCCAAACAAATGTGTGTTAAAATTAATCCTCATAATAATTATTACTGTACCAGTTACAACTGTCACAAGCAGAAAGCCCTATTCAAAGGGAACTAGCTCTTGTTGCAAGCTAACTATGTGCCATTTACAACAGAACCTTTTCCTATATTTTCCATGTAATCCTCTCAACATCCCTGTGTGGCAGCTATTAATAACTCCACTGAGAGAGGAGAAAATTGCCTGACTTGCCCAAAGTCAAATATCCAGTATTAGCAGCTTTGAATTCAAATGAGTCTGGTGCAACTTCAGAGTCAATAGGTACACAATATATTCATTTGCTGGAGAAATGAGAAATCTGGGGGTTAGCTTGTGTGACAAGAAAATAAAGAATTCACACTTCTCTTTGTCTACTAGAGAGAATTCTGAATCCCTGTACAATTTCTGTTTCTTCATTGTTTTGAGTAAGAGTGATGATTGACTGGGAAATTTTAGAGACACACGATCAGCTTCATTTTGGCTTTTTTGCAAAGTATGGAAAGCCACTGGTGGGGTTGGTACCCAAAAGGGGACTGGGCAGAGGAGAGAAGAGAAGATTTGACTCAGCCTGAGTAGATGAAGAATTTTCTGGAATTTTAGCAAAAGAAAAGGGAGGGTTCAAAGAAGTATCTGTAAGACGCTAGGAGAAAGAAGTAGTTAAGGAAATAGAATTTTTAGGAACTCTTTCTTTGCATCAGGAACTTTGGCATTGTGTTGATGTTTTCTCAATTTAACATCTACATGTTTTTAAGATTACTTTTAGATATAGAAATTTACTAGATAACGTACATTCTGGGTGAAACTGGGTCAATGTGAAAACTGACTTTATTTTATTGAGACTATACTGAGACTACATTGAGATGGAGCTTCACACTTCAAAAAGCCCCTCCCTTCCTTTATATTACAACCAAAGCCTCTGGCAATTAGTATAGGTCATTGAGCCTAAAAATGGCTTTATCCTCAATGGCTGCCTCCCCTGAGCCTTCTCCTGAAAATCAAAGATCTTTTTCTTTGGGAAAGGAAGTTTCCAACCATCAAATTGGTCTTCCAAGCCTTAGAGATTTTATCTAAGAGGTAAGCTGTTTGGCAACAGGTGACAGCAGTCTAAAGAAAAACTTGAAAATTTCATTTCAGCCAAGCAGGAGATAGAGAAGCAGCCCTTTTTTGAGGAATCTGACAATTTCGCTTCTTATGTATCAGACAGGGAAAATATTCAAGAAATGTTTTAATCTTCTGGATTCTAAAGTATAACGGGACATCACCTTTGGGAATTATTTCTTAAGGGGAAATCTGCAGTAATCCAGTTAGAAACTAACACAGATTGATTGACGGGAGCCCCTGAGATGTTAGTAAGACCCAGGATATGAATGTTCATCCAGTCTGGAGAGGCACTACACTATCTCCATGTGTTAATGCAGCCTGGTGAAAGCAATGCACAGGATCCTCAAGGATGTGGGATATGTGATATATGAGAACTTGCTCCACCTGTACTAAGCAGTCTGAAGGACCAAAATACCTTCTTCTGAGCCCTGCACCTTCTGACATCAACTGACCTCCTACCATGGCAGGCTAATTGAGAGACACTTTCCTCTCTGTACTACAGATGCATTTCAAGGGCCCATTTCAATGATACCCTAACATGAAAAAGACAGATATACTCCAAAAACAGAAGCACTTCATTCTCTGTGTTGGTCCCCTCTCCATACAAGCAATGTTCATATGTCCATAAACAATGCTGTCTCTATGGCATG
>CM052887.1:58779398-58851128 GCA_028534135.1 Potos flavus | reverse complement strand
ACAAAAATGATAGCCCTCTTATCCTCCCTTTATTAACGTGTACCACAGCCCATAGGAAACCCTCTCTGCAGCTCTCCCCCAGCCCAGGTTCCTGGAACACCACATCTCTGGAAGCCCAAGTCGGACAATGTTAATTTATATGCCACCTCTTTCCACAAAGGTATTGAAACTAGATTTATCAATTTTATGACTATTTTTATAGTGCTTAGGTAAAATCATAGAAATAGCATAGGTTTGAGTGTAAGAATATGCGGAAAGGAAGAAGTGGAAAAAAATGCTAAAACCCTGAAAGGTTTGTTTGATGGCCAGAGTTGAAATGAAATACTTGTCCAGCTAGCAGTGATCTAAGTGCTCTAGAATTTTCCCCAAATATAAGAGAACACGCACTGAAAATTCATGAGCCAGACCAGGATGAGATGAAGGAGGAATCAGAGGACAACTGTCACTTGCTGAAATAGTTTGTCTGAAGAATCCAGCAAAGGGCTGCTTCGATGAGAGTTGTCTTGGGAATGGAGCACTAATTTGGAATGTGGCATGTTCCCTAAGAAATGATGGGATTGGTACTGAAGGAGTCATAATAAGCAGCTCCTTGGGGAGCATACAATTTATGAAAATGTTACATTCTGCAAGTTCTCCTGCCCCCATTCCTCATTAATCACCCTAACCTTCCTGTCACTGTGCGGTTAACAGCCACAGACTCTACATCACACATATTCATAAGAGAATGTCATGCCTTGTCTTATCAGTGTGATCCAAAAAAGTTTGAAAATTATGACGATTCTATCAGGTTTATAAAATATATTTTTTTCAGAGTGTAGAAAGACAATAGTTCCTTAGGTAACTGCTATCTGATAATTTAGATTTTCTTTGTTAAAATTTTAAGAAGTTCTAATTACTATTATATAATATTAGACTTCTCTATGATAATATCCAGGTCATAGAAAGTAGATTTTGTATTAGGAAAGAATAATGTTGTTTTTGCCCTAATGAGTAAAGTGTACTAGGTACTATTAATTCAGTTTTTATTCTATTATTTTTGTATCTTGTAAGTATACAATTACAAATACTGTTTCAGATTATATGTACTTTAAAGGCAAGAGGAGTGCCAATACAAATACAATAAAAATGTTTAGAATAAATTTTAAAGGGACCTTTTCTGGTGTTCTGAGACTCAATTTCCAATGTGGAAAGTGGGGGGGGGGGGGAGGTCCCCTCATATCACCAAATAATTCAGCATGGCTGTGTTGGAGAACTCAACTCGTTTCTTATATTAGCTATCCAGAGATAGCATCAGAATCCACAGGTAAAGGACTGCCCCCCATCCCCTACACACACACATATACACACTTCAGATGCCAGTTTCAAGGCCTACTTATCACCTGTACTTCTGACGGACTGGCTGTAAATCCTGGCCCAGGATCTCTTTGGGTTCAATTAACTTGCTAGAGTGGCTCATACAACTCAGAAAAACATTTTACTTACTAGATTACCGGTTTATTATGAAAGGGTGTAACTCAGGAATAGCCAGATGGAAGAGCTACACATCACAAGGTGTGGAAAAAGGGCACAAAAGCTCCATGCCCTCTCCAGGGCACCTCTCTCCCTGAATATCCATAGATGCACCAACCTGGAAGCTCTCCAAATCTGTTCTTTTGCGTTTTATAGAGGCTTCATAACATAAGCACCATTGATTAAATCACTGGCCAATCTCAATCTCCATCTCCTCTCCCCTCCCCAGGGGTCAAAGGGTGGGAATGAAAATTCCAACCTTCTTCTTTTTTTTTTTTTTTAAGATTTTATTAATTTATTTGAGAGAGAGAGAGAGAGCAACAGAGATAGCCAGAGAGAGAGCAGGAGTGGGGGGCGGGGGAAAGTAGGCTCCCTACTGAGCAGGGAGCCCGACACAGGGCTCAATCCCAGGACCCCGAGATCATGACCTAAGCCGAAGGCAAACACTTAGCCACTGATCCATCCACGTGCCCCAAAAATTACAACTTCTAATCACCTGGCTGGCTCCCTTGTCGACCAGCCTAGGTCTTTAGGTGCTTTCGAAAAGATACCCTGTTAACATAACAACAGACACTTCTTATCACTTTCCAAATTAAAAACTCCTATGGTTTTGGGAGCTGTGAGACAGGAACTGTGAACAAGGACCAAGTATGTATGAGAAATAGATTTTGGCCATCTGAATGACCAAATATATATTTCTTATAATCACAACATTGCAGGGTCAGAGTCAATAACTCATTTATCAAAACAGATCCCAAATTCGTTTCTTAAAACCATATATAAGAAGTATGGGGTGCCTGGGTGGCTCACTAGGTTGATCGTCCAACTCTTGGTTTCAGCTCAGGTCATGATCTCAGGGGCATGAGACTGCGCCCCATGTTGGGCTCTGCACAGAGTCTGCACGGGATTCTCTCTCCCATTCCCTCTTCCCTTCCCCGTGCTCATGCGTGTGCTCTCTCTCCCTCTCTCAAATAAATAAATAAATCTGTAAAAAAAATTAAAATAAAAAGTAAATTATACCATTTGACAAGTTTGCTTTTACTGACTTCCCACCATCCTTCCATTATCTCCTTGCCACACTTTGCTTTTCTTATAATTAGATTGACTAGTTTTAAAAACTGATCAGCAGTTATTACAAGCTCACCTATCTACTATTCAAGATTTGAGGTCAGCTATAATATCAAGCAGTATTTGGACTTATTATTGTTTGAAGTCTGGTTCTTCAAAGAATTAAATATGCAGGAAGTGACAGTAAAATATAGGTTGACTATTCCGGGTCCCAGTTAGGTATGTGTGTCTGTGTGTCTGTGTGTGTATGCATATATGTGTACAGGTGGGTAGGAGAAGAAAGTTAAAATTCTGTAACTGAATTGTGCAAATTAATTACTGAAGATAAGACAGAGGGTTTTTTAGAAGATTTTGACAGCCTGACACATTAGAACACGGTTATATTCAGTCACACCTTGCAGTTCACATGTTACAGGGAAGTTGCATAGCTTGTTGGCTGAATCATCCAACTTAGAGAGCTCATTGATCCCAAGAGCTGAGAATTTCTTTAAATGCTATCCCATCATTTACGCTGGTCCAGAATAAAGGTTTTTAACCTAAACCATCCATTGCTTTGAAAGTGTGGGAATTTTTTGAGCACAAGCATTTCACGTTTTAGATACAAACTTCATAACCTCATTATCACATCCCTTTAGATGATTTGTATTTACCTAATAACAAAATAAAGAATTCCTGTGTTAACTTACAGGGGTAATTAAAAATCAATTAATAAACATGTTTATTTCTGAAGAATGTCTAACATAAGGGGACAGAAAGTATTAATTTGCTGCATTTCATTCACTTTGATTTTTTTCCTACCATCATGAATGAATCTGAAACATTGCTTAGTAGTAATCCACAATAGCAAATGAAACCCCTGATCATTCTTAGGTTAATAAACACACTTATCATTCCAAATTAAGAACCAACAGAACTTAGCACAGAAGGTTGACTCTGAAACAGAGTAAATTTTTTCTTAAAGACTTAAGCAGTGTATTAACATCTTCAGAAATAACTCTTTGAAATACTTCCTTGGTTTCTTAATCTTTAAACTGCCATCATTCTTAAATGACTCATTATAGCTGTTGTCTCAAATTTGTGATCAGGGCTGATGGCATGTGCATTTGCCATTGTTTCATGTTACCTGCATTTAAACAACAGTCCTACATGTAAGGACTCCTTCAACTTAGGAGGCAAACCTTCTCCCATACAGAAGTCAAATAATGTCTCACCTTGCTGGAAGCTTGGATTCAAGCACGTACTCCTGAGCTTTAATTGGAAGCCAGTGACATGAAGAAGAGAGAGTCACACAGAATCCTTTCTGGGAGAGATCGTGACAGTGGCAGGTGCATCCTTTTGCTCAGTGTTAAGAGTATAGCAGTTGATGATAAGCATCCAGAATCCAGAGGCAAATGTCATTGGAGGTATCAGAGGCATTGCTGGGATAGGTTGTGGTATCTGAATCCAACTGCAAGATCAGTCCTCGGGCCTCATCAAATCAGAAATTGTTTCTTGCTGATTAGCCTTAAATTCCAGCTCTCCAAATCCCCAGAGGTTCCTGTTACCATCCACAGAATTCTTTTTATAACTTCTCTCTAAACTGCTTTTCTGTTCATATTAGTGACAGCTGATTTCTGTTATCAATATTAAGAGCCCTGCCCAATATATCTGTGATTGAATAAGAGGGCAGGAATGAGAATAAAAGTACATTATTAAAGATTTTACGAAGCTGTCTCCTGCTCTTTCTTTTGGCATGACCCCAGAAAATGTTAAAATCTGTATTGCAGACTAGGACTTGAGGCAAGGCCACTAATATCTGTCAGTGACAGGTCTGGGAGTCCATACACTTTACATAAGGGCTGAAGAGATAAATAACTCAGCGCCTCTGTAGCCTCTAACTGAGAACACATTATTTCAACTTTATCCCTTATTCTAACTCTTATTTTTGCTTGTTGAATAATGAAAAATAAATTCTACAAAATATATAAAATTTAAATAGATTTCGCTATGAAAATATTAGAAAGAGAACTGTAAGGAGCATCTAGTTTAGAAAGACACACACATACACACACAAACTTCAAGGAGGCCCTTTTATTGATATTTATATAAATAAAGAGATTAGACTTAAGCACACCCTTGTGACCTTTAATACTTAAGGCCATTCCCATCAGAATCCCTAATCTAAAGTATACAATATAAAGAATTCACGGGACTCTAGATCCAGTTAAAATAATATAAACTAGTATAGTTTCACCAAGGGATTATTAAAAATCTATGAAATCTGGGAAATGTTCCAGGGTCCAACTAAAAAGTCTGAGTCTGAAACATTTATTGGAAGTATAATATGCTCAACTAACATGCAAATGGGTCCCACACAGATTTGGCTAAAGCATTTGGTCAGCGTATTCTCAGAATACAATCCCTGAAAATCTTTGTTCTTGGGTTTTGTCATAAGCAAAAGACATTTTTGGGGATAAGACAATAAGACAAATGTCTTCGAGAGTGAGGCAGGTAACTTAACTGGCAGTACCAGTATACTTATTTTAAGTGTTTAAATCAAAGAATGTCCCAGCATTGGTCTAGAAACTTAATTTCAGTGTCCTCAACTTTGAAGTGAGAATCATAACAGTGACTACCTATCAGAGTTACCTCTTGTGGAGTAACAAATTACTCTAAAACTTAGTGGCTTAAGGCAACATTTATTATCTCTCAGTTCCTGTGGAAGGGGAATCTGGGTGTGGCTTAGCTGGATATTCTATTCTCTGGCTCAGTCTCTTTTTCTCTCACGGCCTTTATCAAGGTAATGGCTGAGATGATGGTTTGACTGCAGAAGCATCTGCTTCTGAGGTCAATCAGATGGTTGTTGGTAGAATTCAGTCTCTCTGGGTTACTGGACTGAGAGCCTCAGTTTCTCCCTGCTAGCCAGAGGCTGCCCTCTTATCAGCCACAAAGGAAGAGCTCTGCTCAGGGCAGTTCACAACATGTAGCTGGCTTCTCTCAAACAGGTGAGTGAGAGCAAGTGAATGAGAAAGATGTCCCAGTTTCATGCTGCCTAATCTTAGGACAAATATTCCATCACTTGTGCTTTATTCTAGTTGTTGTAACTGAGTTCCGAGGTCTAACCAACACTCAAGGGTTGGGCATTACACAAGAATATATCAAGAGGTGGAAATGACTGGGGGTTATCTTATATATTACCTATCATATAGAACTTGTTGGAAATTCAATGAGCCAATACAGTATATGTAAAGTGCTTAGAACAGTAGTTGGATATAGTAGTGTTATATACTAGATTTTATTATTACCTGTGACTCTAATGCAATAGGGAAAGCTAGACCCTCTTGGAACTAGAGAATGTATGTACTACTCAAAGACACAGATGTTTATATACTATTTTAAAAACGCGCTTTTCAATGAAACATATCCATATGATTTTTCAACACTGGAGGTGTGCATTTATGACGGCTGGCCAAGGCAATAAAACTTTTTAGTGACACAAATATCATATTTCCTAAATTCTAAGATAATATCTTCAGGGTTTTGAACTTTTTATTTTGAAAAGATTTAAAATTTTCAGATATACTACAGAAATAGTAAAAGAAACTCATAATAATAATAAATCCATGTCAGTATAAATTTGTCCAAACCTATAGAATCAACAAGTGTGAACCATAATGTAAACTATGGGTTTTTGGCAATTATGGTGTATCAATGTAGGTTCATCAATTTTAACAAAAGTCCCATTTTGGTGGGGGATGTTGATAATGGGCAGTAGGTGGAGGCTATCCATGTGTAGACAGAGGAAATATGAAAAATTTCTGTATCTTCCTTCTAAGCTGTGAACTTAAAACTACTCTAAAAAATACAGTTAAAAAGAAAAGAATCTCAGTATACACTTCACCTGCATTCACCTTTCGCTTCATTATTTGTTCTTTGTATGTTTTTATACATAACAATACACCTGTCTATATAAATATATGTGAGGTCATATACATTATTTAATACATTTTTATCTACCACTTAATGAATTAAAACCATAATGATCCCATTATTCCTGAGTACTTTAGTTTGCAAAAACTAACTTTTTCCTACATAACCAAATTATAACCATTAAAATCACAAAATTAACATGGATGCATTAAATCGTCATTCAATTCATAGAGCCCATTCAGTTTTGCTAATGATTCCAAGTAAGGTTTTTTATACGCCCAGGATCACATGTTGAATTTAGCTGTCATGTTTCTTTAGTCTACTTAAAAAGGAACAGCTTTTCATTGTTTCCTTGTCTTTCATGACTTTTACATTTTTATTGACTACAGGTCAGTAATTTTATACAAAGTCTCTCATTTGGGGTTCTTCTGATTTTCCTCATGAATAGAGTGTTCCTTTTTTTTTTTTTTAATTCAATGATACATTGTTTCCTTCTCAGTCTATCATATCACAGGGTACAGGATGTTGCTACCCCGCATTACCAATGATGTTAAGTTTTATCACTTGCTTAAGCTCATACCTGCCAAGTTCCTCCACTGAAAAGCTAATTAATGATATTTTATATTCAGTAATCAGTGAGTAATTATTTTATGTGGAGATACTATAAGGTAGAGCTTCCTTTTTACTGAATTTATCTTGGTATTCATTATTTATTTATATAAATATGGGTTCAGGGTTTCCTAATGTGCTTAAAGTGTTTCAAATTGAGAACTATTTTATTTTGATTTTCAATTTGCCCCAGTTACTATTTGAATACGTCTCGATCATTCTTTGAGCACTTTCCATACTTTCTGGTACAAAACATGTTCTAAGGTGACATTGTATTTTCCCTGCACCAGCAACAGAATCAGACATTTCTCCAAGGAACTGTAGTAACTTTCCAGCAGAATGGGATTTAGAAATAAAGGTGAGGTCTCCAAATCCAAGTGCACATACTTCAGAGGTACTCAAAGCAACCATCAGAATGTGGGGGAATAATATTAGACCTCATATTTATTTAGGCCTTATATTTATTTTAGCTCTTCTTTAAGAACTTCTACTTTTGGTGTATTGTTTCTAATATATTTAATATATTAGTACTACAACGATGCATGCATATAAGGAACAAGCAAAACATATATCAGGGGATATGCTAAAAAATTAACTGATTTAAGTTCTTAACCAAAGAATTTTATAGAATGGTGCCTCTGAGAACAGCAGAGAGGCTTTCAGCTTGAAAAAAAAAAATTTTTAGGCATGATGTAATCCAACAGAATAACAGGAAGAGCTAACAAGCATTGTCTCCTAGTGTGTCTATCAGGAAAAATCTGAAACTTCTAGATCTGCACTGTTGAGTAGGGTAGCCACTAACCACACATGCATATGGGCTACCATACTGTCAAAACAGAAAATGGAAGCAATAAAAAATTTGCCTCTACTGGAATTCACATCATCACTGACTACTTCTTTAAAACTAAGCCCAAATGGCTACCATCTCACACTCTAAACCAACTATTAATTACAATCCTATCCTAGATAAATTCTGATAACCTTTCCTAACATAATCCCCAACTGCATGATATTTTATAGAAGGTAATTAAGGACCTATATTTTGAGGTCCTTACAAACAAACACCATTTCAGCAATTCTCTAGAAAGATTCGCAGGGCTCAAATTCAGTTGCATTCACAGCTATAGTTTATTACAGCTGTCTGCAAGGGAGAAAGACACATTAGGTGGAATCTAGAGGAAATCGTGCACAGGCTTCCTGCATTCACTTTACTCCAGCAGTAAAATGTAACAGCACTTCTTCAGTGTCCCTGCTCGGTAAGGCCACTTAAAACTCCAATGTTTTTACTGTGATCTGGTAACACAGATACACTCCGCCTTTGTGATCAGCCACAAATATTGAAATCCCAAACTCTCTGAAGGAAAGTAAGAGCTCACCATTGATCACACTGTTTGTATACAATCTAGACAAGCTGGACAACAGAATTCACTGTCCCAGGCACATAGAACAACTTATTACATGGAGACCATTTCAAAAGCCAGCCAAGGCTCGTCCCTGCAAGCAGGCTCTTCTAATAATCAGCCCTTCCAAGTTAACTCTTTCCTGCGTACCTGCTAAGGTTCTACTTGTTACAAAAAACACCCTGCCCCTTAGCATTACGCTCCCACAGATCTGTTGTATACCATATATGAAAACACAACAAAACCGTTAGGTTATTAATATTTACATGATATTGACCTCCAACTTTCTCAAGGAAAAGCCTTAAAAATTAATGTTCTGTAGAGAACAATAAAACAGATACATCCTCCGGAAAAACATATCATGGCCAAATATAAGAATATAAAATAACTCATGATCATACAACTCAATAGCAACACAACAATAACAACCCATAATCCCATAAAAAAGTGGACACAGAATCTGAATAGGCATTTTTCGAAAAAAGACATAGAGAATGGCTAACAGATACATGAAAAGGTGCTTGAAACCACTAGTCATCAGGGAAATGCAAATCAAGCCCAAATGAGATTATCACCTCATACCTGTTATGATGGCTATTATAAAAAAGGTAAGAAATAACAAGTGTTGTTGAGAATACGGAGAAAAGAAAACCCTTGTTCACTGTTGATGGGAATGCAAATTGGGGGAGTCACAATGGAAAACAGCTTGGGCAGTCACTGTGGAAAACAGCATGGAACCACCCTATGACCTCGCAATTCCGCATCTGGGTATTCATCCATAGAAAATGAAAACACTAACTCAAAAAGGTATCTGTACCCCATTTTCCCTGCAGCACTACTGAAAATAGCCAACAGAGGGAAAAAACCCAAGTGTCCATAGAATGGATAAAATAATGTGGCATATACATGCAATGGGATATATTATTCAGCCATTTAAAAAGGCAATCCTGTCACTTATGACAATACTGGTGGATCTTGAGGGCATTATGCTAGTGAAATAAGTCAGACAAAGACACACAGTATGATCTCACTTATATGTATACTTTAAAAACAAAAAGAACAAAAACAATTAGAAAGAAGGAAGGAAGGAAGGAAGGAAGGAAGGAAGGAAGGAAAGAAAAGAAAAGAGAAGAGAAGAGAAGAGAAGAGAAGAGAAGAGAAGAGAAGAGAAGAAAAGAAAAGAAAAGAAAAGAAAAGAAAAGAAAAGAAAAGAAAAGAAAAGAAAAAAGATCCTCACAGATACAGAAAACAGGTTGGTGGTTGCCAAAGCAGGGAGTAGGGAGCAGGGTGAGCGAACTAGGTAAACGCAGTCAAAGGTACAAACTTTCAATTATTAAATAAATAAAATCCTGGGTATGTACCGTATGTCACCGTGACTATAGTTAACAATATTATATTGTACCTTTAAAAGGTGTTGAGAGTATAGATCTTAAAAGTTGTCATATCACGGGAGAAAAAGTTATGATGTACACCTGAAACTAATAACATAATGTTATATGTCAATTATATCTCAATAAAAAAATGACTTGCTTATTTATAATAAAGCAAAAATTTACTAAGCCTTCACTTTGTGCCGGTCACCAACATTAAACTAAGCCCTTGATACCACTGATTTTACTTCATCACCATTGAATCCTGCAAACCAGTTACTGTTCTTTTCTTCATTTCGCCAGTGGGGAAATGATGCTTAAGGGATTAATTCATATACTGACTGGAAAGGATAGAGAAAGCAAGGCAGTTTGATTCCAGATACTAAGCATATAACCATTAGACAACACTGCCTCACTTGTCTGAATTAATAACACAGCCATATTCTTCTCTCAGTTCTTACCATCTTTTCTTTCCCATTTATATACTTTCTTCAATCTCTACTTAAATCAGGGAATATGAACTATTCTATATGACCAGTCCTGAGAGTGGGAAACATATTTGTCATCAGCTACATTTTTTCCAAAGAATAATATGTATTCATAATTTCATAACCATATTTATACCTATATTAAACATAAAAAATAACTCAAGAATACGAAAAAAAAATCAAGGAATTATAAAGTTAACTTTAAATTGCCCTCTTAAGAAATTAACAATTTCTTCTGATGAGTATTTCTAACATAAATAATCATATTTATATGTAATATGTTATAAATTCATTTGGTAAATGTAATGATCGAGTCAGTTTTAGTTTGCTTCCCACATTTTTCTAAAATACAACTGACCTCCTTTTAAATTCTTCTTAATTTCTAATTCCCAAAATAATTTTGTAAATTGAGGTATGACACGTTGTTTGGGTTCAAAAAATTAAAATGCAAAAAAAATTAGTCTGCAGTTGCTAACCAGAGAATTAAAGTACTCTTCAGGAGGAGACAGTGCGAAACTTAAAAGATCGGTTATGTCTGTAGGGGGTAAATTGTCCTTGAAAGAAATAAAGGAAGCATAAAGAGGAATTTATAATATATCTCTGGGGTTCAACAATATTAATTTGTCTTAACCATCTTTGAAGTCCTGACCACGGTGATACTTTCCTAGGTGCATTTTAATTAGGATGATACTGTCTCAATAAGCTACCCAGAACTCAGCAGAGAACAAACCATTATCTCAAAAGCATTTGTCATGGAATATATTACAATCTCAAATTAATAAATTAGTGCCCATATGAGAACAGAAAGTCTAGTATTTGAAAAAAATCAGAAAATTATTTCAATGGTGGTTCACAATAACCTCAAAGATTTTCAATATATATCATATTTGAAAAAAAAAAAAAAAGCATTGAGAAGAGGTAGAGGAAGTATTTTCCCATTAGAGTCTTAACTGTTGAGATTTTTATATCAATATAAGGTGTTCAACAAGCTGGGTGTTGTGTCTTTCACCCCCAAAAGTCCCATCTTTTTCATCATTTTAAGTACTGAATCATCCTCATTTGTGGATAAGCCATCTGCTAGAAGCAATAATTTTAGGAACAATGTCCCAAAACAGCTTCCCATACATAGCTGCTGGCAGCTCTGGCATTTGGGAGCATAATCCTTATAAATTGAAATCTACCCTCATAGGTACAGGTTTCCAGATCCTCAAAGCATCATACTTGTGACGGAGGTCAAATTAAAGAAAAGGGCATTTAAGCTGATTTTCTTTCTCAATTGTGTCATTAAATTTCAAAGTCCAAATAATCAAGAATATGCTGAAATTCTTTTTTTTATTTTTAAAGATTTTACTTATTTATTTGACAGAGAGAGAGAGAGATATCACAAGTAGGCAGAGAGGCAGGCAGAGAGAGGGGGTGAAGCAAGCTCCCTGCTGAGCAGAGAGACCGATGCGGGGCTCAATCCCAGGACCCTAAGATCATGACCTGAGCCAAAGGCAGAGGCTTTAACCCACTGAGCCACCCAGGCGCCCCAAGAATATTCTGAAATTCTTAATGAAAACCTAATGTTAATCCTTTGGAAACTATTAACATCCATGATTCATGAGAAGCTGAATGAGCCTTTATTTCCTAAATCATAGATGAGTAATCCATCTTCTCTATGCTTACATTTTGTGTTTTGGCTTGATTTTCAAACCTCCTCTCTTGCAATGCACATTTAAAATACTTGATAAGCCCTTAACACTGGGTGCCTTCTCAAAAGAGCACTGTACAGGGTGGGAAAAATACCCTAGAGTAAAACATTTTGAATACTTATTCTCTCGTAGATATTGGAAAAGTCATCTAAGTTTGACAAAGTAAAAGGAGCGTCCTAAATGATTTATTAGATACATTTAATATTAAAGATATTGTGATTTAATTCCTTATTTGTCCTCTCCAATTATTGTATTTATCTTGTCAAATGAGATAATTCAAAGATCTAATGATAAATGACTGGTAAATCTTCACACAGTTAACATCTCACCATTAGATTTAGATGTCTAAAATTCACTATATTTTGTGGGATAAACCAAGTAGAGAAATATATTCCATCTAAATGTTCTGGGCAGAAATTTGCTAAAAGAATGGGAATACTTTGACCCAGGACCAAACTAAACTTATTTGTCATAGACTTTTAAATAAAACTTCTTCATTTAAAGGGGTAAGAGATGCATATCATGAAACTGATTATCTATAAGCAAGGTGTGCCTACGGTCAACATATTTAGAATATTTATTTAGAATATTTCAATTTTTTGCTTAAAAATTATTGAAAATATTCATTTACAAGGAAAGAATACTCAAGGATGATGAATTTCCTTTGATCCTTTTAGTTTTTGTCTATTAGCTGAAATTTTTCCTTTAATCACACACAAGTAATGTAAAACAGACAGTTTTACATGGTTATAAAATAATTTTAATGATCATGGCTGGAGAATTTTTCTGCATATATTCATTTTATGTTTTGACATCCTTACAGTAAGAACAAGTTATACTGATAAGTAATGTGACTACTTGCATAGGAAAAAGGTTTAGAAGGCCCGAAGCTACCACTTTGAATGCAATCGTAAGAGAACTCTAATTTTTTTCAAATTATGAATTAACTCTATAGTCAAGGATATTTTATCAATTCTTTATACTACAGAGATAGAAAGACAATCTGCATCTAATAAAACATAAATTTTCTATAATCGGGGATTTCTTAAATGTTTACTTTTCTTAGAATAACATTAAACACTCCAATTTATGTATTACACATAATTTTTCTTTTCATAGATAACCTTTTAGCCTTATAATTTGTATATGTAAATATATATTCTATTTTCACGGTTTTTGCCTTCTCTTTGCGTTTTTATTAACTACTAATAAATTATTTACAATTAAATATCTAGAAAATCTAAACAGATAATGAAATCTTTTATATAATTTTGATAGAGGAAATCATTTTCTTCTAGTATTCCTATTCTATTATATCTGGACATTTTGGAAGGACTGGAAAGAATAACTTTCAACCTCTCTCCTCTTCCTCGTTGACTTATGATACTGGAAAGACTTAGCTGTTGATTTTAGGGAAAAAACTGAGCATGTATGGCTTAACTTTTTCTCTTTCTTTTAGAGAATCTGTACTTAGGACACAGAGTATGGGCACTCCATGCTCCTCTATTTGGTCTGTGAGAGACTCTTCATGTGCAAGATGAAGGGCATGCAGGATGGAGTGGGTAATTTCAATTTACACATGAAGAATAAAAAAGACACTGTGTCCTAATAAAGCAGATATGTTACTTTCTATTTACATTATTTCCCTAATTTCTCTGTTAGCTTGGACCTCAGGAAAGAAAGATTTGCAAATCACCAAGATTCATCCAAAAAAAAGTAAAGTAAAAATTGCTAAGAAGATATGAATAAGATAGACCTTGATACTATTAAGAATGGAATTACCTTTTCAGAAAGAAATAATTGACTAAATTTAGGCACAATTAATCAGTTACCTCAAAAAAGGTCAATTCCCTTTGAAAATAATCATTACACTATTATCATTATCATTGAGAGTACATTTATTTGAGAACTTAAAAATGCCCTCCATATGCTGTTAATTAAGTTATTAATCTTTACAACATATTTATGAGGTAATACTGAATGCTGGAGAAAAATTGGAAAAGAGTTTAAAACATTTAAAAATGGAAAAAAAATAACGTACTTAAGCTAAAAATTATTGGTTCTTACTATGTGCCTAAAAATTATTGGTTCTTACTATGTACCTAACCATGCACATGTTTTCATGTATGTATTTTGTTTCCCTACTTTTTTATTTAACAAGATACAACCATAAATACTACCTGAGAGAAACTTAAGAAAATTGATAACATTATTCTAAGGATACTCTGAAACAGATAACTCCTACAATTTTTAAAGCTATAGTTGAAAATAAAAAGGCAAAGTTGACATGACCTTCTAAACAAAGAAAATACCAAAAATATTCATATGAAAATTTTCACACAATTTCTGCTCTTCATTCTGGAAACCTAAAAACAACCCAATAAAATTACATCACGATTTATACACGTAGCTCTGGAGAATTTTAAACCACTCAAAAAAGCTTATTAGTAATAAATATTAAGATACTAATAATTTTCATTTGGTGGCTAGTCTCCCAATATGGTCTTCCAATTGACCAATCTCCTAGTGATCATGCCCTAGAGTAGTATTCTTTCTTAAAATGTGGGCTGGCCCCAAGACTTAGTCTTGACCAACAGATCACAGTGAAGCTAGGTCATCAGAAGACGCACAATTTCTAACTGGGTCTCTTGGAACACTTGCTGTGATGCAGCCTTTAGGATCCCAAGCATAATTCTGTGCAAAGCTCAGGTGACAGAGAGAGATCACAGTCTACAGTCCAACAGAATCACTTCAGTCTATAGTACATGCTGAGATCAGAACCAAGAACCAATATGTGTGTGATGCATCTTGGGACAGTCAGCTTAACTAAGCCTATCATGTCCCCAACTGTTATTTAGTGGCAACTGCATAAGAGAACCCAAGTGCTTACTTAGCTGAAGCCAGTCAAGCAACACAGTCATGACAGATAATTAATCCCTTAAAATTGTTTTTAGCAGTTAAGGTTTCAAATGATTTGTTATGAAGCAGAAATAAGGGGAAGAGAAATTGGTACCTAGAATGCGGTTGTGGAGGCCTGAAGGGTATCAAGATTATTAATGAAAGAGGCAAGGATAATAAGAAAATTTTTCTTGGAATCTGGAGGAAAGATGACTTCTATTATATAACAGTAAAAAGTTTAGTAAAACTGTTGTCTATGATAAGAAGGAAAACAAATCGTAATAAATAAACTGTTAGTTTTGGCCAAGATTTCTACTTGGTTGCAAGTACCACCTGGTTTTCTGTAACTGTATATGATAAGGTATGGATAGAGAGGAATAAGCAAAACATAAATTGTTCCAATTTCAAGCAAAATTTAGAAGAAATAAAAGTAAGTCCGGAATTTCTGAATTTTTTATAAAAAGGCATCATATTCTCTTGAGCTCTCTAAATGGAAAAGGAAGGTTCTCAGAGTAAGAAAAGTCTTGGGGCTATGAACCATTTTAACGACATGGCTATAGAAATATTTATCAAGACTTTAAAAAGATTTAATGGCCATCCCACAGACCCTCTCAAGCAGTCATAAATGCTTCTAATACACACACACACACACACACACACACACACACACACACACACACACACAGAGTTTGGAATATTATTGAGCCATAAAAAAGAAGGAAATCTTGCCATTTGCAATAATATGGAGGACATTATAATAAGGAAAATAAGCAAGACACAGAAAGAGACATACTGTATGGATCTCAACCCCATATGTGTAATTTAAAGTAGCCAAATTCGTAAGAAGTGGCATGTAAGATGATGGTTGCCATGGGTAGAGGGTGGGGGAAATGGAGTGATGTTGGTCAAAGACACTTCTGGAAATCTGAAGTACAGCATGGTAACAAAGTTAACAATATTGTATTGTATACTTGTAATTTACTAGCAGGATAGACCTTAAATTAAATCTTCTCAACACACACACAATGGTAACTGGAGAGGTAATGGGTATGTCAATTAACCTGACTCTGGTGACCATTTCACAGTGTATGTATATATCAAAACACCAAGTTGTATATCTTAAATATATATGATTTTTATGTTAATGATATCTTTAAAAAGCTTTAAAAAAGGGGGGGGGGGCTGAATGTGCTTCCTCTGTAACAGCCTAAAAGCCTTCATTTTCCCCAGTCTCCCTGTAAAGTTGGGCCTGCTAATCAGTGGCACAACCTATAAGCAAAAGCCATCTCTGTACTTGTACTGAATTAACTTTTTTAGGAAAACAGGAAAAAATACTTTTAAGAATTTTTAAAGAATTGCTCCAACATTCTGACAAGGAAAGGCTCTGTCTTAAAGAGATTGTTCACCATGGCTTTAGTCTAGTGAGTAAATCTATGATATTCACAGGAAAATCACAAAGGTTTTAAGAATATAGTATTTGAGAAAATATTGTTAACTTGAATCGAAATGTACAGATATAATTAAAAATGAAATAAATCCTTTGGGCCCTGAACAATTTATAGAAAGGAATCAGGCTGAGAAAGCTACGAAGCCACCAATTTCTTGTAAAAAAGAAAGGTTGATTGAGAAAGTGGAGTCAAGAGTCCAGACAGTAGAATTAAGAGCCTACGTATA
This sequence comes from Potos flavus, assembly GCA_028534135.1. NCBI lineage: Eukaryota > Metazoa > Chordata > Mammalia > Carnivora > Procyonidae > Potos > Potos flavus. The sequence continues at coordinate 58,834,509 of CM052887.1, read as the reverse complement.
CATGATAACCAGCTAAGAACCATAAAAAATAACTTCCAGGAAACGGCACTGAGATATAATCAAGGAAATGGTATCACATCTGGCTGGATTTGAGAATTGCTATGCACAGGTTATTTGCTCTGTGCTCTCATTCCTACCACTCTTGAGTAACAATATCCTTTATACCACCATTGTTTGTTTGGGTATGTCTTTTCATTGAGATGAATTCAGATTGAGAGAACTACTATTCTAGAAATAACATGCCAGAAACCACTTGCATTAGGCTGAATAATGTCTCTCAAAAATGACTATGCCCTAATCCCCAGAACCTGTTAGTACGTTACCTTACATGGCAAAAGCAATTTCACAAATAAGCATAAGAATTTTGACATGGAGAAATTATCTTTATATCAGATTGAGCTCAAAGTAATCACAAGGTTCTAGAAGTCAGAGAAAAGAGAAGACATTATGCTGCTGATTTAAAAGATGGAGCAAGGAACCCACAAGCCAAGAATGCAGGTGGTCTCTAAAAGCTGGAAAAGACAAGGAAACAAATTCTCCTTAAAGCCTTCAGGATGCATACAGCCTTTCCAACACTTTGATTATAGATTTCTGACGATCATAATCATAAGAAAATAACTTATATTGTTTTAAACCACTAAAATGTGTAATAATTTGTTAGAGCAGCAATAGGAAACCAATCCTCCTACTCTGGAACTGCATTATTACCATTTGAATATTATTTTGATGATTATATCCTGCCTGAATCTAATGCCATAATGGAATCACTCTCTGGGTATCTTGGGAGGGGGATGAGAGTGTATTGCAAAAAGAATGGATATGATCGGGCAACATCTACTACTACTACTGGGCAACATCAGTAGTACCTGTTCTCCAAAAATGGCCTCAGTAAACCACAATTTCTGGTATCTGTGCCTTTGTGTAGTCCATTCTTCTTGCGTCTCTCCTGGTTGTGACTCTTTTTGACCAAGAGAATGCAGTGGAAGTAAACCTGTGTGATTTTTATAAGAAGCTTTATAGCTTCTGCTTGTATATTTTGGGATGTTTACTCTTGGGATGATTTCTCTCAGAACCCAACCCATGCTGTGAGGAACCTAAGCCATGTAGAGAAGCCATGTGTAGGTACTCTGGTTAACATGCATATTTGATGTTATCCATCAAATGTAAGCCACATAAGTGAGCCATCATGGATGGCCAGATTAATCAAGCCTCTAATGACTGCAGCCCCAGCCACTATCCACAAGCACCTGAAAGACACTAAATGAGAACTTAACCAATTAAGTTTAGGCTACACATAGAACTTTGAAATATAATAATGAATTATTTTAAATTACCAAATTTAGGACCTGTTAATTACACAACCATATATAACCAGAACATTTCATTGTATTGTAAGACTTTAATAAGTCAATCACACAATTTATAGAAAATTAATATTAAGCTTCCTTTCCCTTTATAGAGAAGCAAGGCATAGAATGAGTGGTTAAAGTTGTACCTGAGATATTATAAAAATTAGAGATGACAGGAGAGAAAGCCATTCTTTCCTTATTTCATTAGTTAATACCTAAACTTATATAGAGGTATACACAAAGGTATAAGAGCAACTAAAGGAGGCATACCTAATCAAGATGAACTTTCAGAAGAAATAATGTTTAAAATAAAACAGAAAACCTGAATTAAACCTAGATTATGGAGAGAGTAATGGCTGTACAGACCTACTATGAAAGATGAAAGAAATAGTACATAATTGAACAGAGACTGAATGAAAAAGAAAATAAACATAAAGAAATGACAAAGAATGCAGAACGCGTGGAAAATAAGAGAGTTAAAAGATTAAGATGTTCTAACATGCATATAGTCAGATAATGAAACAGAACCATTGTTTGTATATACAGTGAATCAGAAATTCCAGAATTAATAAAATACCTAAATATCCTTAGTTTTGAAATGCAAGGAATCAAGCAAGTTTGAATAAATAACATACACAAAGAAACACACAATGTCACTATGAAACAAGAAAAATAAAGAGGAAATCTTAAAAGAATCCATAGAGAAAAATGGACTTTTTAATGTATTGAGAAATACAGTGAGAATAGATTTCTCAACAGTCAAGATGTAAACTTAAGGTAGTTGAAAAATAAGAGTGCAGAGAGAAAATAACTGCAACCCTAGAATTTTATGTCTAGTCAAGTCTTAAAAAAGCAAAAACAAACTCATTTCAGACAAATAAAACCTGAAGGAGTCTATCACCAGTTAAATCCCACTACAGAACTTCTAAAAGATGTATTCTGAGAAGAACACTGAAACCAGAATGAATGACTAAGATACAGTAAGAAATTATGAACAAAGATATTGGTATGCATGTAGCTAAATATGAACCAATAAGTACATGAAATTAACAATAATTATAATAATAAATGTGGCAGAATAAAAATAAATCATGACTGAATTAACATGCTGAACAAAATGCCGTGTAAAAAGAGAAGGGAAGGATAAGAGAAAAATGGAATTAAAAAAAAATAGTTCATTCAATCCAAAGGAAGATAGAAAATAAGAAAGAGAATGCATAAAGGACAGAAATAAAGTATTTCTATTATCTATTATCTATTATCACTGCAATAAATTCTAATGTACTAACCTCCCTAGTCAACAGAGATTAGTTTAACAGAAAAAAAATAAAATTACAGTAGTCCCTTCTTATCTATGAGGGATATATTCCAAGACCACCACTGGATACCTAGAAGTGTGAATAGTACTGAACCGTAGACATACTATGTTTTTACTATACATACACACCTATGATAAAGTTTAATTTAAAAATTAGGCATCGTAAGAGATTAACAATAACTACTAACAACAAATACAACAATTGTAACAATATACTTTTATAAAGATTATGAGAATATGCTTTCTATCCTCAAAATATCTTATTGTACTGTAGTCACCCTTTTTCTTCTGTGATAACGTCTCCATGATGAGATGAAGTGAAGTCAATGGTGTAGGCATTATGCGGCAGCACTAGGCTACCACTGACCTTCTAACGATATGTCAGGAGAATCACCTGCTTCCACCAAACACAGAAAGCAAAACCAAGGATGGGCAGCAGGGGATGGGAACTACTGTAGATGAAAATACAGTTTCCATGAGATACCAGAGCTGACAGCTGACAGAACCTGGATCTGATTATAAAGGTGGCAAAACTGCAAGGGAAAGTTAATATGCAGGCCCCTGTATTATATTCTAATATAGTAGCATAGTAGGTCTATCCCATCAATGGCAGGCCCTGCTGGGGAAATAGTGTGATACTGATACAAGGGATGGAGACACTGGCTAGCTGAGTTTGTGAATTCTAAATCTCTTAATTTCCCTGGCCTGTTGGGCCAGAATTCCATGTCTTCCAGCACTGTTTGATGTCCAGTTCTACTTTCACTCTCAAAGCATTCATTCTCTGTAAACATGTGAGAGTTTTAGCCTAAGCATATTAGAGAGCTCATCCAGAGCCAAGGTCTTTCAGAAGTGCCTTACAGAGACTGCTGGCCATATGCACAGCTTCCTCCTCTACCTTGTCCCATTCCACAGATTCCAGCTTGCCAATCTACTGCCCTGGACTGCCATGTCTGTGTCCTCAGCTCAGTGGAGTGGCTGTGATCTGCTTGGGCTCCAACCTGCTGATCTATGGTCAGGATACTGTCCTCAGGGAAAAAGCTATTTTCACTATGGGGCTCACTACATGAGTTCCCCTTCTCTCATAGATTGCATTCACAAGGTGTCGTTCAAAATCTGAAAACTGGGCCTTCATATTCTGTATCGGTTTTATGGTTCTTCCATTTGAGAATTCCATTTTCAAACTGGTTATTTCTGATATATATAAAATGACTGTACAACTAACCCTTCCTAAGCCCTTATTTATAATAGTTTTCTTGTTGAATTCCTTAAGTTTCCTGGGCAAGCAATTATATAATATGCAAACAGTAATAATCTCCTTTCTTCCAATTCTTAGGTCTTATTTCTTTGTCCTGGATATTGAAATAATTAAAACTTCAGAACACTGCTTAATAGATATGATACTTAAGAGCATATTTGTTTTTCTCCTGATTTTAATTAAGATGACTCTAATTTTTCACTGTTGAGTATGATGCTCACTCTTATTTTGAAATAGATATTATAATCACATTTTTATGCCTACTTTGTAAAGTATGTGTTTAACTTTTATTCATACATACCAAAAGGGATGTGGAAACTCACTTTATCCCATACATATTTTGAGCAGTAAGATAATCAAATAGATTTGAATTATAGAAAGTGAATAAAGGTTATCAATATTCTTATTCAATCTTCCTTACTTGCTGTTTGTAGTGGCATCACCACCCAGCGAATACTTAAAACATGTTAATAATAACGATAATCACTAGGAAATTAGGCTTGTCCATAGCCCAAACATTCTTCCACGTATTTGCACACTCATGTTGTTTAATTTCTACAACATTCCTATGCATTTAGGACTATTATACTTCCTAGTTTAGATCTGAGCAAACCAAAGCTCAAGTGATTAAGAATCTTGCCCAACTTCACTCACCTGACAAAAAGTACAGGTGAAATTTCAGTCAATCACATTATTCTATAACTTGAGTTCTTTAAAATCTCATTCTATTTGTAATTTTCATTGCCCGAGTATCAGGGAGCCAAGCTATCACTCTTGGAGTCGCCAGGTGCATCTTTCTGCAAATGTTTCCCAGTATGTCTGAGAAGGTATCTCACACATATTCTCCAACACCCCTGGCGTGGTCACACCTACTATGCAATGTCTACTCTGTTCTTTTTTTCTTTTTTCTCATTTCTATCTCTTGTTAACATTAGGAAAAAACAGATTTCAGTTAAACCTAGCAGAATGAACATATGTGTGTATCTGTACTCTCCCTGCATGGGAGATGTCAACACATTTTTGGAAGCTGACGGAAAAGTGGTAACTGATGGAGCAAACTAGAAAAAAAGTAGAAATCTAAGTAGCTGTGGTAAGTGGCAGTCAGGTGTGTGTGTGTGTGTGTGTGTGTGTGTGTGTGTGTGTGTGTGTGTGTGTTTTGAAGAAAGAAGTGGAATAGGAGCCAAAAGCCAGAATTACTGCAGAAAATCCCAGAAAAACTTAGAGGACTGTAAAACTTCCTAGAGTTTATGACCCTAGAAAAGTCCAAGAATTGAAATAACTGTTGTTCCTTTAGACTTCTTTCTCTTGTTTGCAAATTGAAATAATTGTTTTTGCTCGCAATCCATTTTCCTGTACTTGCTTCCTCTTGTTGCCTGATACATTCTTTCATTGGCCTTTTCCCACTGCTGTAATGACAACATAAGCACCTTATACATAATATCTGTGTTAGGAGTTAAGGTAAAAAAGTGGTTTTGTAGTTTGTTTTGTCTCTATAATATTGTTCTGCTTCTACCTAGGCAAAATAGAATAAAAATTCAAATAAGTACATTTAGTTTACCTAGCTTATTAAGAGATTATATTCGTGAAAAAAAAATCTCACTGTAAAAATCTCAGTGATTATTCCTTTGTTTTTGTTTTCTAGACATCTAATTTCCTGATATTTTTGAAAAGTGACTGTAAGAAGCTATCTTGTTTGAAATATTCAAATACTGTCATCTGTTTTCCCTTCTTATTCTATTCCTAGCAACAAAGACATAGGTCGTAGTCACATATGGTTTTCTTATTTTTTTTCCTGAATCTGTGGTTTTGTCCCATTTCTTATAACTAATTTTGTGTTGGGGTGTTTATATTTTTGCTATATTGGGCTACCTAGAAATTTCTATTTTATTCTCTTGTGTTTGAAGAATAGCAGAAGGCATTTTTAAACATATCCATTCAACTGCTGGAATATTTAATAATAAATTAATTACTGCTTTAATTTTTATTAATACATTAATTTTTTATTATTTCCTAATCTTGTAAGTTATGATTAGTCCATTTATTTGCCTGCTGTCTTTTTTAGTAATGAACACATTTGTTGCTAACATTTACCTCTGATTATGTCTCCTCTTACTCTGTAATCACTGCTGAACACATCCTTATTATTATAAAGTCAAGGAAAACATGTTACACCATCAATTTATTTTAAGTCACATTGGAAATATAGTCCTAATACCTATCATATTACATTAGCGTTTGAAAAATTATCTCATTCGACACGACTAAATATTTAGTTTTATAATCAGTCCATTTTATTTCTTAGCATTAGCCATACAGATACAATGGGCATCACAAATAAATTGTCCTATAGGATCCAAATATTTCCAAAAATGTCATTTAAGCTACGGTATTGCTTTGGTACTTTAATATTTAATGTTTGGTTCTATGTAACTAATTTTTAGAAGGCTACATAAGCCACACAAAACAAAGGTACATACTTTATGTGAGATCCAGATAACAAATACAATTTTTAATTTAATATATATTATTCAAAAATAAAATAAAATATTTAGCCAGAGTAATAAAAAAGAATACCATACTAAATCCATTAGAAACATGGGAGTCACAATGACCTAGGCATATTTTGGAGTTTTTCTCACTAATACTTAATTCACTACTATCAAATCCTACCTCAGTTCTATTGTCTACCTGCCTGACAGACCAAGGATTCTCAACTTTAGCTGCACCTTAGAATCTTTCAATTTCTTTTAATAAGGAACTTTTATTTATTTTTTTTTTAAAGATTTTTATTTATTTAGACAGAGAGAGAGAGATCACAAGTAGGCAGAGAATCAGGCAGAGAGGGGGAAGCAGGCTCCCTGCCCAGCAGAGAGTCCGATGCGGGGCTCGATCCCAGGACCCTGGGATCATGACCTGAGCTGAAGGCAGAAGCTTTAACCCACTGAGCCACCCAGGCGCCCCAATAAGGAACTTTTAAATGATGCAATTTCCAGGCCCAAGCTTGGACCAACTGAATGAGAATTAATACTTAATTCTTCAGATAATTCTAACGTACAACCAGGTTTAAGTATCATTTTATCTTTAAAGGTAGTGGGCTTTGAGCTATTATCTATAATCTCTAATGCAAAATATGTTAACCAGTATTCAAACAAAAAACTTCACATATACATACATATGTGTATGTCTGTCTGTGTACCTGATGTGATATTATATGGTAACACAAGTTGAAAAAGTATTATGCTGCCAATATTAAAGTAATAAAATGAAGTAATATTGGTGATGTAAGAAGCCCTTAGAGCAGAAAATCTCAATGAACCTAGAATATTTTGATTAGAATATGTGATATTGGGGCGCCTGGGTGGCTCAGTGGGTTAAAGCCTCTGCCTTCGGCTCAGGTCATGATCTCAGGGTCCTGGGATCGAGCCCCGCATCGGGCTCTCTGCTCAGTGGGGAGCCTGCTTCCCCCTCTCTCTCTGCCTGCCTCTCTGCCTACTTGTGATCTCTCTGTGTCAAATAAATAAATAAAATCTTAAAAAAAAAAAAAGAATATGTGATATTATGAAGTATACGGAAGTCATACATGATAAAGTCATGTCTTCAAGAAGCTTATAACTTAGATTAAGATATAAACATAACATGGAGAAAATCATCACAAAGTCAAATTTTATTTTATTTACTTATTTTGAAAGATTTTATTTATTTGACAGAAAGAGATCACAAGTAGGCAGAGAGGCAGGCGGAGGGAGAGGGGGAAGCAGGCTCCCCGCTGAGCAGGGAGCCCGATGTGGGGCTTGATCCCAGGACCCTGAGATCATGACCTGAGCCGAAGGCAGAGGCTTAACTCACTGAGCCACCCAGGCACCCTACAAAGTCAAATTTTAAATGAAAGATACTGTATAAGGCTGAAAAATAATTCCAGATAATTAGAAATTCAGAATTAACATTTTAGACATTGCTGAGGGACTTATGTAAGAAGCAGCAGCATTAATGAGCTTGAAGGACTATCAGGTTTTAAACAGATACAGAGAAGGAGGAAGCACATTCAAAATAATGGGGACAGTAAGATCTCTGTATATATCAGGGAACTGGAGTCATTCCTGCTGTTAGAGATTGTGTATGTTAGGGAGTCCTGAGACAAACAGGGAACAGTGATATAAACATAGAAGCAAAATGAAACTGAAAATCTAACTATGTCTAATATTTGTCATGCTGATTTTTTTTTTTTTTTACCAGTTTATTTAACCACTCTGAGCCTTGAGTTACTCAAAAGATTTTAAATAGGGGCAATAATATCTATTGTATGAGACTGTGATTTATTTAATATACATAAAATGAAGCAGTGTTCAATAAAATTAATGTATTTAATAGTTTCTAAATATTCTAAATATAATAATATGGTATCAAAATCATTACAAAAATTAGAACAGCGAAAGAGGTGGCTAGAATGAGGGATACCGTGAAGTTAATTATGGCTGATAAGAAATGTCTTGGAGAGGGGGAACTCTACCCGATTATTTCACAGGGAATTAAGGTATATGTTCAAGCTACAGGACAATGATAGCAGGCTTTGGAAAAGCGATACAGTGGCATCATAAAGAATGAATAGAAGAAAAGAATGCAGAAAGTCAGAAAGCTATTAAAAACTCTAGCTGAAAAAGATAAGAGTTTGGATTTGGACTTTGATAAGGTCTGGATATGAAACGCCATATCACTTATAAGGATTCTTGGACTTTCCCTTCAAGCAATTTGAAAAAGAACAAAGTTGAAGGACTACTATTACCTGATATTAAGGCTTAGAATAAAATCTCAATAGTCAAGACACCATGGTATTGGTGAATGGATATACATATAGATCAATGGAACAGAGAGGCCATAAGTAGACTTTCATATATATCATCAGTCATTTTTTTTGTCAAAAATACAAAAACAATTCCATGGGCTAATGATAGTCTTTTCAAGAAAATATGCTATATTTGGACATCTATATCCAAAAAAATAGATCATAGATCTAAATATAAAACCTGAAAGTACAAAACTTCTACAAGAAAAAATAGAGAAAAATGTTTGATTTCAGGTTAAGCAAAGAGTTCTTGTGTATAACACTGGAGACACAATCCGTAAAAGCAAAGAAACGCTAAATTAGAATTCATCAAAGAAACCTTATGCTATGTATATAACATTGTTAATAAAATAAAAGAAGACTCATAGACTGGGAGAGAATACTTGCTAATCATTTATTGGAAAATATATAAATTAGAACTCTTAATTTCAGTAAGAAAATAACCTAATTTTAAAAAATGGGCAATATTTGGCTTAGTATTGAACCAAAGAAGATTTATCGATGGCACAAAAGAACATGAAAAGATTCTCAATATCACTGGCCATTAACTAAATGCAAATTAAAAGTATAAAAGATACTATTTCTCACTCACTGGAATGGCTAAACAAACAAATAAAACACCTGATGACACCAAGGACTGCTGAGGATATGGAGAAACTGGAACTATCCTTCATTGCTGGTTGGAATACAAAATATTAGAGCCACTTTGGCAGTTCCTAATAGAATTAAATATACACTCACCATATGATCCAGCAGTCCTACTCCTTCATATTACCCAAGAGAAATGAAAACTTATGTTTATAGTAGCTTCATTCATAATCACCAAATCTGATAATCTTGTATATCCAGATAATGAAACTCTAGTCAGCAAGAAACAGGATCTATTGATAAATGCAATAACATGTATGAATCAAAATCTTTCAGCTACTGAATGAATCCATTTATATGACAATTCATAAAAAGGCGCAATGTTAAGACAAAACATATATATATAGATAGATAGATAGATAGATAGATAGATAGATAGATAGATAGATATATCTCAGTTGCTGCCAGGGTTTGGTAGTGTAAAAGTGGCAGCATGAAGAAAGTTTTTGGGTGATAGTACTATTTTGTATTTGATTGTTATAGTATTTATACAACTTATTCATTTGTCTGATCTCATGGACCTATATATGAAAAGGAATATATTTTACTAAATTAAACTAAAAATGTAGGAACACCTGGGTAGCTCAGTTGGATAAGCCTCTGCCTTCAGCTCAGGTCATGACCCCGGGGTCCTGGGATCAGGCCCCACATCGAGCTCCCTGCTCAGCAGGAACCTGCTTCTCCTTCTCTCTCTGCCTGACACTCCCCCTGCTTGTGCTCTCTTTCTCTCTGAAAAATAAAAAAAATCTTAAAAAAAAAAAAAGAAAAATGTGACCAAATTTCATAAAAGTTTCACTGAGTAAAAATGTAAAAGGAGAAGGAAATGCCTTGTTTTTCTAAACTAGATCGTGTCCTAACATGGTATCGAGATAATGAAAACAGAAGATCAAGTTCCCTGGCATTCATCTGGTTGGTAATACTTCACTGGCATATCACTTAGATAAAATTGTACTAATGATAATCAAGCAAACACTCTTTCTTCCTGACAGGCTTTCAGGAAACTGTCAAACTTTCTGAACATACATCTTAAGAATTTCAATCCTGCTATAGAAATAATTCTCAAATATTAGAGAACCTTCAAACAAACAAGTGACTATATCTTTTCCATCTAAACAAATAGCACCATCAATGCTCCACCCCCTACCTACCCTACTGTTGATCCCAAAGACAGGAAATCACACACAATTCTTTCCTTTTCACTTATCTCCCCCAGTAAATGTACTAGCTCCTTAGGTAGGTTTTATCTCCAAAATATACATTGAATTTTACCTTTTTTTCCATCTTTACTAGTGTCTGGGCCAAGATACTATTATGCCTCCTGAAAAACTGCAAAGAGCTCTTTAGCGGGTCTTCTTGAATCCACTGCCACCTTCCCACAATCCAGGGACCAAAAAACATGAATCAAATCACATCATTTCTCTGGTCCAAATACTTTGCTGGTTTGCCACTACATCTATACAAAACTAAACAATTCTTGACCAATAACATCCCTCATGAGGTTGCCTTGTCTCCTCCAACTTCACAGCACAATACACCCTGATCCTGCTCTAATTAGACTGCCATCAAAATGCCTTCCCTCCGTAACTCTGCAACTTAAACATTTCTTATTCCTAGAACTTTCTCTTTTGCTGTTCCTGTTTTTGTTTTTGTTTTTCTCCCCCTTACTACTTTTCCCCCTGTTATCGTCATGGCTAAATCCTTCTTAAATTTTATTTCAAGTACAATCTCCTCTTCAAAGAGGCCTCTACTGACCTTAATAGCAACAAATGTAGCACAACCAAAAGTCACTACCTCAGTCCCTATTGGCTTCTTTACAGTGCTCAGAACTATGGGTGTGTATTTGTTTCCACTATTGTGTTTGTCCATTCTCTAAACTAGAATGTAAATACCAGGAAAACAGGAACCAGGTCTGCCTTGTACAGCACTGAGCGCTCTGAGCCCAGCACAATTCTTCACTTGAAGAGATAACCTATAAAACTTAAGTGGTGAAATAAAATCTGCAATCATTTATCCATCTTGACTTTTCAGAGTGTACCATCACCATTTTATTTCAAGATCCCCTTTTTTTTGCCCTGAATTAGTGGTTTAAGAATCGATATCAGACATGATCCAAGTAAATTATCCATATTCAACATTATTCCATGACAGTAAAGGAATACATAATCCTTCTTCTTATGACTTACTGCCCTGTTAAGCTGCTTCCCTATGTGTATGTGAAGTTTCAGAGTCCAAGGCCAGACTGTCAAGATAACTCCTGAGTGAAGCCTCTTTCTGCATGGAACAAAGCTCTCAGATCAATGCTCTTGTAAAGACCTAATTTAAAGTTGAATATTACTGAATTAAAACCTTTAAACTATAATTGAAATGTAAAATCAAAATTACTATTTTAAGTGAATTCCCTCTGATTTCAATAAAGACATCCCCATTTGAGATAAAAGAGGGATGACTGTGGCAAAGGAGGGTGATACATACAAATGTCTACATATATAGGAATAGAGATTTTTAACGTGATTTCCTGCTTTACAACAATGTAGTTTTATTGTTTCAGATTTTATTTTAAATGATCCTTGAAGTCTGTAAGTGCCACATTAAGAACTTTATGCCTTGAGTGGTTGTTACAGCAGAAGTAGAAATAAATTTCTTAAAATATTCCAGAACCCCCTCCAGCTTTTACTCTATTATTGTTACTAATATACTACTTAGAATAGTTTTACTACTCAGCTGGGAGTATAAGGAAATTGAAAACAATATGCATGCCTTATTTGTTAAATGAACTGCAATAAACCATGCTACAAATCCTGACCACCCTAGTAAATCAGATGTTAATGGGTTTTCCTATTTATTAACATTATAAAATTGCTTTAAATGGTCCTCTCAATTTGAGGAATTGAAGGTAACTTTTGCTCCCCTTTACGATCTTAGAAAAATATAATTGAAAATATATATTTTTTTCCAAATACAAAAAGTGAACATTTCCGGAACAAGTAAATGGACTTTTTAAAGATCATATTGCCCCAAATCCTTCATCAAATGTAATTATATTCTGAAATTATATATGTACACCTCAGAGCTAGTTTGTAAGGATTTATTAGACAGTTGTTCACATTGATAATGAAGTTCAAGACATTTGTTTGTTTTGCTCTGTTTTTTTACTAGTTGTTGCTGCTTTTCGAAGGCCTACAGAGGCTCATGCAGGAAGAAGCAGAGATCAATAGCATCAATTTTATCCATCGCTCCAGCCAGCTATCTAATAGAATAATTCTGTTGATTAGAAGGGAATATACTGAATAAAGATTTTTCAAATAATCAGTTATGAAAGAATAACTCAAAACCAATGTTCCTATACCTACAGGCCCACAACTATAATACAGATGGCTCTAAATAGAATGTCTACTTATTGACATTTTAAAACCTAACCATTTAAGTTGTAAATTGTCTACAACTGTATATGCATATGTATGTTTTCATTAAATTGAAAAAATATTATTTTTAAAAATATAGCTATTATTGTGCTCCTAAGGAGATAACATTTAAAAAAAAAATAAAACTTTGGGCAGTATGGGTGGCTCAGTTGGTTAAGCGTCTGACTGTTAATTTCCAGTCAGGTCATGATCTCAGAGTCCTGGGATAGAGTCTCATGTCAGACTTCACGCTCAGCAGGCAGTCTGCTTCTCTCCCTCTCCCTCTCTCTCTCTGCCCCTCTCCCTGCATATCCTGTGCACGCTCTCTAAATAAATAAATAAACAAACATTATTGATATCAATGCTGGTGAAATTCTAAGGAAACATTTTTAGACATTTATTTTTATGCCTTATCTCCTTTGCATAATCACAGTTAATAATCTACAAAAATATAAAATTCTGAATTATACAAAATAACTACAACTTTCCATCATTTCTTTACATCCCTTACTCTACTCCAGTTGTTTCTTGAATCCTTCAATTCTTCCCATGCCTTTGTCTCTGACTTTTCCCTCCCAATCCAATAGTCCTCTCCATGCCCCTAACACTCTCTATACCTCTCTTTCTTCTTTTTCTTTTCTTTTTTTTTTTTTTCTTCCTTCTTTTTCAACTGTTCTTTTCCCTCTATTTAAGATTCTCCAATTCTCTTCCTTTCTGGCTACTCAGAGCCTGACTCACTCCCACAATCATCTTTCCTCTTGGTGACAGACCTCTGTTGGAGAAAAGGACATGACCCTCAGAATTAGTGAAACTAAAGATCCACAGTCTCAAACATCAACTGGACAGTCAAAATTGCAACCAAAGCCATGTTTATTCATTAATTTATTAATTCATCATTAACTTATCATCAATCTTTGGCCAATAAATCTTTATTTAGCCATAACCATTGACTAGGCACTGGTGACACTACAGTGAACAAATTTAAGTCCTTACTAATAGATAGCTAGAGATAGAGATAGCAGACAAATATATAATAATTACAGGAATTGGCAAGTTCCCAGAAGAAAAATTAAGCAGTGAAAGGAGACATTTGGGTTGAATATTAGGAAAAGGATCTCTGATAAGGTGACACTGTACAGAGATCTTAAGAAGTGTGTGAGAGAGAGAGGCATATTTAGGTATTGGGGAAGAGTTTCCTAGGAGAGGGAACAATAAATTCTTCTGTAATTGCTTCCAAAAAGTCACCAATAGTTGTAATTGTTAGGAGCATAGCCTCTTGAGTCTTACTTCCTGAGTCTAAATCCAACTGCATCACTTACAAGCTGTATGTCCTTAAAGAAGTTAATTAACTTCAACCTTCATTTGTGAAATTGCAGTAGTATTTGTCCTTATCTCTGGGGGAGGAAAGTAATTGTGAGGATTAAATGAATTAATATATGTAAAGCACTTTGACAGGTCCCTGAAACATAGTAGGTACTCAATTATTTTAGTTCTTAACCCCACTGGAGATCATTCACCCTTACCAAATTTGACTTTTCTGTAGAATTTATCTCCTTCATTCACTTCTATAGTAACACTGTTTCCTGGATTTCTAGTTATCTCTTTATGTAACTACAAAGATTTTTTCCCTTCAATTTGCCAACAAATAATCCGTAGAACAAATACTCTTTTAGAGGGTATTACTTTAGTTTACATGTATATCCAAGAAATTTCCTGTCCTCAGCACTTTTCTCTATCTGCCCTCAAGGATAGGTAATTTCATTCATTCTTGATCCCACAATTACATGCATACTTTTCATATGCCCAAGACCCTCAAATTTGCATCTGTAGCTTAGACTATTTACCCTGAACCACAGACTCCTAAATCCAACTGCTAACTTGATATCATCATTTGGACCTACATCTAAAAGACATTACAACATTAAGATGGCTAAAATTAGTACTGATTACCCACATCTTCCTTAAATCTGTTCTAGACTTGAAGTTTTCCTTATGCCAGTAGATAATTATCACCATTTATTTTAGAACTAAATTCTTGGAATCACCCTTGATTCTTCTCTTTCTTCCCACCTCACAATCAAAACGTCGAGTTCTGTAGCTTTACCTCCAAAAACAGGCAAGATTTAACTCAAATCTCTATTGCTGTAATCATAGACTGAGGCTACTGCAATAGCCTTTCATTGGCTACTCTGCCTCCATTGTCAACTCCCTAACATACAACAAGAAAAATAACTTCTTAATCGAAAATGAGATCATTATACACTTCTGCTTAAGAGAGCCTTCAAATTGCTCTCTATTGCCACTAAAATAAAATCCAAACCTCTTATTATGGCCTACAGTGCCTATAAAATTTAACCCTTACCTAAATGTCCAAGCTTATGGTCTCCCCCCATCCACTATATCCAGCCACACTGGTTTTTGTGTCACTTAAGACACATCAAACTTCTTTTGGTCTCAAGGTCTTTTGACATATTGCCTCATCTACTTGGAATGTTCCTTCCCTGGAGCTTATATGGCTGTATCCTTCTCATGATATAAGTATCAAAACAAGTGAAGACAGTCATCTCCAAGCCAAGCATACACTTAGCAGAATTTTATATAGAGATGTATTTAAGGGCTTGGGCTTTGCCAACATTTCCTGGACTCAAATTTTAATTCTATTATTTACTTATGTAAAGGCACATAGAAATTAAAAATAAGAAGTTTAACTCTTCCTGTTGAATAAAAGGGAAAGCAACCTTTCTCTTTTCTAAGCACATTTACCTTAGAAAATTTAAAACTGTAAGTTCTTTCTCTGTTTCTTAAAACCTATATACATTTTTTAAAAATGCTAAATAAGCCTTGTGCCAGTTTTACAACCTAGGTATGTCTATCTCAAGAATCTGGGGATCATCTCTTTGATAGGCAATCATTAAGGAAGATAGTATTCTTATCTCCTAATTCCTTTGGAAGGTTAGGAGCCTAATTTTGACAGGTGCCATACTCCAAGATGTAAAACTAACTCCTGTCATAAAGATATGTTTATTTTTCCCTTGGATAAAGCCAATAAGCTAAAACAGATGGTTGCCCCAATTACCAGGTGAATCTATAGTGATGTATGCATGACAAATGGTGCCATTAAATCTCTTACTCAAGGACTACTTATTGTTTGTCTTAAAAACATGTATGTAATGGGTTGTATTCTGCTTAGCTTTATATAAGGTGAGATTTCTTTTTGTCTTTGCAATCTCTTAACAGATTGCCTGTGATGCCTTTTGGTTTAATGCTTATTCAATAACAAAACTGTTTTCTTTCTCTTCTACTTTTGTGGAGAGGTTATCTGGGTTAAGAGATTTTGTTTTAAATTATTTTCTCAACACTTGCTAGCTATGAACTAGCAAGTTACTCAACATTTCTGCCTCACTTTCTTCCTATGAAATATAAGGAAAGGAGACTAATAAGGAGTAATAACACTTCCTAAGTTCCTTTAGGAAGACAAATGAATTAAACCAGAAGAGGAGTACCTGGTACAATGAAAGTGTGGTTGGTAATTATTAAGTGTTGTTAATATTCTAACAGCATAAAACAATCCTGAGTAATATCAGAAGTCTTCTTTATTCATTTTAATGTTCACCAGTTTACTATATGTCTCCTTCCTTAACAAAGCTTTGACTATTTCTCCTTCTGCTTCCAGTGCCTTCTCATAAACACCAATTAATATTTATTTACTGATTGACTAAGTAAATTTGAAGAAACAAACAAGAAGATGACAAACACTATTAAAAGGGAGCTGTTTCCTTGCTTCCTTTTCCACAGCCTGTTAGTAAGAGGCCATAAAGATGTTTTTATGTATTTATATGTATTTATATATATATGTATTTTATAAATTTGTATTTATACTTTATAAATATTTATAAAAATATTTTATATTACATATAAATATATAAAAACATATATGAAACTTAAAAAGCATGTCTTTGTAGCCATTTATTTTTAGGGAAAAAACCTTCAAGTTTTAATAGCTTATGAAATTTATGTCTTTGGATCATCAATAATAGAATAACATTCAGTATACTTGGCTATAAAAGAAGAAAAGTTGTAACATATTTCAAACAGTAATATTTTTATAGTTTCAGTGCTTAAGAGAATGTTTCATTTATCTGGAAGGTTCATTTCTATGGGAAAATATCTTATTTCAAAAAAAACAAATAAATTGGATATTAGATGTTTTATTTGCATGCTTTTTCTCTTCAATTACGGATATGCACATGTCTGTATGTATACATGTATAGATGCCTATTAGTAAATGCTTTCAGTTTTAAACACAAGAAATTTAGGTTTGTATGTCCAAAACAGAATCAAATTAAAATTCTGCTCACATTGTAGTGATATAGTCTTTACAGTTTAATGAAAATGCAAATGAGTTAACAGCTTAGATGAATAATACATGTTCCTGTACACTGTATGTACTTAAAAAAAAAATCCCTCAGATATATGAGTTATAAATTTCAGCTCATTTTCACCATTTGGGGTTACAGTATAGCCTTTTTGGGATATAAAAATTGGTTATTATCTCGTACCAGTTAAAAGACCCCATTTATAAACAAAATATTAACATACAATAATTATTGTTAGTAGCTGTTTCAGAATGCCTCACATATTCATTGTATTATTCACATTAGAGAATTTTGAAATAGTCATCACTTCTAGGGTATAAAACCAAGTACAACAAATTCCCATTGCTCCTGTAATATATCTTTTTTCCTGTCAAATTCATAGATCGTTTTTAATTTTTAAACTTCTGCGTTTACTAAGAAAGTAAATAAGGAAAGGCGGTAGTTAAATGGACAAAGAATTTTTAAAAATGTAACTTTGAAAAAAATCTTGACTTAAATACAACAGTTAGCCTTTGCTTTCACATAAGCTTTTGAGGTTTTAAGCTATTACAGTCAGCAGAGAGAGGCATTTTCATTTCTTATTTCAATTTCCTTTATAGAAGCTGCTTTAATTAAGAAAAGTCAATGTCCACCTTCTTTTGGAGATACACATTAATCTCCTCAAACATTCCTTACTCAAAATAACTTATCTTCTTTTAATTTCCCCCTGAAAACAGCTATGTAAATGCTTCAAACAGTAGTACTTAGGTATGCAGCAGTTGCTGCTGCTCATAATCTTATCCCCAGTCCATCCTGTGAGTTAACATGTGTCTTGTTACCTGTATGGACATAACTGCTTCAAGGCAAAGTATGAAACCCACATACCTTACTGAAGATTACAGCCTTGATGGTCATATTTTTTATTACATAGACCTAAGTGCAATTCCTACCACAGCTAATTGGGCCAAAGTTTGATCCCTTCCAAAAAGCTTGGCTTGAAAAAATAAACTACACTTATGAGATTCTCTCCCACTAATCTGAACAGAAAACAAATTAGTTGATTGGCAATGGGTGTTAGAGATGAAAGACTGACTTGAAAGTAGATTTAGGGTTATGGTAAATCAAAGTCAAGTGTACAGAGAAGGGATGAGAGGACAGAAACTATAAGTAAACAGAGGAAGAAAATAAATCAGGAAAAAAGAGTTCATGGGGCATATGAGACATGGTCTGGGTCATGTCCATGGTAGGGGACCCAAGTGGAGACTGCTATGGCTGAGTCCTTAGCATAGCTCAGAGTTCAGCATTAATATCCAGGCTAAGCTTCATTAGAGTTGGCTTCATAAAGTCTCTTCTTTGTGGATTTCTGTTATGTTCTACTTTTATCTTCATGATAAATAACACTTAGCTAAACCTAGCTTCTTTCATCCTTTCTTCCTGGAAACA
The DNA here is from genome assembly GCA_028534135.1 of Potos flavus. NCBI lineage: Eukaryota > Metazoa > Chordata > Mammalia > Carnivora > Procyonidae > Potos > Potos flavus. The sequence goes on along the minus strand of CM052887.1, from coordinate 58,815,900 downwards.
AAAGTATCTAGGACAGACACGTGGCCAATGTGGCATTTTAGCTCAAAGTAAAATGCATCTTTTCAAGCAAATGTGAGACTTTCAAAAAGTCGTCACTTGAAACTTAACATTGTCCATGGTATATAACCTCAGGTGGTGTTTCATTATGTATTTGAACCACAGAATTTTAGGTCTACAAGTGACACTAGATATCATCTATTTTTATGTTATCATTTTAAAGAACAGAAATTTAGAACCCCAACTACCTTTTGTCATTTGCCCAAAGTTTACTGCTCTAAATCAATTTAGTAGAGACTAGAATTCACGAATTCTAACACCTGCTAGAGAGGCAAGAGAGGTGGAGGGAAAGAAGGAAAAAAAGAAAGGAGAGAGAGAAAAAGAAAGGGAGAAAGAGAGAGTGAGAGAGATCATAAATAAGTGATATTAAAAAAATAACCACTTGGAAAATTTATCTGAGTGTCTACCTATTTAATTTGTGTATTTCTTTGTTACCAATAGTACCTATATGGAGATAATACTCTTTTATTCTGATAGGTGAAACAAATAGGACTTTTGACATAGGGTATCAATATTATCATGGTAAAAGAGAGCAGTCTTGTCAAAAAAATAAAATACAATAAAAAGAATATAGACTGTCTTGGATAATGCTTAAAGAGAGTGATTGCTAAAAACTAAACATTAGCAAGATTGTAAAAGTCTCTGTGAATCTTATAAGAAGCACATGTGCATATCAAATATTTTTACACTGAATTATTCATATTATTGTGTATATATAATTAAAGTAGATACCTGTGAATATTAAATCACTTTAAAGCACTTAGTATTGTCCCTACCTCATAGTAAGAGCTCAATCCACATTAAGTGATTTTTTTAAAGAATAGATATTTAAAGAGAGAGACAGAGAAAGGGAGAGAGGGAGACGGTGATTATATCTTTACCCTTTATCATGGTACAATGTTATAGTGGGTCTCCTTTCTCTAAAAGTTTGTTTTTTCTTTATACTTTGTTTATTCACCTTCCAAATTGAATAGTTTTTTCACTAAAGAGCTTGGGTTTTAAACAAATGGATATATTTCATTCCTGATCATACTGGTCTATTGTTTTGCATAAATTGATTGTCAGTTTTTAAGTTTACTCAAGGCAGTTTAAGTAAAAAAGCTAAATATATTGTGATGATAAAGAGACATCACATAGAATCAAAGACAGCAAGTACAGCTGGATACTATCAAAACTAATCAAAATTCAATATCAGAAACCCAGATTATTAATGATAATATTAATATATATAATTATTCTGTGATTTTCACTAGATATGAATAATTATTAACTCTCAGAGGAGCCAATATAGACATACAATTGGAAATTTTCATTTAAGAAGTTAGTCTTTACATTATATATCTATTAAGTATAATTCCCTGTTGGCCAAGTCAATTTCAGAAACATAGTGTTAAATCTTATCAGCAAGTGTATAAAACTAAATACATAGTTCTTTATTTTTTCTCATGAGCCCTAGGGAGGGTTTTCCTAGAATGTACCCTAGGAGGGGAGGAGCGAATTATACACCAGAGAAGATTTTTAGCAGAAGAAATTTAATAAATGGTGCCTTTCTATATATTACATTGTTGTCAGAGAAGAATTTATATTTCAGGGGAAAGCCAAGGTACTTTAATGTAGAAGACTGGGGAACAATAGGTAAGGATGGAAAAGTTCAAATTGAAGACAGCATTTATAAATTAATGGTTGGGCCATGTAAAGTTTTGATGACCCAACATGTAAATCTAGTTGTGAAGTCAATTTATCTAGCTTCGTGGTCCATTCCTATTTGTTATTTATGCTTTTAATTTTGGTTTAGACAGCAGTCATAAGTTTACTAAAAGAAATAAATATAAGAGTCTGGGTTTGCTTTAGGGAATCAAACTGATTTCATACATCTTTTCCTTAAAGTGGATTAGACCTTTTGAAGATAAATATAACTATGGAATAGAAAAGAGATTATTGAAGACCTAATGTGATTAGTCTTATCTTCAAAACAGTTATCGTTCCTTCTGAGGTAATAATGACTTACTTTAGAAGTTCACTGGAAAAAAGAAAATATCTTCTGTAAGTGGTACTCAAAGTTTAGATGTAGCAGTTTTAAGGATGATATGGAAATCATGGGGAAGAATAACCAGAAGAGAGTAAGCAGAACAATAGCTCCTTGGGTTTGAGCTTCAAAAATAAGCTGTAGAGTTTATTTTCCGCATTCCTGAAGATACACACATTTCCTAAAACCACCATCAGGAAAGTTTACTGACCAATCAGCTTACAAATACATGTTTTGTTATTTTCAGGATCTAACTAGATTTCCAGTTAGAAATAATGAGAAAATGGAAAAACTGAAATAATGGAAAAATGGAGAAGTGATGGGAAAAGAGTATCAAGAGAACGGTGAAGTGAAACACAGGTAGAAGTGTTTCATGAATTGTGTTAACTGCTGCTAATAATGAGTCAGACAAACTATAACTTCATAGCACAAAGTCAGCCTCACAATTATATAAGACTTGAAATTCAAAGGTGACTTCAAAGACTACATATCCAGTTCTTAAATACTATGATTCATTTGCCTAGCAATAAAATCCATGTATTCACATAGGGGATTTCAACCCTAGATACACATTACAATGGCTGGGATCTTTTTTTAAATAAAACAAAATAAAAGAAACAAACTACTAGTTCTCAGCCACAGAAGTTCTGATTAAATTTTCCCGGGATGAGATTGAGATTTGCTTTAACATACAAAAAATAGTCCAGTGCCTGGAGTTAGGCCATTGCCATAGGTATGGTCTAAGATTCCCACTGTGAACACAGAGGCCTATAAAGGCCATCTGCTTGCTTGCTTGCTTTTTGTGTTTAACTATGGAGATTACAACACACAGGTGATATTTTTAACCTACTACCAACTATAACCTTTACACAATTTTCACACCTTATAAAGCCATCTCTCTTTTGCTATTTTTACTCTGGTTTGTGGTTCCAGTTATAGAACTTTCTACTGGATGAACCTCCCCTAAATTTCATCTTGTTGGAATTAAATCATCAAATGGAAATGAATACAATTGCATTCCTTAACTTCTAAGCAGCTTAATATACATCGCCTCATTTGAACTTCATAACAACATGACTCACAAGTTAATTGCCTTTTTGCTATATATATTATTTCATTTACCCTCATTACTGTTTTATCATTTTCCCTATTACAGATTTGAATATTCTTTAATAATTCAGCAAATATGCATGACAGTCACTATATCTGATATCGTCAATGAAAAGATCAACATCAAGAACAAGGCTCACTGCATGATCCCACGGAATATAGTGTGTGCATGCAAATATATAAATATATATATATAGGCCAATATAAGAAGAGCGAAACATAACCTGTAAGTACATGTGTCACACTGTCAACAACAGCCATCTGTAGAAATGAGAGAGATTTTTACTTCCTATTTTCGTATTTCTATAATGTTTTTAACTTTGTTTTTTAAATCAAACAAAAGTATAAAAGGTGTTTTTTTAAAAACTAGGAAAAAGGAAGTGTATGGTAGGACCAACTTCTTCATTGAGTAGAGCAGGCACAGTACCTACAGCCTATAATACTTGTAAAATCCATAAAAACATCTTCATTCATTTGTAAATCAGAAGAAAAAATAAACTTTTATGTAAAAAAAAGGTTAGTATATAATATTAATATATTCATCTTTATACCACAACAGTCATAAAATATGAATTTTGATATTTTTATGGAAGAAAGGGCCCATAAAAGTCATAATTCAGTCCGGGGTATGGGCTACTCTTAGAGTAGGAAAATGCTGTGATGCTGTTACCTGTCATATATGCTATCAGGCATTCCATCCTAGAAGTCACAGTATACAAAGCCTCCAGAGAAGTTAAGATGCTCTTATCACATGGCTTATTGAATGAATTTCAAATATACAGCAAACAATGTAAGTTAACAGAGTTATGGCAGTGGACCAGTGAGATAGATCATACTACTCAATCCCTTCCTGTTCCTCCTTCCTTTTCTACCATTTGCTCTCCTGCATCAGCCTTCCCCACTGTAATATGGCTATAAGGACAAGAGTTGAATGTAGTCAAAATGGCTTAGTTGAAGGAAGGTGTCTAGAAATAACACACATGCTTATTTTATGGAAAAGATACAGAGGATAGACTCCTGGCCAGGAGTTATAGCTCATATACCTTGCTATGTATGACTTGTTTCTACATGTCTCTGAAAGAGGCTATATGGGGCCCCTGGGTGACACAAACGGATATTTCACTTAAAGGTGATATAACTGTCATAAAATTTGGTGCTTCTTGAATATGTAATACTTGTTCATTCTATCTCCTCCTATGTCAGCACACAAATGATCTATTTATCTGTTATCTAACATGTTTCAGAAGCTTCTTGCTTACCATCTATATTTTATTTTACTATCTTCTATTGTTCATTTCTCTTGTTCTCCATAATACAATGGACTATTCTTAAATGAAATCACAAACGCAAACACATCACAGCTCACAAAAATAATTATTAGACTATCATCTCCTTGTAAACCCTAATGAAGTGAAAGATATTGGCAATATTCATCAATTGCTCTAACATCATTGAGATAGAGAAATTATTTACTTCTAGATATAAGTATGAAACATTATCTATGAAGTGGTTTTGCTAAAACTTTACACCTGGTTTTGATCGAACTTCTAAGTCCACCCCCCAGTTCACAGAGAAAGAGGAGATAACAGACAGAAACATGTTAATAGATATGTAGGAATGTAATCAGCAAAATCCAGATTAAAACTTCCGAAGGATATGCCATCTGGTTTCTTCAGTAAAAAAAAAAACGCAGGAAAAAAAAAAACAAAAAAAAAAACGCAGGAGTGCCTGGGTGGCTCAGTCGGTTAAGCATCTGCCTTTGGCTCAGGTCATGATCCCAGGGTTCTGGCATGGAGACCCACATTGGGTGAGCAGGGAGCCTGCTTCTCCCTCTCCCACACCCCCAGCTTGTGCACTCACACTCTCTCTGTCAAATAAATAAATAAAATCTTTAAAAAAAAATAAAAAATAAATAAATGCAAAAGAAAAACAGGTACAGCAGAAGAACACCTTTTAAAGAAACTTAAGAAACATATCGACCACTCTCAATTTATGAATGAAATTGTATAGTTTTCAAAATTTGTCTCAAAGTGTTTTTGGGGAAGTAGGAGCTGAGGGTATCAATAAAATAAGATTGACCATAAGTAGGTAATATTTGAAGCTGGACATGAAGATATTATATTATTTTCTCTCCTTATGTATATCATTGGCATTTTCCATAATAGCAAAGAAAAAAAAAAGATTAGAACCATATTGCATTTTTTCTCTGTCCTGAGCAAATTTCAATTAGGAGAGAAACAAAAATAGACAATTTGACAATTTAGAAAAATAATTTAAAAGAATAGGACTAAAATCAGCGTGAAGTCATAAATTTATATCCTAATATGGTTTTCTTATATAAGAGAGAGAAAAGACATGAGTTATTTATTCATTTTCAGAAGTAAAATGAGGAAAAAAAATAGTATTGAAAGGAGAACAGAAAAAAATTACCTAGTAAAGGTAATAGAAAAAACACTTTAATTAGGTTACACAAAGATAAAGTTATCAATGCCTACGTTCAAGGAAAAAAACCCAAACAATTAGACCCTTGAGAGAAGACTAATAAAAATAAAAAAAAACAGAAATAATGATAATTAGAATGAGAAGGAAACATAGTAAAAATAAATACAGCAAGTAAAATTTATAAGAAAAAAAATTTTAATTGCATATTAATACATTTGAAACTAACAAGGGACTCATTAATATTTCTGAAACAAATCATCTATAATCACATCTAATGTATACCAAAAATGAAAGTCTAGATCTATTTTAGGAAGTTTATTAATATTTTACATTAACATACCAATAAAAGCTATAAAGGAATAAGGGACTTCTTGTAAAGACACTCTTTTAAAAAGGAGGAAAAGAGGACTATTCCCTGAAGATAATTCTGACTTTCTATTTCAAATTAACGACTAGATTTTGTTTCCTTGACAGTTGTTGGTTTTCTATCTTATTCTCTGTCTCCACTGTTATAGTACTACTTAAATTTATTTGTTCTCTGAAAAAATTTTTACATTAATAATTATTACTTTTCAGCTTCATTCTCTCTATATTTATTACTAACATTATTCAACAAAGAGAAGATATTGAAGTTTCTTCCAATTTCCGTCAGAATCAAATCTATGCCTTTTATTTTTATTTATTTATTTTTTTTAAGATTTTATTTATTTATTTGACACAGAGAGAGAGAGATCACAAGTAGTCAGAGAGGCAGGCAGAGAGAGAGGGGGAAGCAGGCTCCCTGCTGAGCAGAGAGCCTGATGCGGGGCTGGATCCCAGGACCCTGAGATCATGACCTGAGCTGAAGGCAGAGGCTTTAACCCACTGAGCCACCCAGGCGCCTCTATGCCTTTTAGAATGAATAAATTCACTCTAAATTTATGCATCAAATATTTGAGTATCTATTATGTCCCTGGCCCTTCATTCATCTGGTTCTACTTCTCAATTCTATATTTACAACAGCAAAAACAAAGCAAAGCAAACACAAACAAACAAAACTTAAAAAAATAGAAACCTCGAGGCCATAAATAGGTGGATTGTGTTCTCACCCCTTCCAACCCTTATCCTATTTTATTGTTTTCTTTATAGCTCTTATAATCACTTGATGTATACTGTATCAGTATTAGTTTATTGGCTATCTTGATTTATAGATAATAAGCTCTACAAAGTAAAGGCCTACAAAGTTTATGACCTTTAATGAGGAATTCCTGGGACACCAAAAATACCTGGCACATAAAAGTGCTCAATTAATACTTGAAGAATTTCAATAGATAAGTAAACCATGATATATCAAAAAGTCCATGGGACATTATGTTAATAAAAACAATAATTACAGAATATCCAAAAATAATTTAATTATGCTTCCAAAATATTTATATGAAATATTTAAGTATTATTTAAAAATTTATAGTAACAGCACAAAAAACTGGATAAAACAGCTGAAAGGAAAAATGTCACAACATTCTTATTACCAATGTTAACATGTTAATAATATTCTTATATCAGTGATTTAAAAATGTGACATTCCTTCTGCTATCTATTTTTAAAATTTCCCGTGAGATTTAGGAACTGTTTATAATACGAAAAATCAAAGAATATACGACATATTTGAAATAATTATACTTCTGCTTTCATTTCATAATTATACACTGCTTCTCTTTAGGTGGAATACTTCCTGGTTGTTTATTCTCATATAAGGTCTAGAGATAAGGCAGGTTTTATACAACATGTGAGCAATAAAAGAAACCAAAGAACATGAATGCAGTAAATATTTACAATGAAGCCTAAACAACTTCATGTCTCAGCGTAGATAAACATTAAATAGTATCCAAAAACTAGGGTTAGTGTTTTAATCTCTTATGCCATCCAGAAGTTTGCTCTATTAAGGATGATGAAGAGCACTGCTTTAATTTCAATTTAAATCATAGATTTATGATTCTCTTAGAGGAAAAAATAATTCTCTAAAGAGAAAAATGCTTTAATATAAAGTTATAGTGACAGCACATTTATGTAAAAATACATTGTACTGATTTTGATATAAATCCTAAATTTAAGATTGCTCAAAATCTGAGTTAGCTGAAAATTATCCATATTTGGTCCACTGTATAGAATTTCAGAGAAAACATTATTGAAAATAAAATCCCACCCATTCTAAATATAGTTCTTTTAAGGGAAATCTAGAAGTTACAATTTTGACAAAAATATATGTAACTAAATATACTCCTCACAACAGGTAATTTGGTTCTTTTTGTCCTGACTTGTTATACTATTACTGACACATAGTATAAAATTATATTAGTGACTTTTTCACTTACTCATGCATTCCTTTCTCAAACTTTTCTAAACACTATCTCTTGCCTGGCCTGTGGACATTTTAGGAAAGGTGGACTGGAAAGGTTTCTCTGAGAGGGTTGCGTCTGAACAGAGACCTGAACGAGATCCTAATAATATGCTGTTATGTTTAAGTGAATTATTTAATTTCCTTTCAATTCACAATAATCATAAACTTTTAGAAGTATAATCGACTATAAATATCTAGTACAATTCCCTCATCTGATACACTTTAATGAAACCCAAGATTTTATACAACTAAGCAAGAAGCTAAACGATGATTAAGAAAACTGACAATTTTAAAAATGCTAAAAATTTTTTCCAATAATTAATTCTTATCTACATTGAATGTTGCTTGAAAGGATACAGCAATTGTTATATTTCTTTGTATCCTACATACAACATGGTCCTGACACATTACACTATAATAATTAAAATCATAGATTTTAAAGTCAAAGAAATGGGTTTAAATTCAACTTTTGCCCCTTATTAGACATATAACATATAATAAATAAGTTAATTATTTAAATAATTCCAAAATTCAGTTTCTTCATCCAAAAAATAGGGATTAAAACTCATAGCAGTTTGTTTCTTGTGAGATTTATTGTAATAATGTTCCTACAAGTATTTACTACTGTTTAGTAAATAACTTCTATTATTTAGTAAATATTCAATGAAAAACTTAATAAGGGATTATCGCTAGAAGATCTAAATTATATAGCTTATGTATATTATTTTAAAATAATATAATCTTACTTATATTTACACCTATAATCTTATTTATGATTGTTACAGATAATATTTATAAATTATAAATATTATTCTAATAACATACTAGGTTTTTCATTATGAGAATGACATTAACATTTATTTTAAAATAAGATCAGGATATAAATACATGGCATATATTTAAGACTTTGTTACAAGATTTTAACTTGAAATACGATACCTATGAATGTATTAGAGTTATAATCTATGGATTAAAAACAAGAATAAGGCAACTTTTGATGTGATATATGGACAATAAAAGACATAAAACAAGATACAAATCTTTAATGTGATTTTTCTACTCAAGAGCCCCAGGGCACTTCTTACTACAGCCATCATCTCTGCTGTTTCTTCTTATTTTGGCATCTGAAAATCCTTCCACAATGATATTCAAAGATGAGCCTTAACTACCTAGATCTCAAATAGCAAGAGCTATTTATTCTTAGGAACAGCTCAGAATTATTATAATAAATTATATTTCGATCATGTAGCATTTGATGTCCACTTCTCTCTTTGGCAAAATGGGAAATCTTAAATATTTCTTTTCTTAATAAATACAACAGATACATGAATTAAAATTGAGAAAAAATATATCAATTTTTTTCTCTAACTGGAAATCACAATGGGCCAAAAGTAATTATATGTTTTATAAATGACTAAGACACTGGAATTTAAAGATGGATCAATAGCAGTTCCTTTGGTAAAAGACTAGTGCTTACTGAAGGGAATTTTCTTTCAATGTGAGGTATTTCTCACTGAGCATGACATTCTGCGTTGACCCCACTTGAAATATTTTTTTCATCTCTTTTTTACCAGAAAGAAAACCTTATTTGTTTAAGAAAAGGACTACAGCAATTGCACTACTAGGTATTTACCCCAAAGATACAAATGTAGTGATCTAAAGAGGCACCTGCACCCCAATATTCATAGCGGCAATGTCCATAATAGTCAAACTATGGAGAGAGCCCAGATGTCCATCGAGAGATGAATGGATAAAGATGTAGTGGGTATATATAATGGATTATTACTCAGCCATCAGAAAGGATGAATACTTACCATTTACATCACTGTGGATGGAACTGAAGGGTATTATGCTGAGCAAAATATGTCAATCAGAGAAAGACAATTATCATATAGTTTCACTTGTATGTGGAATATAAGAAACAGAACAGAGGATCATAGAGGAAGGGAGGGAAAACTGAATGAGAAGTCATCAGAGAGGGAGAAAAAAGATGAGAGATTCTTAACTATAGGAAACAAACTAAGGGTTGCTGGAGGGCAAGTGGGTGGAAGGGATGGGGTAATCGGGTGATGGGCATTAAGGAGGGCACGTGATGTGATGAGCACTGGGTGTTATACGCAAGTGATGAATTACTGAATACTACATCGGAAACTAAGTATGTACTATATGTTGACTAACTGAATTTAAATTAAAAAAAAATAAAGGAAATGACTACAGAAAAGCTCTGATATTAAAGTAGAAATAGAAAGCTCTAGAGGCATTTTTACTTTAAAAAATATACTTCCTTTTTTGAGTTATAGATACCTAACTAATCTTCAATTTCATAAGCAAATTCAGCATGATTTTTTATACTAACCATTTAACTTAACAAGATATTTGAAACTAATCTGGCTCTTCTGAGCAACACTCTTCCCTTCCACTCATAATTACTGTAATGTTTGTCTTCAGTATAACTGACACATTTAGCTGCAGAATATTGCAACTACATAGATAGATAGATAGATACCTAGAAAATAAGGCCTGCAAAATCTAAATATTTAAGTTAAATTATAAAAGCTTCAATGACTCTTTTGATGCTAAATATACCTTAAATATACTGCTTAAGCTAATTATTATCATTTCCAATTTCAACAACTTCTCTACTTTAGAAGCTGTTTATCTTTACCATAGAATAAATACACAACCACTTCTCTCCTTTTTTGACTTAAAGAGCTGCCCTCCCATGACCAAAAAAAAAAAAACCTTTAAATTTAAAACAAATGCCCTAAATATAAGCTGTTAAACAAGCCCCAGCCTCTATCCAAATGCAACCAAGTTATGTATTCACATATTCTCAAAGTGATCTCATTCAGCTCTATTTTTCTAAGAATGTACTCTCCCTATTTTATACAAATAGTTTTGTGATGGCCAAAATTGTAACCTTCTAACACATCTGACTTAAATTACTTAAATTTATTACTTACTGCTTTAAATTAAAAATAGATCGGATAAAAAAAAATAGATTGATGGTATGATTTTTTTAAAAGAAATAGCATTTTACAATTTACAGCCATTTAAAAATATTTTACCCAAACAATTATTAAGTACGAAGCCAACTTCAGCAGGGAAAGTGATTAGAGATCTTTTTTTCCTAAAGGAGGTTTTATGATGCTAATCACCTACTGATGAAGGTAAACTAGCTTCCTGGAGACTGCAGCAAAAGCTTTTCCCTCTATTTTTTATTTTAGTGATGCTATAGTCCATATCTGCAAACAATCCCACTCACAAATAGGTTCATGTGACTCATAAGGGTCATGCAGAACTTCTAATAAATTTTGGGAGAAAAAAATTAAAGTCATTCAAAGCCAATTGTAGTCCCATCTGTCCTTGAAAGTGAGTTAAGTTTATATAGATGGCAAGTTCATGTTTAACTGAAATTATAGATCAAACCATAAGAAAACATTTGTGTGATATTATGGCCCTGTTTTGAATGAGATGATTTGTTCATTCTTTTTTGCCAAGGTCAAAACTGAAAATCAATACTTTTGAAAGCATACATCTTCTATCTTGAAGTAAGATTTAAAGACATGCTTATAGCTGACAATAGTCATACAGATGCCTGACCAAAATTAGCATTCAATTAAACATTTCTTTCTTTCTAAATGTATTATAAAAATGCAAAAACTGAAAGACAAAACAGCACACATTAGTCTAAATAAATAAGGAAATTAATATTTTATACCTAATTTTAAAAATTCTAATATTACAGAATTTCTAGGCTTCTCCAGCTATGGAGTCCCTTATTTCAACAGCCCATGAGTCAAGTAATTTCAAAATTTTAAAAACTTTCTAGTTAAAATTCACTTTTGATGTTTCAACATACATTTTTCCAATAATGGGAGTAAAACTATATTCACAGTAAGCTAAAGAAGGAAAATCTGGTTAACTATGAGACTACTCTGCCTTTCAAATCACCTGTTCTCACATCCCTACACTGTGACACATGAATTCTAATTGTCTCTGCCATTCTCCTGATTTCAGAGGTTCAAGGAATAGTGGTAAGAATATAACTGATTCTTTCCCAGATTTATTTGGAAACCAAGAAGCAGTTATATATAGAAGATATATATCTACATTTATCCATATCTATATCTAGATCTACATTCTTCATTAACATTCCTAATATGACAACTCCTTCAGGATAGATCTTTTCAAGATAGATCTCTTCCTCTCTTGTGCCCATCTAATATTTACACTCTGGTTTCCAAAATAATCTCTACAAGCAAAAATCTCACCTTCTCATGGAATGAGGCCACAGGACATTCACATTTGAAAGCATCATAGAAAACTTTTTAAAAGATACACACATATTGAAGTTTTATAAAAAGAAGTAACTTTTTTTTTAAGATTTTATTTATTTATTTGAGAGAGAGAGTGAGAGAGAGCAAGAGCATGAGAGGGGAGAAGGTCAGAGGGAGAAGCACACTCCACAGAGCTGGGAGCCCAACGTGGGACTTGATCCTCGGACTCCGGGATCATGACCTGAGCCAAAGGCAGTTGCTTCACCAACTGAGCCACCCAGGCGCCCAAAAGAAATTATTTTCTAATTGGCTTCTTTCACTGCACTTACGGAATGAAGTTATTTACAGTCCATTTTATAGAGGATGTATATGTGGTGGATGCTGAAGAAAGAATTTTAGAACTGCTAATTACTCAAATATCCTTTCCTTTGTGGCTTCCTCACATCATATGAAAATTGTCAACCTATAGTTAAGGAAATCTAGAAAATTAACATATTTCAGGGCTTGCTAGGCTCTCTACTCACTTATTCGTTTAGTGGTTCTCAACTCTGACTTCATATTAGAATCACCTTGGAGAATTTTTAAAATACTGATGCCTGGGCCCTACACTTACGAGATTCAGCTCAATTATTCTTGCATGAGGCCCAAACTTCAGTGTTCTGAAAAACTTAAATTACTCTAATGTACAGCCAGAGTTGACTGGTTTAAGTAATGTAGTTAGAAGAAATCAATAAAATATCAGAAATAATATGAATAATTTATATATACATACACATTGATTATCTTATACTATACTAAACTATACAATACATATGTTCATTCAACATAGGGTCCACTCAGGGTATTCTTGGGAACATGAGACTAACACTACAATACAGAATTTACTAGAGGCACATTACTTTAGTCTATGATTCAGTCTCAAAATAAAATACAGCTTGCTGTTATTTTCTGTGGCAGTAACCCAGAATTAGCATTGATTAAAACTGTACCCACATGGCCAGAAAATAAACTGAAATGTCTCATTAGTTCAAAGGATATTTCAAATTGTTTTATTTTATTTTATTTTATTTATTTATTTATTTAGGGTTTTTTTTTTCTAAGTCCTCAGTCAGCTGCTCACCTCCACAAGTTACATTGTTTTGACAGTAAAGAGTGAATGAACAGAACTCTTGCATTGAAAAAACTCATTGTAGAATCATCAATATGAAACATTGGTATGCTTCCAATTGCATGAATTTGGGATAGTAAAACAATAAGTGCTTTCATCTTTTAAGTGAAATTCAGACAGGAAGACTATCATTCTTCACTTTATTTCTAAAGTAGGTATTTATATACCATCAAAACTGAAGTGTGTAATATGTTTCTATTTTGTAGTGTTTTTAGAAGAAGGAGAGCCAAAAAATAAATAAAAATAAAAAAATATAATAAAATAAGGAAAGCCACACTTAACAGTTATGTCTTCTAAATAGGCAATATTGAAAACTTAACACTTAAGGACCTATTCAGTCATCTGGACACTCTTTTCAAATAAAAGACCTTTCAGAGCTGTATCTTTTCCAGTGACTTTCTCAACCCGGGTGGCTGATAAATAATGGGAGCACAGTAGATGTCTCCGGAAGACAAGAGTGTCAAAGGTGGAAACTATCACACAAATAGTTGTTAGAATCTGAAAAGGTCACAGTTGTGGCAAATACAAGAGGGAATACAATATAACAAGGACCTGAAGTCAGTAAATTAATAGCTAAGAAAGAGAAAGAGGTCACAGTCACCTAGATCTTGACTTAAAGCAGAAGTTAAAATTTTGAAGAAGCACATAAATGATTGTAATTTACCTTTCTCTTTTTGATAGCAGAGTGTTACTCTTAGAAACTTAAAGCATCTTAATTTGAGGAAGAGATGGATTAGGAAAAATTAGAATAGTAGTCATTTTTAATTTGCAATTAGCAGTTTTGTCAAAAGGTTTCCAATTTTCTAAGCTCTCTCCATAGGCTTTAAAGATTCTTACTAAAAGAACACAATAAAATTAGTATATTTGCAATATCATCATCAAGAATCAAAGGCCTTGGGGAAGAAATTTGCGGAATGGCATTGGGGCTACAATGACTCTTCAGGCAAAAATAAAACAAAAGCATAGAGGTAGAGAGGAAGTGGACAAGATATGTAGATAAAAGCCAATAAGATATTTTACACACAAGCGCGCATGCGCAGAATGTCAGCTGTCTGCCATCATGAGAAGTCACAAGTGTGAGTAGCAAATGACAGCAAATGACAATGTAGCTCAGGGAGGCAAGGGATGCCCATATATACAGAGGTTCTGCTCTCTAGCTATGAAGACCACTCACATAGCTAAGACCCTAATAACACAAATACTTATACATTTATCAGGGATTTGCTAAATTAATTACAAAGAACAGAAACCTGATAGGCAGTGATGATATAGCAGTTAAGGAAAAAAATGTCATGATCTCTACCCTAATGAAGTTTAAAGACCCTCAAAGACCTTAAAAACATTCCATAATTTAAAAACGAAAACAAGCAAACCCCTTCCATCCTAAGTGTAGGAGAACATCCACATATTACAATTTTGGTGGCATAGAAGTAGTTGCACAGAGTGATCTTAGAAAGTGACTGAAGTTACAGAGTACATAAGCATGTAGAGACTGGGCATACTGAGATTTTAAATAATACTGTAAATATGACCTCTTCTTATCCCAGCAAGGTAAAGCTCAGATTACATTTGTTATGTATAATAGTGGTATTAGGGAGAAAACAATGGAATGTATGGCATCAATAAGGATTATAAGACACTCGAAGGAAGGGGATGGTAAACCTTTATGGAATCTACAAATATTCTGGTTGTTTCTTGGAAAGGAGGCAAGGCAGGGATTTTAAATAATCAGTCAAAAAATTTAAAAAGAAATTAGAAAGGCAAGAGGAAAACAGAGCAATAGAGGCAGAAAAAGATAAAGTCTTTGAGACAGAAGGCTAGAGAACTCATTTGTGAGAAGTGTGTGCCTGGAGTGCAGCAAAGGCAATCCAAGATGTTACAGATCAACTCAGAACTTGAGTTCTAAATCTAAGGGAAAAAGAATGAAGGAAGCTTTATAGGCCGAATCCATAATTGCCAGAAATGCCTATATTCACTGACTGCCTTCTACTACTAGAAAACTACTCTGGTTCAGTAAAAGTCAACAGAACCAAGTTTTTGTCCTGAAGCCAAGAAGGACTCGTTCAGATAGATAAGGATTTACTTTCCCTATGGAATGATGAAAAAATAATTTATCATGTTTATGGGTGGAATCAGGAAAAAATTAATATATATAAAACTGTGTACTACTGGGGCGCCTGGGTGGCTCAGTGGGTTAAAGCCTCTGCCTTCGGCTCAGGTCATGATCTCAGGGTCCTGTGATCGAGCCCCGCATCAGGCTCTCTGCTCAGCAGGGAGCCTGCTTCCCCCTCTGCCTCTGCCTGCCTCTCTGCCTACTTGTGATCTCAATCTCTCTGTCAAATAAATAAATACAATCTTTAAAAAAAAAAACAAAAAACAAAAAAAAAAACTGTGCACTACTTAGAATTTGTGACATGCTAAAAATAGAGCCTAATAGGGAAATTAAATCTCAAAAGTGTTTAAAAATAAAACTGTGTCTATTTTATACTACATGTTTTTCCTACTTTAAGAAAAACAGTTGTGGGAATGCCTGGGTAGCTCAGTCAGTTAAGCATCTGCCTTCGGCTCAGGTCATGATCCCAGGGCTCTGGGACTGAGTCCCACATTGGGGTCCTTGTTCAGCAGGGAGCCTGCTCCTCCCTCTGCCTGCTGCTCCCCCTGCTTAGTCTCTCTCTCTCTCTCTCTCTCTCTGGCAAAATGAATAAATAATATCTTTTAAAAAATAAAAAATTTAAATTTTTTTTTAAAAAAGAAAAGCAGTTGTATACAGTAGCAGAGTCATTATGAAGACATTGGAAGTTTTTTGTATAGGAGTGATTCATCTATATGTTCCTCATTCCTTTTATAGTCATTAAAATATTTTCCAAATCATTTAACAAATGTGGATACACATTTTCACATGTATGAATACTTATAGATGTATACTGAATGTAAAAACAAAACAAAAGAGAGGAACCAAGTATTTAAAATGATTTAGTTCATGACTGATATGTATGTATGTATGTATACACAAACTAAAATTGTCTCAAAGGTCTTCATTCATTAATGTGTCCTTTTTCTGTAAGAAAAAGGCCCCTTTTGAGGTAGGATGGTTTCAAACACAGTTGCATATTCTACTTGGTTCACAAGGATTAAATCAAAACAGCATATGCTATTAATAGTACCTTCGATTTGCTAATCCCTTGCCCTGGACTGAACCAAATATGGCTTATGAAAATTATAGGAGAAAGTATCCAAAGACTTTTTTTCATCAGCTAAAATATGGGCAATGAAAACTAAATATGTGATCTTGTCATCCTCAATAAAGTAACTTTTTCAAATTCACTTAGATATTGCATTTACAATAGAATACAAAATTTATATGTATTCAAAATTATATGTATTCACAAAGAAAATAATAGAAAACAAGTGCTCATCAGGCATAACTGCTTTTATGTGTTGTCCTTCATTCAGAATGATAAGCCAACATCGGAAAGTCAGTATTAGCCAACATCAGCTTTTGAGGCATTTTGGTAACCAATTTTCTGGTCATTAACTCAGACCCATTGTGTTAATCATAATCAGCCACAGACATAATAATAAAAATGACTACAAGTAAAGAGGTCTCTGTTTTTTTTCAACCCAACTTTAATAATCTCCATTTCTTTTTAAGAAAAAAAATGCATTGCTTCAATCAGGGAGAATTTTACTTTAGTTCAATGGAATTTTTTTTTTTCCAGATTCTTGTGCTAATCCATAGCTTTATACTTTCATTCAGTGAGAGACTTTTTAAGACCATGATTCCAAATTTTTCAAAACATTATTTGAGAATGGCTTCAATTTTCAGACTTTGTTACGTCCCAGAGGCAGAAACTCAAATAGTCCCAAACACAATATGAAATGAAAATTGGCCAAGCAAATTCAATGCCAAAGATGCTGAGCAAAATTGCGGTCCAGAAAAGAGGTGAGTTTGCTAGGGGGTGAACAAAAGATGGGAAGAATGAGTTCTTATTTGCCTTAACAATTCATTCCTCTAGCCAGAGAAAGTGCATACTGCCCACCGGAGTATTGGGAATTATTTACTAGCTCTATCAGGCTGGTTTTACAGAAACGGCATCATTAAGGGAAAAAATGAAATTTGGACTATAGTAAAAATTTACTTTGGTAATTTAAATGAAATGATACCACAGTTCACTCTAAAAAAAAGTAATATTGTTGTCTTTTATTTCTATTCAGCATCAAAAGACAATGTGAAAAGTAAAAACACATGAATATAAAATAATTCTGTTCACTAATTTACCACCTACAACAAAGTCTGGTTTATCTATTTTGTTCTTGTTTGGTTTTGTTGTCCATTTCACTAAATTACTACTCAATGTAGGCTTGAATGCATCAAATGAAACAATCCCATTCTCAGAATATAAAAATAGTATGTTAATTAATTGCCAATTAATGCCCATAACAAATTGAAATTATGTGTAAAGATAAATTCATTTCCTTTATAATGCTGGTTACTGTCTCCAAGAAATAGAAACAAACAAATTAAGTAGATATAAAATAAAGCTCCAAACCAACCTTTATTTACATAGTTTTGAGATCATTCTTCATAATTAATGAATTTTAAACCTTATATTTTCTTAAACTATATGTTTACCTTCACCCGCACACAGCCAAGCTGTTTTCTTCTTTTACCCTCATGTGTCACTGTTGGATATGTGATAATAAATGAGGCTTCCTCTTAAATTTGTTATCTTTTTCGTAGAGAGTCATTAAAGCCTCTAGTGCATAACTATTTTTTCCGTACCCTCATATTTACATTGCACTTTATTCCCTCATTTAACCATAAATTTCTAAAACAGAGACTGTTGTAATTGCTTAGGTCAAATAAGAAACATGCACTCAAGTCTCACAGGACATTTACAGTGAATAGTCAAAGTTGATGTGAACCACCAAAAATTTTAGAAAGCTAAATATCATCCTTTAAATGTAAGGAAGATATATCAACCTATTATATTATTTAATCAAATTCATTAATTAAATCATCAGAAGCAGCTTAAGTAGTGAAACAAAATATAGTGATAGTACATTAATAAAAATCACGACACAATTTAAATCTTTATCTCTAAGTATAATTTAAGTATCGATTCTGTCTAATCATTCTTTATTTCTTTTGTATTAATACTCTGCCTTGGATTTTCATTACTATGTTAAATAAAAGCGGTAAGAGTGGACATCATTCATTTCTTCCTGATTTGGGGGGGAAGCATTCAGTGTTTCACTGTTAAGTACGACGTAAACCAAAAGTTTTTTAGACAGGTTTTTTATGACATTGAAGAAAGTTCCTTTTATTCCATATTTGCTGGAAGTTCTTGATGGGAATCAATTTGGGTTTTGTCAAATGATTCTTCTGCATTGATAAAACCATGAGATTTTTCTCTTTTAGTCTGTTAACAATGGTGCATTACATTCATGGATTTTTTGAATATTGAAAACAACACTGTATTACTGGAATTAACTCCATTTTGTTGTGATATAGATGTTTTCATATGCTGCTGGATAAGATTTTCTATTATTTTACTGAGGATTTTTACATCTACACTCATGAGAATGTATTTCTCATTTGTAGTTTTCTTCTACCATCTTTGGTTTTGGTATCAAAGTACCATTGGCCTCATAAAATTAGTTGGAAGTACTATTCTTCATTTTTCTGAAAATAGATGGATAACTTTTGTGTTCATTCTTATTTAAATAAGAAACCCACTTGGAGGGGTGCCTGGGTGGCTCAGTGGGTTAAGCCTCTGCCTTCAGCTCAGGTCATGATCTCAGGGTCCTGGGATCGAGCCCCAGGTCGGGCTCTCTGCTCGGCGGGGAGCCTGCTTCTCCCTCTTTCTCTGCCTGCCTCTCTGCCTACTTGTGATCTCTCTCTCTGTGTCAAATAAATAAAATCAAAAAAAAAAAAAAAAAAAAAAAGAAACCCACTTGGGTGAAACCCAGTGACACCATCTGGGCCTGGAAGTTTCTTTTTCAGAACTTTTTAAAAAAATTATGGATCTATAGAAGTTATCTACGTCATTTTGAGTTACTTTTGGTAGTTTTTTCCCCTAAAGATTTGGTCTCTTGCATCTAAGCTGTTAAATTTATGTGTGTAGAGTTGTTCATACTATTCCCTTATTATCCTTCCAACATCTCAGGGCTTGTGGTAATATATTCTTTTATTCCTCATATTGGTAATATGTATCTTCTTTTTCACTTTGTCAATTTTGTTAACAGTTTATAAATTTTATTTTTTTAGTGAACTAGCTTTTAATTTCATTGATTTTATTTTTTATTTTATATTTCATTCATCTCTGCTCTTATTTCCTTCCTTTAACTTGTTTTGGAGTTATTTTGCTTTCACTTTCTTGAGGTTAAAACTGAGATTATTGTTTTGAGAGAATCTCACTCTTTAAAATGAGGTTTTGGTGCTATAAATTTCTCTTTAAGCACTGCTTTGGTGCATCCCACAAGTTTTCATATGTTGTCTTTTTGTTTTTATATAATTCAGTGTTGGTGGTGGTTTATTTTCCATTAGATTGACTCTTTTATTCAGGAATTATATAACAGTACATCATTTAATTTCCACGTTGGAATATTTACCTGATGTCTTTCTGTTATTAATTTCTAGTTTGACTCCATTAGGGAAAGAGAACATACTATGTATGGTATATTAATTATTTTAAACATGTTGATGTTTATTTTATAACCAAGGATAAGGCCTGTTGGTGAGTGTTCCATAAGTATATGACAAGAATACATATTCTATAAATATTTGATGGAGTGTGCTATAAATGTCAACGAGATCCTGTTGCTGTTATACCCTTGCTAATTTTCCAGTTGGTCATTTCTGTTTTGAAAGAAGGCCCCTGAGGATCCCCACTAAAATTGTAGATTTGTCCATTTTCCTTTGAGTTCTATCGATTGTTGTTTAATATATTTGGAAATTCTGTTGTTTGGTGCAGACACATTTATAATTATTACATCCTCTTAAACTTAGTGAATTGATCCTTGTGTCATTATGTAGCATTTCTACCTATTTCTAGTAATTTTCCTTCTTCTGAAATCTATATGATCTGATAGTAATATACTCATTCTAGCTTTCTTTTGTGTGACTGGTGTTTGCATGATATATTTTTTCATCTCTTTACTTTTAGCTTACCTTTGTGTTTATTTCCGAAATGAGTTTCCTGTAAAAAATATAGCTAGGTCATATTTTTTAATCTATTCTACCAGTTGGTATCTTTCTGTATTTAGACTATTTATATTTACATTTAATATAATTATTGATATGTTAGGAATTAAATATACCATTTTATTATTTGTTTTCCATTTATACACTTTGTTTGTTCTGTTTTTCTTTTCCTGCCTTCCTATAAGTTACTTGATCCTTTTTAATGTTTCCCAAAATACATAGTATTTTGAGTATATATCATTTTTTTTGTGATAGTTCTAAATATGTAACACTGTTAACTTATCTTGATATTTTAGCATTTCAAGTGAAATGTAGGAAATTTAGCAGCATTTAGATCCTTTTACCCTCTTTATAATTAGTCGTCATAAATCTATCATTTACATGCATTGATGACCCTGTCAAAAAGATAATACAGTAATTCTGCTTTTAAGCAGCTAATATAATTTTGAAAACTCAGATGTTAAAAAATATCTTTATATTTACCTACATCTTTCCCTATATCATTGTTATTTCTCTAGTTTGGGTATTTCAAGTTTCTTTCTTTTGTCATTTCCTTTTTTGCTGAAGAACTTTCTTTAACCACTCTTTTGGTAGTTTGCTTTATTATTTCCAAGGAATTGGTCCATTGTGTCTAAGCTGTCAAATTTATGTGTGCAGAGCTATTTGCAGTATTCCCTTATTATCCTTCTAATGTCTTCAGGATCTGTAGTAATAGTTCCCCTTTTATAGCAGGACTGCTAGTGACTAATTCTCTTCATCTAAGAATGCCATTGTTTCTGAAGGATATTTTTGCTCTATAAAAAATTGTAGGGGAACTTTTCCTTTCAGTAATAGAAAATTTTTGTGCTGCTTCATCTGGTTTCATGGTTTCTGGAGAGAAATCTGCTGTCATTTGGATTATGTTTCCTTAAAGGTAATGTTTTATTTCTCTCTGGTTGCTTATAAGATTATTTATTTCTCCTTAGTTTTGAAACATTTGATTATGATGTGTCTGGGTGTATATGTCCTTATTTTTATTTTGTTGGTATTTGCTGAGCTCCTTAAATCTGTATGTAGATTTATGTGTTTTGCTATATTTGAGAAATGTTCAGCCATTATGTCTTCTAATTATTTTTTCTCCCTTTTTTTCCCTTCTTGGACTCCAATAACATGAATGTTCGCTCTTTTGCTATTGTCCACAGGTCCCTGAAACTCTGTTCATTTTAATTTTCTTTTTCAGATAGGATAATTTCTATTAGTTGCTACTTTCTAAACTTGATCTATCTTCAACTTTCTGGATCTTTCTTCTCTCAACCCAATTCTGTTATTGAGTTCTTCCAGTGAGTTTTCATTTTATATTTTTCATTTCCAAAATTTCCATTTAGGTCTTCTCTATATCCTCTGTTTCTCTGCTGGGCCTTCCTCCCTTTTTAAATTTTCAAGAGTTTATAATTGCTTATTAAAACATTTTAATGATATTTAAAATTATTTCTCAATATTTATGTCAACTTTGTGTTGACATCTGTTGGTTGTCTTTCTCATTCAAGTTAAGATTTTCCTGATTCGTGATAAGACTATTTTTAATTGGAACTTAGACATTTTGGATAGTGTGTTATGAGTTCTGGCTCTATTTAAACCTCTCTGCAGCTGACCAGGCCAGTAGTCAGAGCTCTTTTCTCACTCACAGACTTTGCAGATGGTCACTAGCCAAGAGGCAGAGGCATCTCATTATTATGGTATGTGTGCCTCCCATATTTATTCTCATTCTTGGTTTTTGGAATTAATGACTGATTTAATTCTTGGTACATTCCAGGGGTTTTGATTTAGACACATTGCTCTGATTCTATCGATGGTTCCCTTAGATTCCCTATCCTGTTGTTTTTTTTTTTTCCCAAGGTATGAATAAAATAGGTTTGTGTACTGAGATTCCCAGTGGAGATTATCTAGACTCCTCATAATGTGGAGATTTATAAATTGAAGGACAACTAGTTGCAGGTTTATGCAACAAATTTTAAGTGCTATCCAAACCTCAGTGAGCTGAAGAGTTGTCTATATAGATCAGGTACGACACTACATGAAATTTTCCAAAATTTCAATAAGAAATTTTCATTCTTATTCATGTGGAGAAAGATTATTAATCATGAAATAATGCTAGAATTAGAAATTAGAAAGTACTGAATCTATGCTAAAGATTTGGTAAGTTAAGTTAGAGAATAAACAGAAAGGGAAGATGAAAGCTAGGTGGTTTTTTGGGGGGCAGAGGGAGTAGGATGAGACAAGAGAGAGAAAGATGCTCAACTATAGAGAATGATACAAGAATGGAAACTGAGCTAGGGATACTGGAATCTAACACTGCAAAATTCAGGTTATCTATTTTGATGTTAGTTTTATAAGGGCTTTAGCAAGATTATCCAGGCTGCAAGGAACTATTAATGCACAAGTTTATTGCATAAACCTACAACTAGCTGACCTTTATTGTCACAGGAGTGTGATATGGCTGAGAAGGATTACAAAGAGTGAAGGCTAGAAATATAGATATGTAATCTATTTGCATCAAGATCCAGATTAAAATTCTAAGTGTTATAATGGAAGAGGGTGGGACCGGAAGATAAGTAACAGTTACATAATGAATGTTAATAATGTGTTTTTTTTTAATTTATTCTATTTAAAATTCTACTACCACTGAAAAGAGGTCTGCCTTCAGATCATCTTTCCATTTCAACCCTATTCTCCTGTTTTTCTACCACGTCACCTTATGTAGAAACTTTCAACTGCCAAAATAATACTGGCCCCAAACTACATAGGTCATATTTGTATTAAGTATTCAAGACAATATAGGATATTGGCATCATGTTCTGGAGAACTATCACTGTATAAAGTCTGTGTTTCATATCTCTTATCCAAAAATGTCTTATTCTGGGGATTGGTTATTCTTAATAATGTAAAAGAAATGTAGGCATTCATTGAGTTTTAGGTTGGCTGAAGTAAGAGCTTCCAAGATTCTATGTGTTTATGATATCAATTCAAAATAAAGTACATCATTTTGTTTTCATTAAGCAGTTTTTTGATTACCAATGTTGTAAACATAAGTCTTGTTTCATTGTTAACATGCATTTTGGAGGCCTAATATGTGATATGCAGTTATTGTGTATCAAGTATTATTCTAGATGTTTTATGAACATCTCTTTTTAATATTCAAAATACTTCTTGGAGATTAGATATTATTAATTCCATTTTTAGAAGACTGAAGATGCAGAGAAGTAAAACAACCTGAATATTTCCTTTGCTCCCCTTGGATGATGGAGTCTTGTTCTCCTTAGCCCAATCCCTTTACTCTCGGTATACTTTACTTCCTTATCTCCCAACCTCCCTATTATTTCCCAACTTCCCAATTATCTCCTGATAATTCCTTACCTAGAACAGTTTGGCAGTCTCCACTTCCCTTCAGCTCCCCCTTCCTGTATTCTCCAGAATTACACACTCAGGCTCCAATTTTCCAGCTCTAAAGCCATACTTTTGAATAAAGTAATTTCCTGAAGTAAAGTCTATCCTCTCATTAAGTGTTCCTTGATTTTATCTATACTCTAGAGTATCCATTTAGTTTACTATCTATGAGATTGGTAAATATAATTCAATATGTGGGAAAATATTTGTCCCAATTAATTTGCCTCAATTAATTTAAAGGTCTTCATTTGAAAGACTATGCCTATATCAATGTGTGTATATTTTTGTTTTATTTATACATTTATTTTATATATTTTATATGTATACCTTTTAAATAATTTTTAAGTGATTACCACTACGATGAAGATGCTATGCTTAAGAAATGTAATATAGTTAGCTAATAAGATCAGTGAAGTGGTAAATTAGTCAGCCATAGATGAAGTATTTGACACCTATCCTCAAAGGAGGAAAAGTTATTTTCTAAAAAGCATGTCAACTTTAAAACTGTCATGTTCGCATGGAATAGAATTTGAAAACTCAAAAGTACCTTTGAGATGAGGAAGCTGAAGCTTATTACTCAAGGACTGAAGATCACTCTCAGGTCAAGGCTAAAGTACATCAGGCACTATTTAATATGGTCGCAATACATAGAAAATGTACATAAACCCTAAACCATGATTTTTCGAGTTTTATGGGGAAAAGCACAATATATATCAATAATTTTTACAAAAAATCCAGCAATTCAATAAATACAAAATAATGAAAATAAATTTATATGGTTTTTATAGTTTTATGAACAGAGAGTTTATTTGCCAAAAGCAATCTTAAAATCAGTAGAGAAAAGAAAAAGGAAGGTCTAAGCATATTATTTATGCACATGAAATCTTAATTTCTCCTCTTCTTATTCCTACTATTTTTCTCTCTCCCTCTTACTCCTTGCCCTTGCCCTTGGTGTTTTTCTCTGTTCTCTTGGTCTTCTGTCTCTCTGTCTCTCTCTCTCTCTGTCTCCCTGTGTCTCTCTCTCACTGCAAACAATAATTCCATTGAAATTCAATCAGTACCTTACTGAAGTTATCCCATTTAGAATTCATTTTTTAAAAGTTCCAAGTGAACATCATTAATTAAATAACCATGTATTAAATAACCATGTATTAAAACCTCACTTTGTTGGGTGCCTAGGTGGCTCAGTGAGTTAAAACCTGTGCCTTCAGCTCAGCTCATGATCTCAGGGTCCTGGGATCGAGCCCCACATCGGGCTCTCTGCTCAGTGGGGAGCCTGCTTCCCCCTCTCTCTCTGCCTGCCTCTCTGCCTACTTGTAATCTCTCTCTCTCTGTCTGTCAAATAAATAAATAAATAAATCTTAAAAAAAAAAACCTCACTTTGTGCAAGTGTGGTAAGCACTGGAGGATCACAAAAATATATGATGCAACTCACCTCTAAGCAAAGGAGCAAAGATAACATATATTTATCATTGTTCAGATATTTTTATTCTCATCCACATTACTTACTATACACTGATAATTCAGGCAAAGCTTGATTCGGTCTTTATATTTTACTTTCTCCATATGCTTTTTTATGCCATATAAATGAACTTATTAAAAGCATCCAAAATACTGCATTTGTCAAGTTCTATATTTCCCAACCCGAAGAGAAAAAAGAAACTGTCACCAACTGAAAATATACCTAAGTCACAGAAATATGAAAGAAAGAAAGAGAGAGAGAGAGAGGAAGGAAGGAAGGGAAAAGAAAAGAAAAAGGAAAGGAAAAGGAAAGGAAAAAGAAAAAGAAAAAGAAAAAGAAAAAGAAAAAGAAAAAGAAAAAGAAAAAGAAAAAGAAAAAGAAAAAGAAAAAGAAATGGAAAGGAAAGAAGCAACTTTTTAGCACCAAAACAGCAGGCAGGGGCTACTCCTGTTCATGATGCTATTTTGAATAGAGTAGGTGAATACACAGCAATAAGAGTCTTCTGTACTTTAACTTTGATACATGAGGCTTATGATATACCTTGACTTCAATTTTGTTTCTAATTAACCCACTTGCAAGGCTCAAATAATAATTTTGCCTATTTTTTCCCCCTTTGCCTATTTAATTGGCGCTCTCTTAACATCCCAAATGTGGTTTGTCTTCTTGGCACAAAATTGAACTCCAAGCAAATAATCCAAGTGTTTTTAATCTACTCTTCTAGTTCAGCTAACATAAAAATATTCGCAAGTTGAACTACTACAGAAACTCCACAGAAAACAGACTTACTTTAAGCTAATTATAAGTTCATTTTAAGTCAAAACATTAAAGTAGAAATCAATTTTCTTATATGCACTTCAAAAGACATTTGAGTTTTGGTTGGACTTTTTCTGGTTAAAATATGATTATTCAAAGTAAATAGTCTCTAGATCTGGCTTAATCAAATTTGTTTTTGATAGCTTTGAAAATATTTTACACACTGCCTGTTATATTCCTACTGATTAAAAACTGAATATTAGGGGTGCCTGGGTGGCTCAGTGGGTTAAAGCCTCTGCCTTCGGCTCAGGTCATGATCTCAGGGTCCTGGGAACGAGCCCCGCATCAGGCTCTCTGCTCAGCAGGGAGCCTGCTTCCCCCTCTCTCTCTGCCTGCCTCTCTGACCACTTGTGATCTCTCTCTCTCTCTGTCAAATAAGTAAATAATATCTTTAAAAAAATAAAAAATAAAAATATTAATACTGAATATTAATATCGAATTCCATGATTCATTTGACTTCCACATAGAACTCATTTTAAAATACAATAAACTGATTTTGACATTTATACTCACTTTTCGATACTAAAAATCTGTTTAAATTTATCTTATGATGGGGCATCATGTGCTAAACATAAGAAAAAAGAGCTTTAGGGGCGCCTGGGTGGCTCAGTGGGTTAAAGCCTCTGCCCTAAAAAAAAAAAAAAAAGCCTCTGCCTTCGGCTCAGGCCATGATCTCAGGGTTCTGGGATCGAGCCCCGCATCGGGCTCTCTGCTCAGCGGGGAGCCTGCTTCCCCCTCTCTCGCTGCCTGCCTCTCTGCCTACTTGTAATCTCTCTCTCTCTCTCTCTGTCGAATAAATAAATAAATTCTTAAAAAGAAAAAAAGAAAAAAGAGCTTTAGATTTTAATAAATGTGCTAAATTGAAATAAATAAAAACCTCTATTACTTCCTCTTAATATTTTTAGGATTCTAAGAGGCTCCAGGCTTTCCTATAGTATTTTTTTTACAAGTGGCATTACTTATAACTACTTATGCAAGGTAAAATTATGTTATTCTAATCTTTATTAATTCTAGTGTGATTATTTTATATAGAAGACAGAGGAAACTGACTTCTACATAAAAAAAAATAAAAGCATAAATACTTTTGTAGAATCTAAAGAAAATAATTATTATTGCACCATGTTTGAAAGCAGGAAACATGAGACATATATATGTACATGGGTTTCAATACATGTCAAAAATGAGAATAAATTCAAAATTGTAGAATATATTCTTAAGTATGAACAATATCTGTTCTGGTGATTATTATAAAACAAAAGAGAAGGAGGAGAATAAGAATGTTAGGATTTAAAAAGTTATTATACTTTCTATTTGTATTACCTCTGGAGTTATTTGATGTTCTTAAATATTTATATTAACATTCCTATGAACTGCTTTTTTGAAATGCAATAAACAATTTATCTCTTGCTGTGAGAGATATATAACTGAACATAATGGAGTTACACACTAAAATTTAAATTATTAGTTTGTTGTATTACAAAAAATATGGTTCAATATTTAAACAATGCTCTTGATTCGTAATTAAAGCCCTTGCTTCAACATTTGACTAAAATTAATTCTGAGTCCAGAAATACTATAATAACATTTAGTGTCAATCATTTAAAAATTGTTCTGTGTCATGAGGGAGAAAAGCTATTATCAGGCTTAAGAATTAGCAAAAGTGTCAGGCAAGTAAATAACCTGTCATACAGCTGTTAATACTGATTAATCTCTGAAGCACCATCCCTTTCATAAGTGAAGAAGAAACGTAGAGGCCAATGAGAATAGCAAACACTAACAAAATATGCAAGGGCAGCCTAGCCTGGTCCTAATCCAAATTTCACTGATGTTGCTCTGTGAACAAGTTTAACACAGAGAAACAAAGTAACAAGAAAGAAAAGAACTGTCCTACCTGCAGGGGTATTCGTTTTCTGTTTTTGTTTTTTTTGTTTTGAAACTGAGAAAGACGAAATAGATACATGGGAAAAGAATTTTAAAGAAAATAATGTTTTTCAATTGGCAACTCAACAAGATTATCTTTTCCTTTTGATTTCCTAAATTTAATTTGTAAAGTCATGTTTCATTTATGAATGGTATTCTATCACACGGACATACCTTAATTCTTCAACTATTAAGAGCTACATTTGAGAACTATGGTTAAGCTCACTGAGGTTTTCTACAATTATAAAATCTTTCCCTGCAGCTTTTGTGATGTATCTAACTGATGGTTCCTGAAATAAATAAGAAGCCTCAACCAAACTAGTTCAGTGACACAGCTCTCCGAGAACAGAGTGAGCAAGGAAAGGTGAAGTAAAAGAGTAACCACTGACAAGCTGTCTGTGCAGAATTGGAGAAGCTCAAATCCTATTTTTAAATTAAGTTTTTCAAAATTGGTCCTTGGTTTCGGAATTTAAATTTAAAACCGAGGCATGTCATTACAATATAATTAACAAAAATAAAACTGTATCTGAATTTTTGTGTTATAAGCCTTCCAGCCAAATGTAAAATATAGAAGAATATAAGTAAATAGACAAAAACTACTATTTGTTTCCAATACTCAAGATGGGACTACTTGAGGTGCCTGAATGGCTCAGTCGCTTAAGCATCTGACTCTCGATCTCAGCTCAGGTCTTGATTTCAGGGTGGTGAGTTCAAGCCCCACAGTGGGGTCCACATTGGGCATGGATCCTACTTAAAAAAAAAAAAAAAAAAACAACAAAGGATGATGACTACCTAAGGACTTCCAGAGACCGCCGCATTTACTCTCAGAGCTGAACTTGGTCTTGCCACATATTCCATGGCCCACTGTTAAATAAAGTGGTGGAATTCTCAACAGCCTGCTCTAGAGGAAAGAGCTTAGCTTCTAAGCTCAACTAAGCAATTAATATCACAAAAATACTCTTAATATTACAAAGCATTCACTCCACAATGATTCTATATAATTTTTGCAATATTCTTGTAAGGTATGGATTATGTTATGATCAAAGAGAGAATTTTAGATATATTTTTAAAATAAACTATAAATTGAGAAAAAGTAAATTACCTAGGGTATCATCTATTTTACTCAACATCATGCTATCATAAATAAAACAGGTAAGCAGTGAGAGAAATGAGGGTAGGCAGTGGGAAGGTAGTTCTTCATGGATGCTTTGCTAAGAGAAAAACTGTCCATGTGTTTTATAATGGCAAAATCTCAAGCCAATTTGTAAAGAGTCCTAAAGATCACTGGTTCATGAACCTTCTGCCAAAAGGTGCCCTGCGAGTTCCACATGTGTGTGAGAGTATGGAACTCAGAGCCGGAGTGCCAACTCTAACGAGAGCAGTTCAACTTTATCCTAATTTTCATGTTCATTTTTTTATGCAATTTTGTTTAAACACAGATTTCTTAATCTTTTAAAGGCTTTTAAAACTGCCATTTCTGATATGGTATATTATAACTTCACTCCATGATGCTGGCTTGGAGAAAATTGACAAGGTTGATCCAAAGGTATTTAGGTTTCATGATGCTGTGCTTAAGGAGAGTTCCTAAGTGTGCAGATGTTGCAGTGTAAAAATCAATCGATTTCATTCTTCAGCAGCAGACTGAGTAGTCTCATGTGAGAGGAAAGGGATGTTCAAAAATACTCTATAAATGGTGAATGTGTCAATTATTGGAAACCTCCATTGAGATAATATGAAAATGTGATGCTTAAGAGTTTTAAAGACATTTTCTTTTTTAAAATCATTCATTCATTCATTTATTTATTTGACAGAGAGAGAGATAGTACAAGCAGGGGGAGTGGAAGGCAGAGGGAGAGGGAGAAGCAGACTCCCCACTAAGCAGCAAGCCTGAGGGTGAGGCAGCGGCCTTGATCCTAGGACCCTGGGATCATGACCTGAGCCAATGGCAGACATTTAACCAACTGAGCCACCCAGGTGCCCCTTAAAGACATTTTCTATTGATTTCTTATTTTCAGTCTAATATTTCCAGGTCACTAACTATTCTGTTTCTCACCAGAGAATTCCCAATCAAGAGGTAAACTTGATGATTTGAGAACTGCAGCCTTTAGAAACAATTCAATATTGGAAATGTACTTCTTAATTTCCCCTTCCCAAATTGCTCCAGCACCTTGAAAGCATGAACCAAGTTTCTCAGCTCCAACCTTGATGGATGATTATCTCATATTTTTAAATGCTTGATTCTCTGACATCCTGAATGAGGGGATTAGATAAGCCACAATTTTCAAAGGTATAGAGGAAAGAAAAATCATATTAGTATACTGTCACCACTCTGTGAATTTAATTAAAAGTATCACAATTACTTTATTATATGATGTTAATAAAAAATTTGCTAGAGGCTTTCCAATAAACTTAAGCTTTAAGTAAATAATTACTTGAATCAACATTTTTATTAAATTAAGTCATTTATAATTATGAATTTGACTTCTCAGCAATTTTTCATTAGAATATTAACATACTCATAAATTTTATAAGGACAAAAAGCCCCTCAGCAAATTTGTTATCTGTGAAATTCCACAATTTATATAGCTCTAACCTCATTATTATTTAGAACTATGAAGTTCCTTTACACGAGGCAAAAAACAATCACAGGTAAAAGCAACCAAAATGTTTCCATATTTCCTAGAAACTTAAAGGACTAGTACTAACTCTGAACTTATCAAACACTTATAAGCCATTAGCTATTATATACAATATGATTTTTACAAAACATACAAATAAAACTAGAACACTGATCCAGCCTGGCCAACTAGTGAAGACCAATTTGCTCATGGTCCTTCCACGTCAATCCTATCCATTAGCTTCCTGAGTGATTCTGCTACCTGCAGTCCCAAGTCCTTGGATGGCTGTTTGCCCCTATTCTAGAAGAAATATGATTATTTTGGGGTGCCTGGGTGGCTCAGTGGGTTAAAGCCTTTGCCTTTGGCTCAGGTCCTGATCTCAGGGTCCTGGGATGGAGCCCTGCATCAGGCTCTCTGCTCAGTGGGGAGCCTGCTTCCCCCTCTCTCTCTGCCTGCCTCTCTGCCTACTTGTGATCTCTCTCTCTATGTAAAATAAATAAATAAAATCTTTAAAAAAAAAAAAAAAGAAAGAAATATGATTATTTGAACATACTGTACATAGGTCAAAAGATAACCCCCAAACCGAAGTGATTTAGATAACAGCCAAATGATGAATAAGTACGTAGGTCAGAAAATGCATACTGTCAAGTTATCTATACTTGAGTTATTGTTTTGAATATTGGGTGGTATATAAATGACAGGAGGAAAGAAAGAGAAAGAAAAAATTAATCTACGAAACAAAGAAGATCATATATATTGCAATTATATGTACATAGGAGGCCGTCAGCATCTACAGAGGGAAGATTATAGACAAATATGCCTGTTAGCAAGGGAAATCAAATATCCATGAAAGTGAAGGAACAGATGGTGGGAATTAAATAAACAAGTCATGAGATAATTTAAATATATAAACACTTGCCTCACTCAGCTCTTATTAGGAAGTAACCTATGTGTTAAAAAACAGCTGTTTGCTCTACTTCCCTCTCATCTTTTCAGCATGGGCAGGAGGGAGGGGAAAGCAAGAGAGATGATGGAGAAGGTCAGTGGTGATGGAAAGGAGAAGAGGGGACAGAGGAAAAGGAAACACTAGACAGAAATGGTAGATGCTAAACAAACCTGGGAATAAAAGAAACATGTCAAAGTTGACAGAGTTTTGCCGTCACAGAAACAAGTCCTGACACCCTGACTCCAACAATTAATAATTATGACACATATTTTTATGTATCTTAATTCTATGACACATAGAAAAGCATCCATGAAGAACTACCCTCCCAATGCCCACCCATCACATGAGATACCCACTCAGGGTCCTAACCCAATTTAGGCAAGTCTTTCTTCAGAATCCTCTGATTCCTTTCCTTTCCTTATTCTCAAAGGCCTTCCATTATCTCAGATCAACAGGTTCTACCTTCTCGCAAAGTGCATCTCATTCCAAAATTTTCAAATCTCCTAACAAAATAAAGAGAAAGGTAAAAGAAAAAGGAAACAAACAAAAAACTTCCATTCTCTGAAGCCAGTTTCCTACAAATGGATTTCAGTAATCCCCAAAGGAAATTCGTTAACCCCAAATATGGCAGAGTCTGAGATCTAATGAATCTTTCCTTTTCCACTCAAAGCCAATCCCTTCTACAGAAAACTTCAACTACCACAGACCTATTTCTTTATCCAGGTAATATGGAAATAGAAGAGGCTAATCTGCAAATTACCTTCCATAATTTTACGAGTATTGAAATAATTTTTATATAAGTGTTTATATAAATAGTTATATCTAAGAAATGACATTATAATACAATGATAGTACAGAAGATACTATGTGTTGTCTCATTAATGTGTTCTTAGGATGTTAATGGTCAAATCAGAGGCATGCAGGAATTATAAATCTGCAGTGAACAAAGAAAAAATAGTGAGAAAATGAGAAGAATTACCTAATTCAATAGAGTATTATTTATAAAGATTGCTGAACAGTAATTTCTTTCTCCCATTAGCTATTAGTTTATCAGATGCTGTACCCATACTTTATCACCTTCACTTCTAAGCAGAAAATCAGATTCTTCCCAAAGTAGGAAGATGAATATATGAGAATATTCCATATATATTCGCTGACAGTAGAATTTCAAATTTCCCAACCCATTCATCCATCTTTCTATTTAGTTATCTCCTATCTATCTATCTAATCTATCTATTGTATTTATCTCTATCTAGTTTTACCATGTTTGAATTGAGCATGACTTCATTCGGATTCCTCATTGGAAGTTTTTTTAAAATAATTACTCCAGCAAAGGATTGTCCTGATATCCAGAGAAAACCCGTCAACAGTTTCAGGATTTCATCAAAGCCTACCCAGAGGTTTGGTAGATATACAATGTAAACATCGGCACCCAACTGGCTTTGACAAATGGACATTAATGCCGAGGAACAAATGACCATTTCCAGTGATGACAACCATGGCACCAAACAGATGGAAAAGACCAGAAAAAGGATTGGTCTGAAACATGGGGAAGCCCTCAAAACAAAACAAAAACAAACACAATGTGTTTTGTTAGTTTCTTAAAAATAACCATCCCAGATAGGTTAACAGTTCTAATTTTACTCCTTAAGACAGAATATGCACCTTTGGCACACACCACCAAAAACAAGTAGCGCCATTCTTACTAAATAAATTCCTGATCAGCTTCACACTTGCTGTCCTCAGAGTGAGTGGGCCAGCTTAAAAAAAAAAAAAGTCACCAACTTTAACATAGAGAAAGAAGTGTTCATAAGAAAGGTGTTTTTAAAATATGTACCTGAATTAATCAGAAAGACAGCATTTGACAAAATCTCCTTCCTCCTTTGGAAATTGGTCTTTGGTTTGAAGAAACTTTTAAGTTGATGTACCAATAACTTGATTATACGGATTGTGTCACATGAATGAAACCATGTATACTCTTCATAACCAAATATATGTCAATGAATTACTGAATTATTTAATGTCCTAGTTTTTTTTTAAAACAAAATATGTACACTTGTCACACACAAGTTCTCGTTTTGGGTGATAGATAGATCTCCTCTCTTTGGAACTCCTTCTTTCTTCTTGTTTCTACCCTTCCTGGACTGTTGATATTCCCATGTCTGCCTCTTAGGTAAGGAATGCTGGTAATTACAACTAAAATTAGAGTCCTACTTAAAAAACATAGATGACCTGATACACCAAGAAATAAATTCAAGTTCGGGCACTTCTTAATTAAGAAATTTTTTCTAGGATATACAGAGAGAGTTAGTGACTGTACAGTTAATGTTAAAATGCATTTTTAAATGCCAGTATGTTATACTCACAAGTTTTCACTTTCATTATTAACCGTGATTTTTAGAAGCATGCAGAAGTATATTTATATGTGTTCTTATATTGCATTACAACCATAATTTTACAATAAACTTCAGCAGAGTTAGATCCCTAATACCTAAAAAAACAGATTGCTTTAAAAATCACAAATTATACATTGTACATTTAATAATAAATAAAATGTCCAAAATTATACCATAAGTAAAATTTTTCTACTTGTAGTATTTTCAGCTTTGAGACAAGCTTTGGATAAAAATTACATCAAAGAAATATGAATATCAGTATTTTGATACATGGAAGGAATGTAGAAGCCATTATATCCTTATGATTTAGACCTACGTTCTGCAGAAACTCTGTATAAAGACAAAAAACAACAAAAACAAGAAACAAAACCAGGTTTTTCTCTGGATCATCCAAAGCTTTGCTGTACTTTCTCAATGACTGAAGCTAAGTATTAAGAGAAGGAGGTGTTTATTCCATGCAAAAGAATTTGGGAAAAAAAAAATTTTTAATTAATTAATTTTATTTTTTTAAAGATGTTACTTTTATTTATTTGAGAGAAAGTGAGAGAGAGAGAGCATGGGTTGGGGGTGGGCAGAGGGAGAAGCTGACTCCCTGCTGAGTAGGTAGCCCTATGCAGGCTGGATCCCTAATCCCAGGACCCTGGGATCATGAACTGAGCTGAAGGCAGACACTTAACTGATTACCTGAATGAGCCACCCAGGTGCCCTATGTTTTTTAAAATGCTGACTTTCTAGGAGTGTCTGGCTGGCTCAGTTGGTAGAACATGCAACTCTTGATTTCGGGGTTGTAAGCTGGAGTCCCACATTGGGCTTGGAGCCTACTTAAAAACAGAATAACATAGGGGTGCCTGGGTGGCTCAGTCAGTTAAGCGTCCAACAATTGATTTTGGCTCAGGTCATGATCTCAGGGTTGTAAGATCTTCTCTCTTGCTCTGCCTCCCACCCTGTTTTAATTAACTAATTAATTAATCAAAATAAAAATACTGGCTTTCTACTTAATGCTTTAGTTGTTTCCCCTAGTTGAATAAACCAATTTGCAAAAGCTATAAACGGATTTTCTTAAATACCAATAGTTAATCTGAAAAGGTTTTTTAACTGTGTTGCCTATTCACATAAGAATGAACAAGAGATTTTAAATAATCTATTGTAAACTCGTCAAAGGAAAATGACCAAAATGACCAATGTACAGTAGCTTTATGCTCTCCTAACCTGGTAAATGTTTCAACTAAATATCATAACAAAATTGTATTCTACTCAATTCTCACTTGACTGAATTTTTACTTCTTTCTAGAGCTCAAAATGACCACAAGCGAATTGATTATCTCCTGTTTACTCAGGACGCTTTGTTTCAAATATTTTTGGAACAAAAATATATTTGCTCTCTCTTTCTACAATCAGGACAGAAGTGCTAGGTAAGGAAGGTTCCCCAGAAGTGTAGCTCAACTGATAACTCACATGACTTGGTGAACGTTCTACATCATTTCCCAGACCCTTTCAGTGATATTAAGCTCTATTTGTTCACAGAGGTAACTTGCTTGATGAAATACTCTTTATTGGCCTCCTTTCCTTTGTTGTCATACTTCCTCATTTCTCTACTGGCATTTCCAGGGATTATCTTCCAGATAAACTTCTTGTACTCAAACACTTTTCTCAGGGTCTGTGCCTGGGGAAACCCAAACTAAGATACTTGTCTTTAAAATGCTAAAATACCCCATACTTAACATCTTTGAAATTGGGATATAACATTTATTTAGCACCTATATGTAGATGGCTTCTTGGCTCACAACAAATCCTTCAATGACCATATCTGTGCTCCATGATTCTTCTCTCCCCACCATAGGTGACTGGCCCAGTAACAGAAGCATCTGACCCAAGGTGGGTCAATACTATCTCTAACAGGGAATTAAAACCTGAATAAAGGGCCAGAGAGACTAGATATGCTCAAGCATATTAGAGGACATGTACTATAGAGAAGAACGACTAACTTCTTTGTTGAGGTCCCAAAGCTCTCCCTGTTCTCTTCTTTTTCAAAGGTTGGTACTGTTCCTTCAATACTATGATGTTATCTCAAAACACTCCAATAAATCCCCCTCCCAGAATTGTTTTCTGTTACATACAATGCCTCTCTCATCCCTTTCCTCACCACAAAAAAATATTTAATGCTCAAAAGCCACGAAATTCCTAATCCATTTATTTCTCTCCTATCAACAAGAGACTCATAAACACTCTTAATTTTATTTTGCTTTTAATTAAT
>CM052887.1:58716868-58778898 GCA_028534135.1 Potos flavus | reverse complement strand
AGGCAGAGGGAGAGGGGGAAGCAGGCTCCCTGCTGAGCAGAGCGCCTGATGCGGGGCTCGATCCCAGGACTCTGAGCCGAAGGCAGAGGCTTTAACCCACTGAGCCACCCAGGCGCCCCTCCATTTCCCTTTTTAAAAAGGAAAACACCACCACTCCTTCTATATTGTTTAACAGAGTTTTGGGGAAAATTCCAGTGACCAAAAAAGCATATTGCCTTTCTTTCTTTTTTGAATCAATATAAATCACCTGTTTTTTTTTTTCCATGACTTTTTTCCCTCAAAATAATCCTTTAACCTGCTGATCTCAACAAACTGCTATAGAGAACCTTCCCATGTTATGAAAATATCCCTGAGAAGTACAGAGTTGGCTGGGTCACACAACTGGAGGTCCACGAAGTCAGAAGGCTAGTTTTTACAGCTCATGAAATGGAGTGTACAATGCCCTCACTTCTGCAGACCTGGACTCTAACCAGGGCTTCTACCTGTAGCTAATTCGAATTACAATCATCAGGTAGAAAAATCCCTGACACTAGCAGCACTAAACCTTAAAATTCTATCTTAAAACTATCTTTATCATAGTGTGCGTGTGTTTGCTTGAAAAAAGAAATGTTAACTCAAAGAGCTGCTTCTAAATTTTCAGGGAACACTTTTCCCACTGGCTTCAATACTTTTTTCATCCATTTAACATATTAGAGAAAAAAACAGTCTCCAGGTGAAAACTTTTTCTAAGATAAGAAATGACAGAAAGTTTCCTAAAAGGTTGAACCCTCAGAAACAAACTATTTCCATTTCTACTATGGGATAGAAATTTCCCCAGAAAGTAACAAACTTTATACACATTTTCTGAAAAAGTGGTTGTCAATATCAGTTTTGGTTTATTACCCCCAAGGCAGCAGGCAACAAACACAAACTGAGTTTTCAACACCATGGAAGAAAATGTCTTAGCCCCGTTTCCTAAACAGATGAAGTCTGGGAGATACCTTTCTATTTTAGAAACAGAACTTTGTCAATGGAAACAATGTAATTAAAATTATTTATTTAAAACAAGTCATAAAGTCACTTTATATGAAAAACTATGCAGTTTGTTTATGTGTTAGTATTACCAGAAGGGAAAAAAACAAACTGAAATGAAAACTGGTTTAAAATATTAAAATAGCAAACATCATAACTGAATTGGGACATTCCCCATAGCTGAACAGAAATCACAAAATTTGCCCATTTTCAAAACATATATCCCATACCATCTTCAACCTGGATGATACATTAAAATCCTCTACAGATAAGACTGTGCAATAAATAAGACATCTGAAAAAACTAAATCATCTCAATTTCATTTTAACCTTTACCTAAGGAATAAAATTGTTCAAGATTTCCTAACTGACTTATTAAAAGATTAAACAAGTAAATTCAACACACATTTGTGAACACAATTCAAAAAATCTGAAGAAAAAAGAAAGCCCAGTACATGATCTGAGGATGATGTTCTCTGAAAGCCATTATTCTTCTTCCTAAGTGATCACAACTTTTTTCCCATTTCAGACCACTGGCAAAGCTGACCTACTGAGCCTTGGCTGAGCTACCAGACTTACAGGAAAGTTGTAGCTCCAGCTCCTCTCTATCAAACAGAGCGACTTCCCGAAAGTCCCTGATTCAGTTTATTTGCTTACAGACTAGATGAGCTAATTAAAAGGAACTTATTTTCCTTTCACCAGAGTTTAAGCCTTTGTAATTGCTAAAGGCCAAAATACCCAGCCTGGATAATTGCTTCTATGACTCTATCACCAATGCCTATTAATCCAATTCAGCTCAGAAAGAGCCCCCAATCCACTCTTCTTCCCACCCACTACTATACACAAAGGACAATTTAACTGAGTACCTAGAAAATCCCCTGCAAAAGTTGGAGCATCAAGACCTACTTGGACTCTGAGCATTTGCACTCCATACTCAAGCAACTCAAAAAAAATCTGTAAGTCATTCTTTGCACAATTCATTTTCAGTAACATGACCCAGAAACTGCCCCGACACCAATGGCAGTACTTTGAGTGCGATCAATTCATCGGGCTGCATGTGAAAAAAACCACCTTAGATCACATGATTGAGACCCACTTTTATGTAGATCATGAATTACAATCCAAATCTAATACACTATGCCAGCTGGTATAGCTACCAGGCTCAAACCCTCTCTATAACTCTGGTCCCTAGGCAGGTGAGCATTTAAAAAGAAGCCTGCAGGCAAAAGGTACAAGAGGACCTAATGTAATATAGGGAGTTCAAGTACAATTTTTCCAGGAGACTAATACTGGTAGAACAAGTAGGAATTCTGGCAGGTTGGGGCAGAGAGAAACTGCCCAGAAATTCTTTTCTAACCTAAACTCCAACAACTACCCTACATGAACTCAGAGATCCAATCAAGCTAGTTAATTTGGTATCACTTTAAAATGTTTTGAGTCTCTACTGATGATATGGACCAAACTTTTAACTACAGTTATCAAATTACTGAGTGCCTTTTAATATGGAGCACTAGTGCCGCCTTCTCCAAGAAGCATTAACTGATTTTCCCAGTTGAATATGACCTCTCCTTTTCTAGTCAGTTTTGGCTATTTTGACTTTTCATAAGAACTTACAACTTATTAAGTCAAGATTTAAAGAAAGAAAGCAATGAGCATGGAGTGGTCTTTTTCTACAGTATTTTACTAAATAAACAGTTAATAGTTCTCTACATGTAGTAAGTTCTCAACTAGTATTTGTTGAGTGAAAAAACAAAATTGACCCGAGAAAACTTGCTATCTAAAAGAATGTCAAGGCGTGCCTGGGTGGCTCAGTCGGTTAAGCGTCTGCCTTCAGCTCAGGTCAAGCTCTGCAGCGGGCTCCCTGCTCAGCAGGGTAGCCTGCTTCTCTCTCTCCCTCTGCTTGCAGCTCCCCCTGCTTGCAGCTCCCCCTGCTTACAGCTCCCCCTGCTTGTACTCTCTCTGTCAAATAAATAAAATCTTTTTAAAAAAATTTAAAAATTAAAAATAAAAGAATGTCAAGATGCTGAGTGCTTAGATAATTCTTTCCTGTTCTAACAGCAGCAGCAACAATAAGAACAACGAAACACTGCAGCTCTCCTTTTAGCAAATTAATTTATTTCAAATTAGCTGAAGTGGCTAAGTTAACCAATATTGGATGTCACACATGCATCATATATTGATGAATCTAGAACACATAAGGCAGAATCTGCCTTCAAGGACATGATAAATACAACTTTGCCTCTTAACTATACTGATATGTTGGGTTTTTTTTTTTACTAATATGCCTTAAGCCTTGTAAGATGGTCCAGTTTTTAGAGCAATCACAGCCCTATGACTGTTGGTATACAGGAGTGTTCTACATCAGAAATGATATCCCTAGTACTAGTTACACTCTTCTCCTACTTTAGAATCTGCAAGCCTAAAAGACCTCAAGAATTCATTTAATCTATAGGCTGACTTATAACTCAAGATCTGACAGATAAGTTTATCCTAATTTTTAAGGCAGGTAGAGAAGCAAATTTCACAGTGTCCCATAACTTATTTAAAATATTTCACTACCTAGAAAAGATATCTTCCTTATATCGAATCAACATAAAACACAGAGGAAATGAAGAGGGAAAGAAACTATAAGAATTACATTCAATATTCAAGCAGAGTACTAATGGCTTTACATGTGTATACTAACCAATCCTTGAAAAAGCCAATGTACTTAAAATTGGCACTATTATGCCAACTTCGTAAATGAGAAAATTAAGAATTGAAGGATGTATGCATCATGCTCAAAATTATGCACCTAATAAAGGATAACTTAAATTCTCTGAAGAAAAATATAACATTCAAAGAAAGGGGAATGGCAGAGCCCTCAATTTAATTACATTCTTCGGAAACTCTTTCAGAGAGTTCCCTCTTGTGCATCAACAGTAAGTTCAGTCACATACTTCTCAGCATTCTTCCTATATGTTCTCCCATTTTTCCTTAGGAAACTCACAGCCTGAAAGAGACAACTCCACTTACTCATCAACTTATCTATATACTCAAGAAAATTTAGTCAGGCTAATTACATATCTGTAACTGCAAGAGGCTCTCATCGATACACTGGTCAATAAAACCTGCAGTCCTCTCTTCAGGAAGTTAAAGACAAGCAGGGAGACGGACATAAAAGAAGTAAATCACGCTAAGATATAATTGCTAACTGTGTCAGGCAACAGACTCTCAAGTAATATAACAAAACAACATTCTTAAGACTGGGAGGTTAGAAAGGGCTTCCTAGAGAAGATGACATTTGAAGTGAAAAATAAGTAAGAGCTAACCTGGTGAAGAATGTGGGGAAAGGGCTAAGGAGGGGAAAATAAACAGTTCAAGTATAAGAAACAGAAAGTATAAAAAACTCTGAAGTAGGAAAAATCAAACATAATAGAGGAACAGAATAGAGGTCAGTATCTAAAGCATACTGATCAAGACAGAGTGGTACAAAATATGGTAAAGAAGCAGACAGCCAGGGCCATATAGGTAGAATTGTGCATTCTATTCCAATGGAAGAGAAGCCATTGATAGGTTTTGAGCAGAGATGTGACATGGTATGATTTATGTTTTTAAAATGACTGCTCTAACTCCTAAACTCACAAAACAAACCGAGGGTGGCTGGGGGGTAGGGGTGGGTAGGGATAGGGTGGCTGGGTTATGGACATTGGGGAGGGTATGTGCTATGGTAAGTGCTGTGAAATGTGTAAGCTGGAGGATTCACAGACATGTACCCTGGGGCAAATAATACATTATGCGTTAATAAAAAAAAAAAAAAAATGACTGCTCTAAAAATATGGCTGATATTTATCCCTAACCACTACTAAAACAACAATAAAATATGTTTTTAAAATCCATAAACCTGTAAGAACAAAGAACAGGAGAAAAGATGATAGAAGCATAATCTGGAATCTAGAAATCAGAATAAGTGACTTCTGGTTTTGAACAATGGAAAACTAATTCCAATTCAGAAGGCATGCAGTGAGAAGCAATTTGGTTTGCACTTTAGAATCCCCCCAGTACTATGACACCTCTGAAAGAAGTATGAGAGTGATGCCCAAAACAGGAAAACATGTTGAAAAAAACAATTTTCCCACTCCCAGCTCCCCCTAGGACCCTGCTACAGTCCTTTCTCCCACTGGGAAAAACCAAGTCACTGGCATACCTCCTACCTCACACTCAGCCAGAACAGAAAACATATTCTCTGAAGAATGAATTTCTCCCTGAACTAGGAGACAACAGCCAGAAGTGCCATATGGATAATAGGAGAACTAACGAAAATTTATATATGGTTACATATGGAGTATCAAGACTATACCTTTCTTCCTTTGTTCTATTCCTAGAGTTCTAGGTGGGTAATTTGTTTGCCACAATTATAAGAGTAAGGCTTATACTCTTCTCCAAGTAATTGAAAGATTCCTCTCTGTGGCATCAGAGAAAAGATTTACAATGATAATGGAAGTTTTCCATTGAAAGAGCCCTCCTGATTCACCGTATAATGAAATTCTCAGATGACAAGCCCATCATACGTAATCCTTTCATGTATGACCAGAAAGCCAAGAAGCACTAGACATCTAAGAAATCTTCTAATATGAAAGATACACAGAGATACCACAAACAGAAATAAGAACTTTGGAGCAAAGACAAACTTGTGGAGAAGGCTTAAACACAAACATGCATGCATATACATACACACATAAAGAAAAAAATACCCACAAAACAGTAACTGCATGTTATACAAATTGAAAATCAGAA
The DNA here is from genome assembly GCA_028534135.1 of Potos flavus. Taxonomy (NCBI): domain Eukaryota; kingdom Metazoa; phylum Chordata; class Mammalia; order Carnivora; family Procyonidae; genus Potos; species Potos flavus. The sequence continues at coordinate 58,773,112 of CM052887.1, read as the reverse complement.
GGAAAAACGAGATTATGGCAATGAATAATATGATAGCAGAAATGAGAAACTCAATAAAAGCGTTAGAAAATGAAATTGATTAAATCAAGTAGAAAAAGAACATATTAAGAAGACGAAATAGAAAATTGGAGAAAATATAAGAAAATTGGTTCATTAATCAAACATGTCCAACATATGAATAATGGGAGTTCTATAAAGACATTACAGGGAAAAAGGTAGGGGAAAAAATTAAAAAGTGATTCATGAAAATTTTCCTGGGCCAAAAAAATTTTCCTCATTATAAAAAAAAAAAAAAGCTTACCATGTATCCAGAAAAAAGGATGGAAATAGATTCTTGTTAAAATATATGATTAAGAAATTTCAAAACAGTGGGTCAAAAAGAAAATCCTAAAAATCTCCCTGTGGAAGATATCATAATTTAGATTAGAATGGTTTCAGATTTCTCAAATATAACATGAATATAAAAAACTGGTGTATTTGTTTTCTATTGCTGCATAACCAATTATCATAACTAAGCAGCTTAAAACAACCCTCATTTATTTGTTACCTCACAGCTCTGTAGATCAGAAGTCCAAAAAGGCACGTCTGGACTCTCTGCTTAGGCTGAAATCAAGGTGTAAGCTGAGTTAAGTTCTCATCTGAAGGCAAAGGGGAAAGATCCACTTCCAGGCTCACTGTGGTTGGCAAAATTCAGTTTTTTGTGGTAGTATTGAGGTCCTTGTTTCCTTGCTAGTTGTCATCCAGGGACTGCTCTCAATTCTTAGCCACTCCCATTCCTCACCCCATGGGCTTCCACCAGCTTAAAAGCAGCAACGGTGCACTGAAACCTTCTCAAGCCTCAAATATTTGGCTTCCTCTTCTGTGACTAAAGAAAACTCTCTCTTTTAAAAGACCCATTTGATTGGATCAGGACCACCAAATAATCTCCCTGTCTTAAAGTCAACTGATTTGGACCTTAAGTACTTCTGCACAATTCCTTTGTAGCAGTACTTAGATTGTTTGATTAAATAACCGGGAGACAGTGTTGTTAAAGAAAATGTTTATTCCCAACACTTGTTAAAGCAGTAAGGCATACTTTATTCAGGACTGTCCTGATGGGTATAGGGACCACTGCAATGAGGTTTAGCAGCACAAGAGAAAGCATGACAAGATTCTTGCTGAAGGAAGGCCAGGGTGATCAGCCATCACCTCAGAGATGTGAGGGGATAAGGAGAGTGATTAGATATTGAGGGTGGGGGGTTTTGGCTCAAGATCTTAGGGGATCACCTTAGAATTCTGCCTACCACAACTGGAAAAAATGATACTTTGACATTTCTAAGAAAAAAATATTTCTGAAACCAAAATATACACCCAAACTATCAGCTAAGTGTAGGTATATATGAAAGCCAGTTTTAGACATGTTGATGTCTTAAAAAATTAACCTTCCATACAACATTTCTCAGGTAGACACTGAAAGATATAACTACAATCTCAATAATTATATTATGAATGAAATAGCCAACCAGCATCTATTTTTTGGAATGCTTTGCAATTTTCTTTTCAGTTTATCATTTAGCTAAACAAATAACTTACTGCTAACAGCCTGAGTTGAGGATAGCATGTACTCGTGTGACAATTCTAATTAAAATTGTGGGTTGACTCTCAGTTATTTTTAATGTCAAATGACAGGTAAAACGCTGTTTCTTGATAAATATAACACATATCTAAAAGATTTTTTTTTAAAGCACAGGTGTCAGCAATGGTAAAGTCTTTGTTGGTAACCAAAAAAGAAAATAAGATTATCTATACATTACTTTGGGAAACAGAGAATAAGGTTATTAAAATGAACAGGGAAACAAAAAGAATTCTCCTTATTCTCTCTTATTTTCATACACTTAAAATGAGTTATTTTCATTCCTATGTGAAAAACTACATTAAATTGTCTATAAGAATTGATTATATAATACTACAGACATCACAAATCAAATATGAGATATTTGGTAAATAGATTTAGAACAACCAGCTTACAATTTTAAGAAAACCAACTTAGACTTTACTTTATACATCAAATCCAATTTAAGATGAATTACTCATTTGATATTTTAAAGATTATTCTGCTATGATTGTGGAAAATGGACTGCATAAAGCTAGAGAAAGCCACTAGTTGGGAAACTAATAAACAGACAATGAGATATGACAAATGAGAAATAAGGGGTAAAAAAGATGAGATGGATTCCAGAAAGAAAAAAAAAAAAAAAAAACGTGATGGTGAAGATAACTCTGGAATATGCAATTTCAGACTTCAGAATGTAAGTGGATAATGGTTTTCTTAACTGAAATCAGGCTATGTGAAGAAATGCTTATGGAGCAAAGCGTTTGAGTTAGGCATGTGACATATATGAACCCCAGCCAGGACTGGAGTTGATAATAGTCTAGGATGGAAATACAGAATTAGTACTTGTGCTTCTACAGTGTTTGAAGCCATAGGAATGGATGAAATGACTCAGGGAGACAATGTAAGTAATAAGAAAGGCAAGCAAAGAATCTCAGAGTGGTGACAAGATTATAAGAAAGGCAAGAAAAGAATCTCAGTGGTGACAAGTACTGTATCTCAGAAAGCACAGAAGAATTGCAATAAAAAGTATGATGTCAAAGATATGAAATGCAGCTGAGGAAACTTAGAAGACATCAAATGCACTGAAATCTCTAAATTGCGCAATTAAGAGGCTATTGGAGATCCTAGAAAAAAGAGCTTCAAAGGAGGATAGAGGAAGACGCTGCATGGAAGATTGTTTGGGTATGAGTGAGACAGGAGGAGAAATCAGTTTTCGAACTTGAGACAAACAATTTTAAGATTTTCTCATGTGATAGTATGTAAGCTTTCACTTATCATTGGTCACTATATATTTAAATGGCATCATGTGGTCCTTTAACTCATGAAATAATCAAATTTTACTCCATAATTCAAGCATCCTTAACTTCTATTTCCCAGAAAATATCAATGAATGGTCTGATCCTATGTTTGCTTGGTAAGTGAAAATACTGCTATGTCTATATATGGATTCTGGTGACATGAGGGTATTTCATTGTTTTGTATTTTGCTGATTTTGCCCTTACGAAAAAAATGGGAGGCACTAAAATATCTTTTTTCAACTTAAGGGGAGAGAAACTATCTTTGAAGTGTCTCCATTCAAATGTAGTAAGCATACATAAATGACACAAGAAATAGGAGTTAAAAAATAAGCTGGCAAAAATAATGAACTGATTGTTTCTTTAATACGAGATTGGTGAGCCAAAGACCCTCACATTCTAGAATTCTTCTTAGAAAAGAGAATCCTGATTGATCAGGTAGGACAATAGAACAGTCAAAATATCATCTGATGAGATGTCACTGGAAAATACCCAACTGAGATATGAAGGACTACAATGTTATGAAATTCTATACCTTAAAAGAAATGAAGCTTTGAAGATTTTGCAAGCATGTTGAGATCATTCTGGTTTAGAAAAAGATTTAGTTAAGAAACAAACTTAGTAAAAACAGTCCCCTAGCAAAATCAAAATTTTAAAATTCTAAATACATACTACAAATCCTATCTGTTATTAGAAATTCACAAATGTAATTTAAAATAATTTGTTGCTGCTTGATGATTTTCCCATGAAAACTACCGAAGCTAGAAAAAAAGCGGGGGGTGGGGGACAACCTGGGTGGTTGAGTCAGTTATGTGTTGGACATTTGATTTTGTCTCAGGTCGTCTCATGGGTCATAGGATGGAGCCCCATGTTGAGCTCCACACTCAGCAGGGAGTCTGCTTCTCTCCTTCTCCTTCTCACCCTGCCCCTCTGCACATGCTTTCTCTTTCTCTCTCAAATAAATAAATCTTTAAAAAAATCCTTAGGGAAAAAGAGGATAATAAAAATAATGTGATAAAAATGGTCTCATTTCTCTAGCAGAAAATAAATAGTTTACTTCAGTAAACAAGGAGATCAGCTTCTTGGGTGAGGCACAACAGTTTCTATAGTTAAAAGCTTTCCAAAAAGTCAAGTGTCTTGGATTTGGAGAGATATAGGAAGATCTTAAAAATTATCCATCTAAAAAAGACTACATACTGTATGATTCCAGCTATATTACATTCTGAAAAAGGCAAAACTATGGAGACAGTAAAAAGATCAGTGGTTGCCAGGGGCTAGCGGGGAGGGAAGGATGAATAGGCAAAGAAGAGAGGACTTTTAGGGCAGCGAAAATACACTGTATGATACCATAATGAAGGATACATGTTATTATTTATTTTATGACAAACCCACAAAATGTACAGCACCAAGAATAAACCCTAATGTAAACTACGAACTTTGGGTGATAAGGATGTGTCAATGTAGGTTCAACAATTATAACAAATGTACCATTCTGGCAGGGAACAATGATAATGGGGAAGGCTGTGCATGTGTGGGGCAGGGGGTATATGAAAAATATATGCACTTACCTCTCAATTTTGCTATGAACCAAAAACTGCTCTTAAAAAACAGATCCTTAAAAAAAAAATCTATTCAGTTTTCATGATAGACTCACCTTCAGATTTGAGGCATCACATGCATACAATCTTTACTGCTAATGGAAATCATCCAAAAATATTCGGCTTAAAGATGCTATCTAATTAAATATAATATAAATATAAAATAGTCATACTTCTCTTTCTCATATTAAACATATATCTGATCTCTCAATTAAGCAAGCTTAACTTTCTTATTTGATGGAAAATCTAGTGATTATGTTCCTATAGTTCAAAAATTATCTATTTTCAGAACATATTTAGAAATTCTCTTTAAAAATCCTTAGTTAGTATGTCTTATCTCACAAATGAAAAGGGAAAATATGTGGCTGGTTATTGAATACTGCAGATTCCCTCACAGAATCCAGCTTCTTACTGGAAGAAATCAACTCAAGTGACTAAACTTACAACCCTTTGTAGGGCATGTCAATTTGATTAATGTAAAAGGCTAAATATAATCACAGATAGCTGATAGGTTTTCATAATTCATGACTTTGAAATGAACTATGAAAACAAAGATGATTCTTGCCCTCCTCAGGTACTCCTGTATAAATTGGACAACAAATATATGAACTGCTTCATGTTTGATGCTACCTGATGAAATTATGGTTATAAAAGTACAGATCGACCATAAAAGACATAAAAAATGCATCTAGAGGAACTGCTTATTCAGGTCATTATGTTACGCGAGTTATGCTGACGAGGGTCCTGTGCAAAGATCTCCTGTAAAGCAAATGAAAAATCTATGGAGAAGTTTAAAAATTCCATTTACAGACACACAATATTTGGCCACCAGTTCTGACATAGAATACTGAGAATGACTGGGATATTAGAAAAGTAATAGCAAAGTTAGGCTGGCTGAACAGTGGCATAAGGTAACCTCAAAGGACACTGCTGAAATCCTTCAGGAGATAACCCATGATAAAAAGAGCAAACTGTCCACAATATTAATCAAACACTGGTGGACAAATTCTTCTTTATATCAGAGGATATATCCAGTACATGTCTTATCTACAGCCAACATAATCCTGAAAAAATGGGACAGTTGGACATAGGCAAGAATTGTGCTCTACTGGACCTCACTGAACATCTCCATATGTATTTTTATACAATTGCCTTTCCCAATGAATTATGAATATGTTCTAGTGATAATCTTTTTTTTTTTTTTCAAAATGTATAGCCTTCAAGCCCCAAATTCTACCACTACTACCTCATTTCTTATAACCTCTGTCTTAGACTTCTCTAAGAGCAAGGCTAGAATTTGACATACATCATACACACTTGAGTGGGAGACACAGGAGCTCTAAGGCCCAGGTGTGACTCAGTTAGTTCTATAAGTTCCATACTTTCCTGATATCCCAAAGAATGTATGTAATACACTACAAAAGAGTGAAACACTAGGCCCCAAAGGGGAAAACATTAACCAGTGAAAGAAAGAGCTGTCAGATAAATTGCCTACTTTTCCTTCCCTTGATGGAGTATTCCAAGACTTCCTTCCTCAAATGGATTATTCTAAAATGCAGTGATTACATATGACCTCTCCATATATATCATGTATGACCTAGCCACCAGCTATGTACTCTTTTGAAGCTATGGTCAGCCCTAAAATACATCATATTTATTTTCCTCTATTACTGGGTTGCTTCCTTTCTCCTCACTTTTGACCCCCGGGATGGAAGATTTATTTTAGATTCTGTTTTCTAAGAAATCTAGGCTAAGGCCATTGAGGTCAGAAGGGACCCAGTAGGCCATCAGACTCATAGTTTGACATTGCACTGTCGGAAAGCAACAAGAACCCTATTGCTGGTGATAACTGAGGTAGTATCAGTCCCTGAAACGTAGTGAAACCACAATTAAAGCCCTTACCCGTGATTAATTAGCATAATGTGTAGGTAGAAGGCAAGGAATCAGAAGATCAAGAGATACTATTCTGGTCAGTATGCTATAATGATAATTGTAAGGGATTTGGTTTTTGGTGGCTTCATTGAACAGCATGGGAAGTTTTGCAAAAAAAAAAAAAAAAAAAAAAAAAAAAGATGGGTTCCAAGTAGCTATTTGCCAACACATGTTATGCTGTGAAATCGGAGTGTCAATGGTAGCTTTAAAGAAGACTGCTCTCTTATAGCCACAGGGAACACTACTAAAAACTTATCTGATTATAAGGGTGCAGAACTGCAAAGGAAAATGAGATGCAATGGCTGAGGTCTTCCATTGTCAAATAAATGTCCTGATAATGAAAGAACGGGCCCTGAGACCTGGGGGATAGAAAAACTGAGTAATTTAACTTCTGACTCTCCTTTAACCCTCCTGACCAAAAAGAGCCACTGCTTTCCTCGTGTTGTGGTAGTTACTCTGCTAATACTGCCTGAAACTGTGTAATGGCTTCAAATGAAGCCACTGTCTCAGGCGATGATGACTGTGCTCTTCAATACCATGTGCCACCTCATTGCCACAAGGATGATAACCATAGTCAGGTCTCAGCATAACCTGAGAGATGTAACCTCTGCTCAGGGAAGAAATCACACTTGCCAGAGGAACTGCGGAGACTAACAGATATACCAGTGTAAGCAAGGACAATGTGTGTGGAAGTGGATCTCGATAGTGTGGCAACCCAGAGAAGTGTGGTATATAACTAGAAAGAGGGGGCTTTATTGATTTTGAGGGAGATGAAAACAAAAGAGAGAAAGAGATTACAAATGACACTGATACCATTTTCCATGATAAATAGAAAAAATATTGAAGACATTTTAAGGAATTGATGTCCCCCCTAAAAATCTGTCATCATAGACATCAATTCATAGTGGAAACTCACAGAGAACCACTAATTAAAAGATCTACTCTGTGGTTATTTACTCAGGCCCTACCTTCATAATTGGAATGATATACTTCGAAACTAACAGGCTCACATTGGTTCCATGATCTGTAGTATAAGGGTCATTTTATAGGAAATGCTAGGTCGATGAATTGAAACTGCAACCTCCCACCACAGGACAAGATAGTACATTGGAAGCCATATTCCTGGAGGAATAGGAAAGATCAATGTCACCATCAAAGACTCGAGTGTCACAGGAGTGGTAAATTCCATCCTATTTCCATTCGGTTTATCTGTGTTGTCTCTGCAAAACCAGATGAATCATGGGTGATAAAGGCCGGCTGGAGTAAAACTAATTATGTCACACTCCAAATTGAAGATGCCATGCCATATGCTGTATCTTTACCGAAGCTTATCAACATAGATTGTCAATTGTATATAGTTATATTCTGGAAGACTTTCTTTCTCCCTCAATTATAAGAAGTAGAGAGAATAAAAAATCCCTGTCTTGCTTCAGGTTTATAGTAAGTCTTACAATCTTTGTCAGAATATAGACCTCAAGAACTTTGGTCATCTTGACATTCCAGTGAAAATCACACCAGTTTATATTATTGTGACATTATGCTAATGATGCCATACAAAGCTTGACAAATATTCTAGATGCTCTGGTAAAATACATGCATGACAGATGTGGTATAAGCCTTCTGAAATTCAGGGAACTGCTACAATGTTTAAGTTTTTGTAATAAATTCCACCTAAGCAGTAGGCATCTATTTGTTCTTTCAGAATTACTTCATGCTGTAAATACCTCTTTGCTTCCCATGCTTGCAGTGACTTTCATACCATCAGTATACAAGAACTTATAAACTTATTTAATTTACATGGTATCCTACATAATACTTCCTTGGACTAGGAGACATATTTTATGACAAATGAGATGCAACAAACGATGCAGGATTCACCCTTCTGACATTATACCTCATACCACACAGGCAACCTGCCAATACATTTAAATGGCTTACTGAAAGTTCATCTAGGGTGGCCCAGCTCAGGAATAATACTTTGCGGATTTGAGTACTGTCTTCTGGGGTGTGGTATACATACTGAACCAAAGGCCAGTATGGAGGACTATCTCCCAATAATTACAATCTATAGGTCCAGGAAGTAAAAGGTACAAATCAGAATTGGCTCCTCTCACTATCACTGCCAGTGATCCACTTGATGAGTGTTTCCTTTGTATTCATAAAATCTTAAACCCTCACAACCTAGATGCCCTAGTTGCTAGGAGTAAACAACTCTGTCGGAAAAGACGGCAGTTTCCATTAAACTGAAAGCTGCAGCCGACACGTGACCACCATACTTTTCGTACTACTGTACTGGTGGGCATACAAATAATTGCTGTAATGATGAAGTAATCATGAAGCTCTAGGTTTGCTACTAAACTATGGGAGTAAAGAGTAATATTTCTAGAACCCAGGTGATTTATTGGATGTCTCCAGTGCTTCCATGCCAAGTGATAATGGTGAATGGACAATTAAAGTACACATGGCTTCAAAAAGATAAGGAAACTAAAAGCTCGGGTACCTTGAGGAAGAAAGTATGAGTTATACCATCAAGAAAGTAACTCAGACCAGCAAAAGGTGGTGAGGGAAATCTAGAATGTGTGATTAAGGAAAGCAATCATAAATATCAACTATAGTATTCTCTTACAGCACAACAAATGACTTCCAAAACTTTGTGACTTAAAAACAACAATGTGGGGGCGCCTGGGTGGCTCAGTGGGTTAAAGCCTCTGCCTTCAACTCAGGTCATGATCTCAGGGTCCTGGGATCGAGCCCCGAATCGTGCTCTCTGCTCAGCAGGGAGCCTGCTTCCCCCTCTCTCTCTACCTGCCTCTCTGCCTACTTGTGATCTCTCTCTCTGTCAAATAAATAAATAAAATCTTAAAAAAAAAAATGTGGGGGGGCCTGGGTGGCTCAGTTGGTTAAGTGTCTGCCTTTGGCTCAGGTCATGATCTCAGGGTCCTGGGATTGAGCTCCACATTCAGCTCCCCGCTAAGTGGGAAGTCTGCTTCTGCTCCCCGTTAAGTGGGAAGTCTGCTTCTCCCCCACCCTCTGCCACTCATTGCCACTTGTGCACGCACACTCTGTCTCTTCCTCTGTCTCAAATAAATAAAATCTTTAAACAACAACAACAACAACGACAACAACAACAATGTTATTGTCTCATCATTTTGTGGGTCAGGAATTTGGGAAGGGCTTGTGTGGACAGTTCATCTCTGCTCCTCACAGCATAAACTAAAGAAGCCCAACAGGGGCTGGAGGAGCTATGGACAGGACGGCTCACTCACAGTGCTTGCAAGTTATTGCTGGTTGTTGGTTGGGAGGAAGAGCTAGCTGTCAGCTGGGAACTAAGTAGGGCCTTTCAGCCATGTGCTTCAGTTCCTCTCCATGGAGCTTCCTGGGCTTCTTCACCATATGCAGCTATGTTTTTAAAAGCAAGTGTTCCAAGAGATAAAGATGAAAGCTGCAAGTCTTCTTCTGACATAGGCTCAGAAGTCCCAGAAAGTTGATTCTTCTGTATTATGCTAGTCAAGGATATTACTGACCCAGTCCAGATTCAACAAGAGGGCAACGAAGAATGGAGAAGCAAGATTCTGTGTCAAAGAATGGAGAAGCAAGATTCTGTAGCTGCTTTTAATCTCAGGTGCCTAGATCAGTTATCACAAAAGAAACTGCAATTTGATTTGATAATCCTTTTAAAGCATTCTTTAGGAGCCAATTTATGTTTCTTCCCAAGTATTTTTTCTTTCTTTTTTTTTTTTTAAAGATTTTATTTATTTATTTGAGAGAGAGAGACACAGAGAGAGAGGGAACACAAGTAGGGGAGTGGGAGAAGAAGAAGCAGGCTTCCAGCCGAGCAGAAAGCCCGATGCGGGGCTTGATCCCAGGACCCTGGGATCATGACCTGAGCCGAAGGCAGATGCTTAATGACTGAGCCACCCAGGTGCCCCTCAAGTATTTTTTCTTAAGATTTCCTTATTTGAGAGAGCAAGGGGGAGGGGCAGAAGGAAAGGGAAAAATCTCAAGCAGAGTCCCCACTAAGTGTAGAGCCAGAGGCAAGGCTCAATCCCACAACCCTGAGATCATGACCTGAACTGAAATCAAGAGTCGGATGCTCAACCGACTAAGCCACCCACGTGCCCCTGCTTCTTCACAAGTATTTTAGTCTTATCTATTCTTCGGGGTCTTGCCCAATTTCGTGTTTCCTGTCTTGAGTGGCCCCTGTGGAAAATCCAGTCATTTCTTAGGCTACAAATCCTGTCCACTGTACCAGTCACATTTACTTCATCTGCTCACACTTACAGTTGTCTCAGTTGTCCTTGAAGGTAGGAAATGGGATTGGGCTTACTTGGCTTGTCACCTTTCATGGCAGAATCCACAGACACTCTAGCTCTTAAATCCAACCTGACTGTACCCAAAAAGGCTCTAGTTTCTTATGGATTGACTTTTCTTTAAATAATAACTTCACTGAACTATAATTCACATGCCATATAAGTCACCTGTTTAATGTGTACAATTCAGTGGTTTTTAGTATACTCACAGAATTGCACAGTCAATACCATTATCTAGTTTTAGAACATTCTCATGACCCATGGTTTTGAATTTTGATCTACGAGAGATAGGATGAGAGGCAGCCAGGAGATAAACTGCCCACCTTCCGCCCTGTGACAGACTATTTTGAAATGTAGTAGTTCCATATGGCCTCTCCAGAGATGTTCTGCTTGACCTAACAACCAGCTGTGATTTCTTGTAAAACAGGTGACAACTCAGTAGTGCAACATCTTATATTTCATTTCCATCCTGTCTGCCTCACTTGCCCTATCCCATGCTCTTAACTTCCTGGGACTGAAGTACCCAATAGAGTGTTAGCATTTAAGCTTTGTTCCAGGCTCTGTTTTCTAGGATGTGGGCATTCAAGAATCTCCATAATCTGACTTCCAACATCTCTCCCACCATAGATACAACCACGTGTTAATCATTATCCCCCAACTTCTTCAGACTATTCCTTTTCTGAGCAGTCCATTCCTTTTCCTATGCTATTCCTTCAGTCTACAATATAAAAATAACTGCTGGAGGTCTTATGACTCTTTCCTTTGGCCTCTGTCTTCCACTTATACTTCTAATGAAGCATTTACTGCATCCTGCCTCACATCATAGTCAAATTTTAGCACCTGCTACACGTTAAGACTTCACTGGGAGGAAGCTCTTGTTTAGTCTCCTTTGACTTTGTACCACCCAAGCTTCTTGGCATAGTACCTTGCACATAATAGGGGATCAACCAATGGTGAATTGAGTAAGTTCCATAACAAAAAAAAGTAGTATTTCAGAGTGATAAATTGGTATTAATTTCAAATGAGGTGAGAACAGCTATTAACCATCTTACTTGCCCTGAAGGTTTCATGCTACAATGCCTTTTAAATCTTCAAAGAATATTTTCCAGAAGATGTGAATTATTTCATTGTATTTTCCTTAGCATGAAGAAAAATCATACTGAAATTGGAAAATAAAAATCCATCTATATATTCAGTTCTGCCATGGGTAGAGTTGCTTAACTTTTTTTTTCAGAGAACAGTTTTAACTATATATCCAAGAAAAGTAAAGAACATGGTAATTTAATAAATCACATAGAAACTGATGCTGCCTAAGAAATATCACTTTAACCAGAATATCCTACTTTTCTCAGAAAATTCAGAATCTTTTCCCTTAAAATCATATTGTTATGAGGTATTAGCTAACACTGAATTCTAATCAGCCCCTAACAAAAAATTTTTTAAGTGTTTATTGCCTTGTATGTTTCCTGCTTTCTAATATTAGACAGCCACTCTTTTAAAGAAGGGTTGGTTCTGCAGCAAACAAGCTTTGCCATAAACAGCAGTGGGCTAATACATTATTAAATAGTGTGCTAATTGCATTTCATCTGGAAAGAAAACCATAACATGTAGTGGAATTTACTAATGTGCTTCACTGTAGTTTCTAGGACAGCAAAGCAAGCTCAAGTTATTCCATTATACTAACAATTAAATCGTGGCTCATTTTTAAAAGTTTTTATTTAAGTTCCAGTTAGTTAACATACACTGTAGTATTAGTTTCAGGCGCACGAATTTAGTGATTCAATACTTCCATACAATACCTGGTGCTTATCACAAGTGCACTCATTTAAGTGATAGTAACCAACTTATGACGACACTGTGTCATCAGTCTGCATCATCCACACGACAACATTCTAATAATCTGCTCCTTAGAAAGCTCGTGTTGAAATGTTTAAATAAACGGTTTTTGCTCTTAGAAGGAGAATCAAGCCATCCTAGGAGGTGGTGTGGGAGCTCAAATAATTGAAAGATTGGAGAATCAAAGATCAAGCTTACATCTTTCAGATATTTCAGATACTGCTCAGGAGCCTGCCTGAAGAATGTTGTACCTCTCACTCCTAATTCAAAACAACTAGGTGATATCCAAGAAGGAACCAAAAATATTTCAATAAAGAACAAATCAGAAAATCAGTTAAACTTACAACTGCTACAGAGACATCAATTGCTCTCAGGATAGGTGGAAATGTGATTTTTAAGAACATATGTGTCAGTGTAACAAATGTAACAAAGCTTTGGGGAAGCTTTGCAAATTTTAGATGAATTCTCTGAATGTGGGCCATTTTCTCAAGATTCACCTTTCATAATTTCAGACTGGATTCAACTTTTATAAATGTAATTTATGACAAAACACTGTGATGCTGATGCAAAGGTCACAGTCCTCACTAATAAAAATTGCTAATTATATGACATTGATGTTCATTACCCATTCCTGTCGCACTTCTTTTCCTTTTTGTAACCTACATATTTTTTTTTATGTTCTTTCTGCTCTGATTCCCAGGCCACCTCTGGGATATTTAGAATAAAATATGGAATAGAATAAAATATTAGAATAAAATGTAGAAATTTTATTCCAAGAATGGTATAAACATGACTTCTATGATGGCAGGGATCTTTGCCTATTTTATTCAATGATAAATATTAAGTACATAACACAGTTCCTAGAATGTAATTGGTGCCCCGTAAATATTTGCTGAGAGAACAGAAGGATGAAAAGAAGAAATACATAATGGAAAAAAGGACAAAAGTTTTATCAACCCATTAATTACTTTTGTTCATGTACCCATAGTGTCTTTTTAGCAGCAATACATCAGAAATATAAGTTAAAATTAAGATATTTTACACTGAGATATTTGAAGATAATTTTGACAACATGATAGCCAAACAGAGTTTGAGGCATATTTAATATTTCTTAGGGTTATTTTAAGGTCTTTCTGTATGTCATCTATAAAGATTTACATAGGGATTAAAAATTACATCCAATCAGTCTTAGTAGAATATGAAGACATTCTCACTAGGGTCTTCCTTTTGGAAAGGTACAAGAAGTCAGGTTGGTATCCAGGTTAAATAAAAAATCTAGAGCAGATGAGGCTTTTACCATATACCATCATGTGGTGAAGAATATCTAAGCAGACTCATTAGGTATGAGGATATTACTGAATCTGATGCATTCATCCAAAAGGTGACTCTGAAATATCACTTTACAAGAAACAAAACCAGACTTAAGCTACACATCAATTCACTTCTCATCAGCTCTGTTTAGCAGAACATTTTTCAAAATGATGCCACATCTACTGCGTGAAAATGTTATTCCCCTGGTTAAAAAATAATAATAATAATTTCTTATTAACATCATGTTTACAAAAATTACAAGGTATATCTTTGGGTAGAGGGTGGCACACAAATAAATGTTTATCTAGGCCCAGTCGAAGAAGGAAGGAAAAGTAAAGAAATGGTGAGTTTTGAAGTTTCAAAATAAGACTAACATAAAATTCATCTATATGTATATTTAAATAAGGTATAAAAATTTTATCAAAAAGATTACAGTGCAAAAAATATTAAAATTAATAGGTCTAAACCACTGGCTTTAAGTTTGCTGTTTTAATAGTTTAAGGGTTAAAGCAGCTTAAAAATATAAAAGCAGTATAAGGTCAGGGTATATGATCTACAGTGAGTATGGGCATAGTACCACCATTCAGAGTATCTGGCTTTGAATCAATTCCCCTATTTTCTGGTTGTGTGATCTTGAAAAACCCTTTCATCCCAATTTCTATACACTGCACAAAACAGAGAAGAATACACTTATCCCTTAGATTTGAGAGGACTGAATACATGTAAAGCACTTGGAACAGTGCCAGGCACTGTAGTTCATAACCACCAGGGATGGCTCATGGATTAGGAAGGAAGTCAAACTGGAAGTAACAAGACTGTGTGGAAGGCCACTGCAGAATGCTGGCAGTGAACAACTACAATGACAATGAGAAAAATAAGAGGACTGGTCAAGAACTACTGAGGAGTTTGACTCTGTAGGACTTGACAACTCTTGGAAATGAGTAATGAGATAAAATGACAAAGGATGATTCTTAGATTCCTAACTTGGACAACTGGGCTGATGATTAGTACCAGCTGCCTGTACCAGAATACTGTAAGAGGGACTCATTCAAGCGAAAGATACAGAGTAAATTTTGAGGTACGTTGAATATGAAATGCATCTATGTACAAGTAATGATATCTGGCAATAATTGTTTTATGCACATAAAACTCAAAAGATAGTCCCGGGCTAGAGAGAGAAATTTGGAATCATAAACATATAAGTAATAGTAAACCCATGGGTATCTGTGAGATTACTAAGACTAAAAATAACAGAGAATGGAAGATTTATTGGGTTGTGACAGGAATTTAGACAGGAATAAAAAATGATAAGGAACAATTTTATCTAAGGTTCTGAAAGAGGGTTTTATTAGCAATGCCAAAAGTGTCAGGATGGTCAAGTAAAGTAAGACCTTAAATCGATCCTTGTCCTCTTTCCTGGGGATAACTCATCTTTCCAATTCCAAGCTATAACATTCTGCCTAGATGTCCACTAGAATCACAAACCCAGCATCTCCCTAAATGAGCTCCAGAAGCAGTCTTCATACTACTGTAGTAGCCCTTTCACACGTTGTTCTGATATTCTTTACATTTCTATTGCCCTCACTGGAATATAAAACTTTAAGGGCAGCATCTCTTTTTTTCATTTATTTTCTTTTCATCATTTCTTTTTTCTTTTTTATCCCCATATACTAAACCTAGTACAGTGACAAGCACAAAGTATACCGCAAAAAATGTGAATACAAGAGATGAATCCTAATCTTTATTTCCAAATCAATGTCTTCCCATCTCCATCAATGGCTTTCACATCTCAGGCCTTCAAAATTATTTTCAGCCCTTTACTTATTCATTATTTATCATATCTAAATCATTTGCTAAGCCACACTGACTCTATATCTTTTCAATACCCTCCATGACTCCTCTTCATTTGTAATTGCACTATCACAATTTTATTTGAAACCATCATTTCCTCAAGCTTCCTAACTTTAATTTCTTCCTCCTCCTTTCCTGCCTAGGCACCTAATACTGCCATTAGTGGCCTAAAGTGGAGTTTTGATCATGTCACTAACTTTAAAAATTTACACAGTACATTTTTTAATAAACCTCTAAAATGCTTGGAAAGAAATTAAAAACCTAATCCCACATAGGCCTCTTTCAAGGCTTTCTTTCCACTGATCCCTAAACAATTTTGTTGTTTTTCTTAATACCATTACCCAAATACGCCTTTATATTTCTAGTTCTTCCCTCTTTCCTCATAAAACTCACAGGATCCACAGTATTTTCTTTTTTTTTATAGTACTTCAAACAATTAGAACCTATACTATTTTCAAGAGCAACTTAAAATTTCATTTCCTTATTGAAGTATTTTTGGACCACTTTACCAAACTTCCAAATAATCTCTCTCTAATGTATATCTTTCACATGACTGCCTCCTGATTCTAGCAAGCTGACTTCTTGGCACCTCAGCACATCATTTTCAATACCTAAATCATTACATCATCTTCTGTGCCATCCTCCATCTCTTCCTCTATTCTCTGTCTTCATTATCAGCAAGGCAGAAATCTATATTTCTCCCCTTGCTCTCAACATCCAATTTGATCTAAAAGTCCTATGTATTATACCCCTAAATGTCCCTCATCCCGGTCCCCACAATCCCTTCCTTAGTGAACATCTCAATCTTCTCCAATCTGGATTAGCTAATTAAACTCTTCCAGCTCACTGATCACAGAATGAAGCCAAACATCTTTAAAACAGGACTTTTTCACAATCTGTCACCAGCCCATCCTATCAGGCTCATCCTTAAGTGCTTCTCATCTTCACATCCTCTATTCAGACAAACTGAACTACATTTCATCCCCAAACATACCAAGCTTCTTTATGCCTCCACATTATTTCCTATATTCTTCCCTCTTCTATAGCCCCTGCTTTCTTCATTCTTACTCATATTTAACACCCAGCTAAGATGTCATGTACTTAGAAAAAAGCATTTCCCCTTCCCAGACAGAAGCATTTTACTTCTTTCTCTACCACAGCCTTGTAATCATATCCCTAGCATTTCTTTCTACATTATATATTTACGTGTCTATGTTCTATACCAAAATGAAGACTCTTTGAGGGAAGATGTCCACAAAATTCCCTCACTGGCATGCCCCCATTAATTAATACAATGCA
Source organism: Potos flavus (assembly GCA_028534135.1). Taxonomy (NCBI): domain Eukaryota; kingdom Metazoa; phylum Chordata; class Mammalia; order Carnivora; family Procyonidae; genus Potos; species Potos flavus. Next base: position 58,756,086 of record CM052887.1, on the reverse strand, counting down.
TGGCATATAGTAAGCACTCAATTAGCACTTGTTGATTCAAAGACTATAAATAACCTTGAGTTAATCTAGCCTCCTGGACCATCCCCAAAGATTATCATTTCACTCTTTAAAAACTGCAGACACATCTCCAAATGCAAGGGAAACAAAAGCGAAAATGAACTTTTGGTACTTCATCAAGATAAAAAGCTTCTGCACACCAAAGGAAACAGTCAATAAAACTAAGAGGCAACCTCTGGAATGGGAGAAGATATTTGTGAATGACACTACAGACACATGGCTGATATCCAAGATCTATAAAGAACTTCTCAAACTCGACACCCAAAAAACAAATAATCAAGTCAAAAAATGGGCAGAAGACATGAACAGACACTTCTCCAAAGACGACATACAAATGCTTAACAGACACATGAAACAGTGTTCATCATCATTAGCCATCAGGGAAATTCAAATCAAAACCACACTGAGATACCACCGTACCAGTCAGAATGGCAAAATTGACAAGGAAAGAAATACATGTTGGAGAGGTTGTGGAGAAAGGGGAACCCGCTTACACTGTTGGTGGGAATGCAAGTTGGTGCAGCCACTTTGGAAAACAGTGCAGAGATTCCTCAAAAACTTAAAAATAGAGCTACACTATGACCCAGCAATTGCACTACCGGGTATTTATCCCAAAGATACAGATGTAATGAAAAGAAGGGCCATATGCATCCCAATGTTCATAGCAGCAATGTCCACAATAGACAAACTGTGAAAAGAGCCGAGATGCCCTTCAACAGATAAATGGATAAAGAAGATGTGGCCCATATACACAATGGATTATTACTCAGCCATCAGAAAGGATGAATACCCTACTTTTGCATCAACATGGATGGGACTGGAGGAGAAATCAATTATCAATTATCATACGGTTTCACTTATTTGTGGAACATAAGGAACAGCATGGAGGACATTAGGAGAAGAAGGGGAAAAAATGAAAGGGGAGGAATCGGACGGGCAGATGAACTGTGAGAGCCTATGGACTCCAGGAAACAAACTGAGGGTTTTAGAGGGGAGGGGGATGGGGGGATGGGTTAGCTGGGTGATGAGTATTAAGGAAGGCACATATTGCATGGAGCACTGGGTGTTACATGCAAACAATGAATCATAGAACACTACATCAAAAACTAATGATGTACAGTATGGTGAATAACATAATAAAAAATAAAATAAAAATAAAAACTTCAGATAATCATATTATAAAGGGAGTGGAATTGGTATTTTTAACCAGAAGAATAAGGATTAAGGAAAAGTTTTTATTAAGGATAGAGTTATTAGCATTGTTGAGAAAAATTCTTCTTGACATAAAAAAATGTATTAGAGACTTTACGTTGTGCTGCTTCTTTCTCCTACATATTTTAGCTCACTCCAATTTCTGAAGTCAATACCTAGTTTAAAACTAACATTAGGTAATCGCTAAGTGTATTTTGTACCAATTTTTACGTAGAATTAATGAATACCAGATAAAATTAAAATAGCATATAACAGGAAATAAAAAATAATTTAGGCTAAATTTATATTATACTCCTTACAGCATAAATTACAATTCATCATAACTGTGATTCTAATGAGTACAATTACAAATTTTATTAAACCATGCAAATTGGGGCACCTGGGTAGCTCAGTGGGTTAAAGCCTCTGCCTTCGGCTCAGGTCATGATCTCAGGGTCCTGGGATCGAGCCCCGCATCGGGCTCTCTGCTGATGCGGGGAGCCTGCTTCCCCCTCTCTCTCTGCCTGCCTCTCTGCCTACTTGTGATCTCTCTGTCAAATAAATAAATAAATAAATAGACTTAAAAAAACAAACAAACATGCAATTTAAAATAATTATTTTCATAGGTTCATTCATAAGGAACTACACAGACAAATTTCCTATTAAATCCAGAATGAGATTTAGGAATTTTGGTCCAAGTGATTACAATATATTCTGTAATTAAACAGAATGATCTGAATAAAGTATATTTTGGTGATTACATCCAAAGCATATAAAATCTTAAAAGATAACCCAAGCAGATATTAGGAGCTGAATTTCACAAGCATACAACTTATATCAAAGTTGCCACTATATCGCTAGCAATTCATTTCAAGATTTCTTCATTAATTCCTGTATGTATTCATCAGACATTCGTTAAGCAACTAGTTTATGACAGTTTCTGTACTTAAAATTGGTGATATAAATATAAATAAGATGCATAAAGATAGGTACATGACAGAATAACGATGAAGCTTATATGATATGCCAAGAAACTGCAGAAAAGGGAGCACTTATCTTGGTCTTGGGTGGTGAGAAAGACTGAGCACAGAAAGTAAACATCCAAATCAATTTTAAAAAATGACTAAGAATTTGCCATATAAAATGAACTCTGAGAGCTTATTTAGCTCTAAAATGTGATGACAAATGCTTTTGGAGTGAAAATATCCCTCAGAGCACTCTATCTTGTCCTCTAAACAAAGCAAAGGAAAAGCAAAATGCAAAACTGGTATTAGATTTCTTCTAAGTTTTAGCTAGTGTTCCTTCTTCTGTTATGTCCCCATGTTGTTTAAAGCAATGTCCAACTGAGCCCTTCTATTTCATTAAGGCAATTTATAATTTCTGAAAAACAATACTATTCCCCAAATGTATGGCTATTCCAATCTACTATAAATTATTTCAAATTTATCATGTTAAGCATTAAATTAGAGGTTTGTTTTATGGTATCCATTAATAAGTTCAGTTAATTAACATTTTAGAAGAGAAAAAGCCTGTGACCACAAAAAAAAAAAAAATTACACACAAACTTCAATGCTTTAGCACCATTAATAGAGCTTTGTTTTCCATTTTCTAATTACATTTAAAGAAAATGACTGAACTCATCACTGGGTGCTGTGTCCACGAAAGGGCATCTGCATCTAAAGGAAGGTGGCAGTTTTATTGTTGGTATTTTTCAGTAAGCCTGCAATACATGCATGGAGTTTCAATGTTAATTCTATCTTACTTAATCAAAATGATAAAAAAAAAAAAAAAAAGTCATGCAATGGAGGGGTGCCTGGGTGGCTCGGTGGGTTAAACCTCTGCCTTCGCCTCAGGTCATGATCCCAGGGTCCTGGAATCGAGCCTCACATCGGGCTCCCTGCTCCGTGGAGAGCCTCCTTCTCCCTCTCCCACTTCTCCTGCTTGTGCTCTCTCACTCTCTACCAAATAAGTAAATAAAATCTTTAAAAAAAAAAAAAAAAAAAGGCTGGTCTAAAATGAGGACCAACTCTATATCTAAAAAACAAAGCTAAATAATTCCCTCAATAATTCTGTCAATATTCTTTACGTATCTCCCTTAAATATGAAAACAATGTTAATTGGCTATAAACATATGATCCTGTTTTTCTTATTTATTGACTATGATTTGGGAAAACAGGAAAAATGCATGACATTTTCATTTCTGCTTGTCTTTTTTCTGTGCTGCTGATCCTGTGACATGAAATCAGTCTTAAACAATTATCATATGATCTCTCTGATATGAAGAATTTGAGAAGCAGGGCGGGGGGGTCATAGGGGGTGGGGGAGGGAAATGAAACAAGATGGGATCAGGAAGGAGACAAACCATAAGAGACTCCTAAACTCACGAAACAAACTGAGGGTGGCTGTGGGGTAGAGGCAGGTAGGGATAGGGTGACTGGGTTATGGACATTGGGGAGGGTATGTGCTATGGTAAGTGCTGTGAAATGTGTAAGCCTGAGGATCCACAGACATGTACCCTGGGGCAAATAATACATTAAGTGTTAATTAAAAAAATAATAATTAAAAAAAAAGAAAAGAAATCGGTCTTAAAGAAACAACTCTTAATTTGTATAGAACAATGAGTTAGTCATTCATACAAATATTGATCACATCTAATCATGGAAAATAACACTATACTTGTTTTTGTATACAAACAACTCAGAAAATTGTGACCCACACTTGAGATAATGACAATAATAATGGTGAGAAAAAATAGTTCTTTGCTAATTTAACACACTAGTAATTTCTTAAAGAATTAAGTTTCTTATTTTCTAAGAGGCCTTTTGTTCTTATATAAGCAAACAAAATAAAATACTTACTTTCCTTTTAGAAGGCACTTTAGGAACAAGATTGGACAGAGTTAACCCTGTGTAAATACTGTGAAGTCTTAAGAGAATCATTTCAAGAACAACTGATGTGCTTAAAGTTTTCTAGCACCAAATATGCACTTTCATAATCGATATATATTTTAACATTTCAATTAACTGCTTTATTATACCAAACTATAAAATTACACTGAAGTTCCAAAAAACTGCCAATATTCCATGCCTGACTCTCAGACAAAGAGTTAATCATTTTGCATACTCAATTCATTTTAGTTTATATTCTCAATTTTCTGAGTTTATTTATATCCTTGTTTTGGAAAGACACCCAATCCACTAAACAAAATTAAGTTAAACATTTTTCTGTAATGTATAAAATCACAATGATATTTACTTCCAGCTGAAAAAAGAATACAGCAAGTTGCTTCATCCGATTATGAGATTCTAATCTACACTACAACACTTCATTTCAATGCTTATTTGAAAACACAGCATCATCATTAACATAAAATAAAAAACACTATTACTTAAAGCGAATGAATTACAACTTTAAAGCTTTAAAACTGTATTATGTCTACTTTAAAACTATCCCATGATGCTGATTTGATGAAATCTAAATTCTATTTGCTGTGGAAGTAATTTTTACCTTAAAGTGACTGAGGTCTAAATTCCAATCATTCTAACCTTTGAGAAGTGATTTACACTGACTGGGTTAAATAGCATCGTACTTACAACAAAATTCAATTATATTTTGTCATATTGAAATCAAATGGATGATTCTAAAACTGAGTTGGGTTCATTCAGACGTATAGTTAAGATAACATTAATTGTTCACATCATCTATAATGTAAACTGTGTCAAGAACATCGTAACGAATTTGCAAAAGGAGAAAAATTTGAGACAAAAATCTTTTCATCTAAAAAAATACAATTGCAATACAGAATTATTTTCAATGATATGGCTTTTGTCTCACCAATCATATAGAAAACTCATAAATCACACTTCTAGAATTTAACAAAAACCAAACAGAATGTACACTGTCTTTTCAGATAGAATTTTAATAGCTCAAAATAAATTCTGTAAATAATTTTTAAAATCACAAACAGGAATCTGGGTTGAATCTCATTATTACATGTTCCTTACATTTACTCTGTAAATTAAAAGTTTACTCAAACTAAGGCAAAACAGACATAAAATCACATGTAACTAATCACCACTTAACAAAGGTTAACTTGCCTACATTCCTTTGGGAAATATGGGATGCTCCGGGCTATTGCTAGAACTGAATTTACATCTGTGCTATGGAGCTCTCTGGAAGAATATGAGAGGAGAAATTTGGGATTGTTACTAAGTCCCAGAAGATACTGAAGCAAATTGTGTCCAAGAAGAAAGGCAGACTTGAAGCTATAACCCCGTGTGGGAGACCGGGATAGGGTGAAGGGAGAAGAGAGGAGCATGAAGTAGGGGCTAGGTTGGGGTAGTTTTGAAAAAACTGTTAACCATGAGCTAATAATGACTTATACTGGTGACATAATAGAAAGAGCAAAATGTTAAGCAGGGTTCAATGAGTATAAATCAGTGATATGCCATATCTTAAAAGAGCTTTGAATGAAAGAATTTCTGAAGGGTTGTCTTTGAAAGAGCCATTGTAGCTCTAGCATGAACAGGTATCCTAATCTGTCCTGGACCACTGATGTTTATATACCCCTTTCCAGCAAAACTAATAATAGCATCCCCATTCATAATCAAATATGTTTCCTGGTTTGGATAATTAAACTCTATAGTTATGGTTAGTCTGGAGTGAACAGCAGATCCTGAGAGAATGCTTTGTATGCCAAGTGATTTATTAAAGAAAAGCTCCCTGAGAAAACTGGTAAGGGAATAAGAAAAGCAAAACAGGAAAAGGGAAGAAGCTATGGAGGATATGAGTTCATGTAAAGTCCTAGTGAAGGTGGCTTTAGCTTGTTCCTCCAAGGTATGTTTGAGGGTAAGTCACGCCTCAGAATTCATCCCAACCTGAGGCTGGTAAGCAGGTGTTCATTATCCTGTACCCTCGTCACTGGCAAAAATTGCTCCTGGGTACTTCCAGTTCTCTGTAAGAATGGGTGAAGCGGCTCCAGTGCCTGAGGACAGCTCTCCAAGAACAAGCAAGCAAGAGCGGCAGTACTGGATATGAAAGGGCACAGAGAAATAGAGAGGGGATCTGGAGGAAGCACCAGCAGTGTTCACTACAGTGCCCCATGTGGGTCTTGCTCTGATGCATCCTGCAGAAGACTGTATATCAAATTGAGTTCCATGGATGAGTCTGGCAAGTCAATCGTACTTCTGGAAATTATAGGATTGATTTTTTTTTTTATCTGCCTATCTGTATATTTGCCTAGAGAGAATAATAGCTTTTTTCTTTTCCTTTTTTTTCCTTTTTTTTTTTTTTTTTAGATTTTATTTATTTATTTGAGAGAGAGAGAGTGAGAGAGAGCATGAGAGGGGAGAAGGTCAGAGGGAGAAGCAGACTCCCCATGGAGCTGGGACCCCCAGGTGGAATTCCATCCCGGGACTCCAGAATCATGACCTGAGCCAAAGGCAGTCGCCAACCAACTGAAGACACCCAAACGCCCCAGCTTTTTTCATATTAACAAAAAAGTCCAGGATCTAAATGAGATTCTGGAGCCGTTGCAGGAGAAATCACAAGAAAATCAGTGTCTTGTGTGTAACTCTTTTTTTTTTTTTAAAAGATTTTATTTATCCATTTGACACAGAGAGAGAGATCACAAGTAGACAGAGAGGCAGAGAGAGAGGGGGGAAGCAGGCTTCCAGCTGAGCAGAAAGCCCGATGTGGGGCTTGATCCCAGGACCCTGGGATCATGACCTAAGCCAAAGGCAGAGGCTTTAACCCACTGAGCCACCCAGGTGCCCCTTGTGTGTAACTATTTATGCAAAAAGAGGACTGGTTCAATTCCCCAGTAACTTCATGTGGGAAGAAGAGATTTTTGTAATTTTTGTACATGCTCCTCAGAAGGCAGAAAGGCATCAGACAGGAAATCTAACAGTGTTGGAATCTCAAAATCACGAAGCGGCCTTAAGTCAGCTACAGTGATGCTGAATTTTAATCTGACCCTCCTATTTCTACTGTAGAATTTATCTGGGCAAATGAACATTACAAAGAAATTGTTATTTTTACCTTGCCACCCTATCAGTGGACTCCACATTTAATCAATAATTATCAATAAATTGTCAGAAGAACCTTTGTGAAGTTGTAGGAAATAAGAAATTAAGCTACTTTCACAAGTGTGCTACCAAACCTTTACATTTTCATTACTATACGCACAACCTCACTTTGGATAGTTCCCTGGAACACAGTCGTGCAAAACAACTCCTAACTAGGCCAATAATGAATAATTTCTTACTTTCCTGTTCACACTGCTCACCACTCTTAGCACTAGTACTGCTGATACCTTCTAATTCTTGTGTCACCACACCTTAAATGTGTGACATCAGTGTTCGCTCATTTATTTCTGAGACATTTAGCAACTTCTTGGTACATAAAAAGAGATGCAAAAATGCCTTGCTTTTTCAAAGTGGAATCTTTAATTTTCCTCTCAGATGGTTTTCTTTCCACTTTGAACTGTGAAACATGTTATTCTTAATTAAAAATATTCAATGTCTAATTTTAAAGGTATTTTCTATCTAAAACATTCTTATTTTTGAGTTTTCATTACATTACTATCTTTCTACATCGTGTAAGGAGAAACACAAGTCATATTCATATGAGAAAACAGACCATTAAGTTGAAAAGAAATACTAAAAGCATTTATTTATTTATTTAACTAAAAGTTAAATAATTATATGTTAGCCAAAATAAATTTTGAAAATTGATTTGTGGGTTGAAATAGTGATCAAAACAAAAAGCTACATTTTTTCCATGACATTTGCCTAAGATGTTCTTCATGTTACTTTAGTTTTATAGTCATATTTCTCTCCCATCAAATTCAAACTTTTCATGATTCTCAATACCCTCCATAATTCATACTCTATGTCAGCCATCATTTCCTAACATCCCCATCTGTAAAAGCTTCTGTACACAGATTAATTTAATATCCTATGTTTCATTATCTTCCATATGCCTCTTAGAGGTCTAGACCCTATTTCTTTCATCCATCTTTTCTCTTTGGAGCATGTTCTAGGAAACACTACTTATATTTCAAAGGTCCTGGTCTAAAAATCAGAAGTAACCATAATGCCTAAGTAGTTAGATCAAAAAAAAAATCAGTACATGAGGGTGTGTTCTACTTTTCAACTTTTAGATCAAGAGTTGCACATTCTAAACATTCTCCTGCATTCACCAGCCCCACCCCTCCTCCAGTCTGAATGCAGATATCATTACTAAAATTAGTCTCTGTCTGACAACCAAAGAAGCATGGAAACAGCTGGGGAAACTGAGGATGGGAACCTGAAAGGTATCCCATGCTCTCGTAGTGTGCTTATTAAGAGGTGATAAGAACTCCTTAATGCTGGGTCTTAATGCTGCTCTACTCTATTCCTCCAACCTTATTTAGTAAGATGAAATAGTTAGGAAGTAAACAAAAATCATTACAAAATGATCAATCTTCTGGACACAATTCAGAAAAACGTACTCAGAATTTTTCTAACTTTCCCTGGACTTGTGTAGCAAGGTGCAAAATATTTCTAATGCCTACTTGGCATCATGTTTGGCAAAAGACAGAAAAATATCTGATAGACTTAAATCCCAGTAATATTAAGGGGTTGCTATATTCATTTCACATGTTGCTTGCTTTTTAATGTAATATTGAGTGGGTTCTATGTAAGTAGTAATTATTTTCCCTGATACCTATGATCATAAGACCAAGAATGAAATTAAGGAATACTCTTATAATATGCAGATGAGATGTTTTGGATAGAGAATTTGGTAAGAAGTCAAAGCACCAGTACTCTAATCATAGAATCCTGATTTACTCAAATCTTGTTCATCTTCAGCCCTCAAAACTAAATTAATATACAGCCAAGGTAAATAATTAAGAAATAATTTACTTTTCTTCTTACTTTAACACTGTAAGAATGCTATCCCATTTACTAATTTTTTTATCACCAGAATTTTTGTTCATTTTTTTTACTTCTGTATTGGCTGGCTTATTTGTGCACTTGGCCAAGTATGTTTGGGTATATCTCTCAAATATATTTATATCACAAAACACATGCTGTTTATAGTAGACAAAGAAGACATATATTGAGCAAATGCCAGCATCTTAGACTGTGAATATCTTCAATTGAAGGAAGAAGAGGGTCATGAAATGCTAGTCTATTCAAAGATATTATTCCAGTACCTAGAATCAGTCTTTTGCAATCATCTACAATTGTGTTATTTAAACACAATACAAATGAAAAAAAGGAAATGGATTTTCTGACTTTTTAGCTTTTTTCAAGAAATAAGACTAAAAGATATTACATGACAACACCAAATGTGGATGAGGATGTGGAGCAAAAGGAACTCTCATTCACTGCTGGTAGGAATGAAAATGGTACAGCCACTTTGGAAGCAGAATGTTAGTTTCTTATAAAACTAAACATATCCCTATTATATGATCAAACAATTGCACTCTTTGGTTTTACCTAAAGAGCTGAAAACTTACATCCACATAAAAACCTACACGTGAATGTTTATAGGAGATTTATAACTGCCAAAACTTGGAAGCAACCAAGATGTCCTTCCATAGGTGAATAAATAAACTGTGGTATATGCAGACAATGGAATATTATTCAGTGCTAAAAAGAATTGATCTATCAAGCCATGAAAAGATATGGAGGAACTTAAATGCATTTTACTTAGTGAAAACAGCCAATCTGAAAAGACTAAAATTACTATGTAATTCCAACTATATGACATTCTGAAAAGAGCAAAACTATGGAGACAGTAAAAAAAAAAAAAAAGCACAGAAGGTTTTGAGGGCAGGTAAACTACTCCACAGGATATTATAATGACGGATAACTGTCATCATACATTTGTCAAAACCCATAGAATGTAAACACTGAGAGTGAACCCTAATGCAAACTACTTTGCCTGATAATGATGTGTCAGTGTGGGTTCATCATTTGTAACAAATGTATCACTCTAATGAGAGATGTTGCTAGTAGTGGAGTCTATGTGGGGGGGGGTAATGGAAATTGTACTTGCGGTTTCATTTTTTGTTGTTAACCAAAAACTGCTCTAAAAAAAAAAATTCTATTTTTAAAAAGACATTTCATTTATTTTTAAAAGTGTTTACTAAATAAACTTTAGTAAGTTTTAAGATGGCATGCCCAGTGGGTAACAGACAGCCTAGTACTCACATTTATAAATAACAGTGGATGGAGACATGAAAATCGAGAAAGAAATGTGTTATTCAAGATGCTAACAGTGAATTTAAACACAGTTTTTTCAAGTAAGTTTGGGAAACAATTGATTTCTTTATATCAAGCATTTATCATGGCTTTCACAATGTTAATACATCTTACAACTATCAAATGAGGTTTACATGATGCAATATTCTACAAACTTATTTGATAATAAACTTGTTTTTTATAAGCAGTTCTTGATCCCAGAAACTGGCGGAATATGCTTTTGTAAATGTTCTCATTCACTGTGCTGTTTTCATTTGGTCGTGAGAACTGTCATATTTGATAGATAAAATTTGCTCTGCCAATATTCTTGACCATATAAAAACAAATGAGGCTGAATCCCTACCCTTGAGAACTTTATTCTCTGTGTGTAGGTGGGGGAGAGGGCAAACATATACCATAAAGCTTGGCAAAAATCATACAGTATAAATAAACACAGAGTACATATTTACAAAATACATATGAAGTTATCATTATTCTAAACCTCAGGTCATCTAACTATAGACCATGAGCAAGATCGATCTTGCATCGCCTGTTTTTGTAAATAAAATTTCGTTGGAACACAGCCATGCACATTCGTTTAGGTATTGTCTATGGCTGCTTTTGCAGAGTTGAGTAGTTTTGACAGGCCATCTGGCCCACAAAGCCTAAAATATTTATTACCTAGCAATTTACAGAAAAAGTTCACCAACTAGATAGATGTAAAAACACACTTTTAGCCACCAGTGTTCTAACTGGCAGAAATAAATGGAGCTTTATGGAAAGTTGGCTAATTAACAGAGAATATTATGGTTTCATCAGAAATTTTGTATGTTCCATAAAACACAGCCAATTATTGATGCATTCTAATCTAGTAGGATGAGCCCCTGGTCAGAAGTTAGGAAACTCACCTCCTTGTTTTCATCAGCTATTGGATTATAGAATCTAAATTTTCTGCTAGCTCTAAAATGTTATATTTATGTTCATTTCAGACCGACCCTGGCTAAAACTTCTATGCATGTATTATAGCCACTTGAACACTGAATTTTTTGAATTTTTATTTTACTGAGGGCAAATTATTAACAATTGTGCTCTGCATTGGAACAGAATTCCAAAAATAAGAGTAAATACTAGACTAAAACTGAGAAAGATTTTAGACCCTGCAACTTTTTTTTTTCTTTTATCTCATAGGAAGAAACTGATGTTTAGAAAAGAATTCTTAGGTAAAGGGCCAAAGAGACTTTTGGAGACTTTTGTATAAGGGATTAGAAGAATCTTAAACTATGTTACTGCAGGAAGTCCATTACTTCTTTTTTTCTTTCAAATAGCAGTGAGAGATTTCTCCCCCTACCTGAAACAATCAGATTCACACTGTTTTCAAAAATCAAAAATACCAGTTGAGTGAAACAACTTGCTTTTATTTACTGAATTTACTGGCAGTTGCACTGAACTGTCCATTTGTTTAAAGAAATTACTTTGGCATCACAAAACTAAATGTGTTCTTTTCTCCTTTGGTTGTTATGCTGTCAGTATTCATTTACTTCCTCTAGATTCAAAGGATCATTGTAAAAGCATGAATAATGCAACTTCATCTATGAAGACACTTGGATTCTTTAATTAAGTTTATTTGCCTGAAGCATATGATATATTTTAAAATATCAGTAGGAACAGCATTTCACTTTAGAATAATCTAGTGCTTTAATTTTTCTTCTTTCATTAAACACCTCATGAAGGAGGAAGACATTTTCCTCATAAAATAAGCTCAAACTAATTTTAAGTCACTATCCAAATAATTTTTAAACCTGCCTATCATGTCTTTCTGAAAGATTTATTTCAATAAGCACTGTGCTTTAAAAAGCTAAAACTTAAGGTTTAAATACAGCACATGTTATTCCTATTTTCATCTTGATTCCAATTATTGTAAAATTAGAGAATATCTGTCATTCTAACTATAGCAAAATATTAATACAGACTGATAATCTAATTCCTCTTTCATTCTAGTGTCTTCTTTATAAAATCCTACTCAAGGCCTAAACTATGCTCCTTGGAAAATAGTAGTAATATAGTGATATATAGTAACATAGAGTGATATAGTTAGAACATCCAAGACTGCAAATCTAGTCTGTCTTCTATCTATGCTTTCCTATCATGGCTTGGTAGATCACCATAGTCTCTCTGGGTCATTTATGTCATCTGTTAATTAAATAAGTTTGATAATATTATATATTATAAAATCTATAAGCCTCTCAGTGTTGGGGAACTTTTTTCACAGTTCACTTGAGGTTCTATATTTACATGATTATGCATGCAAAATTCTGTATTTCATATGCATTTTCTTATAAATGTACTCTGAATAATTCAAGTTTTTGCTTAATATTTTATAGCAATCATCTCTATATGTTCATCTATAAGATATCTTTCCTCGTGATAAATTTGAAATGCTTAAGCAAAGCTTAAATTGGCTCTTATCCCTTTCTCTTATCTCAAGGTTCACCTCAAATAAAGCATTGTAAGGATTATAGATATAATTTCTCATGATTTTTCCTCTTAAGTAGGCTATAACTATCAATCATTTTTCTCATTTTGCATGAACCACGTTCTATGCTTGATAACAAGATATAAATGCATAAATTCAAGAAGTTCAACATATCCCAAACAGGATAAAACAACAGAAAATCATAGTAGGCACATTAAGGTAAAACTACCGAACACCAAAGATGTAAGACATAAGAAAATTCTAACAGCAGCTGGAGGAAAAAGGACACCAAAATTCAAGAGAATAAACATAAGAATAAATGCTAACTTTTCATCAGTAGCAACACAAACCAGAAGGCAATGGGACATATCTTTAAAGGAGAACTGCCAATTTAACATAATCTATCCAGCAAAAATATCCTCCAAAAATGAAAATAAAACAAAGGTAAACAAAGGCTGAGAGAATCTGGCAACTGGTTGTTCAGTTTAAAGAGAAAAGAAACCAGTTAATAAACATGTATGTACGACAAGAACTGAAGATCATTTAAAATGATAAATATTTGATAAATATAAAGCAATTTCATTATTTTCACTAGTGTCCTTGAAAAACCTTTGAATTTTAAAGCAAAGTCACACTGTATTATGGGATATATAGCATATGCATTTATAAAATAAATGAAAACCATACCACCTAGGATGGGAAGGGGTCAAATGAAAGCAAATCATTGGTAAGTCACAGCATAATTCATCAAATGCATCAAATAGTTAATATATTATAAAATGTTGAGTTAAAGAGACATGCAATCCCTAGAGATTTATCTGAACACCACAACACACAAGTACACACACAAACTCACAAAGATGATTAGATACAGAGCCAAGAGAAAATTTGGTATTATTTGATCAAAATAAGAGAAGTAAGGAGTACCAAGGGAAAAACAACAGAAGAAACAAACAAGATAAACCCTAACAATAGCCCAACAAAGCCAATAATTAAAGTATAAATGATTAAGAAATCTAATTAAAAGTCATATATTATCACAATGAATGAAAAAGAAACAAGATCCAACTGCAGATAGCTGAAAGAGTATACACTAATATAAAGACACAGATGGTTTGAAAGTAGAAGAACAGAAAAAAATGAATGCAAAGTAAATACTTATCATGGGCAGGCTGGTGTGTGTGTATATATTTAAAAATAGAGGATATAAATTTCAACTCTGGAAGTATTATCAGAATAATGTTTGATATTTTATAATAACAAAAGAGCTAATTCACAAAAGTTCTAACATTTTTAAATGTGTGTACTTAAGACAAAACTTTAGAGAATGTGAACCAAAACTTGATCCAATGAATGAAGAAATGGGCAAACCCATGGTCATGGTGAGAGAAATTAACACATCTTTTTTATGAGTTGTTAGACTGGCCCAAAACTGTTAATGATGTAAGAAAATAATATTAACAACCAACATTGCTTAAAAGACACTTGTAGGACACTACATCCAATACAGGATACACATTCTTTTTGATTGCACATATAGCATTGTCCAAGATAACCATATTCTAGCCTATAACAAGTAAGTCTTGACATACTTAAAAAGGTTAAATAATATATTCTCTGACTAAAACATAATAAATATAGAATTAAAAACAGTAAGATCTCTAAGAAAACCTCAAAGGATTAAAAAATAGTGAGTTCTAAATAATTCATAGATCAAAGAAAAAAATGACAAAATAAAATTTTAAATATTTTTAACTAAATGGTAACACAATATACCTTATCAAAATTGAGAAAATGCTGCCTCACAGGTGCTCAAAAGAAAATTTATGGCAACAGATGCTTACACAGCAAATTTAGATAGCTAGATACACAGACAAACAGGAAGATGACCACCTATGCTTTTCCATGCTTTTTTGGGAATATAATAATAAACCAACAAAATTCCCTGCCCTCCTAGATCTTATTGCAGAATACAGACTAAAAGAAAACGTCTAAAATGTGTATGATTAGAAAGCAATAAATGCTGTAATCAAAAATGGATAAAGAAGATGCGGTGTATATATATACAATGGAATATTATTCAGCCACGAGAAGGAAGGAAATCCTGGCATTTGTGACAACATGGATGGACTTAGAGGGCATTATGCTAAGTGAAATAAGTCAGACAAAGAAAGACAAATACTGTATATATCACTTATATCTGAATTTTTAAAAAGCCAAACTCACAGAAACAGAGAGTAGACTGGTAGTTACCAGGGGCTAGGAGATAGGGGAAATGGGGAGATATTGGTCAAAGGGTACAAACATCCAGTTATAAGTTCTGGGGATCTAAGGTATAGCATGGCAATTATAGTTCATAATGTATTTTATATACTTGAAAGTTGCTAAGAGACTAGATCTTAAATGTTCTCACAAGAAGGAAGAAATGGTAATTACGTGATGAGATAGAAATGTTAGCTAAGGCTATAGTCGTAATCACTTTGTGATACATAAATGTATCAAACTGACATTACACCTTAAATGTACCCAATGCTATATATTCATTATATGTCAATAAAGCTGGAAAAATCATAAGTCCAAAACAAATAATAAACAAACACGCAGAGGCGGGGAAAGATAAGGGTCTGAAGAGCACACTGTCTTTTAAGCTTTTAATAAGGTATCAAGCAAGGTCTCACTGAAAAGACCTACAGGAATGAGGAAGGGGGTATGTGCAAATACGGGGAAAATCTTCCAGGAAGGTAAACAGCAAAGGCCCTAAGGCAGGAATGGCTTCAACCGTTCAAGACCAGAAAATGGATAGTTGTCAGGACAGGAAAAACAAGAGGGAAATAAGTTAAAGTGCAATCAAGGGAATCAAGAAGCCTAGAACTTACAGGGTCTGTGGGCCGCTCTGAACTTTTAACTCCGAATAAAAGGCAGAACCACTGGAGGCTTTTAGGTGAAATGACATGATAGGAACTAGAATCAATTGTGTTAAGAATAAACTGTTACTGAGCCAATTATGGTAACAGGAAGAAGGTCATTCAGTAACCAAAGTTAGAGATGATATGGCATTGGACCAGGGTGATGGTATGTGGAAGTGGGGAGAAGGGGTTGGAGGCTGGAAAAATTGTGAAGGGAGAGAAAACAATTAACGGAGGGAATCAAGGGATCGCGTGAGAGAAGGACACTGATCTGCAGAAAGTGATAATCCATGATAATCTTGAAGAGTGTTTCCTGTAAAGTGGGACAGCTAGATAAGCAGTAGTTGAGAGGAAAGGTTTTTGTTTTTCTTCTTTTCTAAAACGGAGAAAAATAAATGTTTCTATGCCAATGAGGAACATCCAGTATGTAGTAAAAAATGAAATACTGATAAGGCAGGAAAGAGAGAGAGGGGTAGGAATTCTTTGGGGAGGTGAGAGCTTTGGGATATAGAACACACACAGAGCAAGTGTCCTCAGAGAAGCATGGAAAATTCCTTCACAGTAATAAGAGGGGGTTAGCACATATGGGCACAGAAGGAGGCTGATGTGGAACTGGGGATGTTCTGTTTCGATGACTTTCTTTTTTCTTTTTTTCCTCTTTTGGCAAATAAGAACCAAAGGCCATTATCCCTGAACAAGAATGGAGGAAAGTGTGTTGAAAATTTGAGAGTGAGGCTAAAGCATGAAAACACCATCTGGGAAGGCAAAAAGACTCAGCATAAATTGGATGATGATTGGGCAGCATTAATGGTCCACATGAGAACAATGGTCAGGAATTCAAAGTATGCTTACTCAGTATTTTTTTTAAATTTTCTCCATGGGTACAGAAAACTGAATAGGAAGTGGAATTAATCAGAGGAATCTCTAAGTAATCTCAAAAATTTTCTACAAAAGGAAATGGCAATTTTGAGCATCTCTTAAGCCTGGAAAACACTATGGCCATATGACGCAAGGCCATGCTCATTCTTCCTAATTCTTTCTATCTCTTAGCCTGACACTGGAGGGGTCAGAAACAGCAGTCAGCAAATTAGGAGGAGATGATTATGGGCTGCAAAGGAAACTGTATTTCCCCTGCTACCACCCATGACCTCAGGCTTTCAAATTGAAATAGGCCTTAGATAGTGAGAAAAGAGTAGGTATAATTTTGAGTAAGTTAGGAATTATCCTATTACATTGGACTGAACTGAGTAATTATTCGATGGAAGTTTTTAGAATGACAAATAGAGCTGGGCAAAACTTTGGGACACCCCTAGAACAGATCTGAAGGGATGCTGGATAAAAACATAAAACTATAAATCCTAGTTACTTAAAAGAAAAATTGGACCCCACATTTCAAATATTCAGTTATTGGCAAGGGATTGTAGTGGGGAAACCCACTTCACCGGTTATTCAAATACTAATATTATGTGGTGCTGTGAAAGGAGTTTGCAAATGTAACAAGTCCCAAAGCAACTGACTTTCACATCCGCCCTTTAAAAGCAGGGTGTTTTCTCTAGCTGGTGGCAGAAGAAAAAGTAAGAGCAGAAAGAGAGATCTAAAACATGAGGACTCAGTTGTCACTGCTGGTTTGAAGATAGAGGAACCACACAAGATGGCATGATGGTGACTTTTAAGAGCAAAGGCAGTCCCCAACTAATAGCAGACCCAGAAATGGTGACCTCCGATCTAAAACCACAGGAAAACAGGTATGGTTTTAAACTACTAAAGTTTAAAAAAAAATTCTTTTTTAAATAAACTACTAAAGCTTAGCTACTAAGTTTAAAAGCTAGCTAAGTGTGGTAAGTTTGTTAAGGCAGCAACAGAAAACAAATACAAAAATATCTTCCTTTGTCTCACTGAAAGGAGCTGATTCGAAGGCTAGGAATATTTTTCTTTTATTATAGTAGAAAGAGCAGCAGAATTTGCTTTGAATCTCTGCCACACCATTAACTAGCTCAACCTTACCTTGAGGCTCTTTGTCTTGGTTTCTATTTGAAAAAATATGGATACTAATATCTATTTTGCAGCATCATGGTAATTTTAGATAAAAAGTAAACACACAAAGCCCTAAACTTAAAATGCAAACAGTAATTCATAACTATTAATAATATTAATAATACTATCGTGTCCTAGAATAATAATCTCCCCTAAATATCTCTTCAAATCCACTGTTTCAAGTGAAGCAGAAGCTCTGCTGTTCTACATTTGTTTCAAGGAGTCCACACCCAGTCCAGTAACACTGAAACATGCCTTTTGTCAGCTGGTCTTTTAATACCTTTACTGCATCAATCATTCTATCTTTCCACTTCAGTTATTTAATATCTTCCGAGCTCTTTGTTAATCTTCGTTAGTGTATCACTGACATTCACAACCAATTTAATTTAATTTTAAATACGCCAACGCTTCCAATAAGGACACTGATATCTTTTTACTTGTCATTAGTTTTTTTATAGCTAAAATCTCATCAGGAACTCTGCTTTGAAATTTTTTTTTAATGTTTTTCAGTTAGAAATTGACATGGCTAACTGAATGAAACTGTCAATTGTGATGATGTACCTTATTTTCTTAATGACTAAATCATATTTACGGTAGGACAATACTAGCCAAAACTTCTGTCATGAGACATTCTCCAAGATTCAGTAAATTTATCATATATTTTGAGCGCTTATTTAATAAAACTGTATATAATATTCATTTTTTTTCTTTCCCCTCATTATGCCTTATTGGATCCTTTCACAACACAATTCAATCAACATAGTCACATGATCTGTGGACTGAAGATGCAATTATTGTTAAGGGTTGACTTTATCACAGGGTATGTGGAAATGAGTATCAAAATGCAATTTGGATTGGAATAGGAATATTTGCTCATCCACTGCAAAAAGAGTTAACATTTTAAGCCATGGTTTTGAATCTTAGGTACCTTGAATGTAATTTCACAGTCAAATTTACCATTATGGTAACTTCTCAGATCAGATCAACAGCACCAGGGAGAAAAATGAATTACAAGTGAAAACCTCATTTTCTTAGCACATTCATAATATAAATTTGCCTATTCAGACAGTTAGTTAAAAAGGGGATATTTGTCGATTTGTTGTTCTCTTTCATGTGCTTGCTATTAACTATCAATTCTCACTCTCACCCCCATCTCTCTCCCTATCTTATCTCCCTACTCACTCTTTTCCCTCCTCCAACCCTTTGTCTTTCTATTGCTCTATCTCCCTACTTCCTCCCTCTCTCACTTCTCTCACTCCGTCTACCCCCACCACTTCAGTCTGCCTCTCTCGCTCTCTCTCTCCCTCCCTCTCTCTCTCTGCATCCCTACCCCTTTCTTTCTCTCTTCCTTCTCTTCACTTTATTTTTTAAAGATTTTATTTATTTATTTGAGAGAGGAGAGAGATCACAAGTAGGCAGAGAGGCAGGCAGAGAGAGAGGGGGAAGCAGGCTCCCCGCTGAGCAGAGAGCCCAATGCGGGGCTTGATCCCAGGACCCTGAGATCATGACCTGAGCCGAAGGCAGAGGCTTTAACCCACTGAGCCACCCAGGCACCCCATCCTTCTCTTCACTTTAAAGTTCATTTGTGCCCTGTGTAGAAGAGCCTTGCCAAGCCTGTCTATCCCATGTTTTATCAATGTGTGTCACCCACTACAACCCAAATCATTTAATGGATTCATCTGTTTCTTGACTAAAATAGTAGTAAGGAATCCTGGAAATATATCACCAGGTATTGTTTTGCCCCCAACCCCAAGGCTCTGAGTTATAGGCTGAAGTAGTTTTATAGTGGGTTCTATATTCCCAACAAGGACTATACTAAGTTATTATGGGATCACCTCCTTCCTGGGATGAGCCATTACTCATAGTTTCAAAAGAACCATTCTTGCCCTAATTAAATAATTGTTGCTTAAAGAGAGGCCTCCACTCTCCAACTGAAGGCATTTTTTTTTCCTAATAGTATATTTTAAGAACTGTAAAGGACCTAAGATTTTATCTTCTCTGCCAGCTAGCAAGTTAGCCTGCTAGAGGATCATGAATGCTGGCAGAAAACTGAGACTCCCAGGCCAGCAATAAAGGCCACTTCACTATTCACAGCAAGAACAGTACTCAGACTATCAGCATTTCTCTGAGTTTCTGAGCCCCAATTCCCACACAGCAAAGCAAAGAGAGCCAGGTAACACACACACACAATGGATTACATTCTAAGAGAGGAACTCTGAGGTTAAGTAAGGATCCTGAGTCTTTTATCATGGGCAGTAACTATGTCCTTTTCTTTGGAAGAAGGTACTATCTCTATCTTATTAGGTTATTCAATATACAAATATCCTTGAAAATATACCCCAGACCAGTGATAGTGTCTCTGCTCACAAGATATATAGAAACATGAGAGACTTACAGAGAATTGTCACCCAAAGTGTACTGAGGTCAAAGCCAGGGTATAGAAATAAAAGTCACAATTTTAAGCTGTTTTTGCATATCAAGTAATTCTTCTAAAGAGGTGATTTCTTTGGGGAGAATAATTAGATGTACATTCAATATTTACATCATTCTAATCAAATTTCATATTTTTTTGAACCACATTTCAAGTCACTACAACTTAGCATGTTGTTTTTTTTTTTAACTTAGCATGGTTTTTGAGAAATTTTCCAATTATTAAACTCTGGATGCCAAACAATGGTTAAAAATATAAGTTAGATATCTCAGATGTTTGGCCTTTATAAATAGACTATAAAGGTTTTTATAAAAATAAGAACTAAAATTTACTGACTTAATTCTTCAGCATTTGTTTGGCATTATGATGAATTAGTCCTGACTCACAGAAAATGATAATAAAGTGATCCATATTGCATACACCATGGTCATAGTCTACTAGAGAAGGTTGATGTCTAGAAAGATAACTTATGATTCCCTTGTAGATAGGTAGTCGATATGGTATAAAGACATCAAGAAAGAGATGGATGAGAAAATACGTTTTTGAGGAAATGATAACTGATCTACATCTGAGAAATGAGTACTAGTATTAACCAGATAAATTTAGAGTGACTCTTCCTTTGGTTATGCCAGTCTACTTATAAACGCATCAAAGCACTCTTCGTTTCTGTTAGTTTTCTTTTTAAATATTATTTCTAGCATTTCCTTTTGACTCCTTTTTAGACTTTCCATCTACCACTTGGCTTAAATTACCCATCTGAACTTACATGTATCTACTTTTTCCAGTATAGCCCTAAATATATTAATCATAGTTATTTTAAATTCCCCATCTGATATAATTTTAACACTTTTGCCATATGTGGTTCTGACGACTGTTTTGCCTCTTCAGACTGAGGAGTTTTATTGCCTTTTGTTATGCACTGTAATTTTGCTGAAAGCCAGACATGATATATTGGGTAATAGGAACTGAGATTAACAGATCTTTAGCAGGAGGTGTTAGGTTAATCTGCCTGAGAGTTGGGCAGTCTTTAATGTTTGCTGCAGCTACAGGTTCCAGAGGCTTCAAATTCCTCTCATGTCCTTGTTTTTCTCTCATCTGCTTACTTGGGATTCCCTAAGAACTCTCTTCTCCCAGAGACTGGGCCTTACAACTCTCTTTGGAAAAATGTCTATTCATGTCTTTTGCCCAGTTTTAAACTGGATTATTTACTTTTTAAGTGTTAAATTCGTAAGTTCTTTATATATTTTGGATACTAACCCTTTCTCAGATATGTGATTTGCAAATATCTTCTCCTATTATGTACGTTGCCTTCGAAGTTTTGTTGATTGTCTCCTTGACTATGCAGAAGCTTTTTATTTTGATGAAGCCCCAATAGTTTATTTTTACTTTTGTTTCCCTTGCCTCAGGAGACATATCTAGTAAGAAGTTCCTATGACCAATGTCAGAGAGGTTACTGCCTATGGTCTTTCCTAGAATTTTGATGGTTTCCTGTCTCACCTTTAGGTCTTTAATCCATTTTGAATTTATTTTTGTGTATGGTGTAAGAGAGTGGTCCAGTTTCATTCTTTTGCATGTTGCTGTCCAGTTTTTCCAACATCATTTATTGAAGAAACTATCTTTTTTTTCCATTGGATATTCTTTCCTGCTTTGTTGAAGATTAACTGATCATTTAGTTGTGGTTTATAGACATGTAAATTTAACAACTATTTATACATTGCCATATTTGCTTCAATTATTTTTTCACATAAGTTTAAATAAATTGCAACTATTATAACATTTCACCCGTAAATAAGTATAATTCCTTCTATACTAGCAATACTATTATCCTACTTAACAAAAATAATAATCCCAAAATAACACCAAAGGACCAGCCCATATACACATATTCCTAGGAGCTCCATCCAATACAGCTCATTAGTTTAAATCAGTAATCAATTATGATATGCCTTGTGTTTGGCTGTTCCAGCATTTAAATGCATTTTAATCTAGAATTGACCAATTTTTTTCATGGCATCCACTGTTGGAAAATAAAAGGAAAGCTGTCCTGTAAAATGTCTCACCTTTTCGATTTGCCAGTTTGTGGTCTGTGATACTAAATTCATTTCTCTGTTGTCTACCTTTTTTTGTAAACTGGAAATTAGACCTAAAGTGAGTCTTGATCAGAAATCATTCTGGTAAGAATACTTCACAAATAATACTGTGGATCAACATGCATTATATCAGAAAGCATCTAAAGCCAGTAGTCCTGCTATTGTTAATGCTATAATTGGTCAGTGTGTTACTACATTAAGAACAGCCAGCACTCTCCATTGAAGTATTCTATTTTTCCCATGGCAACCAACAAATAATCTGTTCCTCCTCATCCTTTACCAAGAAGCTAAGGCCTGGAAGGGAAAATTGCTCAAGTTCCCACTTTCCCCAGCTCATTCCAAGTACAGTTGTTTAGTTCATAGTCTCTTTCCTAATTCTATTTTAGTTGAAGAAGACGACTTCTTATCTAATTCACATAAAGATACAGGGCAGTATAGGGCAGTGGTAGCTCCAAGAATTACATATCCTGACTTCCAATTTGGAAAGATCACCCTTGTGAGAGGTAGAAAATAAATTTGTGTGGGAGTAGGTAGAAAGTACAGATTCAAGTAAAATATATTTATCCCAAATGAAAGATGGCACAAGCCTTAAGTACATGAGTTGTTATAAAAATTGGACAAGAGAGAGAACTTAGGAAATATTTAGACAGTAAATGGATAGGAACCTTAGATTTCTGGAGGCAAAAATATTTGTATTTGAAGTTAACATTAAATATCTCCATCTTTCTAATGAAACAGAAAAATCAAAATATTGCATAGAATAAACTAAGAGCAGAATTTCTGAGTGGGTCACAGATATTATATTTGTGACACTAATTTCAGGTTTATTAATAGCTTTAACATTACAATGAAAAGTAACACTACCGTCACTTCAAGTACGGAAAAAGGTATAGTCATGTAGGTTTTCTTATTCATAGAAGAATCCCAAATAAAGGACCAGGCAAAACTGTGAAAGAGAAAATTTCCACCAGACACTTGCTAAAAATGGCAAGGAAGATTTTTTTTCAAGACTACTGCAATAGGGGAGAGAGCTCAAATTCAAATGTCCTGAAAGAAAGGCAGAAGGATTTTCAAAAGCTGGGGGGAGAGAATGGAAAAGCACTGAAGACCCTGAGGAGGGGGCAAGGTTTGTTCAATGTCATTAGGCTGTGTTTCCTACTTGTCACTTGGAGAAGTTGGGCTCCTATAGTCACACAGAGACTAGAAGACAGACGCTCTTTCTTAAGGATTACATTACAAAAGGATGGCTCCAAAGTCCTTAAGAAGTTCCTGGGTTGTAGAAAATGTACATCTCAATAGGGCAGAGAAAGACATAATTGCAAGTTTTCTAAAGTCTCTAAGAAAAAGGAGGTCAAGGGCTTTTAGTCAGGGAGAAACCAGTCTGAAGTTTAGTCACGCAGAAGGGAATAGTAAGGCCACCTTAGTCAAAACTTACTCAAGAAATGGAGGCTAAAAGCAAAATAAGCTGTCTGGAATAAGACCTTCCAAAAATAAATAATGTAATTTGCATTTCTGTGTCTAGTTCTGCATTACTAAAATACCATAAAGTAAATGAAAACATATTTCTTAATAATAATGAGAAAGACAAATGCCAACAGGAAAAGAAAATCATCTGATTTTCAATTTACGAATTTTGCAGCTACTAATTCACCTTGAAAGACTTTAAGCTTAAGCAAACTTCAGAAATACACAAAGCCTGGCACTGTGTTCAAACAGGGAGACAATTGTTCCCTGTATCCATGGGGCAGAAATAGTTATTTGACATAATCTTTTCTAATTATTGGAGTGGATTTTCTATCTAATCACATGCCTTCTGTCTCTGCTATAAGTGAGCTTAGATGATTTGTACAGTGAGACTGTGACAGAGAAACAAAGGAACCAACTAGACAAAGGTAGTTAGCCTTACATGAGAGGGAAACCTCTGCTAGTATCAAAATTAATGTAAAGTGAGACATCAAGCTAATAGCTAACTTAAGGGTTTTTGCATTTTGTAATGGCAGACAATATTAATTTTTTAATGTTTTATTTGAATTTCCTAAGACAAGTTGTTATGTCTTAAATTGTGTCGCCCTCAAAAAAAGATATGTTGCAGTCCTAACCTCCAGTACCTTAGAATGTGACCTTATTTGGATCTTTGCAGAAGTAATCAAGTTTAAATGAGGCCACTGGGGTGGGCCCTAAATCAATAGGACTGATGTCCTTACACAAAGGGGTAAATGTAGCCACAGATACAAAGAGGCATGAAGGGAAGACAATGGAAGAGACATAGGGAGAAGACAGCCATCTACAAGCTTGAGCAGAAAGGCCTGGAATAGATCTTTTCTTTGTAACAAACCACCCTCAAAAATAGTCAACCCTGCTAGTAACATTTTCTTTCGACTTCTAGCCTTTAGAACTGTTAGACATTAAATTTCTGTTGCCATCCAAAGCGGTCCTTTTCTACAGCAGCTCTAGCAAACTAATACAAGAGTGTCAGGACTGAAAAAATTGTATTTTTTTTTAATTTTGGAGTTGCTAATTTCTCACTAAAGTAGTTTGAAAAAAGTTTTGCTTCTCACTTCTATTGACCTTTGTACCATTTTTTATGTCTACTTACTTTGATTCAATTAGTCATTTATGCAAAGCAGTTTTAATTTGGTTTCTAAAAATGAAACTATCATGATTCTTGAGATTTTGTGTAAATAAATATTTACTGGCAGGTTGAGTCTGAATTCTAAATCCTTTTTAATTGGCTCAATAAGAACTTGGGTAATATACACACATACACACAAACATCCCCCTCTAAATCGTTGGTAAACAATAAATATGCCCAGGTCTACACAAAATAATTAACTTTTCTATCATATGATACAAAAAGCCTAATACAACTCCTCTTCTAAATGTGAAAACTCTCATCCTGGAGATCCATGTATGCACATTCAAATGTTTATCATCATTGAGAACCAAGGTCAGCCTACATATGAGGCATACTCAGTAACTTTACAAACAATATGATGATCTGAGTTTGAAGGTCTGAAATTATAAAAAAAAAAAAAAAGAATATATACGTGTGTTTAATTCATATAATATACATGAATTTATGAACACCTTTATATTTAAAACTCAAAAAGGAAAAACTATGCCTAATATGTAAAGGCATAGAAAATTACTGAAAAATACAGGTTTACCTTTAAAATAGCTGTCAAACCAACTACTGCATTTTTCTTAAGGCAATCTAATTTATATTTCCTATTCTGAATTTGAAAGATTCACAAATTATTCTAGCTTGTTACCAAAAGAGAAAAACAAACTCACTAGTACTAAATTATGATACTAATCAGTCCTAAGAAAAAAGTCTAAAGGAATGCACTTTTAATAAAGAAAATGCCAGGTATACAAATTGTTTAACATTTAAAGTCCCAATGTTATATTTCTTTCATAAATGATACTGCCTTCAGGTTTATCTTACTTCCTAATGTTCTTGATGGATCCTAAGGATACTGCAGAAATCTGAATTTTGAAATCTTTAAATATATGAAAGCCAATCATAAATAATGCATTTTTGCATTTATATAAGAGATTCTGCTTGGCTATTTTAAAGTTAAAACACAGGATCTATTCTGCTTAGGTGTTTTTGCAATAAATCCTAATCATCATTTTGCTTATATTTTACTATTTGTCATCAGGACTACCCTACCATAAAATGATATACAATAATCTCTCTCAGTGACAGATTAATTGATTTTCTCTGTGTCTCATTTTAGAATGTTTAAAAGTGCCACACTGGGCTAGAAATCCTAGTATCTGTTCTTGAACAGTGCTTCCAAAACATTTTACAGAAGAGTTCTGAGAAGCTGAAGCAGCTTCTATATACACTTGTGATCCCCTCTCTTTCCCAGTTCTCTATAGGGAATAACAAAAAACCAACCCAGAGATGATGTCACAGCCTGCATCTCTAGGAAGGGAGAGGCTGGACCTCATTGACCTTGTTGCCAGGGAAGCCATGTGCCTCGCCTTGGAGCCTTAGCCTCTGCAGTTCCCATTCCTGGAATGTTCCTCCCTAGAAGGTCACTTGGCTTAATCTCCCGATTCCTTCAAGTTCTTTCTCACCTATCTCCTCTTCAAGGAGAAGAACTCTAATTGTCCTATTTAATAGAGCAAAATCTCTCTCTTCTTAGCATTTGAGGTTTCCCTCATCCTAATTTTTCTTCTTCTGATAGCATTTTTATACTTATGTTTTATCACCCCTAAACCCTAATAAACATATACTTCATGCATGAGGAAATCTTTTGCTGTTTGTTTCCTGTATATTTTGTGCCAGAAATACTGTCTGATATATAGCAGACGTTCACTAAATATCTATGAATGACTGAATAAATGAACGGCTACAGGGGAAAGTACCTGCTATTCCTTGCTGCCTAGATAAACAAACCAACAACCCTGACCTCCTGTGAATTCTTTGAGAAGCTAGGAGTCTGCATCCGCCTGCCTGCTGTGGATGTAGAGAGAAGCTGCTCTGGTGAGCTCAACAGCTCCCAATCCTGCAGTGGAGCCAATTGCTTCTTGCCCCTCAGGGAGACCAGAGAGGGACTGGACTTCCAATCCACTGGCTGTTTTCAGTCCAAAAGAGGAGAAACTGCTTTGCTTTCCACTATATACTGGTTTCCTGATACAAGAGAAATGCCATAAAGCTGAATTTCATGGATTCCGAAAAATCCCCAAATTATGAGCCAACAAATTAAAAATGCAACTCACTGAAGGACACTCAGTTACCTAAGGGAGGAAGACCAAACTGAAAATCAAGGATGGGGCAGTTCCTATTCTAATAAAACTGGAAAAGAGGCAGAAAAGAGTATTACAAAGCAAGACAAAGAAAATAAAGAGTTCACAAAAATTGGTAAAAAGCAAAACCATACGACTAGACTCTACCCAGACTCAGAAAATAATAAAGATTTCGCTCTGATTTTATGAAGTCTGCATTATCTTTACATCAAAGCTAGCAAGACTATATACATTAAAAGAAAACTACAGACAGATATTCCTCATGAACATAGACATAAAATTTCACAAGCAAATGCTGGCAAATTAAATTTAATTATATGTTAATAATATGCACCATGACCAAGTCAGATTTATCACAGGAATACAGGTTAATACAACATTCAGAGAGCAATGAATGTAAGTCACTGTATTTTCAGACTGGAAAATTAAAAAAAAAAAAAAGAAAGAAAAAAGAAAACATGACCATCTCAATAATTATAGAAAAAATATTTACCAAAATCCAACATCCATTCATGATTTTTAAAATTTCTCATCACTCTAGTAATAGAGGGGAACTTCCTCCACCCAGTCAAGAACATCTTTGAAAAAAACCAATGTTAACATTATTATATTTAATGTTGAAACACTGACTGCTTACCTGTAACTTCAGGAACAAGGTGATGATATCTGCTCTTACTACTTCTATTCATCTTAATAACAGAGGTCCTAGCCACTGCAATAAGGAAAAAAAATGGAATAAAATATCATAAATATTGGAAAGGAAGAAATAAAACTGTCTTCATTCACAGATAACATGACCATACCCAAAGTAAATTATAAGGAATGGGCAAAAAAAGCTATTAGAAGTAATGAGTAAGTTTGAGGAGGTCAAATATTCAAGGTTGATATGGAAAAATTAACTAATTTCTATATACTAACCATAAAATTGGGAATTGAAAATAAAAAATACCATACTACTTAGAGATAATCTTAAAATACGTGAAAGGACTATACACTGGAAACTATAAAATATTTTAATAAATTGCTGAAAGACCAAAAAAGAGTATCACTTGAATGGAAAAATATATTAAAATGGCAATTCTCTCCAATTGAATACACAGATTTGTTGCAAACCTTTTCAAAATCATAGCACGGATTTTACACAAATTAGCCAATTGACTCTAAAACGTACACTGGAAAGACAAACTGCAATAGCCAAAATAATATTGAAACAAAAATCTAGGACTTATACTTCGCAATTTCAGAATTATTATAAAGCTATTATAATCAAAAAGTGTGTTTTAACAAAAGAAGAAACACACAGGATCAATAGAAGAGAACCGAGAATCCAGAAAAAAGCTCTTACATTCATGGTCAATTGATTTTTTTTTTTTTTAAAGAGACAGATCACAAGTAG
Source organism: Potos flavus (assembly GCA_028534135.1). Taxonomy (NCBI): domain Eukaryota; kingdom Metazoa; phylum Chordata; class Mammalia; order Carnivora; family Procyonidae; genus Potos; species Potos flavus. The sequence continues at coordinate 58,727,514 of CM052887.1, read as the reverse complement.
GCAGAGAGGCAGGCAGGTGGTGGGGGGGGGGCGGAAGCAGACTCCCCGTTGAGCAGAGAACCCGATGCGGGGCTCCATCCCAGGACCCTGAGATCAAGACCCGAGCCGAAGGCAGAGACCTTAACCCACTGAGCCACCCAGGCGCCCCTGATTTTTAACAAAGATACCAGGGTAATTCAATAAATAAAGAATTGTCTATTAACAAATGGTGCTGAAACAATTGTATAATCATAGACAAAAAGATAAATCTAGCCTCTTAACTCTCAACATATGTTAACATTAACTCAAAATGGATCAGAGACTTAAAGCTAAGATCTAAAACTATTTTAAAAATTGGGCAAATAGGTGAATGGATGCTTTACCAAGGAATATTTACAAATGGCAAATAAGCACATGAAAATATACTCCAAATCATTAGTCACCAGAGAAATGAAAATTAAAACAATGAGTTACCACTAAAGTAATTTAGAATGGTTAAAATTAAAAAGAACTAAAGTACCAAGTATTGGCAAGAATGTACAGCAACTGCAACTCTCGTACTTTGCTGGCAGGAATGCACTATAGACATGATGGAAAGCAGTTTGGCAGCATCTTATAAAGTTAAACATGCCTTTAACATACAACCCAGCCATTTCACCCTTTGGAAAAATAAAACACCTGAACATCTGTCTACACAAAATATTATACTTGAATGATCACAGCAGCTTTATTTGTAAGAGCATAAAACTGAAAAACATCCCAAGGCCTATGAACTGGTGAGTGGGTAAACAATGGTGAAATATCCATTCAACAGAATCAATCAAAAAGGAATCAAAGCAATGAAAGAACTTAACTACTGAAACTAACCACTGTTATACACACAATACATGAGTATTTACAAGGATAAGTCTTAAAAGCATTATGCTAAGTGAGAAAAAGTCAGACTCACCAAAAAGCATATAAATTATGATTCTAATTATATGAAATTCTAGACAAGGCAAAATTGTAATGACAGAATAAGCAGATCAGGCGTTAACTGGTTCTATGGGTGGTGGGGGGGAATGAATTTTAAGTGATACATTTAACTTTAAAGAGAGATGCAAATGTTCTTAAACTTTCACAAAATTTTGAATTATATTGTGTCCAAATTATAACCCAAAAAACTGATTCTGAAAAATTTGGAAAATGCAATGGAAATATCCCTCCCTGTCCAAACTTATTATCTAAATGTAGGGACCTGCATTCCACAAACAGCTACCTTCTGAAAGACCACAAGCAGAAGAGCACCAGCAACCTGGAGAAGAGCAACATCCCTGAGCCAAAAGGCCTTGGGGCTAGCACCCTCTCTGGAATGTACTTCCCTTGCAAAATGTCCTCCCCAGCAGAGCATGTGGGCCTGCACCCAAATACTTTCGAAGATTCTGGTAGTCTTTGGTCTCTGCACTGCCCCCATCACCAAAACATTCTCCCAGATTTTTCAAACAAAATTCGTAGGATCCTTCACAAAAGAAGCAGTATTTTCCTTCCAGGAGTGCCTGTAAACTATGTCTCCAACTAAAACTTTTTTTTTTTTTAAAGATTTTACTTATTTATTTGTCAGAGAGAGAGAGACCACACAAGCAGGGGGAGCAGGGCAGGCTGAGGGAGAAGCAGACTCCCTGCTGAGCAAGGAGCCTAATGGGGGAGCCGAATGAAGGCAGCTGTTTAACCAACTGAACCACCCGGCCGTCACAAAAGTTTTTAAAATGTAGTGTTGAATTATTATATTTTACTTATATTTATCTACTCTATTTTTTACTGTTCCTTGCTATGAAACCTATTTTTGGTGATTATTTGTTGTGGCCTCACAATGCTTTGAAACAGTGGCATTGACCCAGTAGCAGTCGGTAAGGATTTATTTTCAAATAAAGCATATTTCGGCATTTTGTGTATATGCAAGTGATTGGTCCAGAATTCTATAATCGTCTTTAGGAACTTCTTCCTATAATCCAAGCTATTAGATATAACCATCTTTTCTTACAAACTAATATTTCTTATTAGCTGAAGTCTGAGAATGTAATGCCATTCCTGTTTGTTTGGTTTATATTAACTTTGAATTTTATTACAGATTAGGAAGGAGCAAAGTGTTTATGTGTGAGTGTGTATGTGGGTCCTTATTTACAAATTACTTCATATGCCTACCAGATTATCAATTATTTGATTGATTACAAGGTCTCCTGTTAATATGAAAACAATCATTATGAGTGCTTTTTGGTGATTTTTTTTTCTTCCATCTTTGCCTTCTCTTTCCAGCTCTCAAAAAAACTCAGAAACCTATCCTCTCGAAATCATATTAAGGACATTTATACTTGTAGAATTTATAAGCACTAAACAGTAAACTTAAAAACTTAAAAAACAAGTATTTATTAAAACATCTATAGTGATAGGATCTTTTTTTCCACTATTCCATTTACTGTTTGAAGGGATAGGTAATCACAAAATATGAATCAGTAATAATTCAATTTATTCATATATTTAGATAATATATTTATAATTTATAAATTGAAAAGCAATTAAAATTAAAAATTTGTTAAAATGTTCTATATAGGGGCACCTGAGTGGCTCAATCAGTTAAACCTCTGCCTTCAGCTCAGGTCATGATCCCAGGGCCCTGGGATCAAGCCCAGAGTCAGAGCCAACTCCCTGCTCAGCAGGGAGTCTGCTTCTCCCTCTTCCCCTGCCCCTCCTCCTGCTCATGCTCTCTCTCTTTCTCAAATAAATAAAATCTCAAATAAATAAAATCTTTAAAAAAAGGTGTTCTATATAATCAAATTGGTACTTTTTAAAACAAAATAATACAGTTCTGACTGTAAGTATTAGTTATGGTTGAAAATTAATCATGAATTTTGGGACACGTGGGTAGCTCAGTTGGTTAAGCATCTGCCTTCGGCTCAGGTCATGATCCCAGGGGCCTGGGATCAAGTTCCCCATCAGGCTTCTTGCTCATCAGGGAGTCTGCTTCTCCCTTGGCCCGCCACACCCCCTGCTAGTGCTTCCTCTTTCTCTCCCTCTCTCTCTGACGAATAAATAAATAAAAATTTTTTTAAAAAAGAAAATTAATCATGAATGTCACCCCAAAATAAATAATCAATAGATACCTCATTATAGTTCATACAAAGGTTATTCTAATATATATTTTTGCTGTCTTCAAGCATCTCCAAGCTTCTAATTACCCATAGATACATTTAGGTTTGCACTAAGTAAAGATGGATAGTTGAAGTTAAGGAAAAATACATATCTTAGAAAGTATAAAGCTAATAGTCCACTCTCAATGGAAGGAAAAACTTTATTCAAGTACAAATGCCAATTGTGAACTAACAGCATTCAAGCTTGTTCATGTTAGTTATCCACCACTTCAGAGAATGAAGTGAATTGTGTATAGTCTTGCATTTATAATAGTGACCCAGAGAATATGTTTAATCTCACCAATCAGAATTTCAGAAGTTCAAATTTGACATCTCTCATTTCTTTGTATCTATGGTGGCACCATTTTTGTGTACACTATTCAGTTTCTTTCAAGAAGAAATTCTCCATTTGATTCTTATTTATGAAAGCAGGAAAAACTGTAGTTAATAAAAATATAAACCTTGAGTTAGATTCTTTTTCTATCTAAAACACTGGCCTGGGATTTCATGGAAAAATCATAGACAGTAACAAGCACTGCACCGAAATATCAAGTAAACCACTGATAATTATCAGTTTATCTCCTATAGAGCATCACAGGGATGGCACAATGAATTTGTGTCCTCTATTTCATAGAGAAATACATGGATAAAAGGACCTTTTACCATAAAAGTTCCCAGAAAAAAAGAGAATGAGCAGAAATCATGCACTCAAAAGCATTTCTATTGAATAATTTGGTATTATGACTAGCACCTTCAGCCTATTTCATTAATAATGTTCAAACAATGTTAAATATATTCTTTAAAAAAATAATATTTTTTAATCTATTAATACTCATTTGAAATTGACCCTTCACAATTTTCCTGATCTCAAGGGAACCTCAGCTCCTCTTATCTATACTCACTAGTGTGGAGCAATTAACATATATCCCAGCAGCTTAAATTCTGTTTGACTGTGATTATTTTAAAAGTGTCAGGGGATTGAAACCATACTCTCAGAAGACAGGCCATGACATGATGAAACAGTGTTTCTAAAACCATGGGCATTCTCGCAGTTCAACTGGTTTAAACTGAGAGGCAGTTCTCCAAATATCTTTACCCTAGTTAATGCCTAGCAAGGATTTAGTTATCTATTCTGTACTGTATTACTTTGACCTGGAGATTTAGCAAAGCACATAAGAAAGATGCTTCGAAAGTGAAGGGGATAAACTGGCATAAATCCTTAGCCTTAGGAATTAAAGGGTTTTCACACAGAGATAATGTAGTTCAAACACCACTTTTTACAGATAAACAAAATTCTAATTTAGTTGTTATCTATTCTATCGTCTCTCTAATCCACCTACGTATCTACCTATCTAGTTATCTATCGCTATGTAAAAAACTCTAAAATTTAGTAGATTTCACAATCATTTTATATCACACTGTTCTGTGGGTCAGGAAATCAGGCTGAGCTTGGTTGTGTATTGCTTCTATTATGCAAGGCACTGACTGGTTCACTGGATGGTATTAAGCTAGTGGCTGAGCTGGTCTGAAGGATCTAAAATGGGTGCAAGCATATGCCTGGTAACCACAAGGAGGCGGAAGGCTGGAGACAGCAGTACTTTTCTTCTCTATGTAATATCAGGAACTCCTTTTGGATTCTCCCCAGCAGGGTAGTGAGACATTTTATATGGAGGCTGAGGACTTCCAGATACTAAGGAAAGAGCTGCCGGTTCTTTTTGAAATTAGGCTCAGAATTAAGATAACATGATTGATTAGTTTATGAGTCAAAGCATTCATACAGAGGCCTAGAAAAACGGTGGGGAAATACACCTCACTGTTCATTGGAATGATTGACACAGAATTTTTGCCGTTTTTCCCAATATGCCATAGTTTCCCTCCTTGGCACAAATTATTTTCATTTCTTCTATATGCAAAATACACTCAGCTCTTCCCAAGATCTCCGAAAGTTTTATCCCATTTCAACACTGATTTGGTGTTCAATATCGCATCATCTAAATTAGGTCCAGATGTAGATAGGATTCCCATGTAAGATTCCTTTTAATCCAAAGATTTGTGAATTAAAAAAATAAAGTTATATGCCTCCTGCTATATACGCATATAACACAGAATGATATAAAAGGCATGGGGAAATGTTAATAAACATCCCTTTTTCAAAAAGGAGGAACAAGAGATATAAGTCAGTAGTCTGTAGAAATTCTCAAATCCATCTGGCCAATGTCCCTAGTCCACTGGGTAGAGCCCAGTCCTTCCTGGGACAGATTCTCTGCATGTCTTAGCTGATATCTATGCTATATATTCTGCCTTCTGAACCATCTTATCTTTGCCAACTCAGCCTTAATTTGCTTGTGATGTTGCTGCAGAAAACCCTAAGAGTCTTAAAGACATGGTGTGCAGAAAAGAGGGTCTGAATTATTACAAAAGGTTGTTATAGCCTTACATCTATCTCTAATATCATGCTTTCCTGCTCTGGATTTATCTTTGACCTGAAACAACTGCTTAATTTGACAATCTTTTGCTGTTTGGAAAAACTGTTCTGAATACTCTTTATTTCATCAAAATTCAACTGGAAAACTGAACAATTCCTTCCTTAATGCATCTTAGAAGCCACTAGAACTTCCTTAATGCATCTTAGAAGCCACTGGCCCTATATAAATTATACCTGGAAATCTGTTTTTTTTTTTTTCTTCTTTTTAAGTAATCTACATCCAACATGGGGCTTCAACTCATAATCCTAAGACCAAAAGTCATACACTCCACTGAGTGAGCCACCCAGGCACCCTGAAATCTGCTTAGTTTAGATCATTAAGCCATTAGGTATAGTTCCAATCTTCCATTTACCATACATGATAATGTTGCTAAACTTTCTACCACTAAATAACAAAGACCACTTTTAATCCAGCCATCAATACACTTCCCTTACTGTCCTTCATCTACTTTTAAGCTTTCACTATTGATCTTCTTGAGTTCCTCCAAATGTCTATCCACTTCTGTCCAAAGCCAATGTCTTAAGTTTCAGGATTTTGTTATAGTAGCACCCCAACTGCAGGTAACAAATTCAATGCCAGTTATCTATTGCTGCATCATAAACTATTAGATACTTAGTGGCTTCAAACAAAAACTTTATTTTTGTATCTCATGATTTTGTGGGTCAGCAAAAGCACAGTCTGCTTTGACTTTTGAGAGTAGCACTCTCAAGAACACTTCTGTTGAACAAATTGCTAGTGTGACTAGCAATCCTACCCTATTTAAACACAAAGTGATCAAGCAGCGTAGAATGTATTCTCTGAGAAAAGAGCTATTTGTACAAAACAATCCAAGTTGCCCAGTTGGCTAGGCAATTCTGCTTCATATGCCATCCACCGGGCTACCTAGTGATACTTAGCTGAACTCAAGTGGAGGGTTCAACAGGGCTTCAGTCACGTGCCTGCACCATTACAGAAATAGTTAGCTGGGCTCATACTGGCCCTTCTCCCTCTTCATGTATTCTCAGGGACACTCCATTAAGACAGTGTCAATTCTGCCATATTTCATTGGTCATATCAGTCATAGGCCAGCCTAGAAGCAAAGGTGGAGAAAAGGACTCACTGCTGAGTAGGAGGAATGTCCAAAAATTTGTGACAATTTTTTGGGGGGATTTGTTTTGTTTTTATTCCTCATTTTATTCTCTCTCTCCAAACTTGCATGGGGTATGTATCAAGTCCTCATTGTATAAAAACAAAACACATGGAGGTTGTTAAATGTAATACCATATAAAATTAAAATGAAATATTAAAAAATCAACCAGTTATTCACTTTACATACCAGATACTCAAATTTTTATTTAATATTTTACCACTATCTGAATGTAAGTGGTTTGTAGTGTTGGTCCTGTATCTGTGTTACACAAACCACCATAGAATGATTCCGTCCTATTAGATGCAATGGGTCTCTAAATTCGCCAGAATTTGTGATAATTTTTTAACCAGCTACAAGCAACTGACCCAAGACCAATATATGGAATTAGTAAAGTAGCTCATATTTGGAATCAAGGGTCCTGGACCTGAATTTTATTTTGTAAATGTTTACATTGCCTTTGGATATAGACTGCTCTTTCTTCTATTACCTCTTTTCCTTCTTAAGATCAACTTCTGCCCCCTCCCTTTTTTGATAGTACTTCAAATTACTACTAATCTTTCACAGCCTGACATGGGCAAACTAACATTTCATGCCAAGGTCTGGAGATACAAAGGTGATTAAAATATAGTCTCTGGATTAAAGAGTCACTCAGTATTCATTTTTCATTGAAATATAGTTAACATACACTGTTATAATAGTTTCAGGGATATAATATAATCATTCAACAATTCTACACATTACTCAGTGCTCATCATGAAAACTGTACTCTTAGTGCCCTTTATCTATTTCACCCATCTCCCCACACACCTCCCCTCTGGTAACCACCAGTTTCTTCTCTGTATTTAAATGTCTGCATTTTTGTTTGTCTCTTTTTTTTGTTTGTTCATCTATTTTGTTTCTTAAATTCCACATGAGTGAAATCATATGGTATTTGTCTTTTTCTAACTTACTTCACCTAGCATTAAACTCTAGCTCCATCCATGTTGTTGTAAATGGCAAGATTTCACTCTTTTTATGGCTGAGTAATAGTCCATTGTGCATGTAAATACACACATATACATCTTCTTTATCCATTCACCTATGGTTGGTCATGTAGACTGTTCCCACATCTTGGCTATTGTAAATAATGCTGCAATAAACATAAGGGGTCATATATATTTTTGAATTAGTGTTTTCATTTTCTTTGGGTAAATACCCACTGGTGGAATTACTGTGGTGAGTCATATGGTAATTCTATTTTTAATATTTTTGAAGAATCTCTATACATGGAAAAAGAAACTGGACCACTTTCTTACACCATACACAAAAATAAACTCAAAATGGATCTAAGACCTACATGTGAGACCTGAAACCATAAAATCCCTAGAAGAAAACATTGACAGTAATTTCTTTGACATCAGCTGAAAAAACATTTTTGTAGATATGTCTCCTCAGGAAAGGGAAACGAGCAAAATTAAAATACTGGGACTAGAAGGAAACCATCAACAAAACAAAAAGACAATCTACTGAATGGGAGAAGATATTTGCAAAAGATACATCCAATGAGGAGTTAATATTCTCCTGCCATTTTTGATATGCAACACCTCTTTTGTCTATATTAAGTTTATGTTAATATATTTCAGTTAAATGAAACATACATATAAATAATAAATACCATGTGACCAGCAGTCACTTAGAAACAAAATACTACCTATATATTTAGTAGTCCATGTGCCTCCTTTTGATCTCATTCTCCTTCTCCTGAGCAAACATTATAATAAATTGACTGTATGTATATATACATGTATACATCCATATCCACATCTACGTATGTATATGCAATGCTTTTTTCTTCTGTGCCCTGCTGTTCTGTATCTTTCACCCATTTTTATATGTAAATCTTGGTTGAAGGGTTTTTTTCTAATTTATGTATTCTAATTATCATTGTTAGGCATTTGTGCATCTTGCAATTAACCTTTCCTGGACCAGGGACCACTGGATTACCATTTCATTTATTTTTGTTGTCTTTTAGAAAACAGATGTTTCCAATTTTAACAAAATTTTTTTATTTTTCCAGATTAGATTTCTGATCCCTGTAGAAGTGGTTTCTGGACATGGTAAGGGGTAAGCATATATTTTGTTTCATATGGAAAACCTGTTCCATCATCATTATATATATAGGAGTTAATTCTTTCCCTCACTGATCTGTAGTGCTTTATATATTGTAAAGCAAGGTTTAAAATGTGTTTTCTCTATTCTGTTCCATGAGTCCATTTCTCCATCTCCCTACATACTCTTGAGATCTGGAGGGCAAATACCCTCAGCTTACTCTTTTTCCTAAATCTTCTCTTAATGATTCTTGGCCATTTCAATAACCTTGTAAGTAATATAATCAACTTGTCAATTCTGTAAAAACTATGAAAGGATTCAATTGTCACTGCATTAAATTAATGTACCAGTTAGGACTGAATTATCCTATACATATAGTTAAGACTTTTCAGCCATGTATATGAATACCTCTATATTTAATTCTTCAATGCTTTTCAATAAAATTTTATAATTTTCCTCTAGACATTTTACACATTCTTTATATTTCTTAGTGTTTACAGTTTTTATGGTTTTTATAATGTTACCTTATTTGTTGTTGCTGTGCATAGTAACACAATGGATTTATGATCTCATATATGACTCTTGCTGAATCCACTTACTAATTCCAAATATTTCTCTCTCAAGTTTTCTAGGTATACAAACACATGAGTGAGGATGTTGAGGATTTTGGTTTTTTTTTGAAATCTTACAACTTTTACTATTTTTAATGTGTTCCAGTACTGCTCAGGGCCTCAAGCACAATGCTGAATAAAAATGGCCAGAACAGGCATGCTTGTCATTTTCCTGATTTAAAAGAAAACACTTCTACCTGTCACCATTAAGTGTGATATCTGCTGAAATTTTAAGAGACATTTCTCTAGTTAGCTCCAAACTTACTAAGAGTTTTTATTTTTTCCTTGATCATGAATATTGAATTATATAAAAATATTTCCGAATGATGATGAATACATTATTATATAATTTATATATTATAAAATATACATAAAATATAATCTATATGTTACATGATTTTCAAATATTAAGTATCTCTTGAAATACCAGAATATGCCTTACTCATTCATGTTTTCTTTTAATACACTACTAGATTTGGTTAGCTAATACAAAGTTATTTGTACATTTACTCATAAGTTAAATTAGTATAGTACCTACTTCAGTGGTTGGTGAAAGATTAAATGAATTAACATTTATAAAGTCCTTAAAACAATGCCAACCAACCAGTACATAAGTACTACATGAGGTTAAGAAAAAATAGCATGGTGCATTCTTCTTTGTTTTCATTACCAGATATATATCAACCTCCTAAAATGAAATCAGTAAGATTAATGTTTTTCTACTTTTTGAAAGAATTTTAATGGGTCAATTATCTATTAATTGAATATTTTAACAATGGACCAAGTTTGGGGTTTGTTTGTTGGTCTGTTTGCTTTTTTGGAAGTGGGTATATGAATTACTATTCCAAGTTCTTATTTCTCAACGTTCTCTTCAAGTTTTCTATTTCTTCTTGTATTGTTTTTGATAAAACAAGAAAATACAGGCAAAGTACTCCTACCTGTGGACCTTCCATTTTGTGACAAGTAGGGAAAGAATACAAATGCCAAGAATAAATAATACAAGGGTAGGGTAAAGAGTAACAAAATCATAGTTCAGAGTGAAGTCCTCTTTGTTTAAATGTGTAAGTGTTTCCTAGGCTATTGTAGCAAAGTACCACAAACTGAGTGGTTTAAAAAACAAATATGTTCTCATATTTCTAGAGGCCAGAAATAGGAAATCAAGGTGTCAGCAAGTTAGTTCCTTCTGAGG
>CM052887.1:58678276-58716368 GCA_028534135.1 Potos flavus | reverse complement strand
CTCATCTTAACACAAGTAATTACATATGCAATGACCCAATTTCCAAATAAGACCACATTCTAAAGTACCAGATCTTAGGACTTCAACATATGTTTTTTTTGTTTTTTTTGTTTGTTTGTGTTTGTTTGTTTTTGAGTGGGGGGCTGGGGAAGGACAATTCAACCCCTAACCGATGATAATTCAGTAGAGATCTGAATAAGGAGAGAAAGACAATTTTAAGAATTTCTGGGGAAAAGAGTGTTCCAGGCAGAGGGACTAGCCAAGGCCATGAGATAGAAGCTTCCCCAGCATTTCCCAAGAAAAGTGTATGTCCAGTGTGTGATACAAAGTGAAGGAGGGGATGGGGTAAGGATGTGGATCAGAAATGTAGTGTAGGACCAGATCTGGAGGAACCTGGCGCAAAGGTGCCTGGTAAAATATGGTAAGGACACGGGAGTTTATTCTGTGTGATATAGGAAAACACTAAGAGTTTTAAGCAGATGAGTGGCATGATCTGACTTTGTAGAAAATAAACAGAGAAGTCAAGTATAGAACCTAAGAAACTTGTTATGTAGTTATCACAATAATACAGAGAGATTATGGTAGTGGCTAACAGTAGGACAGTACTAAGAGTAGGAGATATCGTGAGAAATTATTCAATACTAGACATATTTTGAAAATAGATTTCATATATTTTACCAACAGGCTGGAATACTACTTAGGAATGCTTAGGTTAATATCTCCAGACTATGTGAGTAATAGAAATTTGAACTTTAAATTTGGAGTGATGCAGGATGGGGAATAGGAGGTCCCAAGCTCACATCCTTCCACATAAATTTGCAGTGGGACAGGCCTATGATTAGACATTCTGAAGCAAGTTCTTTTCTTTAAATTCTCAGAGCTCAGAATTAATTAAACTACTTCCAGTTTCCTTCCCTTTGGTAAGTTGGTGGATTTGTTCTAATCTTATTTTACTTAAGGTGTAAAGTTTTCAGCATATAATTCTCCACATTACAAAGGCCCAAAGAATCTTAACTGTCCCCACCCTCAGTCTATTCCACTTTCACCCTTCCTAGAGGCTGTTAAGATCTCAATCTCTAGGTCAGGGACACATCCAACACACTGCAGGAGTCTAGGTTAAGAATTAGTTTATTACTACAGCTTACTCTTCACATTTCGTACCAAGAGATTTTTCATTATCTTATTTAAACTCAGCCTGCTCTTAAAGTGTTAAATTGGGGTGCCTGGGTGGCTCAGCTGATTTAAGCATTTGCCTTTGCCTCAGGTCAAGATCCCAGGGTCCTGGGATTGAGCCCCACATTGGGGGTCCCTGCTCAGCAGGGAGCCTGCTTCGCCCTCTCCCTCTGCCACTCCCTCTGCCTGTGCTCTCTAGATCTCTCTCTCTCTCTCTGCCAAATAAATAAATAAAACCATTTTTTAAAAACGTGTTAAATTGTTTCTAGCATTCTTGGTAGTTTGAAATTAATAGGGTTCATCTGGATATATGTTGCAGTAAAGGGACAGAAACATATACACAATGTTCATGATAGAGTAAAATGGCATGCTCTTCTTGAATTCACAATGCAACTCAATCAGCTGAAAATTAATGATGCTTAATAACAGACTTGATTGGTTTCCTTACAAAAATGCATATTCATCTTGGTAATACATATTATTGTTTCTCATCTTCTATGCTTATGATTTTTTATTCAAGAGACCATTTTTTTTTATTTTATAAAACTTTCTCTTATTTTGACATATCAGGTTTTCAGATTATTTGAGTCATGTGTTCAACATAAATAATAATATGAGACTAAGTGAAAAATTGGTGCAATACCTTCATTTTAACACTCAAGGTGTTTTATTCTTGTTTGTTTGGTATCAGTACAAGAATTTGAAAAAGTTGCTAATTACTAAACTAAAAAAAAAAAACCTTTTGATAATTTCACTCTTCACACAGAATCATAAGCACTAACCATAATGGTAATACTGACATTAGACTACTGAAAAGTATATAATTCATAAATGTAAGACTCTATAAATTCACAAAATAAGCCTGCCATTTTATCCCAAACTCATAAAGAAATAAAATTTCACCAGGACCCCCAGAACTTCCCTTTGCACACCTAGACCCTGTTTCTTTCATGGGACACCATAAGTAACCACTCTTTGGGTGTAAAACAACATAGATATAGATAAGCTATGAGTGTTTTTGAGCTTCATATAAATACAGACATACAATATGTAGCTTAAATTATGTCTTTGGAAAATACTATTTTGTGTGTAGCTTTAGTTTATCTTCAATGCAGTTTGGTATTATCTATTATGCTACTGATGAGCACTTGGGTTATTCCCACTTTGGGACTATGATAAATACTTATTATATAAACTTTATTATGCATGTCTTTTGAGGGTCATATCTGTATGCAGGTATTTCTTTGGGGCATATACTTAGGAATGGAATTGCTATCATTGTTTTGCCAACTATAATACTTTGTCACTATTTTTTATACATTACTTTTCCCTCTATTCTTTATTTTGCATCTTTTTATCCTTTCCAGACTTTAGTGTGGATATTCTTTATTAGCCTGCCTTCTAGTTCCCTAATCCTGTATTTTACTAAATTCTTAATATTAGATAGTTCCTTTTTCATGTGTACCATTTTTATTTGGTACTTTAATAAATTCACATTCTCTGATGAAATTATTTATGTTAACCTATTTTCTTCATATTTTCTTGAATATATAAATTATAGTTCTTCTTAAGTCCTAGTTAGCTAATTCCAAAATCTGAGTCAATTATAGGTCTGTTTCTACTTCCTATTATTCCTCTTAATTTCAATTATATAGTCAAGTCCCTCGTGTAATCGGGTTTTTATGGGGGTTTTGGCTTTTGTTTTCATTTTTACTAAATATTGCAAATAGCATAAAAAATAGGAAGCATCTCCAAATTATATTCATTCCTTCCAAACAGGATTCACCCATTTCTCTCCTAGCAGGTGTACTGGATTATTATATCATTTGATGGACTAAATGATACTCTGTGGTAGGTAATATTATCATTCCCATTTTATAGATAAAAGCATCAAGGTTTTGACTAACAGTAGTTGACCTGCTACTGCCCCTGTTTAAACAGATATCTTCCCTGGTTAGGTTTAGTCCTTTTTATTCAAGTGGCAATCCATCCATGTTCCTCTTGCCCCCACAATGTATAGGGAGGCTCATAAGTGTCCCAAAATGCTAAAAGCCATGTTGCACATGGCTATGATAAGGAACATATTTATGCTTGAAGTCATTTCATCATCTGGGTTCCTTCTAACTTTCCAACCTGGTCTTCTGCAATAAAACAACAACAAAACTAATACTACCACTTACACTAATTAATAAGAAGTCTCTATTCTCCTTCTAAAATGTATGCCCTCTCCAATTTAAATTGTGTTGCTACTCAGCATGATCTCTCCTTTTACCTCAGGCCACTCTCTTGTAGTATCCAAAAATCAGCTCTGTAAGAAAGTATCTAAGGAGAGAATCACATTCTCATACCTGACAATTTCCTTTAATCTTTACTTCTACTTCAGTGTGGGTTGTGGTGGGCAGGAGCGAAGGAAAAGGATATGAGAAAGTAAAGGTGAAGAGAAATGTTCAAATTAACTCTATCAAACTACCTTGCCACAATAAATTAAGCAAATTGCCTAGAACAGTACTGTGTGGAAGAAAATGAATTTGCCTCATCCAGGTGGACCATTTCTTAAGCCTGTGCCTACCCGGAGTCTCTCCTTTACCAACAATGCTTTCCCTTTAGGATGATTAAGTGTCCCCTCTCCATATTCTCAAAGACTCCCAGGCTATCTTTGTCCTAGCATTACTACACTGTGTTTAAAACATCTAAATATGTTTCTGTCTCCTTCTTGTATACCATAAGTCACTCTAGAGGCCAAGAGTAGCAACTTATTTATCTTTTTACTATGGTGGCTCTATTCTTTCTTTCTCTCTCTCTCTCTCTCTCTCTCACACACACACACACACACACACATCACTGAAGGAAGTTGACATTTGTTTTGTACTTTCTCTTGGCCTCTTCACTCCTTAGCCCAATGCAATCTACCTATGCTGTCTCAATACACCAGAAATCCTCTTATTAACAATATTAGCTATTATCTTATGTTGTGTCAAAATAGCCCTTATTACCAAGTCCCATAGGCAGACTTTAGGCTATCTTATTTAAGATCTCTGGAACAAATAACTGCTAATTACTCTCTCCTGAATTTCTTTCTTACTTATGTTTCCATGACTCTTTTCTCCTTTGATTAACCTCCTATGTGTCTGGCTATTCCTTTTCAATTTTTCCATGTGCTGTAATTTCTCTATTGTGTCTCTATGTGCCTGTAGTCATTTACATTCCTCATTTCATTCTGTACACTTCACCTAAGATAGCATCTGTTGGGCCATCTGCCCCTAAAGAGAATTATACCAGTGTACCACATGGCCATTTGATCCACCTATTTCACTGATGACACCTTCCTTTATCTCTTTTCTTTACAATAGGTGTGCTTACTTATGTTTTTCAGAAAAACAACAACAATAAAAACAAAACTATGGCTGTTGAGGAAAACTGACTTTCTGGCAAAGTGCTATCAGGAAATCCATTCATCTGGGAAAGAAAACAACTCTATCAGCATGGTAAAGATATCTGCCAGGATCACAGGGAGAAAGTCAAGGGAATGTCAATCTGTGGGATTTCACAATTCCACAGAAGAATATTTCCTCTTGCTCTTTTATTGTCACCCATGCCTGAATATAAGGACACTAGTCACTGGATTTAGAGTCCATCCTAAATCAGTATGACTTCATATTAACTAATTAACATTAACATCTGCAAAGACTGCTTCCAAATAGGGTCATATTCTGAGATTTCAAGTGGGTATGACTTTGGGGGAAATTTTATGCATGT
Organism: Potos flavus; assembly: GCA_028534135.1. Lineage (NCBI taxonomy): Eukaryota > Metazoa > Chordata > Mammalia > Carnivora > Procyonidae > Potos > Potos flavus. Next base: position 58,711,439 of record CM052887.1, on the reverse strand, counting down.
ACAAATAGGTTTTTCTTTTTTTAAGAAACATTTAGCTACATTTGTTGGGGGGGTTCTGTATTTTAAAACATGAAGAGCAAAGGATCTTATCATAATGTTAGTTGAAAGAGATACAAGGCTTCAATATAACGTGTGATGGTAACATACTTCTTTATTGTCTTCTCACCCAGTTTCAACTATGTCTCATCAATATCATGAATCACATCAGTAGAAGAGACAGCTTCACTGACATCCATTATGCCAATCAGTTTACTTTGTGGGATGGACTGCTATAAATATGAAGCTCTACGTTGTATGTGAACACCAATTTTCCAAACTGCAGCCACCTTCATAGATTGTCATATATGCCTAGAGCCCAACAATCAACCTGGGATATCCTTTTTACCATTATTCTAGAGGTTCTTTGTCTTCTTTTGTGTGTTGGATCTCCTGTTTCCTCCCCCTGTCCCATGTTTATTGGTTACATTCTCCATTTTTATGGAACACATTTTCTAGTACTTTCCAAAGAAAAGGAAACGGGGAATTAAATTTTCCCTTTCTTGTATGTATTAAATAAAACTTCATAGCTGGGCCAGGTATAGAACTGTCAGTTATAAATTATTTTTCTTCAGCTATTTGAAGACATTATATTGTTTCTTGCTTCCAGTCTTGCTTTTGAAAAATCCCAGACTTTTACTGGTCTTCTAGTTTGTTTTCCTTTCCCTTTATTTTTTTTCTTTTCTTTTTCATTTTTTTTTTTTTTTAAGTCTTTATGTTTTAATCTCTGGGAGATTTCCTCAACTTTATAACACTTACATAAGTACTTTTTCTCCTGTGATCATTTTTTAAATTTTATGATATTTTTTGAATGTTTCTCTTCATATTATCTTATTTTTTGTCTTAAAAATAGTCTCTATGATCACTGTTAGGACACTAACTTTTTTCTTTTTTTTTTTTTTTTAGGATATTAACTTTTTTCTTTCTGCATAGTATTTGTTCCCTCTAAGTCATTTTATTTCTACCTTCCCTTTTAAACTTTCCCTCAAGATACCTCATAATTTATTTGCTTACTCATGTTTAAGAGTGACAGAAAGGGGGTGCTCAAAAGCAAATTGAAAGCTCTGAGCATCTGGTATGGACTAGCAAACCTGAACTTCACTGAGGGGAGATGTGGACAATTATTACAAAATCCTGGAGGTCAAGCTTTTTGTTTTCTATTTTATGAGAAGGCAAATTTCCCAGAGATAGATATTCTAGTCTCCTGTCAGAGAAAAGAAGTCTGGATGTCCACATCCTAAGAGCCAAGTGAAGAGAAAAAACCATGACATTTATACACATGTGGTCTATTCACTCTTCTCTTTAGAATACTATACATTTACTCTCAACAGTCCTGTCCAAGAACAATTTAACCTTTGCTAACAAACAAACCTCCAGAGCACTATCAAAGTAAAAGAAAAGCAATCTAATGGAATGGAAGAAGTTATTGAGGAATTTGGTTTATTTTGTTTTGTTTTTTAATTAACATATAACGTATTATGTTTCATGGGTACACATCTGTGATTCATCAATCTTATGTAATACCCAGTGCTCATTACAACACATAACCTCCCCAATGCGCATCACCCAGTTACCCCATCCCCTCTACCCTCCACCCCTCCAGGAATTTCCTATAATTTCCCCTCAGTTTGTTTCGTATAGTTAAGAGTCTCTTATGGTTTGTCTCCCTCTCTGGTTTCATCTTGTTTCATTTCTTCCTCTCTTCCCCTATGATCCTCTGCCTTGTTTCTTAAATTCCACATATCAGTGAGATAATATAATTGTCTTTCTCTGATTGACTTATTTCACTTAGCACATCATTGCAAATGGCAAGATTTCATTTTTTGATGGATGTGTAATATCCCATTGTGTGTGTGTATGTGTGTGTGTGTACACATCTTCTTTACACATTCATCTGTCGATAGACATCTGGGATCTTCCCTTAGTTTGGCTATTGTGGACATTGCTGCTATAAACATTGAGGTGCAGGTGCCCTTGGGATCATTAAATTTGTATCCTTGTGGTAAATACCCAGTAGTGCAATTTCTGGGTTGTAGGGTAGCTCTATTTTCAACTTTTTGAGGAATCTCCATACTGTTTTCCAGAGTGGCTGCACCAGCTTGCATTCCCACCAAGAGTGTATGAGGGTTCCCCTTTCTCTGCATCCTCACCAACATCTGTTGTTTTCTCACATGTTAATTTCAGCCATTCTGACCGAGGTGAGGTGGTATCTCATTGTGGTTTTGACTTGTATTTCCCTGATGCCAAGTGATGTTGAGCACTTTCTCATGTGTCTGTTGGCCATTTGGATGTCTTCTTTGGAAGAATGTCTGTTCATGTCTTCTGCCCATTTCTTGATTGTATTATTTGTTCTTTCAGTGTTGAGTTTGATAATAGATACTAGCCCTTTATCTAATATGTTATTTGCAAATATCTTCTCTATTTGCAAATGACATATAGGAATTCTGTTTTTAATTATCAGATCTTCCTTAAAAGCATACTGCTTCACTCCTAGTTCCTGAGTTTTGTCAAATTTTTAATTTTTGGCTCCTTTTCCTATTTCCAGGTTAATGTTAGCTAAGTAGGCCTTGTACATCCACCTTCTAATTTCCAAAAGGCTGTTGCAATTGTTTTCTCTCCCGTCTTTGTGGGTCTATGTCTTTGAAAAAATAATTCTTTAATATAGTTTTAGTGAAGTTTGAAAGAATCAATATTAGATACATGTATTTAGTATGTCTTTAAAGTATAAAACTTTCATGAGAAATTTTATTGTATAAAGAACAGAAAGTAAGAAAGTAATTTTCGACCCAGAAAGGTAGACTATTATCTTGATTCAAATACTATAAAATGTGGACTTGACTCAGATTTACAACAATGGTAGAACATTGGCTGAATTTTGTCCCTGAAGACAGGGGTCCAGAGTACGAGAGGCTAAGATAAAAATCTAATAAAATAAGCAGCACCACTTGCAATAAATGTATCATGCTTATATAGGTAATAATGACATCTGCACCCATCTCTCTGGCCTCTGCCTCTGCCACTCTGCCCTTGGAGTCATTCTTTCTTTTCTTGAAAGGAAGTCCAAAGCCATCCTTTATTTCATCCTGTATCTATCCTCTTCTGTCCAAGCTGGCAGTGTTTCTGCTGGCATGGCAGTCTCAAAAACCTTGCCTATTTCTCATGTATGTCAAAGGGATCTACACCATTAGACAAGAGGGTTCTCCACAGATCCTTTCTGGATAATCCTTTATCTATTCTTGACTTCTGCTGAGAGGGCTAATTGGATCCATGATCATACATACAGCCAATTAATCAACAAAACTGAACCTTGAACCTCTCTCCTGAACATGCTTTCCTACTAGTAAATAGCCTACTATTATCATCCTTTGCAATCTTGATAGGCTAGGAGCTTCCCAAAATCTCAAGTTCTGGTTCCATATTGTTTAACAGTTCTTTCCTTAATTTATGTCTTTCCTCTTATATTTTGCTATATACAACAAGGAGAACCCAGGCCACACCTCTGACACTTTGCATGGTAATTTCTTCAGCTAAATACCCAAGTTTATTGCTGCCAAGGTCTGCTTTCCATCCAACAACAGAAAACTATTAAGTCAAGTTTTCTGCCACTTTATGACATGGAACACTTTTCCAGTTTCCAATAACATGTTCCTTGTTTCTGTCTGAGGCCTCACTAGAAGCATCTTCTAGTGCCCACATTTCTACCAATAGCCTTTTCAAGGAAATCTAGGTTTTTCTCTGTTACATATTTCAAAATTCTTCCACCCTCTACCCACTGAACTCCAAAACCACTTCATATTTTTAAGTAATTTTTATAGTAGCTCTCCACTTCCCAGTACCAAAATCTAATATTAGTTTCCCAGGGCCATCATAATGAACTACCCCAAAACTTAGTGGTTTTAAAATAAGAGAAATTAATTCTGTCACAGTTATGGAGGCAAAAAGTCTGAAATCAAGGTACCAACAGGGCTACATTCCCTTCAAAGTATGTAGGGGCAAAACTTTTTTTGTCTTTTCCGGCACTGGTGGCTACCAGCAATCATTGGCATTCCAATGTCTACAGTGATGTGTAGACACATCATTGTAATCTCTTCAACTATCTTTATATCACCTTCTTCTGTGTGTCTCCTCTGTCTGTATAATCTACCTCTGAGACTCACACTTGTAAGGATACCTGTGCTTGAATTTTAGGCCCACCCAGGCAACCTAGAGTGATTTCACCTCAAGATCCTTAGGTTAATTATATCTGCAAAGACTGTTATTTCAAGTTATTTCACATTCATTATAAGAAATTAAGACTTAGACAAATCTTTTTGAGGGTCTCCATTCAACCTACTATATTGGACTGTGTGTATGTGCATGTTTAACTTCAGAAAGTCTATGGCTACATAAATCTAATTACAGTTTTGTGGATTCAAAAGTGTACAGCAAAATTTATCTCCTAATGGTGCTAAAATTCAATTTACATATTTCATTTAAAGCCATTCTTTTATATCTGATGAAAACACCCTATTCAATAAAATAAGTTAATAAGAGTAAAGAAATATTCCCCCAGGGAAGTGGCTATCAAACTGAATGAAAATATGAAACCTACTGAAAACAGCTGATCCTTAAGGGAATGGTGAGTTTATATTTGCATTCAGTGTTTTGTCACTGTTTAAAAAAGGTATCAGATATGTTCTTTAGGTACTACCATCAAGTCAATTTTGAGAGACAGATGATGTTAAAAAAAAGACACGTCAGAAAGAATTGTTTTTTATAGCACAGGGATAACATGAACCTAAATGTATTCTGAAACTAGAGGAAATATCTTGATAGTAAAAGAAGTTTGCCCAAGCTTCCAACTTAAATCATAAAGTCAACATGTTTTTTGTTTTATTATTTGCCCTGCTTTGGAGTTAATATACAAGGTTAATATACATTTTTAATTCACTCTTGTTTTTAGTGTCCAGGTATCCATTAATTCATACCACGTTCACACTTCTCTGTAATAAGGCTGCTCTTCTACAGAGAGGATTTCTCCTTAGTGTTTACCATACAAGGATTATATTTGGGTACTATGTAAGGTTGATAATGCTCCCAGGACAAATCACCAATTCTTTAAAACTCACAAACAACCATTACAGCCAACTTTTTTATAGGAATAACTATCTTACGGTACCAAAACTTACCACTTTGTGTAAAAGAAAAGAACCATTTATCTGTACATGAGACTTTTGTTCCCCAAAAAAATATGAAAAACACTTTCTTTTCTAAGTTGCTAGTATAAAATTTTTCTTTGTGGAGACCTGTTTTTATTGAGAGAGTAGACTGTTCCTAATTAAGCCTGAGCCCCCCAATGACTGATTATACTTAGAATAATGTCTTAGACAAAATGCAGAACTGCTCATCCATGAGGGAGGAACACAGTTGTCCCTGGGAGACGGTAGAGGAAGAAAATAGAAGGCAAGATTAAAAGAAAAATATCAAAGGGCACTATCAAGAATGTGAAAAGACAACACAAAGAATGGGTGAAAATATTTGCAAACTATATATCCAATAAGGATCTTGTATCCAGGGCACCTGGATGGCTCAGTTGTTAAGCGTCTGCCTTCGGCTCAGGTCATGATCCCAGGGTCCTGGGATCGAGCCCCACATCAGGCTCCCTGCTCTGAGGGAAGCCTGCTTCTCCCTCTCCCACTTCCCTTGCTGTGTTCCCTCTCTCACTGTGTCTCTCTCTGTCAAATAAATAAATAAAATCTTTAAAAAAAAAAAAGGATCTTGTATCTATAATATATAAAAAGCACGTACACCTTAACAGAAAGATAACTCAATTTAAAAATGGGCAAAGAACAAACTATAGAAAGAACCTAGATGTCCATCAACAGATGAATGGATAAAGAAGATGCGGTATATATGTGTATGTATATATACACATATATACATACATATATATATATATATATATATACACACACACATATACAATGGAATACTATGCAGCCATCAAAAAACCCAAAATCTTGCCATTTGCAATGACACGGATGGAACTAGAGGGTATTATGCTAAGCAAAATAAGTCAATCAGAGAAAGACAATTATCATATGATCTCTCTGATATGAGTAATTTGAGAGGCAGGGCGGGGGGCCGTGGGCAGCGGGGAAGGAAAAAAAATGAAACGAGATGGGACCGAGGAGGGAGACAAATCATAAGAGACTCAATCCCAGGAAACAAACTGAGGGTTGCTGGGTGGGGAGGGGGGGCGCAGGGATAGGGCAGCTGGGTTATGGACATTGGGGAGGGTATGTGCTATGGTGAGTGCTGTCAATTGTGTAAGACAGGATTCACAGACCTGTACCCCTGAAGCAAATAATGCATTATATGTTAATAAAAAATAAAAAATAAATGGGCAAGGCACTTGAACAAACATTTCCAAGGATGAAATACAAATGGCCAACAAACTCAACATTATTTGTCATTTGGAAGTGCAAATCAAAGCCAAAATTAACTACTGCTTCACACTAGGATGACTTTAATTAAAAGACAAAAAAAACAAAAAAAGAAAATAACAAATGTTGGTAAGGATATGGAGAAACTGGAATCCTTGTCTGCTGCTGATGGGAATGTATGATAGTACAGCTGCTATGGAATATAGTTTGGTAGTTGCTCAGTAAGTTAAATATAGTATTACCATTTGACCCAGAAACTCCATTCCTGGGTATGTATCAGAAAGATGTGAAATCCACTGTTCAAAGAAAATCTGCACAAAAATGTTCATAGCAGTACTATTCATAATTGCCAAAAGATAGAAAAAACCCAAATCCAAGTGTCCATCAATTAACAAATGGATAAATGTATGTGTGTAAATACACACAATAATATATACATTCAATGGAATATTCAGTCATAAAGAAGAATAAAATACTAATACATGATACAGCATGAATGAACACTGAAAACTATAAGCTAAATTAAAGAAGCCAGAAACAAAAAGGCCATATATTGTATGATTCCATTATGAAATACCCAGAACAGGCAATTTCATAAAGAGAAAAAGATTATTAGTTGCCAGGAGTTAAGGGGAAAGGAAAATGGAAATTGATTATAAAATGGGCATAGGGTTTCTACAAGAGTGAGGAAAATGTTCTGGAATCAGATAGTGGTTGAACAATAGTACACTGTAAATGTACTACATGACACTAATGATAAATTTTATTTTGAAGTTGTTACTTTTTTAATTTTTTTTTTTTTTTAAGTAGGCTTCTCACTCAACATGGGGCTTAAACTCACAATCCTGAGATCAAGAGTTGCACGCTCTATGGACTGAGCCAGCCAGGTACCCCAATGACAAATTTTATATGTATTTTATCAGCATAAGAAGTATAAAAATAAAAGTACTAGGGAAAAAGAAGGACGAGGTAAAGAAAAACCTAAGAAACTACTGTATGATCCATGCAGTATCTTCTTTTACCATGACCTTACAATACCTTGGTCTTTTGTAAAAACCAAAGAAAATCACAAATTTCCTGGTGTTTTTCGATTCCTTTTAGAAACGGATGTCAAGGCTGAGTTCTGTGTCCTGATTAATATTACATCAACATGATCGGCCTATGAAGGTGGGGTAGGTATTTGATATCCATATTTAATTTTAAAAATATTGATAACCTACTCTACCACAGTTCTGGATCTTGGGAGTTATAAAGCAAAATAATAAAAAAATTTCTTTAAGGAATATAAGAAACTGGCCCCACACCCATGCTTTGAATGCCAAATTACCAGATTAGGGTTAGCAGAATGCCCAGGTTTTGAAGAGCTAGGACAGATACTTGAATCTTGACTTAACTAGCCTTCACAAAGACACCAAGGAAGTTGCAAAGAATGTGCACCGTGAGACATGTTGTAGCCTAATGTAATTCAATGACATAGAAGTACTGTCAGGACTCATAAAACATTTCCCTGGATGCAATTTTTTTGATAAACATGGGAGTGAAAGAAGTTTGATAACTATTTGCTTGACCTCCTTGTGAAGGCGTTGGTCTCAGGTCTTCAAGTACAGGCTCAAAACACATGGAATTGGGATACCTTAAAAGTACCTTTGTCATAAAGTCATTTTAGATACAGGATTCATATGACAATGCTTATCTGTACGACTATGTTTTCAAACATGAGATTTCCAAAAGGGTATATCCAAATAACTTAAGTGATACTACATTTTTGTTCTAATGCAAATTATTTATTTCAATTCTTTGTAAATGTTCACAGCTTTGGGGAAAATTTTTAAATTCATCTTTCATTACACCTTATTATACCCAGGTAATTTGCCAAGTTTCCAAAGTATTGATAACTCCAATAAAACTACTCCTAATCTCAGAATAAAATCTAATTCACTGAAGAATTACTTGGTTCCAGAACATTTTTTACTATAGGTGTTTCTGTAGAAGAATTCATTAGTTGGTAATACTGTTAAGGCTGAAAAGATCTGGAGGAAAGTATTACATGAATTGTGGTCACATCTGATTAGATTTGAACCTGAGGGAATAATTCCATACATCAAGGTAATAGGAGAATGAGCTCACCTGCAATGCTTTGTCAATGATGAATTTCAATCTCTGCTAAACGTGAAACTTAATTTTTAAGGAGGATACAAGAATCATATGCATACTACATTTAGAAGTGAAACTATTTAATCTCATACTTTGCTATAAAATGTATTTCAGGTCTAATCACTGGATACCAGAAAATAGCCCTTGCTGCTAAAATAAGTCAGTAATTTATGTGTCTCTGACAATTTAAAATTGCTTAGCTTGCACCTCTAAAGTGAAATTTAAAAATTAGCAACAGGAGATGATATACTTCTGTCAGGAAAAAAATAAATACTGTAACTCTAACTTATATGTGACATATTCATGATGACTTTAGGCTTTTTTTCTTGTATACCTTTTTTTTTTTCCTTCTTCAGATTTTCAAGTGAATTTATTAGCCCTTTTCCTTTTTTCTATGCTTAAAGTTTCCAAGGAAATGTAATTATGGGCTAGGATTCTATTATTTTAGTAGGAACAGCAAGAAATGACTTTAGGGAAGACAATGCAGAAAAAAGTATTTGTTTTACATTACACATTTTGTTAAATGATTGATTTACCTTATCTCATTATACATTTACAACAGCTTTTCAAGGCAGAAGTAACAGAATTCCAAAATAGAACTATTCTTGTCTCAAATTTGACTGAGACTCTGATGGCCAAAGAGCAAAGCTATAGGTCTGAAGCAAACTGCTTGACCTACAGAATATGCAAAGGAGTGTCTGCCATACAGTTCTGCAAATCTAAGCTCAACATCTAAATCAGTAATGCTGATAGGAGTTTTGGAGGGAATTTTTTTAATTAAAGATTTTTATTTATTTGACACAGAGATACACAGCGAGAGAGGGAACACAAGCAGGGGGAGTGGGAGAGGGAGACGCAGGCTTCCTGCTGGGCAGGGAGACTCCAGGGCTCAATGTGGGGCTCAATGCCAGAACCAACCCTGGGATCTTGACCCAAGCCGAAGGCAGATGCTTAACGACTAAGCCACCCAGGTGCCACTGGAGGGAATTTCTTTTGAGGTGGTAAAGAGGCATGGAATCCATGTGCGAAAAGAGGTACTTACTACTCATTTTAAGACAGGTAGAGGGTACATTAAGACTCAGAGAACTTGACTTTGTCCTCCATGAGATATTGAGACAGTAGCAGACTGATTTCTAAAAAGATCCAAATATATGAGTTTGTGGTTATTTAGTTGTCCCTAAGAGTATGGAGGGATGAGTTGGGAAGTAGCTGCACTTTCACTTGTCAACCACAGTGTTTCAGGGGAACTAACTATGGATATTTTGACAGGAGTCAACAAGAGCTTATTTTGGATCACAACAAATAAAGACACAACGAGACTCCACTATAAGGGATCTCCCTCCAAACGTTCATTTATTTACTCATTCCTCCAAAAAAATGTTTACTGAATGTCTACTACAGATTTTTAGGCACAGAAGATACAATAATAAATAAAACAGGTAATCTCTGCCTTCAAAAATTCATATTCTATTGAGGGAAGACAGACAATAAACAAATAAGTATGTCAAACTGTGAAAAATACTTTAGAGAAAAATAAAGCCATGAACAAAGACAAGAGAGGTCAAGTAGAAGAGGATAACCAGGAGCTCAAAGAGGGAGTACAGTTAGAGGTTCACAGGAAGGGAACCTCTGAGAAGTCAAAATACCCAAGGCAAGAATTAGCATTCAACATCTACCAAGCTTAGAAAACACAAATCCCATTTCATAAGAAGGCATTTTCTCACATCTCCTCTCTCCCTGGACCCACCCTAATGATGGAGGAGCCAGAAGTGAGGAGACGTGAGGAGATGAAATGTTACTGGGATACAAAGAAGAGGAAAATTAGCAAAACAGTAAAACAAGAAGCTGACCATACCTGCCTGCTTTCCCTATGGTTGGTTTTCACCCTGCAAAATATTCAAGGTGTGAGAGGGCAGGTGTTTTAACCTCAAGTTAAGGTTGGAATTTGGATTGTTTAAATGCACCAACATTTTAATGAAATAAGAGCAAATATTTTTTTGACTAGAAATGCCCTCAGGACTTTTTTTTTTTTTCTTTTTTTTAATCAGAGAGTGACTACAAAGTCATGGGACTTTGAGATTTCATGCTAGAAGAGACCAACAACTAACTCACCAAGGTCACCAATGGATATGGGAAGAAAAGAAAAATGCTTAATGACTGTGCCTTATTGAGTACTATTCTTTCAACTTAACAGTGGCAGTTGGTATTACTATCCATAGACGAGAAGCTGAAGCTTAGAGACTGAATTAACTTATTGAAGTTTATACAACCATGAAGTACTGAAGTCAGAAAGCAAATATGGGAAATAAAAGCTGTACTTGACTTGTGCGGAAAACACACTCTTTGGCCCCAATGCCTTCAAGAGGAAGATCATTCAAAAAAGTATTGCTTTGTGAAAGATTCATTTTTCTTAAAGTTCCTTAAGAGCCACACAGCTTGAGGTTCAATTCAAGTTCTGTGTTGAGAAAGGGAGCATTTCTTCACTAAATGTATAGTCCTGAGTATGGTAGCATTGTTCTCCCACTTCCATAGATAAGATTAGCCTATCTTATCTTTTGCCCACTCATTTGCCCAAACTGATCAAAACTCATCAGCATTGTAAGGTGTAGTTCTAAACTAATTATTAATATTAGCATAGTGCTTAGATTTACAATGTACTTTCAAGCAAATAATTATTTAATCTTACAATAACCCCCAAAAGAACAATTATTATTATGATGACCTTATCCTAATACTAGAAAATAAAACTGAAGCTAAAACAGTCTGAGTGAATTGCTCAGAGTCATAATGCTACTGTGAGACCTTGAACATGACTCTTCTGGCTCATGTTAATATTCTTAAGGGAGACTCAAGAACATTAAAGAAAGCACTTTTACTGTAACAGATAAAAGAAAATTAAATTAACTATTTGTGTCAGAAATAGATATGCCAAATAATTTGCAGTTTTCACCACTTTTAGATTTAATATTTGCTATAGTCTTTTTTCCTTTAGCTATACAAATGCCTTCTGGTAATCTCCACTGAGAGCATTTGTTTGTTTGAAGGTTTTGATTAAATTGTCTTTGGGCTCTCCTCATTTCTAAGTCAGAAAAAAACTGAACATTCTCTAGTTAACTTTTAACAGCCCATTCCCAATGTTTCATACGTGTGGGAAAATTTAGGTGCTTATTCTTAAAGGAAAACAATTAAGGCTTTATCTATGAAATTCTAACAAACAAATATTAAACACAACTCTGTCAATGAATTTCACACAATCAGGTTAAAATTTTTCTGTTTTTATGAAATTAACATACGTACTTTTGAGATGGGTTAATAGACCTAATATGCATCATTCAAATTTTCACCAAGTATAATTAATAAAATGAGCTTCAAGATTGTAAAGCTGTTAAAATATCACAAGAATCTATTACCTATAAATGCACAATCATTTCTTCATTTGAATAACTGATCTTCACTCAACTTTTATTTATCGTCTCCAGTCTATCATTTGTTTTGGGTTTGATGCTATACAGTATTCAAAAAACCTGCAAATGTGTATTTTTTCTAAAATTGAACATAAAAAATTAAAAATAGCAAATCCATGATGATTAATTTATACATCTGTGTATTTACTTCTTTAGGCATCAAAATATTTTACTGCATATGTCCTTCAAAGGCAAATACATCCCATCAATTGACTAGAATTTAGAGTGTTCAATGATACCAGTGCTTTCTGTTTGACAAACATAAGTTGCATATTACTAAGTTCAGATTAATATTATATAAAGGATTATAATTTGTTAAGTATGCTCAGGTGCTCAGAATCTTTTTCCAATAAACCTCTGTAAAAAGAAAATCAACCCAGGGCTTTCTCTGTATCATAGCTTCCAAACGTGTTGAGTAACAGTATTCTAGACTTGATTAGGAATTTGAGATTACTTAATTTTACACCTGAGAAATATAAATGGTTAGGAAGAAAATTAGTTACAGAACCAGATATTCTGGGTTTTAGACAATTATCTAGAGGCATCACATGCCTCTCTAACATGTGATGCCATTTAGTATGTCATTGCTCAGTGTTGGTTATAATTCAGCAGCAGTTACAAAGCAATGTACCTTAGATTATAATACTGAAGACTCCTTTTGGAGAAGGGATTTTATGCAAAACGTCCATTCTTTTTTTGGAGTGAATCAGGATATATAAAAATACTTTAATGTCTAAAATATAATTATTAATTTTTATAGGTATAGGTTGATTTAGGTATAAAAAATTATGTAGGTTTTTTCCAAGCCCCATGTTAAGACTAACATTTTAAAAGTAAACAGAAAAAAAAAAAAAAGTAAACAGAGGACTGGAATCATTGACTTGATAGTTATGGAAAAACCCAAAATATTACCTCTAGGAAACTAGTGTTTCACAACCCTATTTGAGCAAGTATGTGTCAAAGTGTGTGTATGTGTGAATGTATGTGCTTTAAATGGCCCTCTTTTCACCATTTAATTGGCTAATAGTGGAATTTAACTGTCAGGTAAGGAAACTATTATTTTTTAAAGTTCAGGGAATATACAAATGTGCTATTAAATTTGGAGAGCCTATAATTAAGTCAGAAAAGATTCAGGTAACTCTGGTAGGCCCTACAAATTGTATGGAATCCAGTCAACAATAATGACCACTCATAGATCTAGCAACATGAATATAATTCTCATATATTACTGCTGCCATGTTAGATAAATTTACAAATAATGTATGAAGCAAGAACACAATTCATTCATCATGTCTAAGAGCTTTTAATTGCTGAGTTAAATAAATATAAGTTGATAGGTTATTATTCAAAAAAACCAGTCATCCCACTTTGCTAAAATCCATTTTATATTCTTCTGGAAATAACATTTTTATAATATAAGCTAAAATTACGTTATTCCCTGTGAATGGCTCAGAACAACAACAATAACAGCAAAGTTTTCATTTATATTAAAGACATTTAAATCTCATAAAGATATGAAAAACAATTTAATAAACGATTCCTTTTCATCACATATGTATATATCGTGATCATCTTCTATTCACTGTAACGGTGCAAGAGGGATCTCATGCACTAAATAGTACCAGATAGCAAAACATAAAACCCAAAACTGGTCAGACATACTTGACCGCAGTTCTTCGGTCAACTATAACCACAGTGTAGGGGGGAAGAACACTGCATGCCATGCAAGACCACATGGAATTTGCACTTGGGAACAGACAACAGAGATGTGGAAGCAGGCTCTGGAGTAACAAGAGGATGAAGTGTCCCCTGGTTCCTTTGAGAGGATGTGACTGATTTGTTTGAATAATTCCACAGGCTGGAAAAGTTAGGTTGAGGACCAGATACAGCACAGCTGATGTGGCCAGTAGAGGCATGAGCCAGGTGAGGAGCCTTTCTTACTGGGGAGGGAATAGTGGGAACATATATTTGGCAAGAGCAGGGAAGTGCTCATGGTTAGGCTTTTGGGGCCCTGTGAGGTTCAAAAATGTCAAAGTAGCACTTGGAATTTTAGACCTTACAATACAATGTGTTTCCTATCAGTTTAAAGGTGTTAACTTTTCAATGGGTCACTGAAACTAGATATTAAAAAGATACGAGGACTTAAAATAGCCATATTTTTTACTACATTAATCCTTGATGGAGAAATTTTAAACTTGATACATCAAATAGATCTAAAACAAAATTCAAGTGTTAGCTAATTTGACACCAATATATCAAATATAGCTTTACGTGTGAGTTTAGAAACCTGAATGCTAATGTGGAGAATTTCATTTATCGATCACTACAGTAAACTTTGTAATACTGTGTTATTTTCTTCGCTTTGTTAATTCTAATAAAACTTTCTATCTGCATACTTCTAAGAATCATGCTTTCATGAAAACAAGATGTTACCAAAAAAGGTAGGTAATAAGTATAATAAACCCAATTACTGAGCTTTGCTAATTTTAATCACACAAGGAAAACTAAGCCATTGGAGAAAAAAAAATTTAAATATTATACATAAGAGCAATTTAAAATTATGCAAAATCTCTATATACACAGAGAATAATTAGTACAGTTAGTAGGTGTTGCAGTTATTTGCTTTTATAAAAATATGGAAACTTTAATATCCTTGCAGATATATCATACACAGGCAAAAATATTTGTTATTCTTTTAAGTAAATACATGTGTTTACCTGTGTATAGACCTATAAACAAAAAGACATTTTAAAATAGTAAAAATAATATATTCCAACTTATGTGATGTGGCTCTTTCCAGCTTATGTGATGTAACAGTGGGCAGAGATAACATGGCTCAATTCACGTGATTAATTCCATTAACTTCTGCTTTATTTTTCTAGGGGAATAATCTCACAGACTCTTGAAACCTTACTAAAGTTCAGTCGAGGTACAATGTCCAAGACGTAAAGTTAAGTGAAACAGTGATATGATGAAATCTGATCTGCTGAGCTCATGTTTGCCATCCAAGCAGAAAACGTTAAGAGTTTCTATGTTGGAAATGGGAGAATATTTTAATTCTCCATTCCCTGTAGACATTCATTTTTCATTTTTATTACTCTTTGGATTGACATTCAGATTTGAGTTGTTCTATGTTTGTTCTGATATGCTCAAAATATTGTCTAAATAAATAAATGTATCATAGGTGGTGATATATTGTCAGTAATATATTAAATATGTATTATATTTATTTTTTAATCATCTTTCACAAGCTTTAAATTTTATCATATTCTTTATGTAGCAATAAAGCCATTTCCATTGCAAACTTGTAACAATAATGGATAGCAACCTTCAGGGGATACATTTCTGAGAAATTTATTTCCCCTCATGTTGCTCAGCCACCCAAGGAATGAATTTGTTTCCATGACAGATAAGGACTACACTGATCATTTTTAAAATGGTCTTGGGGCACCACAAATCAATAACAAAAAAAGAAAATGCAAGATAATAATATTTCTTTTCATTAGGTTGATAGATGGCATTCCAGATTTATGTATCGAAATTGTCTCTTTAACAGTTATTAAATAACCTTAAGCATATCTCTTGGCTATGTGGGTCCTGTTTTATGGTGAATAATCAAGACAATGATAAATTCTTTTGGTTGCAATGCAGTTACTTTACAGAAATATAATAACAAAAAATATATGTAAGACATTTAAAAAAGAATATATTTACTACAAAGCATAATATTCTACATTTAAATCTAAAAGTCACATAATGTAGCGTTAATTTTTCAGTATAAAAAAATCCTGCAATAAGACATCCCAGAAGAATGTTTTTGTTGTTTTGTTTTGTCTTGTTTTTTAAACTCTCACTTGAGCAATATATACTAATAATGGTGTTCTACAAAATTGTCATGGGAGAAGATATACATTTCATAGGTTATTTTAAATTCAGCAATGTTGAAATTTTTTGTTGCAAAAGTATGTGTTTAAAAGTAATTGGAGACAAACTGAAATTATAGCATTTTAAAGGGATTTTTTTCCTGATTGCTCTCATTTTTCTCTGAGAGTGTTATATATGCCTGAATTACATATAACAAATGGAAAAATGCTTCTTTTAGATAAATTTCCAAAACATTCCTTTAGAAATGATTCTGATGTTTTCCTTATATAAGAACTCTTTATATTCTACCCTATCACTCAAATATCAAACCTAAATATCTTTTCAAGTGTTACTTTTGCAAAACTTACCAATGACTTTGTTGAAAAATGAAAAATTAAAGTAATTCAGTGAAGAAAAAAATAAAACCCTATTTGATGTAAAACTCCATTTGATTGTCTGAATTTTTACCATTCATTGGTTTGGTAGATGCATGCAAATATGTGTCCACACTTTTTTGAATAGTTTGACACAGTCCTCATGAAATATGTCAAATCAACATCATTTATAGAGTTTGATAATAAAGTATGATTTTATATGTAAAATGTATTTCCCATTTTACTCCTCAAAATAAATATGCACAACACATCAGGTAAGGTAGCAGGTTGCTAATAGTGTGTGACAGAATTCTCCCATGATCTTAAGTATATATCGACCATATGCCAGAGTACTGGGAAATGTCTATTAATTTGAGTTCTAATGACAATTTGTATTTCTACATACTAGAAATTAACAATTCAAGGTGAAATTAAGAAAAATTCCTTTTACAAGACTATCAAAAAGAATAAAATACTTAGTTTCACAAAGGAGATTTGAGACTTTCACACCAAAACAACAAAACATTGTTGAAAGAAATTTTACAAGACCTAAATAAATAAAAAGATAGAGTTAATGAACTGGAAGACTTAATTTTGTTAAAAGGGCAGTAATACCCATGGTGCTGAAGAAATTCAATGCATTCCTTTATCAAAATTCTAACTGCAGTTTTGCAGAAATGTAAAAGCTAATCCTAAAATCCATATGGAATTGCAAAAGATCCTGAAAAACCAAAACAATCTCAAAAAGGGAGAACAAAGTTAAAGGATTCACAATTCTGGATTTCAGAACTTATTATAAAGCTACTGTAATCAAAGCAATAACATAGTGGCAGAAGGATAATTACACAAAGTAATGGAATAAAATTGAGAACTGAAAAATAAACCCATAGGGAGGGGAAGATTGTGATAGAGTAGGAGGGCCTTAGGCTTGCTTCGTCCCATGAACACAGCTACATAACTATCAAATCATCCCAAATACCCCAGAAATTGATATGAAGACTGCCCCAACAAACTCCATAATAAAGGTAGAGAAGAGGCCACCTCGAAGAAGGTAAGGAATGTGGAAACACAGCTTAGGGAAAAAAAACATATCACAGCCACTATGGTGGGAAGGGAGCCATGGTCACAGAAAGGGCAATAGACGGACTAGCACATAGGGGAGTACGTAAGGAAAATGAATCCCCACAGCAATCAGTTTGGAAAGCAAGAGGTCCCAAATTTCATGAGCTCTTGCAACAGAGTTTAAAGCCTGGAGTTTTAAAAGTCAGCATGCTTGGCTCTGGGAGGGCTCAGAGGACATCAGAGGAGAAAAAGGAGGGAAAACATCCACAGACATATAGAAACAGAGATCTGAAGAGTGCCTGGATTACACAGTGGGAAGGTTAGTTGCTCATCTCTGAGCATGTCCCAGAGAGGCAACTTTCATGGAGAAATCCCTCTGAAAACAAAGAAACTGGCCAGCACCATTTCCTTCCTTCATTCTTCAGCATAAACACAAAGCCAGCTGCAGGAACCAGCATAGCACCAACACTCCCAACTTAACTTGCTTACATCAAGGCCCACCCCACTGCACACTAGAGAAAACAACCCTTCTCAGCCAAACCTGCTTCAGTCCCAGCACAGTGGGACCGACCTCTCCCTCAGAAGATGGTCCCAAATTCCTGCAAACACATGTCTCCCTCCTGGGGACTTTTGCAAAGCCTCAGTTCCCGCTGGTGGTGGCAACAGGTCTCATTGCACAAGCAGACCAGAGCTAAAATGCACCACAATCAGGCCGGAGACAAACACTGCCCACAACAGGCAAAGAGAGCCTCTTCAGATGATTGATCTGAAGGATAAAGCAGCTAGGACACAATAGCAGAGCACACACAGCACACACTGAAGATACTCCCAGAAGCCCCAGGCCCTGGGGGACAGAGGACACTATACTACAGGACATTACGGGACCTCTTCTTCATAAAGCCACTATCCTCAAGAACAGGAGATATAGCTGACTTTCCTAACACAACGGAACAGGCACAGAGACTTAGACAAAGGCAAAGACAAAGAAATTTGTCCCACATCCAAGAACAGAGTAAGACCACAGTCGAGATCTAATTGAAACAGATATAAATAAGATGCCTGATGGAGAATTTAAAGCAGTGATCATAAGGATATTCATTGGACTTGAGGAAAGAGTGGGGGACATCAGTGAGACCATTAACACAGAGATAAAGAATAACATAGTAGAGATAGAAGGTTCAATAAACAAAGTAGGAAACAAGATTGACAGAATAAACAGCAGGCTGGAAAAAGTAGAAGAAAAAGTTAATGGCCTAGAAGAGTAATTGAAAGTAATCAAGAGAGAAAAAAGAACTATGCACAATGAGAATAGATTTAGGGAACTCAGTCACTCCATCAAACAAAGTCACATTCATATTTTAGGAGTCTCAGAAGAAGAAAGAAAAGCAACAGAGAATTTATTTGAAGAAACAATAGCCAAAAACTTCCCTAATTTGGGAAGGAAGAGATATACGGATCCAAGAGGCACACAAACTCCCCCCCCCCAAAATCACAAAAGCAGAGCCACACCAAGACATATTGTAATTAAAGTGGCAAAATAGAGTGATAATGAAAAATAATAAAAGTAGCAAGACAAAAGAAAAGTTACATAAAAAGGAAACCCCATAAGGCTATCAGCAGATTTCTCAGCAGAAACTTTCCAAGCCATAAAGGAATGCCATGATACATTCAAAGTGCTGAATGAGAGAAACCTGCAGCCAAGAATGCTCTATCGAGTAAGGCTATCATTCAGAAGAGAAGGAGAGAGAAAGAGTTTCCAAGACTAACAAAAACTAAAGGAGTTTGTGACCACTAAACCAGCCCTGCAAGAAATATTAAAGGGGACTCTTCGAGTGGAAAGACCAATAATGACAGTAGGAAGATAGGAAACACAAAGGCAGTAAAAATGAGTATTTCTGTAAAACAACAAAAAAACAAACAAACAAAAAACAGTCAAGGAACTCACAAAATAAAAAGATGTGGGGATGGCTGGGTGATGCAGTCATTAGGCATCTGGCTCTTGGTTTCAGCTCAGGTCGTAATCTCAGGGTTGTGGAACTGAACCCCACACTGGGCTCCATGCTCAATGCAGAGTCTCCTTAAGGCTGTTTCTCTCTCTCTCTCTGCCCCTCCCCCTACCCTTTCTCTCTATAATAAATAAATAAATCTTTCTAAAAAATGATGTAAAATATGACACTATACACCTAAAACATGGGGAGGAGAGGAATAAGAATAGGTTCGAACTTAAGCAACTATCAACTTAATAAAGACTGCTTAATATAGACTTAATATAGACTACAACTTAATATGCAGAAGATGTATACAAACCTAATGATAATCACAAATCAAAAACCACTAAAAAATATGCAAAGAATAAAGTGAAAGAAATCCAAATAGATCACTAAAGAAAACCAGCAAACCATGAAAGAAAAACAAGGATTAGACAAAATCTTCAGAAACAATCAGAATAAAGGTAATAAAATGGCAATAAACACACACCTATCAATAATTACTTAGAACAGGGGCGCCCGGGTGGCTCAGTGGGTTAAGCCTCTGCCTTCGGCTCAGGTCATGATCTCAGGGTCCTGGGATCGAGCCCCACATCAGGCTCTCTGCTCAGCAGGGAGCCTGCTTCCCCCCCTCTCTCTCTGCCTGCCTTTCTGCTTACTTGTGATCTCTTTCTCTCTGTCAAATAAACAAAATCTTTAAAAAAATAATAATAATTACTTTGAATATAAATGGACTAAAAGCTCCAATCAAAAGACATAGGGTGACAGAATGGATAAAACAAAAAACAAAAAACAAGATCCATCTATATGCTACCTACAAGAGACTCATTGTAGACCTAAAGACACCTGCAGATTTGGAACACCTGGGTGGTTCAGTCAGTTAAGCACCTGCCTTTGGCTCAGGTCATGATCCCAGAGTCCAAGGATCAAGTCCTACATCAGGCTCCAGATTGAAAGTGAGGGGATGGAGAAACACCTATCATACAAATGGATGTCAAAAGAAAGCCAGAGTAGCAATATATATTTTGCACAAAATGGACTTTAAAACAAAGACTGTAACAAGAAACAAGGGAGGACATTAATAATAAAGGAGACAATCAAAAAAGATGTAACAATGTAAATATTTATGCACCCAACATGGGAGTGCCAAATACATAAAATAGTTAATGACAAATATAAAGAAACTGATCAATAATATTACAATAATAATAGAGGACTTTTAACATCCCATTTACATCAATGGATAGATCAATCTAAACAGAAAATCAACAAGGAAACAATAGCTTTAAGTGACACACTGGACCAGACAGATTTAACAGATATATTCAGAACATTCCATCCCAAGACAGCAGAATACACATTCTTTTCAAGTGCACCTGAAACATGCTCCAGAATAGATCACGTATGAGGCCACAAAGCAAGCCTTAACATATACAGAAAGATCAAAGCCATACCATGCTTTTCTCATCTTTTCTGACCACAATGCTCTGTAACTAGAAGTCAACAACAAGAAAGAATCTGGAAAGACCACAAATATCTGGAGGTTAAATAATATGTTACTAAACATCAATGAGTCAACCAGGAAATAAAAGAAAAAATAAAAAGTATGTAGTAACAAATGAAAATGAAAACACAACAGTTCAAAACCTTTGTGACACAGTAAAAGCAGTTTTAAGAGGGATTTTTATAGCAATATAGGCCCACTTCAAAAAGCAAGAAAAATGTCAAACAACCTTACCTTACACCAAAAGGAGCCAGAAAAGGAACAAGAAACAAAACCTAAAACTAGCAGAAGGAAGAAAATAATAAAGATTAGAGCAGAAATAAATGATATAGAAACTAAATAAACACATATATACATATATACATACATGAATGAATACATAAGTAAACAAATAAAATCACCAATGAGAAAGGAAAGATCCCAACCAATATCAC
Organism: Potos flavus; assembly: GCA_028534135.1. Classification (NCBI taxonomy): domain Eukaryota; kingdom Metazoa; phylum Chordata; class Mammalia; order Carnivora; family Procyonidae; genus Potos; species Potos flavus. The sequence continues at coordinate 58,690,134 of CM052887.1, read as the reverse complement.
AGAAATATGAACAATTACAGAAGAATATTATGAAAAACTGCATGTCAGAAAATTGGGCTACCTACAAGAAATGGATAAATTCCTAGAAACAGACACATATAACCTACCAAAACAGAAGAAGAAATAGAAAATTTGAATAGACTGATTAGCAGCACAGAGATTGAATCAGTAATCAAAAAAAAAAACCCAACAAATAAAAGTCCAGGGCCAGATGACTTCAAAGGCAAATTCTACCAAACATTTAGAGAAGAGTTAATACCCATTCTCAAACTTTTCCAAAAAATAGAAGGAAGGAAAACTTCCAAATTCATTCTATGAGGCCAGAATTACCCTGATACCAAAACCAGATTAAAAACAAAACAAAACATACACACACAAAAAGAGAACTACAGGCCAATATATCTGATGAACATAGATGCAAAAATTCTCAACAAAATACTAGCGAGCCAACCCAACAATGCATTAAAAAAAAAAATCACTTACCATAATTTAGTGGGATTTATTCCTGGGTTGCAAGGGTGGTTTAATATCTGCACATCTATCAATGTGATATATCACATCAGTAAGAGAAAGGAGAAGAACCATATAACCATTTCAATAGATGCAGAAAAAGCATTTGACAAAGTAGAATACCTGTTCATGATAAAAACTCTCAACAAAGTAGGTTTACAGGCAACATATCTCAACATAATAAAAAACCATCTATGAAAAGCCCACAACTAACATCCTCAATGGGGAAAAACAGAGCTTTTCATCTTAAGGTCAGGAATAAGACAAGGATGTCCACTCTCACCACTTTTATTCAACATAATACTGGAAGTCCTAGCCATGGAAATCACATAAGAAAAAGAAATAAAATGCACCCAAATCAGTGAGAAAGAAGTTAAACTTTCACTCTTCAGATGACATGATACTATATATAAAAACCCAAAAGACTGCACCAAAAAAACTGTTAGAACTCATCAATGAATTCAGTAAAGCCATAGGACACAAAATCAATTTACAGAAATCTGTTACATTTCTAAACACCAATAATGAAGTACCAGAAAGACAGATTGAGAAAACAATCCCATTTACAACTGCACCAAAAATATTAAGATACCTCGGAATAAACCTAACCAAAGAGGAGAAAGGCCTGTACTATGAAAACTATAAAATACTGATGAAATAAATTGAAGATGACACAAAAATATATAAAGACATTCCACGTTCATGGACAGGAAGAACAATTATTGTTACAATGTCTATATTACCCAAAGCAATCTACACATCTAATGCAATCTCTAACAAAATACCAACAGCATTTTTCATAGACTAGAACAAAAAATCCTAAAATTTGTATGGAGCCACAAAAGACCTCGAATAGTCAAAGCAATCTCGAAAAAGAAGCGCAAAGCAGGAGGCATCTTAATTCTGGACTTAAAGTTATATTACAAAGCTGTAGTGATCAAAACAGTATGGAATTGGCACAAAACTGACACATAAGTCAATGGAACAGAATAGAAAACCCAGAAATAAATCCACAAGTATATGGTCAATTAATCTTTGACAAAGCACGAAAGAATATCCAGTAGAAAAAGACAGTCTCTTCAAAAAAATGGTGTCAGCAAAGCTGGACAGTAACATGCAAAGAATGAAAGTGAACCACTTTCTTATAGCATACACAAAAATAAATTCAAAATGTTAATGTGATACCTGAAATCATAAAAACCCTAGAAAAGAGCACAGACAGTAATTTCTCTGACGTTGGCCAAAGCAATCTTTTTCTAGATAGGTCAGGTCCTCTGAGACAAGGGAAACAAAAACAAAAGTAAACTACCTGGGACTTCATCAAAATAAAAAGCTTCTGCACAGGGAAGGAACCAGTCAACAAAACAAAAAGGCAAACTATGGAATAGGAGAAGATATTTGCAAATGACATATCTGAGAGAGGGTGAGTATTCAAAATACATAAAGAACTTATAAAACACCCAAAAAACAAATAATCCAATTAAAAAAGGGCAGAAGGCATGAACAGACATTTCTCCAAAAGACATACAGTTGGCTAACACAAAGGAAAGAATTATCATCATTTATTATCAGGGAAATGTAAATCAAAACCACAATGAGATATCACTACACACTTGTCAAAACGGCTAAAAATAACAACACAAGAAATAACAGGTGTTAGTGAGGATGTGGAGAAAAAGGAACCTTCATGTCCTGTTGAGAACACAAACTGGTGCAGCCCCTGTGGAAAGCAGTATGGAGGTTCCTCGAAAAGTTAAAAATAGAACTACCTTATAAGCCAGTAATCGCACTACTGTGTATTTACCCAAAAAATTCAAAAATACTAATTCAAAGGGACACATGTACCCTGATGTTTATAGCAGCCTTATCTTCAATAGCCAAGGTACGGAAGAAGCCCAAGTATCCATCAATTGATGAATGGATAAAGATGATGCAGTGTATATATACACAATGGAATATTATTCTGTCATAAAAAGAATGAAATCTGAGCATTTGTAACTATGGAGCTGGAGAGTATACTACTAAGTGAAATAAGAGAAAGCCAAATACCGTATGATTTCACACATATGTGGAATTTAATAAACAAAACAAATGAGCAAAGGGAGGGAGGGAGAAAGAAAAGAAACGGAAATATAGCAAACAAACCAATGGTTGCCAGGGGGGAGGAGGATGGAGGAAAGGAGGAAACAGGTGATAGGGATTAGGGACTACACTTGTCATGATGAGGGTCAGGTAATTAAAAACTAAAATAATAATAATAATAAATCTATAATCTATGCTCAATTGATTTTTTGGACAAGACACCAAGACCATTCAACAGAGTAAAGAACAGCCTCTTCAACAAATGCTGAGAATACCTGATACCCATATGCAAGCACATACCTCGTATCAAACACCAAAGTTTATAAAAAATGATTAAAACACTCAGATTAATCAAATGATTAAAACAGGTTAAAACTGTATAGATCTTAAGGGAAAATATAAGGATAAATCTTCATGACCTTGGATTTGGCTATAGGTACTCAGATATGACACTAAAACATAAGCAAAAAGAAAAAAGAAAAACAGATAAGCTGATTTCATCAAATCAAAATTATATTATCTTATGCCTCTAAGGACATCAACAACAGAGTGAAAAGGAAATCCACACTATGGGATAAAAACATTTGCAAATATTATATATCACAAGGGTCTAGTATCCAGAATATATAAAAAAGTTGACAACTGGACAACTAAAAGACAAACAACTTAATTTAAAATCGGGCAAAGGATTTGAATAGACATTTCTTCCAAGAAAACGGACAAACAACTGTGAGCAATGAGGTGCCCAATGGCATTTGGGAAATGCAAATCAAAACCCATGAGACATCATTTCAAACCCATAGGTATACCTATAATTAAAAGAGAAAAACTGGTGTTGATGAGGATGTGGAGAAATTGGGATTCTCATACTTTGCTGGTGGGAATGTAAATGGTATAACTGTTTTGGAAAACAGTCTGGCATTTCTTTGAAAAGTAAAATATAGAATTACCACGTGACCCACCAATTTCACTCTTAAGTGCTTACCAAAACGAACTGAAAACATATACAAAAAATTAAATACAAATGTTCATAGAAGCAATATTCATCACAGGTAAAAAGCAAAAGCAATTTACTGTCCATCAACTGATGAACAAACAAAATGTAGCATATCCGTACAATGGAATATTATTCAGTTGTAAAAAGGGATGAAGTAGTGACACAGCTAAAACCTGGATGAACCTAGAAAACATTACACCAAGTGAAAGAAACTAGATACAAAAAGTCACATATTGTGTGATTTGTTTTATATGAAATATCCAGAATATGGAAAGCAGATTAGTAGTTTCCATGGACTGGAAGAGGGAAGAGGATAAATATTAATGGGTGGATTTCTTTTGGGAGAGGTAAAAATATTTCAGAAGGAGAGAGTGGTGATGGTTGAACACTCTGAATGCAATAAAACCACTGATTTGTACATCTTTTAATGATTAAAATGGTGAGATTTTTAGTAAGTAGAAGTACTTTATTTTCTATTTATTTATTTATTTATTATTTATTTATTAACATAAAATTTATATTACATAAATTTTACTTCAACTTTAAAATACAGAGTGAAGTAGTGATGCATATAGTAGCATGGATGAACTGAAAGCACATGATACTATAAACTATATAAAGGAAGACTCATACATAAGAGTACACATTATATAATCCCATTTATATGAAATTCTAAAATAGGCAAAACAAATATACGATCGAAATGAGAGCAATGGTTTATCAGGAAGAACAACCAGTAAAACACAAAGTAAATATTTTGAGGTAAGGAAAATGTTCTATATCTTGAGAGAGTTATGGATTACACATTTTTATGCATTTGTCAAATCAGAACAAAAAGGGTGATTAAGAATTACGCACTTCATCCCCATGACCTATTTCACCCATCCACCCACCCAGTTCCCTTCCAGTAACTATCAGTTTGTTCTCTATTAACTGCAAAATTCTTCCCTCAATTCCCTTCTACTGCTTGAGACCATCCTCCACTGTTAGGATACCAATCTGATTAATTTAATCTTCAGAAATGGGATTGGGAATTTTTGCCACCCAGGAGCTTCCATTTAATCATACTGTATTTGCTTTCTTTAGCACCGTTTGGCTGTGGGAATGAGAAGGGGAAAAATATAATTTGCTAAATTGAGTGTCATTTGTTAGAGAAGTAAAAATCCTTGGGTTGATTTAAAGTAGAAATTGGGGGACACCTGGGTGGCTCAGTGGGTTAAAGCCTCTGTCTTCAGCTCAGGTCATGATCTCAGGGTCCTGGGATCGAGCCCCACATCAGGCTCTCTGCTTGGTGGAGAGCCTGCTTCCCTCTCTCTCTGTCTGCCTCTCTGCCTACTTGTGATCTCTCTCCTCTCTGTCAATTAAATAAATAAAATCTTTAAGAAATAAATAAAGTAGAAATTGGTACCTTCTACTACTGTTCTGCCCCTCAATTGCCTCTTGAAGGTGTTTTCAGTAATACTAGAATGGCTTTCTTCTTAAGAAACAAGAAATCTTCTTGTTTCTTAACTGCTTTTTGATTTATCTCTGAAAAAATAATACTGATTATAAACATTTTCCTTGAACGGCTTAGTACTTTCTATGATGCACAATGATAATTATGTATATCATTAAATGACAGTTATTTTGGTCCTCTGTTTGCTACTAATAGTAAACTCTCCACTTGAGTAGTTTACACACATAATAAATGTTTTTGTCAGCTAAAAAAAAGAATTATGCATTTCACTGAATAATCAGATCTTCTATAACATTTGTTTTGATAACATGAATTTTTTCCAACATGATTGATATGTTAGGGAATAATAGGAATAGAATTTTCTGTTTGTTTATGCATAATTTAGTCCATGAAAAACACTAGTTAAATGCCAAAAAGAGCACACAATTTAACTGAGCCAAATAGTACACAAAATGCACATACCTCAAAGACATACCACCTGCCTTAGCTCACCACATGTCTTACAAGCCATTCCCATTCACATCCACTATTACAATTTTCTAATTTCATACAATCCATTGTAATGAGTTGACCAGTGTCCTTCAAAAAGCCATGTTCACATAGATCCTATAAATACGACCCTGTTTGTAAATAGTCTTGGCAGATGTAATCAAGTCAAGGTGAGGCCATACTAAATTAGAGTAGGCCCTAACTCGGGTATGCCTGATGTCGTTGTAAGAGGAAGATATGGACACAAAGAAACACAGTACACAAGGGAGAAGGCTCAGTGAAGACAGCGGCAGAGACTGGAGTGACCATATCTACAAACTAAGAAATACCAAGGATTGCCAGCAACCAACAGAAACTAGAAGAGGCAAGCAACTCTTCTCTAGAACTGTTAGAGGGAACATGGACCTGCCAACACCTCCATTTTAGACCTGTAGTCCCCAAAACCGTGACAGAATAAATTTCTGTTGTTTAAAAACACCCAGTTTGTGGTAATTTGTTATCACAGCCCTAGGAGAGTAATACAGCCACCTCCTACCACTTCATAAATAACTCATAAGCTAAAACCCTTCTGAAGTCCATTTCCACAAACATTAGGTCTTTTTCAAATCAAAGTATTATTTTTTCATATCCATTTTATGTGTCTAAAAAACTGTGCTACCATTTTTACTAGGTTCCTATCATTCTCCATGTCTCCATGTCTCTAATATATGACACTATGTCCCAAAACACATTTTTCCCATAAGCACTGCACTTCCTAGTTGAGCAATTTTCCACAGCATAGTGCTTTTTAGGAACACATGTGTCATATTATAGCATAACTGTCTGCAAATTTCACCTCAATATAAAAGTAAGAATGCAATGCTTGGGTATCATTTAGAGCTCCAAATTCATATAAAAAATAAAAAGGATTAAAATTAATAATCCAGGGGCACCTGGGTAGCTCAGTTGGTAAGCGTCCGCTTCTGGCTCAGGTCATGCTCTCAAGGTCCTGGATCACACCCCACATCAGGCTCCCTGCTCAGCTGGGAGCCTGCTTCTCCCTTTCCCTCTGCCTGCCACTCCCCCTGCTTGTGCTCTCTCCCTCTCCCTCTGTCAAATGAATAAATAAAACCTTTAAAAAAAATAAAATAAATTAATAATCTAAATATTGGTTTCAAAAAGTTAAAGATGATTTTAACTTTGACTTATAATTTCTATAACATAAAATTTAACCCATTGTAACTGTTTAATTCAGTGAATTTTATTAAATTTATAGGGTTTTGTAACCATCACCACAGTGTAGTTTAAAAACACCATTATCATCCTAAGAATTTCCCCATGTATATTTGCAGTCATTTCTCATTTCCACCAGTAGTCCTAGGCAGTATGATATAGTATAATATATATAACTGTATTCTACATATGGTATATATTCATAATTTTCAGACATTTAAATTATTGTTATATATATTTTATTATTTTCACAAATGTTACATAATTATCATATATAATATATACTCTCTCTATATATATGTTATTGTTCTTCAAAACAAAATAGAAAACTCTCTGTAAGGTATTCTTTTTTTTTTTTTTTTTAACATTACAACCACCTACGAGCTTTCCATGTGCATATAGCTTATTTATCAAATAAGGCAGGCAGACAGGTTCTTAGTAGCATTCAGTTATGAAGAAATCAAGTTGCCTTGATTGATCATGTATATTTCCTAAGTTCTCATCTATACAAGCATTTATAGGTTGGCTTCCTCTACAGTTAATTTCACATTTTCTGGTATCACTGTCAGAAATTCAACAGTTTCCAAATCTTAAAAGTATCTTCTTAGTTCAAAATCTCTAGCTACTACTTATCCCTATCCTTTCCCCATCAAACTAATTAATATCTAGGTTACCTACATTCTGACTCATCCTCACTTCTCAACTACATCTATATGGATTCCATTTCTTCTATTCAACTGAAATTCAAACTCAGCAATAGTGACAAATAGCTGCTGTTTTTTAAATTTAGTGAACACTAGTCCGTCTTCATCTTACCTGATGGCTTCAAAGCTTTTTCACCACTGACTTCTTTCTTCTTCTCATGATTTTTTTCAGTACTTATGCAAAACCAGCTTTATAACATAACCTCTCCTAGTCTTCCTCCTCTCTAGGTGCTTTTCATCATTATTGTGGCATATTTTTCTTTCCCTGTCATTTAAATGAGGATGTTCTTCAAGCTACTGATTTTTAATGCAAATCAGCATCATCCTGGCTAACAAGATAAATAGAAGTGCTAACTCGAGCAGAGTTTCGAGATAGGTTTTTACTGTGGTTCAAGAGAAGTGATGTGAAAATCATTTGTATAAGAAGAGTTATTCAGCACACTATTTCCAATTTATTCAGTGGTACTGAACATGCCACTTAATTTTTTTTGGTTATGGTTTCTCTATCTTCCAAATTAGTATATATATTGTCTTTTTACCTTATGGAAATGCTAGAACATTTCCAAGCTGTTTGCAAATTGTTTTTTAAAGTCTTTGAGGATGTGTTATGTAAGCAACCAATAAATGAAAATGTTACTGTAGCCATAGCTCGCAAATATTTTTTCAATCTCTAATGTCATTGTATGACATTTAATTTGCCAATGCTCACAGCTGTAAGCTGAACTTCTAGTTTTAAATTTAGAGGCATTTACCCTAAAGTATTTCTTTCATTCTATAGTTGTTTTGAATCACATCAGATACTAACAAACATACAAATCCTTTCTTAACAAAGGTTGTCCTGGCCTGCAATAATGAATCATCTTTATTTTGGGTTATTAAAAACCGACATATCCTAACTAAAATAATTCACCAAAATAAGTTGTAATGTCATCTCTTTTCTACTATTTAAACCCTAATCAGTAGCTAGATATATTTCCAGACCTGCATACATAAAGACATATTCCCAAAGACATATTCTTTTGGTGTTGCTAGATCTCTCCTTATTGAGTTCTTAAAGAAGACATGTATCATAGTTTTATAATCTCAGAGGAAGAAGAACCCTAAGAACTTACATGCAGTGGGCAGAAAAGTATCACAGTATTGGCTCCACAGTCAGACGGACTGCATTTCATTTCAGACTCTGTTACTTAGTACTTGTGTGAATTTGGCAAGTTATTTAATGTAACTATGCTCAGTTTTCTTATCTGTAGACTGGGTAATAATACACTGTAAGAATTGCTTACATTAAATAAAAATATATGTATACACCTAAGTAATGTGTTTAATATTTATTAATTACCACTATTATTATCTACTCCAACTCTTAGCTCCTACATAAGCCCATGCCATTCAGCTCACATGTGGTCATTTTATAAGGAAGACCCCACCAGCTCATGCAGAACTCTGGATGGATATTTCTATTTAGGAGAACTAATTCTCTTTAGAAAAACCTTTGTTAGTTTCCATCACTACACTCAGGATTAGTACATTGTGGTTCCATATTTGGTTTAGTGTCACCAATTATTTTATACCAGGTACTTCAGCAGAGAATAGGAAGAAGAGAAGAACAGTCTTCAATACCCCTCTAGGAAGTGTATCACAGCCGCCAAAGAAGCAAAAAAGGAAGACTGTACTGGTTAACTGCAGGCAAATATTGTTTTTCTGAAATTTGTATTTCTTTGCTGAAATAATAGCACATATTAAATGACAAACATGTTTTCTCTAAAATTGGTTTCTTTTTCTTCATGATTCATTCCACTTAGCAATTATTTAAGATTCATTCAATAGGGATCACATTGAATTAAATGTTTACAATGTAATTTTGCTTTTCAAGAAAGGCTAAATTATTTCATGCCATAATTTAAAAAACAAATCAAGTTCTTCCTAAGAAAAAATAAGGATAAAATACATTAAATTCTATAACTCTAACTACTGAAATGTGAATCTGAGTAACAAAAATGAGTATGTTTTCTATCCGTTAGAGTTAGATAATCTCTGTAAATCTATTTCTTTCCCTTAATAACTATACTTGCTCCTCCTAAAAGGGGAGTTCTATTTCATTTTAGGCTGGGAAAAACCAAAAAGGTAATATAAAACCGAAGAAAAACTATCTGTATTATATCTACCTGTTATTGCCTCTGCTGCTCTATGGGCTTAACATTCTCCTACAGTTTGGTTTTATAAAGCCAGCAATCACAACAAGCTGTTTTTCTGTTAACCAGGATAGTCTTTCCAGATGATTCTCACATAGTAAAACCAATGAATATTTACCTTAGCTTAGAATAGAGGAAACTTGTTGACTGTTTTCTAAAATAGCAATTAATACTTCTATTTGAGGAATATTAAAACATTATTTTATGTTTTATTTTCATAACTATTTTAATTTACACCAATATACAGTTTTTTACTGTTCTTTTTTTATACAGGATAGAAAAATTAACTGATTATATGTGTTCCTTTCAAATAAATAAATAAATTTTATGAAGGCTTGCAGAACGAATGGTATTCATCCAGATACAGAAAAAGCCGACCTACTTGTAACCCCATTCTTTATTATAGACTACAAGAAGCCACCCTGGAAAAAAGTGTAATTTATACCAGACCAAAAATAAAAGTGTTCTACTAAACATACTCATCAGAGTACAGGCAATCTGAAATATGTATTCTTTCTGTATTTTACACCTATGCTTGAATAATTGTGCCACAAGCTAAAACCTTGTTAAATTTTAGTAGTATAACTACACAGTTCTTTTAAAAGAACTTAAAATCCAAATGATTAACGAAGGAAGGAAAACAAAGATAAACCATTACTATCAGTAACCATTCTGAAAAAGAAACACAATACTCAAAGCTTCTCTCTCTCCTTCGGCCCTATATTGCATTCTTCCACGTTGCACAACCTGTTGTTATGTGCACTTACATTGCCATTAATTAAAGAGAGGGTTAATCAGATGATTTATTCTCTGTCTAGAAGTCTAGGTATAAGCTTCAAGCATTTATTATTTCTAATGAGCTTCCCAAATGGCCTTGGGACTCACACTTTACCTCCTGGAATGTCTAAAGGAGTCCCCATACTGTTCTCCCTTAGATTTAAGCTGCATGGGCCAACAGTTTTATTGATTCTGATGGTTCACTGGTCATGCATCTAGGTCATCCTTCTCTGGGAAAATAACGTAGATCCTTCAGAACCCAGTTAAAGTCCTACAATTTCTAGGAAAGTCTGACCCTCTTGTAATCACTCCCAGAGGCCTTGAATTTCTCTGAACCCTTCTAGCAATACTTTGTATCAATCAATTTACAAAATCTTATGTAACACTGTATCTTTTCATTTTGAAGTACATATGTAGTTTCCCCAAGCCCTCCATTCTACAAGGTACCTAGTATGTTTGCCCAAAACAGACGCTTAAAGATACTATTTGATGTACTGACTGAATCCCCGTTTTTGACTGGTGTTTATGTCTTGCATTGTTGAATTTGCTGTTCTTTCAGGCCATGCCTCATAAAACATATGATACCTTGCTCAAAATATGGCAGGATGGCCAAATATTATGTGATGAAACTCAAAGGAATTCAATATAACCAATCTCCCCAAAACATCATCATCTTTGATTACCCTTCAGAAAACAGAATCTAGTGCTTTATCATACATGAAATTGAACATCCAAAAGTAGGCTTCTAGAAAAAGTCACATGTGCTTATCACATGGGAGAATTAGACTAAGATGAGAATGCTGGAGAGTACAGGAATATTTGTCAACAAGCATTTTCTCATAGCTAACATGTAGCGCAACAATGGAGAGAATACAAAAAAATTCAATACAGTAGTTGCAAATCAATGTATCAAGAATATGCAATGCTATCTTATCTTCCTCTGTGTCTGTCTTGCTCTTTTAACCAAGCTGTTGTTTTCTAGTGAAAAGAATCTTTCAATATACATATGAAATGCTTATGATTATTAAATTTACTTTTTTTTTTTTTTAAAGATTTTATTTATTTATTTGACAGAGAGATCACAAGTAGACAGAGAGGCAGGCAGAGAGAGAGGGGGAAGCAGGCTCCCCACCGAGCGGAGAGCTCGACGCGGGGCTCGATCCCAGGACCCTGAGATCATGACCTGAGCTGAAGGCAGAGGCTTTAATCCACTGAGCCACCCAGGCGCCCCTTACATTTACTTTCAATGTCTTAATACAGGAAGAAAATTACTTGCATTTAGAAAGGAAGAATTTAGTCCAAGCAATAAATGACTAATGACAGATTTTGTTTCATCACAAGCAATCCACAAGGGTAAGAGTAAATACTGAACACATCACTGTGAGCACTTAAGCCAAATTCTGTAGGTAGTTGCCTGTTTTGCCTTCAAGAGGTAAAGG
>CM052887.1:58606843-58677776 GCA_028534135.1 Potos flavus | reverse complement strand
GTTGTTGTTGTTGTTGTTGTCAACAGTCATTACTATTGTTATTATTCTTAACAACCTTAATAATGGTTGCTTCTTTCCAGTCTTCAGAAAACACTTAAAAATGAGCCACACAAGAAAAAGTAGTGTACATCAAAATCTTTTAGAGCTCTTCATTTGGATGCCACTGTGAGAAAAAGTGAGAGAAGGAATTTGAAAGAAAGAGGCAAAGACAGAGGAATGTGAAGAGAAAGAAAAAAGTTTTTAAATACCACTCAAAATTTGGATATAGGTAGAGAAAGAAACAAATCACATATATATCAAGAAAAAGGAGAGAAACCATCTTCAGTTTATGAATAAAAGACACAGGAAAGATATAATCCTAGCACCTTTTCCTTCTACAATCATTGTGTCTTCTAGGATAAAGTCGGGAAGCCTAGAGTTTATCACGTCCAGCAACCAAAAGGCTTTGGCTATCCTAAAGATGTACATTCTACAATTTTATGCAACTCTTGAGCTCCTAAAAAATGATAACAACAGGTTCCAAAACATATTAATTCTCAGCCTAATCAGGCACCAGTCTTTATATGTATCAGGCATGAAATCTCACATTACTTTTTATTAAGAAACCTCATTTAAAAAAAAAAAGGATGACGTTTCAAATAAGCATAGAAATGACTGCATAATGGGACAGACAAGAACCAGGTGAAATAAGAGCAATGCCTGGGGAGAGAAGACACAGGAGGCCAGTCATATTTCAGCATGATGAAAGGGTGCTCTGAAGAACTGGGAACCACTTGACAGTGAGCCTTTGCCGTGAAAAAGTACAGTAACTCTAAGTAGGGAACCATAACGAAGTTCTCTTTATTTCATGTTTTTACCAACAGAGTAGCTCTGTAGTACAAAAAGAAAGTGTATGGAAGAATGAAGCAGAGGTCATAAAGTAATCCTGTTACTTTCCACAATATTCAGACCTAAAGCCTCTCCCTCCAGAAGTTTCTTATATTGTCCATTGCCTTGAAATTTCAAATAATAATGTAAAATGCCTAATCGCTCAGCAAGTATTTACTAAACACCTAAGTATCTACTCTCTGCCAGACACCGAAGACAGAAAGATGACTACAGTGTAGTCTCTGTCCTCACAGAATTTAAAATGTAGTGAGCAGACTAAGAAGGAAGCCAAGAGTAATACAGTCTATCACATGACAGGTGAGTGCTGGGGGAGGGTGTGCGGGGAGTGCAGAGAACAAGTAATGAAAGCACCCAAGACAGTCATGGACTCACAGGAAGGAACCAGTGAAGATTTCCTGGAGAAGACGATGCATGAGCTGATTCTAAAGAATCAACAAAAGCTATGCTGGTAGAAAAAGACGGATAGAGGGGCGCCTGGGTGGCTCAGTGTGTTAAGCCTCTGCCTTCGGCTCAGGCCATGATCTCAGGGTCCTGGAATCGAGCCCCACATCGGGCTCTCTGCTCAGCAGGGAGTCTGCTTCCCCCTCTCTCTCTGCCTGCCTCTCTGCCTACTTGTGATCTCTCTCTCTCTGTCAAATAAATAAATAAAATCTCTAAAAAAAAAAAGACGGATAGGAGCTCTGGACAGCAGGGTGGGAGCATGATGTACTTGGGAAGTGTTAGTAATTGTGCTTTATATGGAATGTGCTTTATGTGTCAGCAGTTGAGACAAGAGCAACTAGCTGTTAGGCTGAATTGAAAAGAATTTTTAGGTTAACCAGCAAATCTGCCCCTTAACGTAAAGATACTGGAAATCACTGTAGATTTTTTAAAATCAATTTTGAAGCAGAATTTGTGTATAATAAAGTGTACTCATTTGAAGTATACAATTGAATGAGTTATGACAGACCTGTAAAGTTGCATAAATACTACTATGATTAAGATCAGAACACTTCTATCATCCTCCCAAATTTCTTTGAATCCTTTTGTAATTTATCCCTCCCTCCCAACCCAGCCCCAGGCAGCCATCAATCTACTACTCATTGTCTCTAAGGAGTAGTTGGATTTGCAGGTGAGGAACAAGTGGCTGTTTCCACTTGGTGCTAATGTAAATAAAGCTGCTATTAAAATACCTGGGTGTGAAATATCTGGCTTATAAGGTAGGTGTATGTTTAAGATCTTAAGAAACTGCAAGTTTTCCAAAGCAGCCCTACAATTTTGTATTTATACCAGACATGCATGAGAATTCCAATTGCTCTGCATCATCACCAATAGTTGGTCTTACCAACTTTCTAACATGTGTGTACTGGTATCTCATTATAGTTTTAATTAGCATTTCCCTGACAGCTAATGATGTTGAGCATCCCTTCATGTGCTTTTGTCCATTTATGTATCTTTATCCGTGAGGTGTTGGTTCAAATATTTTAACTAATTATCTGTGTTGTTGGGGAGAGGACATGTCTGTTCTACTTCCGAGTTATAGGAGTTCTATGCCTATTCTGGACTTAAATTCTCTGTCAAATATGTTACTGTGAATATGTTCTCCCATTCTTCATCTTGAGTTTCACTTTCTTAATGGTGTCTCTCAAAAGTCAAAACCTTTTAATTTTAATAATATCCAATTCATTGTCTTTTTTCTTTATACTTCCAAGTCTTTGTGCCCTACCCAAGAAATCTTAGACAAGAAAGAGTTAACATAACCCTAGGACAAAATTCTATGTGTATATTTTTGTCTGTTTCATGTCCATATTAACTGTTTTATCCTTTTTACCGACTGGAATAGAAGAGAATGTGTACCGTAAGTCTTTACCCATATTAATTTGCTCAAGTAATAGATACCATGTCTAATGCAGCAGGTATGATCAGGGCTACAACTTGGTTAAGCTTATAGTTAAGTTTATGGTTATTCTTCAATAGTCTTTTGATTTCTGCAGGAGCCAGACTGATAAATTAAATAGAAGTACAATAAGTATTGTATTTCTGCATCCTTGAAATTCTTAAAGATGGCACCAATTTCTGCCAACCCTTCCTCCACACACCTACAAGGATGAGATACTGTGTTTTATTTCTCAGCACATGAAAGGAGGGCAGACTTTCTCACTATGCTTATTTCCCCACACCTCAAGAACTCAAAGTAGCAGTTACTCTAACTGCCAACTACGTTAGTCCCATTTATACATTCAGAGACCAGTCGAATGATCACTGATTGGGTATATGGACCCAGTAGACCTACTACAAGCCAGATTTGGGCCAGGACTCCATTCACTACATGGCCTCCAAAAGTTTCTACTCTTGTATCAATCAATGATGTCCCCCCCAGTTTTCAGAGATCGATGTCAACTTAAACTCTGTCTGATAGTCCTCAAAATGTCTGGGTATTCCTCTTTCCCCAGGGTACATTTACCCAAGAAAATAGCTATAGACCCTTTTGGGGCATCATTACAATATATAGTTGCCAATGGTTTTACAAGATCCTTCCTCCTATGGACACTGCTACCACATTAGTTAGTGGTTTCTGGGTCTGCAAACTGACACAGGCAACTGTTAAAAGGATCATGGCTTTTTATTGGGAAAACCATCCTCAGCTCATCTATTCTTGCAATGTTTAAATTATTCATCAGTATTTTTAAAAAGAGTATTTAACAGTAACTTTCTTAGCTGTCCACCTATTTTGCCCATAGGGATGCCATGTCCATTCAAAAACTTTTGGAAGTTTTGGGCATTACTTATTTTTTTTTTTTTTTCCTGATCCATTCCCTTTCTCCTTTCATTCTATTCTGATCAACTATATATTAAATGTGTTGAACTTTTTTAACAGATATTTAAAACTCTTCTATTTTTTAATGTATTTGATCTCTCATCTTTAGGGTTTATTTTTTCCAAATTCATTGGCTCGATCATATTTATTATACTAAGCCCATGCACTAATTTTTTAAAGTTTCAGATACTGTATTTTTCAACCCTAGGATTCCCATTTTGCTCTTTTTATATTTCCCATTCATCTTCTGAGATAGCCTATCTTTTCTTTCATTACTGAATTGGGCATACATATAATTAACTACTTAAAGCTTATCTGAAAAATAAAAAAAATATGGATCACCCACCAGTTCACCTCGGCTGATTGTTTTTCCACCCGAAAAATGGTCACTTTTTTCCAGCTCTTCATATTTTAAGCAAAAATGGATTTCATTCTGAGCATCACAAAATTTGTGTTGTGGAGTCCCTAGATTTTGTTATATTGTTGTGAAAAATCTTCATGTTTTTGATTTAGCAGAAAATGCAAGCAGTTAATTTGATTAGATACAAACTCCAACTCCATTTCACCTGCAGTGGATGGTGAATTAAATCTCAATGAAGTCCTTTCATTTTTATGAAAAGTCGTTGAGTCTATCCTTACATGTGTGGTCTAGGCCAGCCTGACATTTAGGTGGAGTTCACACATTACTATCGGCACCCGTACTCTCAGACAAGAAATGCAATGTTCAGTGTTTCTCTCTCCTGTGTCCTTACCTTGCTTTCTTTTACCTTCCAGCAACTTGTTAATTTATATGCACTTACACTGTCACTAATTAAAGAGAGTTAATCAGATGCTTCTATCGTTCTCTGTCTAGAAGTCTAGGTATAGGCTTCAAGCATTTATTATTTCTAAAGGGCTTCCCAAATGCCCTTGGGACTCACACTTTCCCTCTAGGAATGTCTATAGGCATCCCCATATTGTTCTCCCTGAGCTTTAAGCTGCATGGGCCAACAGTTTTGTTGATGCTGATGGCTCGCTGGTCATGCATCTTTGTCATCTTTCTCTGGGAAAATAACATGGATCCTTCAGAATCCAGTTAAAGCGCTATGATTTCTAGGAAAGTCCACCTGACTCTCTTATAATCACCCTCAGACTTCTTTGAATTTCGCTGAACCCTTCTAGCAACACTGGAATCAGCCAATTTACAAAATCCTGTATACAATTTTCTTTTA
This sequence comes from Potos flavus, assembly GCA_028534135.1. NCBI lineage: Eukaryota > Metazoa > Chordata > Mammalia > Carnivora > Procyonidae > Potos > Potos flavus. Next base: position 58,672,880 of record CM052887.1, on the reverse strand, counting down.
TAATGTTGTAAGCTTGAGTCTCCCCACATACCTAGGGTTTCCATTTTCTGGCTCTCTCCTTTTACTTCCCATCAGCTGTAGCTGCCATAGACTCTGTCCTCTATTCCTCTGGTCACAAAGGCAACAGGTTTTCTACAGAAGTTTCAGCTGCCCTACACCAAGACATGAATTTCATCCCCAGACTAAAACCACAAAAACAGGGAACCCGCATTTACCATTCCCTTTTCCAAGTTTTACTTCCCTCCCCAAAATCTATAGGCTGAGTTTAAGGTTTATGTGGAATATCCAGTGAGAGATGTCGAGTATGAAAACAGATGGGCCAAAACTGGATTGGGTACCCCAAACTGTACATGAGCTATTCATAACTACATTCTCCCTGCCTATCTCAGTCATGGGAGAAGAAAGCTTAATCATTAACTTTACAGTCCACCCTAAGATTATAGATAGCCAAATAACATCTCATCAGAAATATATCTGAACATATGCTTGGTGGGATTTTTGGTGACTGTTTTTGCTTTCTAATAAAAAAAGAGACTCAGCAGTTTATCAATTCCTCCATGTTCCCTTTCTGGAACACAGATATGATACTAGCAGACATAGCAGCCACATTACTAGGAAGAAACAAGCATTAGGGAAAAAGCTGGAAGTTCTGGAGCAGAAAGACAGATGAAACTTGGCTCATTAATGATTAGAAGGTCTTCTACAAAAGCCATGGAATGACTGTCTCTGGACTTACTACTGAGTGTGTGAGAAAAAGTATGCTCTATTTTTATCAGCCGTTTGTCAGATTTTCTGTTAGTTAGCACTGACACAGTTCCTAATTGATACAATGAAAATATAGAAAACAACTCAAGAAAGAAATCTAGGCAGGAAACAGGTCAACAGACTAGACCTAGCAGTTGAAGCCCTGGTTTTGAAAGAGATCATCAACTGAAAATATTATAAAGTAAAAGGAAAACAGGGCTGAGAATCGAGCATTATAGAACATTGGTACTTAGGAAGAACTGGCAGAGGAAAGAAGCAGCTGAAAAAAAGACAATCATAAAGAGAAAGAATTAAAAAGAAAAAATGACCTAGAAACCAAAAGAAGAAAAAGCAGGTGTCAGTGTTCAAATGCTACAAAGTAGAGCCAAGTGCAGGAAAGTGTCCATTAGGTTTGGTGATATCAAAGTAGAGCATTTTAGTGGAACAGGAATCAGGTTCTTATAAAGCTGGCTTGCGGACAATCTGTTTCTCAGCTTCAGACTGAACTGCACCCACCACCCCAGTAAGTACCTTTCAAGCCAGCTGTTGGTCCCAGAGTAGATCATGAAAGGGATGTGGATGGATCACTGCTTCAACTGGAAATACAATTCAAAGGGCAGGCTCTATTGACAGAAGAACAATAAGACCTTTCTTAATATCAAAGGCAGCATATTTTATATCCCTTGAAAATAAAAATAACAGCTTAAGTTTAGAACGACCTACCAAGTGGGCAACAGAGTGGATTTTCCTGACCCTTTTACTTTAAAAACAAAAAAAAAAACAGCAAGATTCTAAGGTTCAGTATCTGCCTGGTTCCCTGCAGCTGTTTCACAGGTCTCAAACGAGCTTTGAAGATAACAGGCACTTGAGTTGGTAATATAGGTGCAGAAAAGGAGGAACAGAGGGGATAAAATGGAATAACTGAAATGTACTGAAGAAAGGAACACTTAATAGTTCCTTTCTTCTTTCTGTCAGTAATCAATAACCTGAAAATATTAGCATAGGATTTAAAGACATAAGTTCTACAGAAAAAGTTATTAAAAGGAACTACAGATGGAAAGAGTGATTAAAAGGGAGGCAGACCAACTTTCAATGTCTAACTTAGCACTGAGGGGTCTTCACAGCGGCAGGAAACATCCCTTTTTTCTTTCTATTGCTATGGAATTGGTTAACAACTTGAAAAGGCACGTGAGAATTTAAAACTTTTTCTTTCTTTCTTTATTCCTGTCTTTTTGAGAACTCTTAACTTAAAGAAGATGTATGGGAAACCCACAAAGCAATTAGTAAAAGTGAAAAGATGGTTAGGAACAATTAAAATCCTTTCTGCTTCATTAGCTCTTCACTGCTAAATGTTGCCACTGATTAATGCCAGGCAGAGACGCTGAATATGTTTCTCAAATAGCAAATATATCAAGAAATGAATCAAAGAAAAAAGCAATACAAGAGCACTCACAGAATAAGCTTGTTAGCAACATGGCATGGGTTAAAGGCTCAAATTAAAAGTGTACGTCTCTATTTTGAGCATTCTACAAATGCTCACAAAACTATGTATGTAGGGTTATCTGCATTCTTCACATTTTCCAAAACATTCCTCACCAAATAAATATAATACAGGTGAACAGGATTAGCTACATGATTTGCAGGGCCCAGTGTAAAATGAAAATGTAGGGCCCCTCGTTTAATAAGCAGGAAAAAAACAATGCCTCTAATAGTAAAATTATATTTGGTTTCCTTTCTTCTGCAGTCTCTCTCTAAACTTTTCGTGGTGTTTATTATTTGCTATTTAACATAATTATAAATGTTTTAAATTACAACTTTAATTTTACCATTCACTTTACATTTTGCAATGCCATTTTAAACAAAAATGAGAAGATTTAACACATATGCAGCATCACAAAATAATGTAATTTTTATGCCTCAGCTTGCACATGTATATGTATGTCATTCTCACCAGAACAGGAGAAACATTCCATAAATGCGATTCAATTGGTTTATTTTACTACTTCCTTAATTTCTAGTATTTTTAGTTGTAGTTAAATAAGCGTAACATAAAATTTACTATCTTTGCTGTTTTTAAGAATATAATTCAGTGGTCTTGGTACATTCGTACTGCTGTACAATCACCACCACCATTTTTCCCTCACGTCTCAAAATGCACACATTCTACACTCTACCTTTGGCTGACGTGTAAGGAAGAACCAAAAGGTGGGGGGGGGGGGAGAAAAAACAAAATACAGGAAGCCCTATTTTTCCTTTCATTTTATTATTTTCCATGTAAATGGTTGGCTAACGCAGAGGTACACAAGTAAGAAAGGGTATGCTCGAGTTCCTTGGCTGTTTATGTATTTTTTAAAAGGCCATCACTGCATTCTTTCTGGATTAGCAACAGTCTTGTTTCTACCCCACCCCGGGCCACCACTTATTCAGCCTTGTCTTAACATCGTCCCTCCTAGCGGCTCTGAGTTTTACCGAAATCCCAAGTATCTGGGGATTCTGCGCTGGATGTAATTAGGCGGCAAGGAGCTGCGGACATGCGTATTATGCATATTTCGTTTACCTCCTTCTGTGCTCCATTTTCCCACTGGTCTTCATTTACAAAACATAAGTCAGAAGACAAAACTGTTAAGCATATCAAGATGGCGGCAGAGCCACATTCACTCAAGCGCGTGGCTTCCTGAGATCAAGGTCCTGAGTGACTGTACAGGCCACACGCCCAGGAGGATTTTGCTGCAGATTAGGGAGGCCGAAAAGAATGAGTCCTCACACTTACACTGCACCTTATTGTTTACAGAACACATGTTCACCCTTTTCCTCACCTGTGACGTTACTTCCCTCCGCAAAGAGCTGGCGCTATCGCTGTTAAATTCAACTGGAAAGCCTTTAAGGCGAGCGGGCCCTAACGCCAGGGCGGTGCACGCAAACAAAATGCTAAGGCAACAACCAATCACAAACAGCCTTCCATAACCACCCTGCCCTCCGTTAAGAAACAACCAATCACAAACAGCCTCCCATAACTCACATCTCCCCCATCCCCCTAAGAAACAATCAATCTCAAACAGCCAAGTGGGCTTTCAGCTGTAGCCCCGGGATGTTTTCTTTCTTTGCTTCCTCTACTTCTCTAGCGGTCTTTTGCTGTCTCCTGTCCACCTTCCTCTCCTAACCACTCACTGTGTGGTTTTTAATTACACAAATTTTGGCACTGCCCAAATCAAATCTATTTTTAAATTTCTTTAAAAACTTTTATGATTTTAAATGTTTTAATTCACCTTTCAACAACACTTATATGCTGAAGAGATGCATGACTAAGCCCAACTTCCATGGCTAACCAGGGGCGTAAAGTGGACTATCAGCCAGGCATCCTGATCCCTGAGTAGGTACTCATCTCACATTTCCTCTCCATTCTGAAAAGAGGCGCCACACTGCACACCGAGCAACTACATGTGTGTGTCCTTGGAATGCGTTTTCTGCGTAATCCCAGAGACAGCAAAAAGCCATTCAATTACGGTACACGGAATATGTTCCTTACAGAAGAGTTAAAAGGATGATCAGACTCAGGAGGAGTGACGTAGTGAAGTCTCCCATCAGGGCAGAGGTTTTGAGGAAGGATTTGGTATGAATATTGAGACAAAGCTCGTGTAGAGAAGAACTGTCCTCTCCAAAAAGAGAAAGGGAATGAATAGAGAAATCAGACTGGGAAGGTCATGATATTCATGTCTTCATGAAGAGTGTCAGTTGAAGATGCCATGTTTGGCATAAATTAATTTAATCTTACATCTGCCTAAAACTCTTTCCTCCTGCATCCCTTACGTGGTTAAATCAGTGGTGTCTTTTGTTCTAATTGCCAAACAACCCATAGATGCAACTAATACAGGCAAATAAATGTATGACATCTTTTTGAATTCATGGTTTTTGTTTGGTTGGCTTTTAAATAAGACAATTTAGTAAAACAAATATACACCAAAAAAAAAAAATCACTGAAAAATACTAAAGTAGATAATACATAAATTAGAAAAAGATTAAAATACATTTCTCAGTAACACTAGCTGTTAAAATCATTTCTTAGTTACTACTTGGTCTAACGTTACTTCCTGCCACCCATCTAGAAGAGAACCCCCTCTTTAACTCTTGAATGTTCAGTGTGTTTTAGACTTGGCTTTTCTACAAAAACTATAACCAAATCTGCATCTAAAGCCATTTCAAGAGATTTTATTTGAAGACATTCTCAAACAGGAGACTGCCTACTTATTAATGAAAGAAATCCTCTCATTCAATATTCTCAGAAATTCTTATCTGGACATAACTGCCAACATCTCACTCGCCTTGAAAGAAAGTATAGAACATCAGCATAAGCAGCACAAAGCCCCGTGATTATGTTTCCCCTATTGAAAGGAAAATTATAATCACTGCATTACCTACTCTATGTTTCTTCCCTCCCCCACCCCCTGCCTAAAATTTTCCTTAAAAATTTGATTTCATTTGCCATTTCTGCATTCTGACATTAAAAACACAATAACCCTATTTTGCCAAAAACATTTAACAATTTTAAGTCTCTGATAATAGAAAGTAACTTCGTGAAGTGATTCCTTCACCCAGTGATCTGTATCACAATGAGAAATTACCTGGGGTGATAGAGGAGGAGATAAAACAGTGGAGAGCCCAGTGAGAAGGTGGGACAGCTAGATACCAACTCCTTGGTGCTGTCATCTGTCTTAATTCAATCCCTTTTTCCCCAAACCTAATACAGTGCCTGTTTTGCTAATTAGTCACAGAACTTTACGTTTTTCAGTATTTAACTCTAAAAATGGACTGTTGGAACTGATTAGGAAAATTAATCCAGAGTCTAAGATAGATAAGGAAGTTTATTCAGTCATTGCTCTTAGCATGAATTTAAGCTTGACATTGTTTTTACCAGCTCTGCTTTTAAAAAGGCAAATAATCAGATTGTAAAAGAGCTCAAATATGCAGATTCTTCACCTGAGCCACTCAAGCAGGTAGCCAGATGATCCATTGTCACCAACATAAACAGGAAGATAAGTGGATTGCCAGAAGCAAAACAGCCTCCTTTATCCTGCTATGGCCTGTTTTTTTTTTTTTTTTCAGATACTTAGTGACACAGGTTGTATCTCTCAATCTGGTTATAACCACAAAACTATAAATAACATGATCTCCGGCAGGCATCCTGTAAACAATAAAAAGAAGTTTCCAAGAATAATAATAGTAAAAGTCAATGAACTAATACAGTATAAAAACAAAGTTGTTCTCTGGCAATTTGGTGGTGTAAGGTAGAGGTTCACTGAAAATTCTTAACTAAGAAAAATTTTTATGTTACCCCAGAATCTCCTTTATCTTCCTCTGAATATCCAGTTTTAAATGGATAAAGGCAATTTCATAAAAATCCTATATAAAAATAAAGGGACATAATCTTTCCCCTCCAAGGAAAAAAATCAAATGAAACAAAATTTGTTAATAATAATCTACTGATAATTTTGGCTAACACTACAGTAATCTCAGCCCCAGAGTAGAGAGTTACCATATCCAGAGCAATGTTTTACAAATGTGTGCACAAATGACCTGCAAAATTCAGATTTTTATGTTCCACACACATCTATTAAATCATAATCTTTGAAAATGTGGTGATCTGCATATTTGACAAGGTTTCTAGGTGAGCCTTTAGTATACTAAAGTTTGAAAACCACTAGTCTATAGAGTTAGCTGGTTATTTTCCAGATAGGATTTCTGGACTGCATGGTGAAATAGTGCCCACCCAGAATGCAAAAATGCAAACCCATTCAAAGAAAATAGTCTACCCAGGCACTTGTCATCATTAGGTTTCCTTTTGTTATAAAATTACATCAACTCTCCCTGTTTCCCATGTGACTGTAAAAGCATTTGTGTATATAATAAACCATTTCAACATTCTGTACTTTTGAATCATTTCAAGGAATATAACATTGGAATTTCTGTTATACTATGCATATAAAATTCAATTACAGAATTTTCATGGAGTATTAACTGAAGGATGCTCAGTTCATCTCTTCCTATGGATATTCCAAAATTATCTCTGAGTCAAACCAGACTACCTACCAAGCAGTGGCCATACTTGTCCCTGATAGAACAGCTGAACTACTTTTACAAACCTACACTTTGATTGCTGTGGTGTGTTAGCAGTGAGCTTTCTCTGAAGTTTGTTGGGAAGATATAGGTTAGTACTTTGTTGAACACATCACAGTATGTATCTGTTATGAAGACCCCTGGTTTGCTTCAAGGAAAACAATAGCTCTTCCTTAACCGTAAATGATCTTGTATTTCTCTTCCCTTTGCTGCTTGGATTAGTAGTATGAAGTATCTAATGCCATAAGTTTCATGGTAAACCTTAATTCTAGCTGACATTTTTCCCTTTCTTAAAATTTCCCTTCTTTTTCTTTTGAGCCTGTTTTCTTCACCTACTTTAATTTTAATCTTGCTTGTCATGTTTTTTGTCTGAGGCTTCTTGAATCATTTTTGGAATAACAAAGGATATAAACAAACCTTTATTATACTAATGATTCAGAGCTGCATAGTCATAACTATTCAAAATCCCACTGGATATAATTCCTATTATACAAATTTTATCTTTCAACCCTCTGTGTAAAATCTCTAATATATAAATTCAACATTTAACATTACACTTATAATAAGAAAAAAATCATTAGGACTTGAATAAGAATAGGATGGGCAATCATGGGGATATAGTGAGTTCTCCATTATAAGAGGTAATCAAGGTAATCAAGCAAAAGCTAAGTAACTACTTTTTTTTATTATTACACTTTATTTTTTTTAAATCTCCCTTAATTTTTATTTTTTTTTTATTTTTTTTAAGATTTTATTTATTTATTTGACAGAGAGAGAGAGATCACAAGCAGGCAGAGAGGCAGGCAGAGAGAGAGGGGGAAGCAGGCTCCCCGCTGAGCAGAGAGCCTGATGCAGGGCTTGATCCCAGGACCCTGAGATCATGACCTGAGCCAAAGACAGAGGCCTAACCCACTAAGCCACCCAGGTGCCCTAAGTAACTACTTAATAAGAACATTATAGAAGAGGTTTATGTCAAATAACACATTGGATGACAAATATCTAAAGTCTCTTCCAACTCTAATACTCTTGCATCTATTGCTTTAAAAAATTACTTAGTTAATGTTATCAGAAAAAAAGTCAGCAAAAGAACTTAAAGAAACACACATTTCTTGGGAAAGTATTTCTAAATACATAATCAGGAAAATATTATATTTCTAGAAATAGACTGAATAAAAACTTGTCATATTGTATCTTTTTTGTTAACATTAGCAGGCATGCACTGGGTCCCCAGTTTCTATCTTAAATTGTATGAATGAACAAGCTACAGTGAAGTTTTGAGAATGATTTAAGGACTTAAGTTCAGCTTTTGCTTCATATTTCTTCTGACAAAGCTGTTTTTAGAAGTATAATCTTCAGGGCCAGGAAATCAATTAACTTTAAAAATTGCCAACGTTGCCAATAACCAGTAATATGAATTTAACCCTTTTGCATTTAGGGCGGGAGAAATTAAATGACCAAACACATTCTGCTAAATCCAGCCTTGAGAGAAGGTTGTTTCTTTGCAGTGAGGTTCTTTGAAATGAGAAATGGAAACAGCAATGAAGGAAAAGGCATCTGAGTAATCATACAAAGCCTTCCAAGTGGCACTCAGCCCAGAAGACACTTTTGTTCTGTCCAAAGGCACAAAAATTTATGAAGACCCATCTAACTCCAGCATTTCAGGGCACAATGGGACTCTCTCCACAAAGGAGCCCTTCTGATAAGGCAAGATTTATGCAAATTGTTAATAACAGTTATAAATAAAATGATGATCACGATTGTGAATATTATTATTGAATTCTAGAATAGATATAAGCTTATAATGTAAAATTAAGCACAGGGATGTTGCAAATACAGAGATTGAGAACTCTATCCAATTTATATACTAATTCTGACACTGAATAGGACCAGACCAGATGGGGTACAGAAAGCGGTAATTACATTTTTTACTTTTTTAAGTCTCTCTTTCTGATCTAGAGTAGTGGTCAGCAAATGACAGCCTGTGAGCCATGGCTGGTCTGCCCTGTATTTTTGTATTAAAAAAAGGAAAACAAGAAAGGTTTTATTAGAACACAACCACACCATCCTGTGTGTCCTGTCCCTGGCTGCTTTCACCTTATAGCAGCTACATTGAGTATTCGCCACAGAGATGATACAACTGGAAAAGCCTGATGGCATCTGGTCTAAAGTGTAGTCAAGTCTTTATAAACATCTAGTTGTGCTTCCTTTTGAACTACGTTTTTAATAATTCTTTATGAAAGTATTTGCAAGAAGAAAGATCGTTTGCTTTTGTATCACTAGGAATACCTCAACTTACCCCTCCTTCTTGAATCATGCTTTTCAGTGTTAAAATCATTCAGCATTTTAAAATAGCATTTCCTTGTCCTATTGTACTTAGCATTGCTGATGAGAAGGCTACTGTGATTGTAGTTGCTGTGTAAATAACTTGTCTTTCCTTCGTACTTACACTTGAAATTTCTTTTTTATCCTTGATATTTTCAGTTTGGAGATAACATTTGGTATGATTTTATTACTTTCTATCCTGATACACCATGAAGATGTACTTTCAACATTCAGTTTATATAAGTCTTCATTCTTTTGAAAAATTTGCAGCCATTATTTTTTTGCATATTGATTTTTTTATTCCCTTCTTTTCTCTTTCTTAAGCTGTGTCTACTGCAGTCTGTTACTGTTATTCTATCTTCCCTGTTCCACAGGTTCTCCTTCACATTTCTTCATTTCAACATGTTACTTTGTTAATATCAAGTACCTCGCAATCATTTTTTGATTTGTTGAATTCTCTCTTCTACTGTGTACAGATTAAAGTCTAAAGTTTTCACTTCCAGGATTTTGAATTAGTTAATTGTCAAATACATCTTCTCTTGTTTTTTGTTTTTGGGTGCTCCTTTTTATAGATATTAGTTCATCTATCATACCTCTGAATTTACTAATCAAATATTTCACATCCATTTCTAAATCTTTTATTTTCATCTTACGAGCATACTTTTTTCCCCGCCATTAGTTCATCTGGGAGCAGTCTTCTTTACTTGACTTACGTACTTACGTACTTTCCAAGCTCCAAAGATACAAAACATACATCTCCAAAGATACAAGATACAAAACATCTTGAGTCTCAAGATGATTTATAGACTCATCTTTAGAGGGATTTTGTCATTATTGTTGTTGCTGTTCTTGCTATTGCTGTTGTCGTTTTTAGTCCCACTCTGAAGGCCTATTCTTTTCTAGGAATTTGGGGGTTTCCCTTACCTGGCATTCTTACCCCACTGTCCTCTCCCATACGGAAATAGGTCTAATACTGGCAACCCGGAACTCCTGATATTTAGCCCCTGCCACAGAAGTAACAATACCTTTTTCCTATTTCCATACATATTCAACTTCATTTAAGCCACAAACTGGGCAATTATCAATCACAACTTTCTTTAAGGCTTTTTGGAGAACCTGGCTTCATGCTGTGAACTAGTTCCAGCCCTTTACCTTGTTTGAGATACACTTAAATACTGTCATCCCATAAGAGATAAATTCTTCCCAATTCCAGGCCCAGAGTCCCACCTTGCTTAAAGCTTGGGTATTTTTTTTTTTTTTTTTCATTTCTAGTCCACAGAAATACCTATCTTCTTTCAAGCACTGATATATCTTTTTAATTTCAATGTGAAGTGTTTAATGTATTATTGCTGTTTTTGTTACCAAAAGAGGAGAGACTCAAACCACAAACTTTACTCTGACATTCTGAAAAGATAAAAGAGTGAGCACTAAAATTAGAGAGATAATCAGACTGATAAAATGTTCTACAGTTATGATCCAGAAATTCCATTCTTAGGTTTATACCCAATAGAAATTTCTACCCATATATTTACCAAAGACATACCAAAATATCCATAATATCCATAGACATACTATTCATAATAGCTTCAGACTGGAAGCTATCTAAATTCATCAACAGTAGAATAGATAAATAAATCATGGCATAGTCACACAGTGGAACATTATATAATAATGACAATGAACAATCTGCCTCTGGTCATAATAATATGAATAAACCTCACAAGTAAAATGGCAAGAGAAAGAAGACAGACTGAAAAAGGACTTGCTATAGAATTCCACTTATATCGGTATCAGAATATAACTATCAGGTTAAAAGCCAGGATAGCAAGCACCGTTGTTAGGGGTTAGTGACTGGAAAGGACACAAAAAAGGCTATTCAGGATGTTAGCAATGTTGCTTGTTCCAGATTCTGATTCCACAAGATGTGTTTAGTTAAGAAAATTCATCGAGTTGTGGTTCTGTGAGATGTTATAAAATATGTTATGTTACTGTGAAAAGATTTTCAAAACATATGCTAGAGCTTTATCAGTTTCATGGTTTTTCAAACCCCACTTCTAAATCCCTATGGATCTATGGACCTCAGGGCTAGTTCTTGCTTCCAATTAATTGTAGGTTTGGTTTGGTTTAAGTTTTATTCTCTCAAAAGGACACTGTTTTCCACACTCACAGCTATTGAGTAGGAAGAATTTAATCTCCAGCAGAGCAATCAATTAAAGAACTGTAAAAATTATTTTCAACTTCCTTAATCAATAGAATAGACTTGCAAAGAGATTGTTAAAAGTATATTTACAGAGAATTTTAAAAATTGAACAGAACTTGAAATTGCTGAAAGATTATTTTCTTTGTATCATTCTAACCCTTGATTCTGAGCTTCCTTCCATAGCTTTTAACCAGCCTTATAATTGAGCCCAGAGAAATAGAAGGAACCTCATGACATTGCTCATCAGTTCAATGCCACCAGTCCATTGATTAGAATGCACTAATAACTGGATTCCTACCTCATTCACAATTTCCTTGCTTGGTTTCCTAGCCTTCCGTTTTAAAAACTTGCCAATGTTTTACAGAAAGTCCATATCTTTATGCTAGAATTTCTATCAATTACCTGCTCCAGCAGGCAGCTAGGATCTTGGATTCTGACTGAAGTTGCTAAGAGAAATGTTGCATCCATCATTTCCTTCCATTGATGTATGTTTTGGTTTTAAAAATCCACAATAGCCCCAAAACCAGAAGCTCCTACTGAATCCCTGAATTTGGCCTACAAACTCTCAAATTGCATCTAATTTTGTCCAATATGCAGAAGCAATCTGGGACTGTGCCTGTTTTTTCTACAAGCCTATCTTTGAAAAAGCAAACAAACCATCAAAGAAATTATCTCCCCAACCAATTCTCTTTAGACTGGGAGGTACTATGTTATAAGAACCCAGTGAGCACACTCAATGGCTTCCCCTAAGCCAATAGAATCCTTTTGGGTTATATTCCAAAGTCCAAGAGGAAGATGTATGAACCAGAAACCCCAAAAGAATCACTCATATACAGCATTCTCAGCTTTCCTCAGCTGGAACATTCTGAATCTTTCACCTCAATTTTTTTATCCCAAGCCAAGAATAACCTGATTTAATATGAGTCCACATTCTTCTTCAAGTCTGGGTTTAGGCTGCCTTTTATATTTAGTTAGGTCCTAGAATATACATGCACAGGCCATCTATTCATCATTAAACCCAATATCTCCTTGACATTAGGAGTCCTACAAATTTTCAGCTCTCATCTGAGCCCTAGCTTACATAAGGACCATCTATTTTGAAAGGCCATGTTCAAGGTAAGAAGTCATGATCACTGCAGACATAAGTAATTGATTATGACACTCTCACCAGACTTAAAATTGGCTTCACAATATATCCCCATAAGGCAATTCACGTACCCACTACTAGTTGAATGGAGTTTTCATGAGAGATAAAATGTGCTGAAATTCAAACTTAAACCCTACACAAGTTTTAGTTTAATTAACTATAGCCTACTCTAGCTCAAAAACATAGGGGAAAGTTGGACTTATGTAGAAAACAAGAGATTAATCAGATTGATTGATTGACAGATTTTCTTTCTTTTATAAGCTCCTACATTTCTAATTCTTCACACAGCCCTAGTTCTTACCACATATACATCTTTTAAGATCTATTTTACTAATTTATTAAACCTCTCCTTAGTTTATAATTTCCTTTCTTAACTCTTTGGCATCCAGTCACATCTGGCGGGGACATGGAGGGTATTATTATTCTAGGAGATAAGAGATCAAGTCTCTTGGTCAGTTATCTTCTGAGGACATTTGGCTACACCACATCTGGCAACATATCATCAGCAATCCATTCTACCTGATACTTTCTTATTATCACACTTCCTACATGTTTCTGTAACTTTCTGGCTCATTGCTATCCACTCCCTGTATCCACTGATTTCCGCTTATACTATATCTAAAAAATAGGGCACCTGGGTGATTCAGTCGGTTAAGCGTCTGCCTTCAGCTCAGGCCGTGATCCCAGAGTCCTGGGATGGGCCCCACGTCATGCCCCCTGCTCAGTGGGGAGTCTGCTTCTCCCTCTGCCCCTCACCTTGCTCTCATGCTCTCTCTCTCAAATAAATAAATAAAATCTTCAAAAAAAATAAAGCAACTATGCTTTATAGATTAATTAATAAGCAATTAATGAACTTTTTCATTAATGAACAATTACTCATGTCCCTTTGTCCACACTTTTTTTACAAGACCACCTAATGAAATATATTGTATTATTATTTTTCATTTTTTATATTCCATGCACTTAATAACTAATACTTTTACTAACCATATTTTACTTGCACTAATTTCCTTCTCAACAAGATTTTTTTTTAAAGATTTTATTTATTTATTTGACAGAGAGAGAGAGAGATCACAAGTAGGCAGAGAGGCAGGCAGAGAGAGAGGAGGAAGCAGGCTCCCTGCTGAGCAGAGAGCCCAATGCGGGGCTTGATCCCATGACCCTGAGATTATGACCTGAGCCGAAGGCAGAGGCTTTAACCCACTGAGCCACCCAGGCGCCCCTCAACAAGATTTTTTGATCATCACTGGTTTACATATTCAGCAGCTAGTTCCTGAACTAAGTAATTGCTTGAGGATAAGTCCAAATCTCATGCTAGAAAAAATAATAATTCTTTTTTATTAAAAACCAAATAAACAAACAAACTTGTAATGGATATTAGAGAGGGACTCTATCCTAAAAGCCAAAATGTAAAAATGATGAGCAGGAAACTCCTCCTTTGAATATGTTTGTCTCTACCTGTGATAAGAAACCAAGCTTTTCCCTGGGGATTTCATACTCTCCCCTCTAGAACCAGGTGACAACCAGGAGCAGTACAAGACAGTATGAAGAGACCTTCAGATATTTTCCTCTCATTACCTAAGACGCTGAGATGGGTCAGAGGGAAATGAAGACCTATGAAAGTTGACAGTGAGTACAAGCAACATTCAAGCACTGCATTGTCCAGAAACTATCTCCAGTAAGGTAGAATGGGCTCCGAAAGGGTCTTTGGTTTCTCTTAACTACAAACTGATACTTTGAAGTGCAAATTAAAACTGAGAAGCCTGTCACTCAAAGAGACTGCTGATAGCCTTTAGGTGGCTGAACTAATCTCATGCCAAGATAGAAGAATGAATTTTGAAGTAATTTGCAAAGTAAAATATGAAATATAACTTTGAGGGATCCAGAATGATGTCCTTTATTAATTTGGTATATGGGCTCAGAATATGTAGTAAAATTCTGCAATACCATTCTCTATAATGAGCTTTGCTTTTGCAGGCCCAGGATAATTTTCAGTGCAAAGTCACTGATAAAGCCAAAGTATATATTTCTTACAGTTTGGGGCATCATAGATAGGCTTTCCAATTATTTTTAGTTTCAATTAGATTGGTGAATTTCCCTGTAACTGATCTGAGTCTAATTGTGTAATTATGTTCCATTTAATTGAAAATGAGTAGCTAAAAATGTTTGGATTAAAAAAAAAAAAAAAAAAAACAGTAAACTTCAGATGATGAAAGTTCTGTCAAATATTCCAAATAAGACTTCCAATGTCATTATCCTCTGGATCATAGACCTTGGACCAAAGATCACATAAAATGTCGAAGTAAAGTAAGAAATACGCAAAGAAAAATTGAGTGCAACTTATTAAGTACAGATCAGTGGATAGAAATCTAAAATTTAGTGTTCAATTTCCAGCCTTAATAACAAACTAAAAAGCATTTCTTGGTCTCAGTGTCTGCAAAATGTAAATAATCATGGTAACTACCTCTGTTGGGCACTAGGTATCCATCCCAACATCCTAGTACGCACTCTCTTAGAGCCAGCCTGCATTCAAGATATGTTCCACCAATTATAGGTATTTTTGCATGCTTGAAACTAAAAGACAAAGCAAAGACCACCTTCATCCTCACTGTGTGGCTTTGAAAAACAAGGGCATGAAGATGTATATTTAGTTTTCCTTTACAGTCATATTCCAGTATGCAGCCCCAGTTTATGAAGGTCAGGAGGCACCAGTGGGAGGGCCACAGTTAGATTCCATATTCTAGTGTGTAGTCACTAGCTTCACATGTCTTGACTGCTAAGTTGCTTCACTGGCGGCTCTTGAGGTGGTTTCCTGACCTGTGGATTGCAGCTATGGCCATGTCACGGCACAGTTTTTTAACTGGTAGATACCATGGGAGCCTATGATTTTAGCAGAAGTAGGAAAGCATCTTCTATGTGCTTTTTAGCCATCTGTGTATCTTCTTTTACAAACTGCTAAGTTTTTGTCCTTTTGTTTTATTGGGTTATTTGCCTTGTTTCTCTTTTATGTTGAGGTATGATTAACATGCATTGCCCTTAACGTGTTCAACTTAATGACTTTTAACCCATGTATCCACCCGGGTAACCACCAATCCCCTTAAGATATGGAACATTTTCATTGTCATAGAAAATTCCCATTCTTCTCCTATTTACTAAACCTATACTACCTCAAAAGCAAGCACTTTCTGCTTTCTAATGCATTATTTTCAAGTTTTGCTTATTCTTGGAATTCATAAAAATGGTATAATGTACACTATATTCTTTTGTATCTGGCTACTTTCACATGATTAATCCATATTGAATTCATCCCTGTTGCTGCCTGAACCATCAGAGTCTTCTTCTTTAAAAAAAAAAAAAAAAACATTATTACTGAGGAGGATTCCTTTTTATAAGGAATCCATTTTCCTGTAAGTTTATCCATTTTCCTATAAATGGACTTTGGGTTGTTTCAACTCTTTGGCTATTATGAATGAAGTTGCTATAAACTTCCTTGTACAATTCTTTTGTAGACATATATTTTCATTTCTCTTGGGTCAATATCTGGGGTAAAATTGCAGCCCTTGGATAGATTATATTGAATGTTACAAGAAATGGCCAATTTTTCAAACCAGTTGAACATTTTGTACTCTCACCACCAATGCATGAGAACTCTATTTCTCCAAATAGATGGAAATACTTAGTGTGTCAGTCTTGTCAATTTTACTCATCTTGTGTTGTAAAATAGTATATTACCATGGTTTTAATTTGCATTTGCATTTTTTTATTGGCTATTCATTTGTATTTTTATGAAATGGCTGTTCAAGTATTTTCTCGATTTTTATGTTGTTAATCATTTTATTGCTGATTTTAGTAAGGCTTTATAAAGTCTATCTAAGAGTCTTTCTTTTAGATATATGTGCTAAGAATGTGTTTTTCCTAGATTATAACTTTCCATCAATCTTATGTTTTTTAAAGAAGAAATTATAATGTTTAAAGAAATATATTTTATTAGTGTTTTTCTTTTACTGAAGTCTGTATTTTGACCAAGTAAACATTTCTCAAAATCTTGAAAATAATCTCTATTTTTCTGAAATACTTTATTGTTCTTGGTTTTATTTTATACCTATGATTAATCTCAAATTAATTTTCATGGACAGAATGAGATTGGGGTCAGGACCCTATTTTTTCACAAATTCAACAAATTGTTCAGCACCATTTATTTTCTTAACCGTATTTCCCAACGGATTGCCTTGATGGCTTGTTGAAAATCAATTGCTCATTTGTGTTGAGTCACACAAATTTTATTGTTTGTCTGAACTATTTGTCTCTCCGTTACACCCACACCACATTATCTTAATTATTGTAGCTTTATGGTAAATATTGAAACCAGGTGGTGAAAGTCCTCCAAGTTCTTTGTTTTTCAGCATTGTTATGGTTGTTTCAGAGTGAATTTTCATATGAATTTTGGAAATAGCTTGTCTATTTTTCAAAGGAGCCTGCTGGATTTGGATTTTGGTGTGAATTATATCAAACCTCGAGATTTATTTGGAGTGTGGTCTTTATTCTTTCTTACAAAGACACCTTTACACTTCCATCTGGCATTACACTTGACTCTTCCTTAAACATCATGGGATAGAACTGCACAGATCCACTTACATTTGGATTTTTTCTGATATAGTACTGTAAATGTATTTTCTCTTCCTTATGATTTTCTTAATAACATTTTCTTTTCTTTAGCTTCTTTTATTGTAAGAATACAGTATATAATAAATACAACATACAAAATATGTGTTAATCAACTGTTTACAGTATCACTAAGATTACTGGTCAACAGGCTATTAATAGGTAAGATTTAGGGAAGTCAAAAGTTATATGTGCTTTTTCAACTTTGTAGGAGGTTGGCATCCCTAACCCATGCATTGTTCAAGGGTCAACTGTATTCACTTTCATCCTGAATAACTTATTTTAGACATCTTTCTAGTGCAGATCTGCTCCATACAAATTCTTACAAACTTTGACATTGAAATATCTTTAGTCACCTACATTGCGAAGGCTATTTCCCTGTGGACTGAACTCTAAGTTGACAGATTTTTTTTTTTTTTTTATTTTAAACAATTTAAAGATGTTGTTCCACTGCTTTTTGGTCCATTTTGCTTCTGCTGAGTGGTCAGCAGTATTTAGTGTCATGTTACCTTGTATGCAGTGTATCTTTTTCCATCTTTTCCATTTACATATAGTCTCCATATCTGTTCTTCATCATTGGCTATAATATGCCAATATGGGATTCTATTTGCTCTGTGTTTTTTTTTTTCCCACTTAACTTCTTAGGAATATAGGTTGAAGTTTTTCATCAATTTCTAAAAATTTTTAAAGTAGCTCTTCAAATACTTTCTTTGTCCCATTCCCACCTCTTCTCATCTCCATCTGCAAATGTGTTTTACACCACTGGTTATCAACTAGGAGCAATACTGTCCCCCAAGAAACATTTGACAATGTCTAGACACATTTTTGGTTCTCTAAACTAGAAGGGCATTTGCTACTAGCATACAGTGGGTAGGGGCCCAGGATGCAGCTAAACATCCTCCTGTACAGGATGTCCTCCCACAAAAAATACTTGTCTGGTCCAAAATTTCCACAGTGCCAAGGTTTGAAAACCATATTTTAGACATATATTATCATTTCACAGGACTGAGACATTTTATCTTGTTTTTATTTCACTCTTTTTCTTTTGTATTTTAGTATCAATGTTTTCTATTGACTTGTCATAAATTTTACCAGTCTTTTCCTCCTCAATATTCAGTCTGTTGTAAAGCCCATCCAGTATATTCTTCATTTTTTATATTATTTTTTTTCATTTCCAGTATTTTTTATAACATCTATATCTGTGCTAAAATTCATCATCTCTTTTCTCATGATGGCTACCTTTTTCACTAGAAACTTTAGCATTTTTATCATACTTATTTTAAAGTATGTTTCTCATTTTTCCAACATCTGGGCCATCTCTAGGTCTCTTCCATTGACTATTCTATGTCTTGACCTTAGGTCCCGTTTTATTACTTCTTTGTATGTCTTGTCTTTTTTTTTTTTTTTTTTTTTTAAGTAAGCTTTACACCCAATGTGGGGCTTAACTCAATGACTCCGTTAAGAGTTGCATGCACCACCAACTGAGCCAGCCAGGCACCCTTCCTTATATGTGTTTAATTTTTTTTTTTATTATATGACAGCTATTTTGTGTAACACAATAACAATGAATGAAGTAATTAATACCTGTCCACAGAAATTACAATGCTTCTTCTTCTCTTAGGCCGCTAGAGTGTAGGCCTAACTTATTCTGAGATAAAGTCCAGCTGAATTTTAGCTTGTGGTAAATTTAGTTTGATTTAGTTCACTACTGGTTTTAAGTACTTTTTGAATAAAATCAATCTATTCTTTTTATTAAGACTGGTGATGTGAACTCTACTAGGATTCTAGAATTGCTTATGCTTCTTAAGTAAGCTGTTAGCTTTCAGAACAGAACTTTCAGAACTCTCCTTGCTTTACAGTATATCTTTCAGGTTTTTAGAAATTTACAATCTCATAATTTTTAAAAAATATTTAATTTTTTACTTGAGAGAAAAAGAGAGAGAGAGAACACAGAGGGAGAGGAAGAAGCAGATGCCCTGCCCAGTGAGGAGCCTGATGCAGGGCTCGATCCCAGGACCATGAGATCATGACCTGAGCTGAAGGCAGATGCTTAACAGATTGAGCCACCCAAGCGCCCCTCTCATTTTTTCTGGGCGTACACTTGCTATCCAGTACCACATCCTACTTTCTGGATATGGGTATTTTCTTTTAGCTTTGCTGCCCAGTACAATATTGAACAGATGTAATGAGAGTGGGTGTACTTATCTTATTCTCTATCTTAGGGATAAAGTCTTCATTATTTCCTCAGTAAGTATGATGTTAACCATAGATTTGTTGCAAATACTCTATCATAGTAAGGAAGTTTTCTTTTACTCCTAATTAGCAGAGACAGTTTATCATAATGGGATATTGACTTTTGTCAGATGCATTGTCTGAATTTATTAAGAAGATGATTTATCTGCCTTTTTCCATTAATATAAATAATTAGATTAAGTGTTTGGATTTATTTTAATTTACATAAAGCAAAAGTCACATTTTTTGGTGTAAGGTTCTATGAGTTTCTACATGTGCATAGATTCTCATAATTATAACCAGAGATAGAATACAGAAACATTCCTATACCTCAAAGAATTATCTCATGAATTTCATTTGCATTTCCTGGCAACCACTGACCTGTTCTGTCTTCCTATATTATTGCCTTTCCCAAAATGTCAAATAAATGAAAGTATATAGTATGTAACATTTTAATATTGGGTTTCTTACTTTAGCATAATGCATGAGTGAGTCATCCATGCTATTGTACATATCAATAGTTTGTTCTTTTTATTATTTAGTTGTATTCCATTAGATTGATTTGTTTTTGAATAATAAACTAAACTTGAATTCTTGATAGGAAACCTAATTGGTCATAGTATAATTTTGTTATCTTTTATTATATATCGCTAGATTGATTTGATATGTTTCAATAGCAAATGTTGTGTCTCTATAAGGTACATTGTTCTCTAAATTTGTTTTCTTATAATGGCATTGTTAGGTTTTGATATCACTGATATCTTCGGTACATGAAACAATAGGAGAAGTCATCTTTCCTTCTTCATTTTCTGAAAGAACTCTCCCATTACTGTTGTTTCTTCATTAAATGTTTGTTAGAGTACACCAGTGAAGCCAAAATTATTTGTATGAAGACTTTAAATTATAAAATTAATTACCGCAATTGATATATGGCTATTCAGGATTTATTATTTCTTCTTGATTAATTTTAGTATGTGTGACTTTCAAAGATTTACTCATTTGACACAAGTTGTCCAATTTATGCTCATTTATAATTCTCCTTTATTATCTTCTAAATATCTGTACAATCTATAGCGATATTCCTTTCATTCCTAATATTGAGAATTTATTTTGTCTTTATTTCTTGATGAGTCTTCTTAAAGATTACCAATTCTAATAATCATTGCAAAAAACCAATCTGATTAATTTTTCCTATTGTTTGTTAATTTCCCTATATAGTTTCCAGTAGCTACGTTTCATAAATGTTGATATATTGCTTTTTTGTAATCATTCAGTTCTCAGAATTTTCTATTTTGTCTATTGATATCAACATTAGCCCACATGTTGTTTATAATTGTGTTATTCTCCCCTCAAATATTAGGGGACTTGTGTATATCTTAAATTTCTAATTTAATTATATTGTGGCAAGCGAACATACCCTGCTTGATTTCAACCTTTTTTAAATTAATGAGATTTACTTCATAGACAATTAAATGGCCTCTAGGTGGCATTGGCCTGCATTGGTAAACATTCCTTGGTCAGTTGTTGGGATGGAATTTTGATTACATCAAGCTGTCTGATCTTGTCTATCTTTTATGTTTACTGATTTTTTGTCTATTTGCTCTATAAATTACTGAAAGAAGAGTATTAGAATTTCTAAGCATTATTATAATCTATTTCTCCCTTTGGTTCTGCCTGTGTTTGCTTCATGTATTCTGAAGCCCTGATTTTAAGTATTTTGACATTCTGCCTTGCTGATAAAATGATCCTTTTATCATTTTGAAATACTTGTTTATCATTAACAATACTCTTTGTATTCTAGTCTACCCTGTCTGATATTAATGTAGATGTATCAGTTTTCTCATGTATACTCTTAGCATGGTATATAATTTGTTATCCTATTACTTTCAACCTACCTTGTCCTTAGATTTAACATGCATCTACTGTAGACAGCACATAATTTGACTATGCTTATTATTATCCCTTCTGGTAATCTCTGCCTTCTGATTGCAGTTTTCTTTATTTAAATTGAAAATGAGCACAGATATGGTTGGGCTTATGTCTAACATTTTGCTATCTGTCTTCTATTTACGCTATGCTTTAAATTCTCTTTCTTTCCTGTCGTTTCCTCTTTAGGGTTATTCAAATTATAGTCACTATTCCATTTATTTCTCTTACATGATTTTTAGCTGTGTAGGCATTAATATGTACTGAGATAAGGAAATACAAATATGGAATGGGAAAATGTGAGAACGAACCCTGTGTTGTTGGATGTAATTTATAAGAATCAGTATGAACTAATGTTGTTAAAAAATACACTTCCAAACTTTTCCATTGAAGGGCTCAGAAGAAATGTCACCCAAAGCAATGAGTACATATAATCTAATGCCCAGATATCAGATTTTAAATGTCACTTCCAACTAAAATATGAGTCTGAAACCAGAAAGTAAAAGGTGAACCTGAACTATTTTGTTGCATCAGAAATCAAAGATGTGTTTAAGTACTAAATGAGACACCTTAAAAGAGTACAGCAGATTACCTGAAAGAACTTCCACAGGTAAAATTTAAAACAAATTAAATACAAAAGGATGATAATGGCTTATAACACATCAACTTAAAAGGAAGAAAGAAGAAAGAGAGGAAGGAAGGAAGGAGGGAGGGAGGGAGGGAAGGAAGGAAGGAAGGAAGGAAGGAAAAAAGGAAGGAAGGAAGGAAGGAAGGAAGGAAGGAAGGAAGGAAGGAAGGAAGGAAGGAAGGAAGGAAGGATGGATAGATATACCGGGGAGTTACCTTTTGAGAAAAACAAGAGGCTATGAGTGAGGGAGAGATCTTCCTTATAGAATTAGAGAAATGGAAAAAATTCACCATTTTGCAACTAATAACATAAATAATTTTACAAATTTCATGAACAAACGCTAAAATCAGAACAGAAGAAGAAAGATGTATTCATATTTGGAGATTTCAATACTCCATCTCATTAATTGATAGAACAAGTAGAAAAAAAGCCAGTAAAGATATAAAAGATCTGAACAACACTACAATCAACTTGACTAATTGCAAATTATAGAACACAATAACAACTAAACAATATACATCTATTTCAAGTGCTCAAGGAATATTCACAAGGATACCATATGCTCAGCCAGAAGGTAAGTCTTCATAATTATCAAATAATGATATTAAATTACATTCATTTGCAATCAGATATCCACAAACCCTCAAATATTTGCATATCAAACAAATACCTCTTAATAACATGGATCAAAGAACAAATTACAGCATAAGTTAGAAACTATTTTCAACTCAATAGTAATAAAAATACAACATATCTATATTTGTGGAATGCTGGAAAAGTAGTGATTAGACAGAAACATGTAACTTCAAATGTTTAGAAAAGAAAGGTACAAGTAAAACTAAGCCATCACTTTAAGAGGCTAGGGGAAAAAATGAAACTGAGCAAATAAAGCCGCCAAAACATGTAGAAGGAAGAAATTATAAAAATAAAAACAGAAATGAAATAGAAATAGGGAGGAAATATTTCCAACTAACAGGCTCCTTCTATTTAGGTGGAATATCTATTTTCTCATTCATTTGTTCATACAACCTATATTTATTTTGCAACTACTTTGAGCTTGCCCCTGAGTGAGATGTTGTGGAAAAACTGTGATTACTGTCCCTTTCCTCATTGTTCTTAGGAAAATAATTATATAAATAAGAAAATTTTGTATTTTGATCCATTCTATATACAAGGATACAGTGAGATGGTAACAGAGGATTAAAGAGATGGTAACAGAGGATTAAAGCATCTCAGATGGATTACAGATTACACAGAAGGAAGGACCACATACATCACCCAAAATGTTCAACTGATTTTATTTAGTACTGCCCAAAGGTTATAGAAACTTAGCTGAAGTGAGGTGACCATACAGAAGATACAACAGAGTTTCTTGAGACCTGCCCCATTTCTTGCTCCCTCCACTGAAGTCCTTTGTGGCAATGGCTAATAGTCATTATTGCTGAGCACAAATATTCTGGTCCTGTTGCTTTGGAGTAAATGATAACACTGTAATTCTAGGAAGAATTTAAGTATGCAATTCACTGTGTGCTCTTCCCCCATCATCATGATCATAAAAGTTAAAATGGAGTTCTGCCTTAGGCCCTAGCAGAAAAGATATATAGAAGAGATTGCAGCTAACTCACAAGGGACATGTAGCATGAGTAAGAAGTAAATCTTTGTTGTTTCAAGTAAAGAAAATCTTGGGAATGCTTGTTAGTGCAGCATAACCTACCTATTCTGACTAATACAGGGTCAGGAAGCTGCTGGTATCCCTGGGGGTCTTGCCAGAACCAAGAAGATTAATATCGTACTGTGATACAGCACTTTAAATTAAAGGAGGTGACATCACTATTTAGAAAAGTGGGCATTCAGAAAAAATGGACATTCAGCTGTTTGGTGACCCTGCATCATTTTTCTGCTTCAAATTATCCAAAATTCTTTAAAGCTCATGTGCACAGAGGCTTAATCAGGTCTGTTCTGGCCAGGGATCATGCAGAAGTGGTCATTAAGGCTCCCCTGAGAAAGTGAGTATGATTCTAATGTGTTTAGAAGTTCATTTATTTTACCCTGAAAAGAACAATTTCCCTTTACACCTATGCACAATCCCCTATACAGTATGAGTTTAATAAATAACTGTTGGTATTCTATTAAATCATCTGTGTTTTTACAAAGGTAACATATAGGAAACAGTAATTGAGGTGAATCATAAGTATATGTTAAGAATGTTACATAATAAATTTTTTACAGAGCTAAAGTATAAGTAATGGCATACTAAAACCATGGTCAATGGGCTTAAGTAATTAACCACATCAATAATTAGATATCCCTAGTGAGGTGAAACTAATGACTGAATTTCAGGATCTATTATATCACAAAGGAGTATAATTCTTGCTTATGTGGCACTAGTCTGATATCAGTGAAATAATTTAACTTTCTAATGACCTTTTCATTCAGATTTGATTAATTCCGTATCATGGCATTAGCTCACGCAGTGAGCCTTAATGCCATGGTAGATATTATAATTACCTAGCAGAATCAAGGCCTATAAGCACTCAGAATTGCAATAGAAGATGTCATCATCTGAAAGTGCTTTGGCATTGGAGACAGATATAGGGAAAAATTATCTATTATCCATATAGCAATCTAATATCTAGGTATCAGAGGATATTAAAATGTGCTTACATTCTCCATAACTTCAAATTGTCCAAGGTTATTAGTAATAATATCCTAACGCAAACAACTTGATTGCTTTTCAAAAATATAAATTTGTTTTTCTTTCTTTTCACTTATGCATTGGGTTTAGCTTTTGGCTGCTTCCCCAGAATCTGCTGGTCATATTCTACCTCCAGGGATGCTCTAGGCTGATAAAAACTCAGGCACACTGAGTTGCCAAACATTTTAAGAAGCCATTAATCCATTATTGGAAAAAATTAATAGTGCTTAAACAAAAAGGTGTTGGAGATTTGCAAAGAAGTCCAGAACAGGAAAAAAAAAAAAATCTAGTAATTTATAATAGAAAGCATTTCCAAGAGAAAATGAAATGCCATTCTGTTTCTCAGGTAATATATGGAAAAGTTCCTTTTCAAAGAGCCTGAGTCAGACTCAGGAGAGTAAAGCTCTTCTGGCAAAATGCTACCTTAAATGTCTAACTCTTCAGCAAATAATTAGATACTACTTTAGCACGTTAAGTTTACAAATTATTTTCACATTTGATCCTTATGATGGTTCTGAGGAGGTATGAATAGTATCATCCTCCCTTCATGGAAGAGGCTACTGAGGCCAAAGTATAGCACAAGTGACTAAGTCATTAACTATTTAATGTCACTGTGAGGGTGGTGTCAATAAGAAAGCCTAGGCTTTGGCCAGAATATACCTAAGATCCCATCCCAACTACTTCTGTGCCAGCTGTGTGTCATTGGTACTATTTCCAAAGTCTTCTGGACCTCATTCTCATACTTACAAAGAGAAGATAATACCTATCTCAAGGACTTGTTATAGAATTAACTAAGAGAATAAAAGAACTTTTCAGTGCTTGCCAATAGTATACTGGCAAGTATTAAACAATAGGCTCTCTGAAGACAAAAAAATGTATGCATGTGTATATGTACATAAGTTTATTATAAATGCTATTACCATAAAGGATGTTTAGCATACAAATGACAAATCATAATAAAATACACAATACTTATTATTGCAAATTCTGCATAGCCAATTGCTGCTAACAGAAAGCTTCCATTGGTATTTTCCAAACTATTCTATTGGTAGCCAAATTACAGCTCCGCTTCAACCAGGACTTGACAAACAGAATTGGATCCCAATCTGCTATCTCTTCCCCCAATTGATGTATCATCAATAAATCTGATACATGACATGAATGCTAATTGATATTTTTGTTTAATGAGTTAGGAGGAAAGTGAAACAGCCAAGATGCACCTCAGAACCTCACTTGCTCATCAATGATGTGAATGGCATCTTTGCTGAATCAGGTTAAAATTTTCAAATGATAAATGAATATTTCCTCAATTTTATACTACCCATAATGTAACTGCACGACACATTTTCAACTTTAATCTGCGTTATTAACATTTCTTATGATTAGACAGTCAACAAAACAATAAATCAGTATCTGCTTTGTAGCATTTGCCGACCATGGCTAATGTCAACCATCAATATGATGTCACCGAAAACAGAGCTGAGAAGAGATGGGAGAAGCATGCTGTTATAGAGGATTTCCACCACGCACGGACAATACGTGTACATGGCCTCCTCAAGAATACAGATAGAGGCAAAATGCAGATAAATAATTCGGAAGTGATGAGCTGTGAGAGTTTACTATCTTTGTTTCATGTTTTATGTAAGTGTAGGTTTACACAATTTAATTTTAAATAATGGATGTTTTGAATAACTAGCTTTAAAATTTCTTGAAAATTTAGGGGCGCCTGGGTGGCTCAGTTGTTAAGTGCCTGCCTTCGGCTCAGGTCATGATCCCAGGGTCCTGGGATTGAGACAACCATTGGGCTCCCTGCTTGGCAGGAAGGCTGCTTCTCCCTCTCCCACTCCCCCTGTTGTGTTCCCTCTCTTCCTGTGTCTCTCTCTGTCAAATAAATAAACAAAATCTTTAAAAAAAATTTTCTTGAAAATTTAACAATGTGCTCTTAGGTGAGCCCATATCAACTGGCTACCGTGCAATACTGGAATCCACCATATATAGGAACCCAGTGAAAATTTATTTTTTTTCCTTTTTTTTTCTTTTGTCCTATTAACCTTCTACCCATTCTCCTTATATCAATTAAAGGCTCTACCCAGATCAATTTAGCATTTCTGCCTGAGGCATCTAAGAGATTTGGGATAGCTGCTCTTAAGTCAGCTTCAAAAACTTCAAACAAGCCTAGTGTCCCTCAACAGTCATTATGCACCTAACATATAAATTTAGCAGAAAACGTTTTGAATCTATTTTTATAATCTGTCTGTTTCGAGAGAAATAACAACAACAACAAAAAAAAAGATTACTTTTCTTTTGTTCTCTTTAGAGACAGACTATGGAAAGCAGCAACATCTCTTAGTATCTTTTCTCTTGGCAAGATGCTCACTCTTTAATCTAGGGGACCCTCTATCCTAAGAATCCATTGCTGACCCAACCAGAGGCAGGGTGTCAGCAAAGACTCAAAGCTCGTTCGGGATACTGTATCCCACGATGTAGCACGTTCCCTCTAGGTAAGAGACTACCAAGTGATCTATCTGGTCCTCCTTGTTATTCCTCCCCCACACACACACATATTCTCCCCCAGAGGTTGATGGAACCTCACTTGATTCCTGCTACCAAATGTCATAGAGGCTTTCTGGGATGTGTGATGCAGAATATGATGTTTATTCATCCTAATCATCTTGATTACTGTCACACCATGTGGGAACAAGCCCTGAGTAAAACTGGGGCCTTTTTAAAAAATATTTTATTTATTTATGTGAGAGAGACAGCACGAGGATGGGGAGGGGCAGGAGAAGCAGACTCCCAGCAAAGCGGAGCCCAATGCAGGGCTCAATTCCAGGACCCCAAAATCATGACCTGAGCCAAAGGCAGTTGCCTAACAGACTAAGCCACCCAGGTGCCAGGTGCCCCAAGCTGGGACCATTTTTACCCACTAATCAATCATGTTACAGTTCTGATGGGATGAACACCTACCTAGCATTGCTTTACTTTTATCATTCTTTCTTCTCTAGTTTTTTTGGGGGATGGGTGGGAAGATGGGTTATAAAATGTTACACAAGCATCTTCTTCTCTCAGTCTATACAAAACCCTCTTCTTGTTTCCTTTATCTCCAGATCAAAAGCATTCAAGTGTTTGTTTAGAGGTCACATGTTTTACAATCCCTCAATAAAATAGAGCTTCTCCAAGACTCAGGGAAACGAGATGAAGTACACTTTCTTCATGTCATCAACACTTACTTCGACTGCTAAGGATGCAGATTTCAGGACAGATAAAAAAATAAATTTGTTATGAACTGTCCCCCCCTTATAGGGCTATTTGTTAGATTCGGTTTTGTATCCTAAAATAACTTCTTTACTAGGTGCCAGAGTCAGGCCTTCTGGTTAATAGTTTTATGACCTTAGACTTATCACAATGTCTAGTGTCATCTTGAAAATGGAGATGAATAATACATTCCTACCTGGCTGATCAAATGATTGGGGAATCGATTAAAAAAAATGTATGTTAAAGTGTTTCATAAATGGAAAGATACAATGCAAGCAAAACATGGTATTATAGTTTATGTTTAACCTTTCAGCGACAACATAGTTACCCACTAGTTTTCAGAGATAGAGTTTTTGATGAGGAACCTTATTGTCCTGAGGAGTCTAGTTAAGATACTAGAGTGTTTCTAGGAATACTCACATCTGTCCATGAGCCAGCCACTCATTCTGAGAAACTCGAGAGAGAGAGAGAGAGAGAGAGATGGGTAAAAAAAGACAGAGCACTCTTGTGTGACGAGGTGACACTCTTGCTATGTGGGACTATTGCTCCAAACCCCAAAGCAGGATCCTGGGAGGGGGGTTTGCATTTCAGGAAGCAAACCCTTCTTACCAAGAGTAGAAATTCTGCTTCCAAGAATGGACCTGGTATAACTGTGGAGATCTGTACTGATCAGAAGATTCTGCAGACACAATTTGCCGTGACACATTCAGATCACTGCTTTAGGAACGCTGGTCTGGCAGCTCTTACAACTCCAGGTGCAGTTACCACAAATATCCGCGAACAAGTCGTTCACCTCAACCATCGCGCTAAAGTGTGTTCTGAGACCCTCTGTCAAAGAGGCCACTGAAGGAAAACTACTCTGGAATAGGAGCGGGAAAGAAACTTTTTTTTTCTCAGGTACCTTTTTAGAGAAGGGAAGTTTAAAAATTCCTCTTACCTTTTCTCTTGTTGCTCTTCTCTAGGGTCTCTAAAATTGACCCAGCCTGTGTGTTTAAATAATAAAATGCCAAAATGGGGAAAGAAGATTTTTAATATCCAGATCAGCCCCCATTTCCTCAGCCATGCTGCCTTCCTGTCTATCTGAGCAGGTGTTCCAGTGGCCTCATCTTTAGAAGCCATAAAACCCAGTAAGGAGGCACACTAATAAAAGATTTAGGCCTCTCTTATCGCCACATAAGTGTTAGCAAGTAATGATGAATTAGGAAACATTAACAATAGATGATTCTTAACTATAAATTTCTTGACACGTGTGAGTTTGAACATTTTACTCTTAAATGTGTTCCAGGGTTTAAAATGTGCCTTTAGAGTTACAATAAAACCTGAGGGCTTTTTTTTTTTTCCCCTTTGCAGTTTCAGTATCAATTCAATTCTCCTCATCTGCAGTCTGATTCTTAGGTCTTTAAAATAAGAGCTTGAAAAGAAAGTGAACCACAAAGAAGGGCAATCTCAATATGCAATAAGCAACAAAGATAAAAAGGGATGGGTAATCCCTAAGTGGAAAAGCATCATTGTAAGGAATGCTCAAAGAGGATTTCTTTCACTCATAAATAGGTCGTATTCGTGGAGATTTGCACCAACATAAGCACTTCAAAAAGATTGTACATAATCTCTTCTTGGATTTGGCATTTAGAATCAAGTCCTCTACTCCCAAATCATAGGCCTCCAAAGATAGAAAAAGTCAACACATTTTCTACCAACACCTCCAAATGCATTTCTGATCAGAATACTGGCCTATGGAAGTGGCAGGTATATGTGACTAATATAAGCGGGCTAAATTCTTCCCTAACCTTGGTCTTTCACCCTCTGATATCAAGTAAAGCCAAACAATTATAGTAGAAATTGATTAGTAATGCAGCACCAAAAATTTTATTCTGTGTAATATTTATAATATATTACAGAGGTGTTATATATTTCATTTCCTTTAATATCTTCCCAGAGATATAAAATTTGTATAGGGCCTAGACCTGCACACTATACCAATAAAAACATAATCATTGACCTTTTATAGACACATAGAACCCCATCACGTAGCATGCAGCATGACAGTAGTGCTCTATTAACCTTTGTGACTTTATACCCCAAATTGTTAGCTTATTGAAAGCACGGATTTTTTTTTTACTTGAATTTGTAATATTGAGACTTATCAGAATTGTCTGTGCATAACAGATACATGATGACTAAGGGAAAAGATTTTGTTACAAAAATATGGAGAAAAATAGATCTTCAACATGAGCTGTCACCCATAAGAGGATATATTTCATCAAAAGAAAAATCCAGTAATGGTAATTGGTAGTGGAGAGCATGCACCAGATGGAAAACAACGAGTATCTTAAAAAGATTGTGCCATAAACTATGAATGTGTTTCAGTGATTAGGCAAGTGTGCATGTGTACAGTCTGCTTAGAACAGAAAATCCATCCCTGGCTCCAATAAACTCAGGATACAGAATCAAATCATTGAGGTAAAATGAATTGATAAAAATCTATGATATTAAGTAAGTTTTCTTTGATATTAAGAAAAACTTGCTCTCAAAATGTAAGAAACTAAACAGTCAAGAGAAAAGGTGAGTGAACCTACCCTGTAATAAAAATACAATGCTTTGAACCCTCTGATCATTCAGAGTATCTATATTAGTCATATGACAGATTAAAGAACATTAAACTCTCCTTGGTGACAAAGTCTGATCTAGCAAAACTGGAAATTACCTTGTCTTTGACAATGCAAGCTTTGGGTTGTTTTTTGAGAAAAATAAATAAAGCAAATATTTAAAAAGAAGAACCTCCAGTGATCCATGTGTTAGTACAGGAGAAAAAGATTTTTGAGGGATAGAAGTCCCAGCAGGGGAAACAAAAGAGTCAGCCTCCTGCAAAGAAAGAGGTAAGGACCCCGCCCTTCCCCACCGCCTTAAGCCATACAAAGAACTATTCTCTACCCAGATTAGAGTGCTTATTTGTACATTTCAGCAGCAGTCTCAGTACCTGGGAACAAATGGCAGAACATTATTTCACTTTTCTGAACAGAACCTAACAATTTAAACAGCAGGAGTTCAAGTGTTTTATCAACAGCATGCTACTATCTACTCTAAAAAAGAAAAAAGAAAAGAAAAAAGTAAACCCACAAAAACAAAACCCCTTAAGGAATGCAGCAGGAACGTTCAGTGAACTATGTGTTTGTGACAGAAAAGGTGTCACAGCATGCAACAAGATGGCAGTCATTCAGAACTGCAGTGAAATTATCTTTTCGCTTTTCTAGCAAAAGCATATTTAGCTTCCAAATATGCCTTCTCCTCTATTCTTCCTTCTGTGCAAGGTGTAGGAGGAATACACTGTTAAGAAAATAACCGCTTCCCTTGGGTTATCTAGTCTGAACCTTGTTGATTACCCCATTGGTAAAGGCAGACATCCATGAGAATCATAATGACTCATCTCTCAATGTCATCAAGCCACAAGCACTAGTAAGTTGTCACAGATCATCAGATCGACCCTGTGCTCAGTGTAAGCCTTACTGTCACTGCTTAATTAAGACAAGGTCCCTGCCAAAGTTTTTGCATTCCAGGGAAAACTCAGAGTTCACAGAGCCATTCCAAATTTCATGAAGAGATGGGATGGAATAATAAAACATACTGAACAAATTTGGGGATTCTATTTAAAGCCCATGTTAGTGCTCAGTACATAGAAATTGTAGGTATTACAACAATTGGAAATACCTTTAAAGGTTCCCATAAACTCATGCTGTGTTAAAATCTGCTTTGATCCCTCATTCTAAGCTAATACTTTTATTTCATCCTATAAATTGATTTATTATTTCATAGATGTTTATGCCTTCAACAAATGCACCAGAATGCAAGATACTGGGGGTTGTAGACAAGACATAGCCCCTCACTTGTAGGAACTCACTGCCTACATGAAAGCAAAAATATTGGTACGTAATATATTAAGAAGGAACATGACATATCAAGCCATGCAAGTAGGCAGAACAAAGTCAAAATATGGATGAATGGTTAATAAATAAATGCTACAAGTTCAGAGTTAGGAAAAAAGTTGGCATGAGGTAGAATAAGAAATGGATCTTGAAAGATAGTTAATATTTGGATGGATAGAGGTAAAATAAGAAGGCATTTTCAATGGGGGCCAAATGAAAATGAACCTGGTTTGTGTGGGTACATGAAGGTGACAAAACTGATTACAACTAGTGGTGTAAAAAAATGTCCTTGGAATTAAGATATGAAAAGTAAATTGGATTTAGGTTGTAAAGTGACCTGCATTTCATCTTAAGATATACATTTTAATATTATTAAGTTGTACCGTACCTTGGTCTGAAATGATCTTAAGTAGTTTATAAAGACGCAGCTAACCAAGAAAAATAACCTAATTTACACATCAGGAAAAAAATGAGTCAAAATTAAAATTAAGATTTGAAATGGTGAGGTGTTCCTAGAAAAGAAGTTAATTTTTTAAGAAGCACACTAAAACAAGTTATATATTTGTTAAAATAGATAGACAAGATTACATTTTCACACCCTAAAAGGGAATATCAGGTAACAGACCAAATGATATTAAGACACAAACTGAACAAATCCTCAGAAAATCACAATTGATACTAAGACTAAAGACCTAAAAAAGAAGTCAGTGAATAATATGATAAATAAACAACATCCTCGACAACCCAGCAAAAAGTTGAAAGAACAATTTTTCAGAAAATCCCTTAATATAAGTCAACGATAGATATTAAAAACACAATAGAGTAATGTCTTTGAGGAATGATACTGTCCAGATATGTTTTGCATTCATTGCCTGACTTAATACAAAAATATGAGGTTAAAAGTTATGAGAGACTTCTAAGTAGGACACCTACATATTTAAAGGCAGACATCTGCTGTGATTATTTCCTCCAGGCCCCCTCTTTGTAGCAAAAATACAGAATCTTTGAAAAGGTTTCATTTACTAGCATGTAGACATTCTCCTCACAATTTCTCTTTTAGCCCTAGCTCTGTAAAAGATATTTATTCTCAAGAACAGTGTTTTTCTTCCCTGAGTTACCAACAACATGAGTTTTAAGGTAGATGCAGAGTTGCAGAAACCATCCATCAGAACTTGGAAAGCTTTCATATGAAAAGATAGGCATCTGGTTGTCAAGGGCACTATTTGCTTTTAAATTTGTGATGGAGATTTGCATTTACTTCATACCCCATGCATAATGTGAGGGTCTGCCTGGTGGAAATGGCAGTCCCTTCTGAAGAAGGTGCTACTGCAATGAGAGAAATAGGTCATGAATTAATAATCTTGTTTGAGGAAGTTTCATGACACCTGCCAACACTCAACACAAAGAAAGCTTTTCTCAGTCCGGCGCTTTCATGACTGGTGAATTAACTCATATATTTTACAAAAGAAGTGCTCCATCTTGTAATCATTTCTGTCTTCTGACATCTGCTCTATGCGTATCATTGTCAATATAAGATATGCCACTTGTCAGTTATAAGTAAATCAGGGAATATAAAAATACTACTTTACATTAGGAAGATGTAAAGGGCCTTAGCAGAAATTGACAAAAGTCATCAAATATAAATCACAACCTTTACCCTAAAACTGACAACTTAAAACTTCTCACCACAAAGCTTGTTGGACAATCTTAAAATGAGTAAGAAATCCAATTTATCTAAATTGCGATATATATTTCATTTATCTTGTGTGGTTTTTTGAATAGTATAAAATGTTATTTTAACTATTAACTATTTTACAGTGATATATTTTACACTTTATTTCTTTATATTATTTTATATTTAAGTGCCTATATTTTTATCTAAAAATCATGAAAAGATATAAATCCTTCAATATGATGAGTAATACTCTCTGATAAATGTTACACGTGGCTACCTTTTTCAATAACCATAAAAAATTGAAATAAAATTATTCAGTGAAATAAATAACAATTCTTTAAAGTAATAATATGCCATGTTATTTAGGGCACTGTTATGTAAGGACGAAAATGGACTATAGTACTACAGTTCAAATATTTAAATCATTTCATAAGTAATCGTAGTATCTTTGCTACATTATAGTGTTGCTAGAATAGCATGCCTTTGAAATGGCTTTCCTAAAGAAATCAAATAAAACCGTGATTATGAAAATGGGCTATGAATAGTGTTATTGTGGAATCTATCAAATTAATAAGCGGTTCATCATTTTTTAGCTACACTTTTCTTGGACATACTTAGGTTCATTTCCACACCTGCAGCGTACCCTCGCAATTCTGATAATCATGTAATGGAAACTACAAGAATATACAAATATATTTGACTTAGAGAGATTTTTCGTCTGTTCAATTTCCTTTTTCACAAAAATGCAAAGTCAGAGTGTATACTCTCTCTAATATGCCTACTAAAGGCATCTTTTACTTTCTTTAACTGTGTGGGTGCTTGTGTGTGCGTGTATGTGTGTGTGGAGTATTAGTTAAACCGTGATGTGGCAGGTAGGTGATTTCCAAAATGGACAAAATAATAAATTTACTTTTCTTAGTACCATTATAACTTGTATAAAAAAATGCTTACTTTGTAGCCC
The DNA here is from genome assembly GCA_028534135.1 of Potos flavus. Classification (NCBI taxonomy): domain Eukaryota; kingdom Metazoa; phylum Chordata; class Mammalia; order Carnivora; family Procyonidae; genus Potos; species Potos flavus. Next base: position 58,638,402 of record CM052887.1, on the reverse strand, counting down.
ACTGATTCCTAAATACATGGGGAAAAAAACAACAACAAAGAGAGGAAGCATGAAATCAAAGGACTCTGGACTGATGAGAAGAAAGTTTCCAAGTAATAAGAAAAGTTAAAGGTAACATACCCATGCCCCAAAGAGAACTGTTTGACATCTATTACTAGACTCTTCTTATAATCTTTATCCATTTATTGTTAACAACCAGACATATATTTTTGTGTGAGAAATACTCGATGAAGAACTGCAGGTTCTAGAAAGTATAGTTTGCAGAAGAATATTTAGAAGATGTGGGTTACTATCAAGTCAATATTCTTCCACGCAGTGATTCCGCTGTGTGCAGCTATTAAACTTTTATAGTACAAATATTGCTTATCATGTCTTATAAAAGGAAAAGAACCATAAATACAGAGCTCTTTCATTTTTTATAAACACATACGTCCACACATATGCATGATGAAGGTAAAAGGAAAAATTAAACAATTATTATCACTGTGGTTGGAGTAAAAGGAGGTTTAGTTTTTAATCAGACATATACTTTTCTATATTCTCCATATTCTCAGCAATTAACAGAGTAATTATTAGTGATAATTTCAATGTACAGTGTTAATATACAATACAAAAAGCAAGAATATTTCAGATAACTAACACCCAGGTAGAACCCTTATATCCCTGTACTTGATAAATTTAAACAAATCCTTATCAATAACCACACAAAATAGATGAAAAAGAGTTCTTGTTCTGCCTAAGATGGCTAAGTGAACTCCAGCCTATCTCTCATGCTGACTACAACAAGAAAAATGGACAGAAACGCATGAAACAGCTATTTGAGGACACTGAAAAGTAAATAGCAGGCACACTAGGTAAGAAACTGAATAAACGCCAGACCTGTATTGAGTTGACCATTTATTTTCCTTTGGACTTCAAGACCTGAATGCTGCACAGTTACAGAAGTGGGTGTGAGAGAGGGACATTAAAGCCTCAGCTTTCTGGGCAGAGGATTGAAAAAGGAAAACGCAGGGAACCTGACAGTACCAGGGAGATCACAGACGGAGGGCAGGGCTCGGGGAAAAAATAAAAACAACAACCTATAGAGTTGTTTATGAATTCCTGGACTCTTTACCAAGTTGTGCATCTGTAGATGGAATCCTAATCAGGATATCAAAGCTACTGAGAGCAGAGCTCATGCATAAACCACCGACTTGGTCGCAAACTAGTTGCTGGGTGGTACGCACAAGGGACAGGTCTAAACAGCAGCACAAAGCTTATGGAAACTGAACTGAAATTGGAACCACAGACCACAGAAGGTATGTTGGAACTTTCAGCATAAACCTAACAAGGTTGACTGCCTGCTGAAAGCAAAAAACGTTAACATTTTCCTTGGGATTTAAAATAAACCACGAGCTTTATAGCATAACATTCAAAATGTGCAAGATACAGGCCCAAATTGCTCTCCATGTGGAAACCTACGATAATTTCCACTTGCAGGAGAAATGATAACCAGCAGATTCCAACCACAAAATGACACAGCTGTTGGAAATATCTGAAAAGACATCAAAGTAGTTATTTTACAAATGCTCCAACAATCAGGAACACTCCAGAAATGAATGGAAAAATTGAAATTTTTGGCAAAGAAATAGAAAACATAAAGAAGACACAAATGGAAGTTTTATAACTGAAATATACAATAACCACAACAAAAAAATTCACTGGAGGGGAGGCTCACTAGCAGAGCAATGGCAGAGAAAAGAGTTGGCGAACTTGAAAATAGATCAAGAGAAATTATCCAATCTGAACAACAATCTGTTATCAGAACATACATATGTACCAAGATCAGCATCTATTTTCTATTCTGGAAAAAAAATAAAAATGGTTAGTGAAATAAAATTACTTCATTACATTAACAAAAACATAGAGTATCTAAGGATAAATTAATAAGAAAAACACAGGACCTATATGAAGAAAACTATAAATCTAATGGAGAGAGATAAACAAGAAAAGAACTGATGGAAATGTATGCCAGGATATTGGTTATCATGATCAATATCTTAAAATTGCTGGTTCTCCACAAAATTAAAATAATTATAATACTAATCTAATTACTATTCCTCAATGATATTTTAATAGATTAGGTAGAAATATCTTAAAGTTTATGTGGAAGTTAAATACTAGCAAAAAGCCAAGAGAGGTATTGGGAAAAAAAAGAACAGTAAGTAGGTACTTGCTTTACCAGATACCAAAACATACTCTAAAACCACTTTAATCAAAATAATATGGTACTATTGTAGGAAAAGCTTAAAAAGCAATGGGAAACAAACAAACAAACAAACAAACAGAAAATCCAGAAATAGACCCAGGTATATATATACTTAATATATGACAATTTTGGTAGTTAACGCAATGGGAAAATAATTATTTACTTAATAAATAATGTTGGCAAAAGTTACTATGCTTTTGGAGGAAAAGAGAAGAAGGAATAAAAATCTGTATATTAAAAACATTAAAAATCCTAAAAGAGAGGGGCTCCTTGGTGCCTCAGTCAGGAGGGCAACTGACTCTTCATCTCAGCTCACGTCTTGCTCTCAGGGACATGGGTTCAGGCCCTGCATTCAGCTTAAAAAAAAAAAATCCTAAAATGGAATCTAGTACATTAAATTAGTATTGCCCCTGGAAGAGATCTTTGAACACATTATTAAACCCAGAACTTATTAAAAATAATTTAACGTGTCAATATATAAAATTTTAAAACTTCTATATAACCATCTGTAGTTACTACAAACAGTGATTTAGAGCTACAGAAATTGAGCGATATTAAAAAAAAAGAAATTGAATATTCATGAACTGTTTATATAGCAATAGGAAGATTTACAGGAAATCGCATAAAATAAAATCCCATTCTGTACACCAATGATAAAAATCCTATGTTTGCACATGTAAGGTATTTATGTGTACAAAATGTCTAGGTGGAAGTATATGAGAATGAGAAGTACATGAGGGACTCGTAGTATGTGTTTAACATGAGCTGCTGAAGTGTGAAAAGGGAGTTCTTGTGACTGAGAAGAAAAAATGGGGAATTATGGAATAAAGATTTAAAATTGTATAAATACACTTGACTTTTAAAACGTATGTAATGAGCGGGGGGCACCTGGGTGGCTCATTCGGTTAAGCGTCCACCCTCTGTTCAGGTCATGATCCCAGGGGCCTGGGATTGAGCCCAGTGTAGTCAGACTTCTTGTTCAGCAGGGAGCCTGCTTCTCCCTCTGCCTGCTGCTCCCCCTGCTTGTGCTCTCTCTCTGTCAAATAAATAAATACATATTTTTAAAAAAAGCATGCAATACTAGATTATATTTATGTAAATTAAGAATATTAGTTGGTGGGACCATGGTCTTCAAATGATTTCTGTTTCAACAGAGAATTTTGAGGTCAGATCTTTTTTAACTACAAAGAGCTCAGATCTATTCTTTAGATACAATCTAAAATAGAAATTTAAGCAACATCTGTTTTTAAGTCTCACCTAGATCCTCGCTGCAGAATATTTATTATGGAGACAAATTAACAAAGAAAAGCTAATTTTAATTTGTCTCTGTCTTATAAACTTATGGAGAGTTGGAATTTTCTTATGTATTTTTTAATCCTTCACAAAACATAGCAGAGTTGTATGTAAAGAGGCCCTTAAGCATATTTTAAATTGGATATATTTTCTTTATCAGTTCTCTTTATTTAATACTAAAGCTCTTGTTAAGTGCTTTAGGCAATAACATCATGAAGGTCAAATATAGTAACAGTAATGTCAATACTAATGTCAATACTAATATGTAATGACCGTGGCTGAGAAGTTGACACTTTGGAGTGGGAAATGTCTAATTACCCTAGCCCTTTATGCACAATTACTACATTCCTTCCCCCGCAATGTAATGTCACATTGTCTATAATAGATTTGTAATTTCTAGAGAAGGTGGATGTTCTATTGCCAAGAAGAGGAAGAAAAATGTCATGAGAGACTTAAGAGCGCTGAGCTCCTGCTCCATACAGTCACCTAGATAAATTTCCAGGTTTTATCTGAGCTAACCGGCCTAAGAACTCTCTGAGGAAGAGATAAAACTACTTTTGTTTTTCCCTTAGATGAGGACCCCAGGTTCACAGAATTAAGAAAGATATCTAAGTTTATAGGAGTGCCAAAGTTGGAATCTAATGTCAATACATTCTTTTCTATGACACAGTTCTATCTTTACAACTGGAGAACTAAAAGTTGAATTATTTAAGAATGTCAGCATATATGTGTTAAAGTGAATTCTTCATTTTTGTTTGATTTGAGTGTGCATTTTGTTTTACCAGTCATATGTCAGAGTATGCCTCGAAAAAACTAGAAATAGATTATCATTCAATGGTAGATGAAAGGATTTTTGAATCCTCCTTTAGGAGAGACTCAGTGTGCTTTGGCTGAAATGAGATAGTTGCATCATGGTAGGAAGAAGTAACATTTCCCTCTTGTCATTATTTAAGTATGTTTTGAAAAAGTACATATTGCTATCAAGTTCAAGTCCTAGAAATAGAACTAGAGTCATTGGTTCCAAGGAACCTCCACTCAGTGGGATATCCAGGTAGTGTGCCCCCACAAATAAAACCATCTTGGCTTTTCACCTCCTCCCTACCCCATAACACTGGGGAACACAAAAACATCAGTATCATATTCTACTTGCACAGAGCCTGTAGATATTAATTAATGAGATCTCCATTTCCCCTTTTCCTTTAAAAATGAGTATTTAGATGTCAAGTCAGAATAAATTTACGGGATTTAAGATATGATGAAATTTTACATAGCATTTTATAATGGAAAGAAGACAAAAGTAAGGTGTCTATAAGTCTTATGGTTGAAGCAAATAGCACAGAAAAAGCTGGAGTATGAATAATCAAAAAGCACTATAGGTTAACTACGGGCAATAAGATTTAGGATGGGGCACCTGGGTGGCTCAGTCAGTTAAGCGTCTCCCTTTGGCTCAGGTCATGATCCCAGAGTCCCGGGATCGAGTCCCACATCAGGCTCCCTGCTCAGCGTGGAGTCTGCTTCTCCCTCTGACCCTCCCCCTTGCTCGTGATCTCTCTTTCACAGGCTCTCTCTCTCTCAAATAAATAAATAAAATCTAAAAAAAAAAAAAGAAGAAGATTTAGGATGATCTTGGAGGTAGGAGACTGTTTTTACAGATGACAAAAAAAAGCCTTTCCTCTTTGTTAAATAAATGGATCAGGATTCAATGAGAGAATCAGAGCCACTACTAATGATTTTTAAAAAGGTATTTATCATAGGGATTTAACTTTATGCAATTATAGGAGCTGAAGAAACATTCTTGGTTCAGCTATTTCTTCTGCTTCTAGTGCTGATTTTGGAGTCACAGTGCAGAAGGTCAATAAGGAAAGACAGACATGAAGCCAGGGAAAGAAGGAGCCACTGAAACACGCAAGGAACACTTGTGATCTCTATCTATCTCATGTTTGTCTCTCCTCCTCAACATCATGAACGACACACAGGAAAAGTTGGCCCTTGTTACAGAACCGTACTAGCGCCTGATCAAGGATTCAAGAAAACCAAAAGAAAAAATCCATGGAAGTAGTAGAACCTAGGGGTTGAGATGCTACCCACGTTAGCCAAGTGAACCACTAGATACTCAGAAACATGCATGAACAGCAACAGGCTTGGCCTACATTAAACTGCAGTGAGTAGATATGACTACTGCTTCTTTCGCCTCTACCTTCCAAATATTACAGATTTTTCTTGTGGTCAACTCTACTCAGAAACACACAGGGAAAGAAACACTTAGAAACATCATACAACTTAACCAAGGTGACACATTACAAAGCCACCACAGTCCATCCCTTGTCACCATGGTGCTACTACTATCCCATGTACAACAAAAAACATACTACCCCTCTCCCTAAAATAGTATTTAAAAAAAACCTTATCCATCTTTGAGTGATGTTTATTCATTTTTCTAGCTGACTCATGGTCTACTTTTGAAATCCTGTAAATTAAATACTAAGAGAAAAACCTAACTGCTATTAAGACATTTTATATTCGATGGCAAAAGAAGAAAAGAGGAGGAAGTAAAAAAATTATTAATACTTATATAAATGTGTTTATCTCAAAATATGGGAAAAATGTAATACTCATAACTATTACAGATCTTGTTTCTGCAATTCTTTTTGAGATTTTACTTATTTGACAGAGAGAGAGAGTGCGCATAAGTAGAGGGAACAGAGGAAGAAGCAGGCCTCCCGCTGAGCAGGGAACCCAATGCAGGGCTTGATCCCAGGACCCTGAGATCATGACCTGAACTGAGGGCAGATACTTAACCCACTGAGCCACCCAGACTTCCTTGTTTCTGCAATTTATCCCATGGTCATAGTATTTATCATGACCTTCGTCCACTACCCATTCCATACACCCTTTACTCTCAGCAAGCATCACAGCTGGTTAAACCCTCTTGACCTCTTGGGGTGGGGGTGGGGGTGTGCGACTGAAATCTTAATTCCTGAAGACAGTGTGTCATAGTGGTTCTATATGTTTATTGGGTCGTTGTACATAAATCAAAGTACATGGAAATACTGAAAAACATCTCAGGGGAATTCTTGCATTTCCATTTCAGATGTATTCATCCTGCATCCCTCTATTAGTTATTCATTGCTGTTTGCTAAATTACCTCAAAATTTACCATCTTAAAATAACAAGCTTTTATTATCTTATACAGTATGTGAGTGTTGGGAAACTGAGAGAGACTTAGCTGCATGATTCTTTGTCTCATGGTCACTTGCAAAGTTGCATTTATGAGGGCTGAGGCTGTTGTCATCTGACTGCTTCCCTGAATCTGCCACCAAGAGAGAAAGAGAAGGCGACCAAGTTGGGAGTCAGAATCTTTCTGGAACCTAATCAGGAAAATCAGATCCTACTTTTGCTGAAGCGGGTCAAGAGATCCAGCCCATACTCAAAGAGAGCAAATTACACCAGGGTAGGCATACCAGGACATGATGATCATGGCTTACCACAGCATTGCTCAGAATTAGGCTGTATGAAGACTATAAGAGAAAATGTATTTTCTCCTGCCAAGTGGTACCTCTTTGCATTATTATAACTGATAGTATGACAATTGGAATTTAAAAAATTTCATCTAATTAAAACCACTTTATTTATCTAATGCCAGTTCTTTTTTTTTTTTTTTTTAGATTTTATTTATTTATTTGACAGAGAGTGAGAGATCACAAGTAGGCAGAGAAGCAGGCAGAGAGAGAGAAGCAGGCTCCCCGCTGAGCAGAGAGCCCGATGTGGGGGCTCGATCCCAGGACCCTGAGATCATGACCCGAGCCGAAGGCAGAGGCTTTAACCCACTGGCCCCTATCTAATGCCAGTTCTACATGGTGTTCCCAAGTCTATGACTCCATTTAAAGATTAAATGGATTTTTAAAATGTATTAAAACAACAATTAATGGAAAACATGGATTACATACCATTACTTCTACCTATAGTTGTACGTAGAATTTTAAAATAGGGATATGGTATACATATTCTATTAAATAAGTCAAAATCATCTTACCACATTCCTTTAAAAAGAGTGATAAATTTGGAGGCATTGGACAACAACTAGTTCAACCTCTTGATTGTAAAAGTAAGGAAAATCAGGAGCTACTCAAATGTTCAGGGCTATTTGCTGGTTAAGTCTAGGAGGGGACATGCTGGAATGGACTTGAATGGTCTTGCAGAAATTAATTGTGCACATCTCTTCCTAACTCCACTTTCAGTGACATCATGTTGGTAGCTTGAAATTGGCCACAGTGGGAGTATTTACACCATGGAAATTTGCAAACATTACAAATCAGTCTTTTTTTCCAGTGAGACAAATTATTAAACATTCGCTAGCACACTAGGCTTTCTGATCTCTGGTAGTTCTCTGTTCACTATACCGGTTGTGTGTCTTTACCATGAAGACTAAAGCTGCTGAAATAATTATCTTATATAATGTTTTACCCCTTCAACCTGACCTGGACTTTGTACATAATGTTTCTTTGGAAGTTACATTCAGTCAAATGTACTGTTAATGAAATGAAGGTTTATATGCCCACAGTAATTACTCGGTCCTCATAATCTGTGGAAAAGATGGATGTCTATTTTTTCTGCTCCAAATTGTTTGCCACAAGAAAGCAATTAACCTTATTTAATGCCTACATACTGTGGCTATATTTTTAATGCTGCTATACAGTATTAACCATACTAGTGGTTTTTCATGTGATCTATGTAACAATTAAATTTAAAAACTTTGTTTCTTCATGTTCTTCATTACAGTAAACTCTCTTAATTTAACAATCTCTTGCGGGGGCAACAAATACAAAGAATATAAAACCTAAGCCCAAAAGTTACTTAAAAATAATTTATTTTAAAAAGTCCTCATACTATTTCTCCATCCTGCCCTAATTTTCATATTCTTATTTCTTGACCTTTATTATCATCTTTAATTACTGCATAGTAATATCATATGGTATTTTCTAATTAGTAACAGTAACAAGTAAAACAAATCTGTCATTCTGGAACCAGTAAAAATTGTGAGTGACAAAGTTTCAACTCTTTGAGTTTGTTTGTTTTTACAAGGATTTCAGTAAAATTGTTTATATATCAAGTATAATTTTGGTAGATATTTGATAACATAATTGTCCCTTAAAAACCTGCATTACAGGGGTGCCTGGCTGGCTCAGTTGGTAGAGCATGCAGCCCTTGATCTCCGGGTTGTGAGTTCCTGCTCCGTGCTGGGTGTAGAGATTACTTAAAAATAAAATCTTTAAACAATAAATCTTGCATTACTATAATTAATTATCATATGCTAGTTATCACCAGGAATTCTGAGATAGTGAAACATAAAAGTAAACCTGCTGGGTTTTTTCTTCAAAATTTATCCCTAAACTGACTCTAACCATCTGTGTAATTACAAATCTCATCCAGTCATCATCTCTTACCTAGTTCATGGCAAATATCCTTGTCTTGGTCCATTTGGGCTGCTATAACAAAATACCACAAACCGGGGGCCTTATAAACAACAGAAATTTATTTCTCACAGTTTTGGAGACTGGGTAGTCCAAGAGAAAAGTGCCAGCATGGCTGAATTCTGATGAGGGTCTGCTTCCTGGTTCAGAGCCCGCGCCTTTTCCATGTCCTCAGCTGGTGGAAAGGCGAGGGATCCCTGTGGGGTCTCAATTAGAAGGTCCTAATTCCATTCATGAAGGCTCTACCCTCATGATTTAAGCAGCACCCAAAGTCCCCACCTTCTAATACTATCCTTCTGGGGCTAGGATTTCAACATATGGACTTGGGAGACACAAACATTCAGATCACAGGAATTTTCTAACTAGTCTTCCTGTTTCTATTCCGGTATCCCTCCAATCAATTCTCCAGATAACACAGAGTCATCATTTAAAAGCTATGTGAGATCTGCTGAATCCCACAAGGACTTCCCATCTCACTCAGAGCAAGAGCCGGAGTGCATATAATGTCTTAAAAACCCTATGTGGTCTGACCTGTTTTTTTTTTCTCTGACCTCATCTCCTCTCTCTCCCTCCCTCTATCTGCTCCAGTCACACTGTCCTCCCTGTTTTGTTTTTTTCAAAAGGTGCAGTCATGCTTGCATCCCAGGATCTTCCCATGAGTCATTTCCCTCATTTGGAGTGCTTTCCTTTCTGATATTGCATGCCTCACTCTTTCACCTCTCTCAAGATTTGCGTAAATGTCATATCTCAGTGAATTATTGCTTATTACCATGTCTGAACACACAACCTGCCCTAATATCTGGCCTTCTGTTCTCATTTTTTCAGAATATTTATAACTTATTAACTTACTTTCATTTTACTACTTATTATGTTAATGTTTATGGTCTGTTATCCCAAGCCATACTAGAATATGTATGTGTGTAAAAAGTCTGAAATTAATATTTTCAAAGAAAAGAAGAAAAGAAAGGAATGAAGGAAAGAAAACCAAAAAGGAAAAGTAAAATGAAAAAAAAAAAAAAAAGCAGTGAACATAGAAATTAGTAAGCATGTTGGTAAACCTATGTAATTACAGACTTTAAAAACAAATTAATAATGATGATTAATAGGAGGGGATAGATCTAACAGACCTGATCATGATAACATGAAAATAATAGAAAGAGAATAGTGTTTTTATATTTTTAGCCCCTTGCATTATTATGCAATATTGTTAAGACTAGAATGTGGTTTGGCTGGGTGGCTCAGTCAGTTAAGCATCTGCCTTCACCTCAGGTCATGATCCTGGAGCCCTGGGAATCGAGCCCCACACCAGTCTCCCTACTCAGCGGAGAGCCTGCTTCTCCCTCTCCCTCTGCTGCTCCCCCGCTTGTGCTCATGCTCTCTCCCTGTCAAATGAATAAATATAATCTTAAAAAAAAAAAAAAGACTAGAGTGTGGTTTAAAATATAGGGACATTTGTAAAGAAAAAAAAACATTCAGGCAAAAACCAACATAAAAAAGAAATTGACAAATCTACATAGTTAGAAATTTTAGACATCTTCCTCAGAAACTGAACATCAAACAGACAAACTGGCAATAAGATTACTGAAAATATAAAAAAGGAAATTATCAGAGTGCCTGAGTGGCTCCGTAGGTTTCAGCTCAGATCATGATTTTCGGTTTGTGGGAATGAGCCCTGTGTCAGGCTCTGCACCAGCTGTGAGTCTGCTTGAAAATCTTCTCCCTCTGCCTCTGCCCTGAATCACACACACACACTCTTTCTCTCTCTCCAAAATAAATAAATAAATCTTTTTAAAAAATGAAATTATCAAGCTCTATTTTATGAACATATAGACAGCCTTTATGGAACAAAGACAGAAAATAAATCCTTTCAATCACGGAAATTGCCTACATACAAAGAAACACCTTCTATAAACTATTTTTTCATTATAATGTTATAGAGTCAGAGTAGGACACACACACACACACACGCACGCACGCACGCACACAAATACTAAAAATATACTTTTGAATAATCCACTGCTCAAAGAATAAATTGTAAGGAAAGTTAGAAACTAGAATTGCAAAACGATGAAAGCAATAGAGATTAAAATGTGCAAATCTCTCTTAAAGCAGTACACGAAACAATGTTTAACTTTGATATCATAAAATCATAAATCAGGACTAAAAATTAATGAGCTAAGTGCTCAAATCAAGACATTAGATACAGAATGACAGAGAAAGCCCATAGAATAAGATCATAATAGTGAGAACAGAAACTATTTTTGTGAACAGGAAAAGTAGAGAATATCAACAAAATCAAAAAGTGTTAAAAATAATAAAAGATACATATGGCAAGACTGATAAACATATTAAAAAGAGAAAATTTTTTTGTTCTGTAAAGTTGAAGAGGATAGAACTATAAATAGAGATTCAAGAGCATCAAAAGAAAATACTATGGAAAAATTGGGCAATTAAAATTGAAAATTATATTAAAAAGACAGTTTCTAATAAAATCATTAGCAAAATTGACTCGAGAATACTTAGAAGGACAGAATAGAACTGTAACCATTAAAACACTGATGTAGCAGCAAAATTCTATCAATTACAAAAGAATGATGAGAGCCTGGCAGAGTTAAAGAATTTTATCAATCTTATATGAACTAATATGGTTTTTAGTATATTTACTGTTCTGTACCATCACTACTCTCTAATTCTAGAACATTTCCATCACCCTAAAAGAAAACATCTGCAAGTTAGCAATCAGTCCCAATTTCCCCCTCTCCTAATCCCCTGACAACTACTACATAATACTGTTTTTAAATTATAATCGTCAACATAAGTGAGAGCATTCACATAGATAGACTTGAATAAATCCAATTTGCATTGGAAGGCAAAAGGAGTGTTTCCTTCACTTGCTCTCTACTTCATGTTAACTTTAAATAGGAATCAACATGAAAATTTTTCTATTAAAAGGAATAACTTATTTCTCAAGTGAATTTCTCTCCTGGTAGTAGTATAATTAACATTTTTAATAGACATGTTTTGAAGTTCAGTTCCTGAACAGTCAGTTAAATATAAATTCATAACGCCAGCTTGTACCATGCTGCACTTTTAAGATTGTAGAAATGTATATGCACTTGTATATCATACGTTTTTGAATTGCGTCAACATCATTTAGCTGTATTGAGTTATTATGACAGTATGCAAACCTCTTTAAATTGGCTAATGTATTAGCAGCATTTATACTGCTTCAGCATAATCTAGTCTAATGCTTCTATTGGGCAAGGAAGAAATTTGAACTCTCTTCTACGGAGTATCCTGGTCTCCAAATCTCCAACCTTCCTGGGCCTGAGATAAGCATCACCTCCCCCAGAAAACCTCACTTGATCACTCTCACACATAGACCTTCCCTTTTTGGGTCTCCCTCTTTAGCACTTATTCATTTTAGACACCTAATGGAACACTGTGTTACAGTTTAATTGTGTGAACAAAGGCGATGACAGTGATGGGATATTTTTAGATCTAACAGGTCTTTTGCATCCGAGTGTTTTAGCACTAGAGTCCCGGCAGAAGAAAGGCACTCATTTCAGTGATGGGACCATGACTCCAATCATCTTGTTAACTGCTGTTGTAAATCATACAGGGCAGTTTTCTAGGGTATGCTAATATCTTTTCTGGTGAGGATTCATGGTCCCCCAAGAAAATCACTTTCATTTTTTCCCTTATTTTTATTATTTTCTTTTTTTATTTAATTTATTAAATAATTTTTATTCAATTAATTAACATGTAATGTTTTATTGATTTCTGATGTACATGTCTGTGATTCATCAGTCTTATATAATACCCAGTGCTCATTACATCACATGCCCTCCTTAAACTCAAGTCCATCACCCAGTTTTTAATCTCACCTATGTACTCTTGACAATGGTGCTTACTTCAGATCCTAACCTATTGTTTACTCTATAAATTGAGAAAAAAAAGAGATTGTTTTTTTCCCGAAGAGGAAGTTGGGTGTATAAACTTTTCCACAAACTGAGCATTAATTTCTTTATGAAAATACCTTAAAATATACTACACAATGAGGGACTTCTTAAAGTATAAGTCTCTCCTTCTAGGAGTTCCTAACCTAATTGGAAAAGCAAGCCATTCAAGACCCATTTGTCAACAATATGCCTTATTTTTTAGTACATAATTATAAATTTATATACACCTATTAATACAATGACAGTTGTCAGGCACTGGCGCTGGAAAAGCAGAAATAAATGATACAGTCATAGAGTTATTATTTGGTATGAAACGTAGAAAGGAGCTTTACTAAAACAAAATTTCAGAAACTAGAGATACAGGCTAAAAATGGAAGTCAAGAAAACTGAAAGATGAAGGAAAAAACTAGTTGGTGTGTCTCCTGCATTGCCCAAGGAAACTGGGGGAAACTGTTATATCTTATAGGATTTATAGGAAATGAACACAGTCTCTTTCAAAGTTCTCACTTTCTGATGACTGAAAAAATATATCCCATCTTTAAGAAAAACAAACCTACAATCATGATACTACCTATACATAGATGCTAAATGACTTTTTAAGCAATTAGAATGACGTTTTAATCTCTTCCTAAATCCTGTGAGGTCAAGGAGTACGTTTTGTTCACTCACAAGTAGTAGATGCTAAACAATATTTGATGAAGATTTTATGAATGAGGGATTAGGCTCATTGATATTAGTTCTTATTTGAATACTTAGTCAATGCAAGTGATACTGTCAATTTTGGAAAATTAGCTTGAATTGAAACAGAGCTGACATCTTCCATAAAATTTCCCGTTTCTCTCAAGGTCATATTTTATGACAATTTATTCTTACCTAGTAAAGGAATACAATTAGTAACTTATTTTCTTTTCTTTATGAACTTAGTTATCATGAGAAAGAACTCCCAGAAAGCACCTGAAGAAGCAGGATAGTGCAAAGCTTTAGTGTTTTTGTCCGTGGAGATTTCAATAAATGCATCTTCTTACTGAAATATCAAGGCAATGATTGTCAGGTCCCGGGCTGAAAATGGCTCCAACCCACCAATCAGGATGTATTACTCTCTCGGAGAAAAATTTAAACAGAAGTCTTTTTCAGTAAAGAAAGATTACTGTTGATGTTCTTTGCTGTTAACATTCTCATTTTCATTTGGTGAATTAAGAATCTTAAATGACTTATTTTCTCAACAATTAAGTTCTCATCCAAGTCTCAAACACCATTTTCAAGACAGCATTTCATTGGACGCAGTTAAATCACTCGATTTTTGCCTGGCTGTTAATTAATTGTTAAGTATCCAGCCTCGAAAAAAATTGCTACATAAGCAAACATTATGATACACTCTTTTCAATAAAACTAACAATAAATTAATTCATGTAGACAAATTCTTACCCTTTATTATAGCGCCTTTTCCCTCAATAAAGGATTAAGACATGAAATCAAAAACTGATAAACAGCTTCATTCAGTTCACACATCTATGAAGGATCCAAGAGAGTTATTTCCTATTTGATTGATTACTTGTCTGACTAAAAAAATGAATTGCTTAAAAGATAATTGTAAAAGAAATCATTTTCATACTATTTACCATTTTGCCCCCTGAATAAACAAACTGCTACAAAGAGGTTGCCTTGTGATTTCCATACTGATTTGTCGGGGATAACAAAGTGGCTGCAGGTAACTGCAGGACACAGTGTTTTGTCTGTCATGATTTGACTCCATTTGTGCCTCTACCTCTCTAGAAACATCTCTGTTTCCTAGATAGCATGATGCTTTATAAAAATCACACATTAGCTGATGAAATGTGTTCACAAGTTTTTTGCTTTATCATTACACATGGTGCACATTAGCATATCTTCGTGGACATATTTAAAAAGAGATTTAACTGATTAGAAGAAACTAAATTTTTCGACAAATTGCATCAGTTTCATACACTTCATTCTCTCTGTGGGCGGCCTTCCTGTATGCCATGTCCCTCATTCATCCCTGGATGGCCTTCCTGTAAATCATAAAGACCGGTGCCTTTAGCATATTTTGGTTTTGGTGCATTTTCTGGTCCTGTTTACTTTGTGCTGGTCATAGTAGCACTAAGTCTTTCCACAGCACACACACACACAAACGTAGTTTTCCAATCACTGCCTACCGCATTAAAAGTTTCTACACTTCAGATTTTGGGGACAAAAATGGAAGTTCACTAAAATGGACAAGTGATATTCTTACGATTTTGCTTGTGAATGTACCATGTGACAAAATATTGAAAGAGAATAAAAATGTGATGTGTTCCAAATCCTTGAGGAAAAATTCACAGCAAAATATGACTTTTCTGCAGTTGTGCACATCTTTACGCATCAGTATGCTAATATTCTCCAATTTGAAGAATATTCTAGAAAAGAGATGATCCAGGACATGGAAGGGGTAGCCTTGAGGCATTTGAGTCATATTTAACTGAAAGCTGAGTCTTCCATTTCCTAACCTGGAGAAAGTGTATTTCTGTGTTTGTTTTATGTTTCTATCCATGGCTGACTACCTGGATATAGTTATTCCATAAGAACTCTTTAAAACTACAGATAAAATAGGATTTGCTCTCTACAGGGTATCTTGCTTTGGCATTTTCCACTGCAGCGGATGAGCATATAATGGAGGAAAGAGGGAAATAATATATTCCCAGGACATAACTTTTGGGAAAAGTTAAGACTTTTATGTGACAACATGGAAACTTTTTCATTTCATAAAAGTACTTCAGCTTTCTCTACAATCCTAATTTTATTTCTCCATTTCAACTTCTTTTCCACTTCTGTACCCTGCCATTGACTTTCACTGCATCAGTGGTATATATCTATTATCTTGAAACTTTATTGCTATAAGGTGAAAGTATTATCAATACCACGACCACCTGAGAAACAAACACAAGACTTGTGCTCACATATGTAAAACATGGTATCTGATGAGCATTGTCTAAAATTAACATGTGTTCTCTAATTTTGTCAATCAGTATCTATTAGGGATAACTGTACATAAAAAATCTAACTCAGAAAGTCACAGAACACTAGAGTAAGATTGTGTTGCAGGTTAAAATCTATACACTGAGATAGAGACTGGCATTCAGAAAATTTATAGAGAAATGTTCTAGGATCACCATGTGTGGAAGGTGAGGGAAGGAACATGACTGGGTAGAGGAAAGAGTTGGAATGAAATGTAGTCTCAACAATGGTTAGAGCCAAATGCCACAAAGAGCTTTGAAGGTGGGATGGTCCTTCAGATTTTTCCCACATTATTGTGAGGAAGCCAACATTCTAAATATATATATATATCAAATATATGGGGCACCTGGGTGGCTCAGTGGGTTAAAGCCGCTGCTTTCGGCTCAGGTCATGATCTCAGGGTCCTGGGATCAAGCCCCGCTTCGGGCTCTCTGCTCAGCGGGGAGCCTGCTTCCCCCTCTCTCTCTGCCTGCCTCTCTGCCTGCTTGTGATCTCTCTCTCTCTCTGTCAAATAAATAAATAAAATCTTTAAAATATATATATATATATATATATCAAATATACACCATATATATCTCTAGATATATATCTAAATATATATCATATATATCGCACATATATTCTCAAATATATTATATATTATATAAATATATCTCACATCTCTTATATTCTCAAATCAACCAGTCATTGGATATAGGCTATGCCTGAGAAAGGCCTATGACTTTGGGGGACCAGCTCCTCCAACCAAGGGCTAGTTCCAAGAAGGATCACAACTGAGGTTTTTTAGCAATTAGTATAACAAGCTATCTAGTACTGAACAGGAATTTGAACAGCATATTACAGCATCTGTTGCTGATTATTATTTTTCTCTCCAAGTCATTGAAGTGTCCATTGACCTTTTCAGACATTTCACAAAGTAGATATTCCTTACTATAGAAGGAAATGAAAATTCACCTAAGTATAAAGAGTAGTATTTTTTAATATTAAACATTGGAATATATAGCCTTGCTTGATTTTTGCTTTATCTCCATTTACATTTAAAAACTTAATTATTAAGATAATTGATAAAATTTATTGAAGCCCTTCCACATTCTAGGCACCATGCTAGAGGCTTTCCTATAATCCTGAAATATCTAAGGGTTGGTTACTGCCACACATTGTACAGATGACGAAAGAAGTCTGGGGGAAGTTAAGTACATTGTTCTTGATCACACAGTTAATAGATAGCTGAGTTGTGTCTAACTCCAGAGCTATGTGCTTTCTATTATTCTGCACTGCTACTTTGATTAAATGGAATACATTCATAATATAATTTTATAATTTATAAACCTTAAAATTCTGGATCCTTTGTCTACTCCATTTGTTGTTGTTGTTGTTTTAGATTTTATTTATTTATTTGACAGAGAGAGAGAGATCACAAGTAGGCAGAGAATCAGGCAGAGAGAGAGGGAGAAGCAGAGGCTTAACCCACTGAGGCACCCAGGTGCCCCATGTCTACTCCATTTGTAAATCACAGTGGACACTGCTCTTCATCTTAGTAATTCAAAAACTCATCTAGGGTTTTTGATCAATTTCCTCAAGTATAAAATGGGAATAAAAAAGTATTTTCCTGGGGAGCCTGGGCGGCTCAGTCAGTTAAGCATTCAGCTCTTGATTTTGGCTTAGGTCATGATTTCAGGGTCATGAGATCGAGCCCTGTGGGGAGTCTGCTTGAGATTGTCCTCTCCCTCTGCCCCTCTCCCCACTCATTCATGCTCTCTCTCACACACACACACAAACAAATAAATCTTTAAAAAAATATTTTCCTGGGGGCCTGGGTGGCTCAGTTGGGTAAGCATTTACCTTCAGATCAGGTCATGATCCTAGGGTCCTGGGATTGAGCCCTACGTCAGGCTCCCTCTTCTCCCTGCTCATGCTCTTTCTTGCTATCTCTCTCTCTCTCAAATAAATAAAATCTTTAAAAAAATAAAAAAAATTTTCCTTATCCATGCAATTAGCTTATGATGAACAAATGAGATAATGAATACTTAAGTGACTTAAAAACTGTAGAGTGCTAAAAAATACATTTTTATATGATATATAATTATGACAAGACAACTGCATATTACAAAATACATAATTATTATTATGATTACTTTTTTTTATACTGATTCGTGCTAATAGCATTTGGAAAATAGACTCAACATGGTACAATTTTGAAAAAGCATATGCCCTCATATGCATGTTCATTTGATAATATTTAGCGATGGCCTCCACCTTCAGGGTTAAAAAAAAATCAGATAATATGAATATTGAGCAGAAGGAAAGAAAGGCCATGTTTTTATTCTAATGAAAAAAAAATTTTTTTAAATAATAATTTTAATATTTATAGCAGTCATATAAAGGTACACCTTGCTTTGTAAAAAATCTGGCATTGGATGCTTAAGAACCCTTTAGTTCTTGAATTCTACCATTCCTTTACTATTCTGGACTTCTATATTCATATGACCAATAGTCAAATGGGGAGGAGACTATAAGATGAAAAACTGGCTGGGCAAGCTTCCTATAACTCCACCAATACCAGGTTGCTTGGTAAAAGCTGATTTGGAGAATGTGGCCTAAGCCCAGACTCAGTTGAGTCTTTTTGTTCCTATGCCCCAGCAGAACAGTAAGTACATTCAGAATCTGTTTGTCCAATAAACTGCACGGAAATGCGGCTGGACTTAGGAATGAAATGGCAAACTGATTCATCAGTACTCCAAGGATGTGGTGAGGAGACCATGACTCACATGGGCACTGGCCTTTAAGACACAGCCATCCCTACAAATAAAACACAACCCAATACAATTAGCTACTCTACCAAAATGAAGAACTGTCAGGTGGGTGAGGAGAGAGGCTAAAATCAATACAGTAGATGCTTTTCTCTTCTCTGCAGTAAATCGAAATACACACTGGAAAGACTGCATGTCTCACACATACAAGCACACGTGCACACACACACACATACAAACACATCCATCCTAACATGTAGATAGATCCTCTGATGAATTCTTTAGTAAATGAAGACACAATTCCTTATGTTAAAGGAAAAAGTGTTTAAAAGAGACATAAATTGATTGAAGAATTCAGTGTGCTAAAGATGCCAAATATACCCAAATATATCTGTAGATTCAATGCAGTCTTAATACAAATCCTCAGGACTTTTGTCAACTTTAAAAACATATTCTGAAATTTATATGGAAAAGTAAAGATCAAAATAGCCAAAATACACTTTAAAAAATAAGAACAATAAGGAATACTTGCTCTATTTGGTGTAATAATTAAGGCAGTTTAGCTATTGGCACAGCAAGGAAAAAATAAATCAATGTAACAGAATACAGTCCAGAAATAAACCTATGCATATGTAAATATTTGTTAAATGTAGCATTGCAGATTAGCAAGGAAAGAACAGATTTTTTTTCAGGAAATGCTACTAGGTTGTTTTTGTATACATATGGAATAAATTAATTAAATCTCTACCTTACCCTATCCATAAAAATAAATTTTGGATAAATTATAAGACTAAATGCAAATTTAAAAAAAGACAAAGCTTTTAGAAGATAATACAAGTGAATATTTTCATTACTTTGTGGCAGGGAAAGAACTCTTAAGACCCAAAAAGCTAAATTTACCACTTTAAAAGTAAAAATTTCTGTTCATCAAAAAACACCATCTAGAGAAATAAGAGAAACTGTAAAACTGTGGAGAATATATTTGCATGCTATTTAACTGAAAATGGACTGGTATCTAAGATACATACAATGTCTAGAATCAATAGACATGCTGTCTAGGGAACCAATAAATTGTGCAAAATATCTTAATAGACACTTCAGAAAGAGGAAATTTATTTAAGAAGATGCCTTATCTCACAAGTTATTCTGAAAAAAATAGGAATGACACCAATTTCACACTTAATCTGATTGAATAAATCCAGAAGTCTAACAATTCCTACTCTTATGAGCCGTAGGTATGACTGTCATTTGGAACAATCCCTTTGGAAAATCATTTGATGTCACCCAGTAAAGCTGAAAATGTGCATAGCCAAGGATCCTGCAGTTCTCATGCTACGTACAACCCATAGAGAAACTCACACACATATGCTCCAGAAGACATGCAGAAGTATTCACTGTGTTAATAGTTTTAGCTACTATTAGTAACTAAATAGTGTTAATAGTTTTGCACTAGAAACAATCCAAATATCCATGGAAAGAGAGTAAGAAAATAAAGAATGGCATATAATAAAATTCTATACAACACTAAAAATGAATACACTACTGCTAAGTACAGCAAATAGAGTGTGTTGAATGAATCAAACAAGTCATGGAAGTATACAAACAGTATGATTTCATTTGGATGGTCCATTTCAAAAATAGATGAAACCAAATTATCTTATTCAGATATGCAAACATAGGTGGTGAAACTATAAGGAAAAGCAAGGAGCTAATTATTAATAGAGGTGATTTTCCCCCCAAAGGGAAGGATATGTGTTTAAGAAGAAATATATGTGGGATGGCTGATATGTTCCGTGTCTTAAGGTATTTTTTTTTTTTTAAGATTTTATTTATTTATTTGACAGAGAGAGATCACAAGTAGGCAGAGAGGCAGGCAGAGAGAGAGGGGGAAGCAGGCTCCCTGCTGAGCAGAGAGCCCCATGTGGGGCTCAATCCCAGGACCCTGAGATCACGACCTGAGCCGAAGGCAGAGGCTTAACCCACTGAGCCACCCAGGTGCCCTGTCTTAAGGTATTTTTGTGGTAATTCATTTACCAGGTAATTGCAAAGCTTTGTTTAATTTTATTTATTTTCCCAAAAAATAAAAGTTGAGAATTTACTATATGCATGGTACTATTTTGACATTAGTTTATATTATTTAAGCCAATCTCCTTGTTACCATGCATACTATATATATTATTCTAAGTTAAAACTTCCTTCTTTCTTTGAAGGCTCTCTTGACTCATGTTTTCTAATAAAAGACTCAAACTGTCAAAATTGAGGAGTTAAAAAAGAGGCCCATTTCAGCTGGGATTATTGTTTTATAGAACCGGTGGCATTGGAAGTACACTTGGAGAGAAATAAAGCAAGTCAGTATGAGGGAAAGAGCTAGGTAGCAAGCACAAACAGAGATAGGTTCAATGATTGACAAGAAAGTTAGTTTGACTGGATTAGGCATTTCAAATTGGAGTTAAATTCAGAAAGATGGAAAGGTCAATTCTGGAAATTTCTCTGTCTCTTCCCCGCCCCCCCACCCATATCCCTACTACCAATTAAGATAACTCTTATTCATTCTTCAAATCTCTGCTTCCTGTTTTGCCTTAGGGAATCCTTCCTTTGATCTCTGAATTAGGGTGAGCTCACTGCTGCATCATATAGACGGAACAACTCAAATACAGTATAAGTTTATTTCTTGCTCATGTAATACCACAGGATGGGTGAAGATTTCGTCAGCCTTCCTCCACAATTATTCAGAAAGTCATGACTACCCAGGCCCTGTGATCTCCATCATATGGCTTGCATTCTAGTTCTCGGTTCACTTCTATCCCAACAGTCACAAGAAAAAAAAGATCGTGGAGATGCTGTGAGGTGGAACAATTTTTGGGGCCTGAAAACAGATCACATCTACTTAAATTTTTTTTTTTTAAGATATTCATTTATTTGATAGAGAGAGAGACAGTGAGAGAGGGAACACAAGCCAGAGGGGAGTGGGAGAGTGAGAAGCAGGCCTCCCGCTGAGCAGGGAGCCTGAGGCAGGACTCTATCCCAGGACCCTGGAATCATGCCCTGAGCCAAAGGCAGAGCCATCCAGGCGCCCCACGTCTACTTACATTCTTATGGCCAGAGCTTACTCACATGTTTACATATATCTATAAGAGAAGTGAAAAATATAGTCTATCCATATATACAGTACATAGCTTATTCATATGCATAGATGAAAAAGAGGAAAACAGGTTTTGGTGAAGGGCTAGCAATTTCTTCCACATACCTTTAAAATAGTGCCAGAAATATGAAAAGAAAGGGGGAAATTTGTCCGACTAGTCCTAAAGGAAAGATAGATGGTGTCAAAATGTTATTAAAAAAAAAGATTTCATTTATTTATTTGACAGAGAGAGACAGACTACACAAGAAGGGGGAGCAACAGGCAGAGGGAGAAAGAGAAGCAGGCTCTCCGCTGAGCAGGGAGCCCAATGTAGGGCTCAATCCCAGGACCCTGGAATCATGAGCCGAGCCAAAGGCAGGCGCTTAACAAACTGAGCCACCCAGGTGCCCCTGATACCAAAATATTATTATGAGAGAAAACAGACTAGAAAGCCAGATTCATTATTAGAGATGAACTGGATCACCAAATAATAATGATATTCAATTAACAAAGAAAAATTAATTAAATCTAAACACATCTATTAACATCAAATATAAATAAAGCCAATATTAACAGAACTGAAAGAATTTCAGAGGGAAATTGACAAATCATTCTGGGAGCTTCAAACATGCCTCTTTATGTAATCAAAATTTGAAAAACCCTGGGGAAAAACGATGAGATCATAGAAGATTGGGACAGAAACATTATCAATCTTGATCTAATAACCACATACAGAACTCTGCACTTAATAATTAGATAATTAATTTTATAAAAATGAAACATGTTGGTTACACAGAAATACATATGCCAAAAATCATTAATCTGCATCATCAAGGCGTATACACTTACAGTATTAAGTTATGGCTTACGAAGAAACACAGACCTATAAAAGGCCATAAATTGAGCCTAATCAAACTCAAAAAACAGAAGCACGCATTTTATTTTATAATGCATCCTATGATCACAATGTATTTACAAAAAAATGAGCAACAATCTGATTTTTTAAAAATACATCCTAAGACTCAGTAATTGCACTACTGGGTATTTACCCAAAGAATACAAAAATATTAATTCAAAGGAATACATGCACCCCTATGTTTATTGCAACTTCGTTCACAATAGCCAAATTATGGAAGCAATCCAGTGTCCATCAATAGATGAATAGATAAAGAAGATGTGGTATATATATATGATATATATATTTATATATAATATCATTCATCCATAAAGAAGAATGAAATCTTGCCATTTGCAACAACATGGATGAATCTAAAGAGTATAATAGTAAGTGAAATTAAGTCTGTCAGATAAAGACAAAACTACATGATTTCACTCATATGTGGAAGAAACAAAAGAATGAAGGAAAAGAGAGAGAAACCAAGAAAGAGACTCTTAACAAGAGTAGAAAATGAACTGGTGGTTACCAGAGGGGAGGTAGGTGGGGGATGGATGAAATAGGTGAAGGGGAGTAAGGAGGGCACTTATCCTAATGAGCACTAAGTAAGGTATAGAACTGCTGGATCACTCTATTGTACACCTGAAACTAATACACACTGTAATGTTAACTATACTTAAATTAAAAAAAAATAAAACAAAAACAAACATAGAATTAAACATTACATTCTAAACAAATTCTGTTCTAGTTCCTTCTTGGTACCTCTTAATTATTTCAACCTGCAAGAAACATGTCGGAATTTGTTCTCACTCTACTCTCATTTCCTTATTATTCACAGACCCTCATTGTGAATCTGAATAATATCAGGCCTTGGCATGGAGCATAAAGTGGGCTCAGACATACTGGCAGCAAGTTTCCTTCACATCCAGGGTTCTCATCAATTCCTCCTCCCTTTGCTTTTGTTCTCGTCTTCTCTCTGAATACATTTGTGTAAATGAAGCCGTTTACTTTGGAGAGAGGGTGACAGGCAAATCACTACATGTCATTCTCATGCTCACTGACAGATTCGGGCAGCATGGCTCTCTGCCTTGTCTTGACTTGCCTAGCACTTTATTTATTGAACATGCTTGGCCTTAAACATGCATTTACTGAAAACTCCTTGGCCGTGAGTTGATATTTTGCACAGGATAGTACACAGTTCTAGAAGTCCACGTGATTCCCAGTATTCTGCTATTCCGGCACTACTTCCCAGAGCTCTGGGAAAACTGAGGGTCCTACAGAAATGCAGTATCTTAACAGTCTCTTTCAGAAACTTGAAAACTAAAAAAATATTGAATAATATAAATTTTTTAAAATTCTACTTAAAGGTATTAAAACTTCCTGGGCCAATGATCCAGAAATTAATACAATCTACATTCTTTAGCATCAAGTCAAACATTTACTTGGTAACATTTTCCTCTATGCAAGGTGGTTCTACTAGGTATTGACCTAGTAATTCCCATCTTCCTCGCTAGCTACCGTGTCAGGTACCCACTGACAAAAGAGTCCTAGTTAGTACCTGTCCAAACCCAGACATGTGAGGGGTTCATGTGTAGTGCTCTAAGTTCAAAACCACAAAAATAATTAATAATTTCTGTTAGGCCATTTAGCTATCTGTTCTGTAATAGATTAAAAAACAAAATATCAAATTTGATTGTAAAATCAATGGAATGCATTCATATTTGAACAGCACCTCCACAAATAATAGTAAAATATCCTAAACGTAAATATTACCAAACACTTTCGATTCTATAAATGAGAATATATTTATAATATAATATTGTACTATAAATTTTTTTAGTGTTAACTAGAAGATCAGGGGACATAATCCAATTGAATACAGGATACAACTATAGAAGAATTCTTTTTCCACCACATCTCCTCCTTGAGGCATGACATAGAAATAGCTTTCCTCGGAAGCAATCAAAGCAGAAAAAAAAAGAGGCGGGACTACTTTTAGCATAATAATTTACTGGAGATTGACTTGGTAACGTCCAAGTCAATGGGCTGGGTTTTTGTAAATGTTTAATCCTGATGCCTGTCCAGTGATGTGCACTCATCTCTCCACCTGCAACAAAGCCAAACTCTCTCTAGCTCAATTAGGGAAAAAAAAAAAGTTCTATGTTATAGTAAGAATAAAAACACCAAGTCCAGAGGAGAGTTTAAACCCTTGAGGTGGGTAAGGAGCTCAGAACGAGTCCCAGGATAGAGGTGTCCTGAGAGACGTGGGGACACAACCCCAGCAGCACCTCTAAAAACTGTGTCCACCATGCCTGATAAAGAATTCCAAGGAATCCGGCAGATGACTAACCCTAGATTGGGACTGGTGGCTTGTGCAGGAATAAAGCACAGTTTCGCACAGTCTCTTAATTCCATGCATGCATCTTTTAATGGACAGCAGTCTGTCCTGGCAAGAGTAAGAAATGATACGACTCCAACCTCTTCCTCTGCCCCTAAATTGGGCAGACCTTTCCCTGCGTATTTCACAATGCCATTTGTTTCGTCTCAGCTATTGTTAAAATGTGATAGAATTTATGAATACGGTGATGTTCTCTTTTTAAGAAAAGGAGGCAGTTACTTTAATTACTTCTAACCTATTTTGAGTTTCAAGCAGAATGATCAGTGTAAACTATACGCCTGTAAATAGGTACTATGGTGACAAAATTATTAGATGAAGAGTCATAAGACTCAGCTTCATTGAAGGTGTTGACACTTACTTGATCAAGTGACTTTTAGCCTCACTCTCTTTTGAAAACTGGAGAACTGCAAAATAGCACCTGCACCATCTAGAACTTGATGTTAATGTGAGACCAAGTGAGGTAACATGTAATGAATGGATTTTAAAGTATAAAATCATACACTAAAGGAAAGGATCACAGGGTAACGTAGAGACTGTTCCACATGGAATTTTTTAAACATAATTTTTCATTTAATGAATATTTAGAGTGTCTCCCACATGTAGGGCTATTATGAGCCCTGAAAAGGGTGAAGGTGTAAGAAGGAAGGGGGAGGATAAATTATATAGAAAGCACCATGGTTCTTAGCTCAAAGAGCTTTTAATGTTATGGGAATCGAGACACAAAAAGTTGAAAGCAAAATAACAATTTAAAGAAGCAGAGGATTAGATGGTGAGAAACAGGGAGAGATAATTAGTGCTAAAAATGGTCTTTGGAGAGAGGCCATTAAGTGAGTGCTGGAAACCCCAAGCCCCTTCAGGCCTCTAATCCTTTAATTACCATTCCCTAGCACACTAAAATATTTTCAACTTTTAAAGTCTGTATTTTTTACACAAGAACTACTTGAATACATTTTCATGATTCAACAATCTACAGAGTACAAAATTAAAATCCCACATTGTGTCTCTACTTGCCCCCTAACCCTGGCGAACTCTAATCCTATCCCCATTCCTTTCCCCATCAAATACCACTGTTAATAGTTTGGTGGTGTGTATCCTAGAAATTTTCATGCATTCACACACACACACACACACGTAACACCAAGGGAATCCTAACATATAAACTCTTCTCAAACTTGCTGATTTTTACTTAACAGTGTGTCTTAGCAACACCACTATGAAAATACATGTAACTTTACCTTATTCTTTGTATCAGTAAATCATACACTATTTATTCTATTATAGTCATCTCTATGTTTCTACTTTTCCAGTCTTGCAAACCAGGAAGTACCACTATCTGAGGACTCATAGGATGTCTGATCCATCAGCATGAGATGCCATGTGACCTCACATCAGACCAGGGGACCTACTCTACAAAAAGGAGGTACCGGGGGTATACTGGGTGTATTCCATACTGTACTACTCAGGAGCTGCTGGCCCGAGAGAGCTTTGAAACAGCTTCTTAAATACTGTGAGGAGGATAGAGAATGGTTTTTCTGTATGCAATATACACATTGAGTCCAAAACATTTACATATACTGTACCTTGAGTAGCAAGAATCCATGGTTCTGGGAGTCAGGTGATTAGAACCAGGGGAATTTTGCTTCCTATCCCTTCAGCAACTTTGGGTTTGGCAGACTTAGATGTCCTCATCCCCCAAAAGAGGCATACCTCTGCTAAAGGACATAACAAAAGTCCCATTGATCAATAACCTAGTGTTGCCCTCTGGATCCATTAAACTCTTCTTGTCTGGGGCAGCAAGTAAGTAAAGGGGTCACTACCATGACAGGAGTTACTGACTCTGATCATCAGGAGGTGATAGGGCTGCTATTATGCAATGGGCTTAGGGAGGAATATGTGTGGCATATACGGAATCCACTGGGGTACCTCTTATATCTCTCTTGCTCAATTGTGGTGGTAAATAAAAAAGTGCAGGTGCCCCTGGCAATGACCAATCTACTCTCTGTTTCTTTAAATTATTTTTTTTTTTAGATTCCATATATATCATACAGTGGAGTACAGTATATACATACAAATCATATAGCATTTGTCTTTCTGTCTGACTTATTTCACTTAGCATAATGCCATCAGGCTTATCCACATTATCACAAATGGCAGGATTTCCTTCTTTCTCATGGCTGAACAATATTCCATTGGATGGATGGATGGACGGATGTGTATGTATAAGCATATATACATTTTTCCTTATCCACTGATCCATCAATGGATACTTAGGTGTTTCCATGTCCTGGCTATTGTAAATAATGCTACAATGAACATGGGGGTGCAGATATCTCTCCAAGTTAGTGTTTTCATTTTCTTCAGATATAAAATAGTCTCCCCTTATCTGCAGGGCATACATTCTAAGACCTCCAGTGGATGCCTGACACCACAGATACTACAAACCCTATATATATTATGCTTTCTTCCTATACATGCATACCTGTTATAAAGTTTAATTTGTAAATAGGCACAGTAAAAGATAAAGGAGAAGAAGGATCATCTGCTTCTGGATTGTGTTTGACCCTGGGTAACCAAAACCATGGAAAACGAAAAAAAATGCATAAGGGTGGATTACTCTGTACCCAGAAGTGGGGTTGATGGAACATAGGGTAGCTTTATTTTTAATTTTTTGAAGAACCTCATACTGTTTTCCATCGTAGCTGCACCAATTTCCATTTCTGCCAACAGTGCACAAGGGTTCCCTATTCTCCACATCCTTGCCAACACTTGTTATCTCTTGTCTTTCTGATAATAATCATTCTGACTGGTGTGAGGTGATAGCTCATTGTGGTTCTGATTTGCATTTCCCTGGTGATGAGTGATGCTGAGTGCCCTTTAATGTACCCTTTAGTATTAGCCCTTTATGTATTCTCTTTGAGAAAAAAAAAAAGTGTTCAGGTCCTTTGCATTTTTTAATTGGATTATGTGCCATTGCTTACTGAGTTTTTTCAGTTACTTATGTATTTTGGAATATTAACCTCTTATCAGATATGTGGTTTGCAAATATTTTCTCCCATTCCATAGATTGCCCTTTCGTTTTGTGGATTGTTTCTTTTGCTATGCACAATCTTTGTACTT
Source organism: Potos flavus (assembly GCA_028534135.1). Lineage (NCBI taxonomy): Eukaryota > Metazoa > Chordata > Mammalia > Carnivora > Procyonidae > Potos > Potos flavus. The sequence continues at coordinate 58,610,135 of CM052887.1, read as the reverse complement.
TGATGCAGTCACACTTGTTCTGTTTTGTTTGTTGCTTTTGTTGCTTGTGCTTTTGGTGTCATATCCAACAAATCGCTGTAAAAATCAATATCAAAGAGCTTTCTCCATGTTTTTTTCTAGGAATTTTATGGTTTCCTTTCTTACATTTAAGTATTTAATATATTTCAAGTTAATTTTTGTAAGTAAGTGTGAAATAGAGGTGCAGTTTCATTTTTTTGAATGTGAATATCCAGTTTTCTAGCACCACTTATTGAAAGACTATCCTTTCTACATTCTATAATCTTGGCTCTTTTGTGGAAAATTGACCATAAATTCATGGATTTATTTCTGGGCTCACAATTCTGTTCCATTGCTCTATGTGTCTGTTTTTATGCCAGTACCATATTTTTTTGATTACTATAGCTTTGTAATATAGTTTGAAATCAGAAAGTGTGTAGACTCCAGCTTTTCTCTTCTTTCTCAAGATTACTTTAGTTATTCAGGGTCCTTTGTGGTTTCATACAAGTTTTAGCTTTTTTTTTTCCCCTGTAAAAAATGCCATTGGGATTTCGAGAGGTACTGCATTGAATCTATAGGAAGCTTTGGGAGGTATACACATTTTAACAATTTTAATTCTTCCAATTCATGAACATGAGATATCTTTCCTTTTATTTGTGTCTCCTTCCATTTATTTCATCAGTGACTTTTAGTTTTCAGTGTATAGATCTTTTACCTCCTTAGTTAAATTTGCTCCTAAGTATTTTAATGCTTTTAATGCTATTGTAAATGTAATTTTCTTTTTCAGATAGTTTGTTGTCAATATATGGAAATGCAACTGATTTAAGTGGGCTGCTTTTGTATCCTGGAACTTTACTGAATATATTAATTAGTTCGAACAGTTTCTTGGTGCAGATCTTCAGCGTTTTTATATATAAGATCAGGTTATCTGCAAACAGAGATAATTTTACTTCTTCTTTTCCAATTTGGAAAATTTCCTTTTATTTCTTCTTGCCTGATTACTCTGGGAAAGACTTCCAGTATTATGTTGAATAGGAGTGGTGAGAATGGGCGCCTTTGTCTTGTTTCTGATCTTAGCGGAAAAGCTTTCAACATTTCACTGTTAAGTATGACATCAGATGTGGGTTTGTCATAAATAGCCATTATTATGTTGAGGTGCATTCCTTCTTTGTCAAATTGAGTTTTGATCACGAAATGATGTTAAAGTTTGTCAAATGCTCTTATTGCATCTACTGAGATAAACATATAATTTTTATCTTTCACTCTATTAGTGTGATATATGACATTTATTCAGTTGCATATCATAAACCATTCTTACATTCCAGGGGTGAATCCCACTTGATCATGGCATACGACCTTTGTAAAGTGCCATTTAATTTGGTTTGCTAGTATTTTATTGAGAATTTCTGTATTTATATTCATCAGGAATACTGGCCTAAAGTTTTCTAGTAGTGTCTTTTTCTGGCTTTGGTGACAGGGTAACACTGGCCTCGTGAAGTGAGTTTGAGAGTATTCCCTCCTCTTCAAGTTTTAGAAGATTTTGAGAAGAATTGAGAAGAATTAATTCTTCAAATGTTTTTGAAATTCACCTACAAAACCATCTGGTCTTGGCCTTTTCTTTGTTGATTACTGATTCAACCTCCCTAGTAGTTATTGGTCTGTCCAGATTTTCTATTCTTTATAATTCAGTCTTGTTAGGTTGTGTGTTTCTAAGAATGGATTCCTTTTTTCTAGGTTGTCAACTTTGTTGGCATATAATTGTTCAAAACTATCTCATAATCCTTTGGACATTCATTTTTCTTAATGGTGTCCTCCAATGACGAGATGTTTTTATGAAGTATAATTTATTATACTTTATTTCTTTCTGTGTCCTAAGAAGTCTTTGCTTAACCCCAGGAAGCAAAAGTATTTTCCTATATTTTCTTCTAGAAGATTTATAGTTGGGGATTTACACTTAACCTATGATCTACTTTGAATTAATTTTTCTATATTCATATAGATATCCAGTTATTGCCATATCATTTACTGGAAATAGTTTTCTTTCTACCTTTTTCAAAATTAGTTCGTCACCTTTATCAAAATCAATGGCCATATAAGTGTGGACCTGTTTCTGTACACTCTGCCCAATTCTCTTATTCTATTGTTCTGTCTCTATGCCAACATAACACTATTTTTAATATTGTAGCTATGGAATTTCTTAAAATCAGTGTAAATCTTCCAGCATTGTTGTTTTAAAAGATTTTTTTTGGGGGGGGGACTTTGGAGTCATTTTGTTTTTCCATGTAAATTTTAGTATTATATTGTCAACTTTTTATAAATACTAAGCAAAGTTTGTTGAAAATTGCATTGCATTGAATCCAGGGTACTGAGGATATCTGGGAAAGGAGTTGGCCTAGGAATTAAAATATGCACCTTAACTTCTCACGATCTACTTAAAGTTTTTGCATTATATTATATTTTATCATTTCATATCATGACAATATAGCCATTAGGCTATAGGCCCATCATCTTTGTGCTGTTATAGTCACATATATTATGTCCACATATATAGTAAACCCTGTAATATAGTGTTAGAATTTTTGGTTTAAATGGCCATATATTTTTAGAAAAATTAGGACCAGGAAAAAATATATATATATGAATTTTTGCCTTTGTTTATGTATTTTAAAACTTCTAGTCCTTTTCACTTCTTTCTGTAGAATCCAAATTCCCATTTGGAGTCATTTTATTTTAGCCTGCACAACTTTCTTTTACATTTCTTATAGTGCAGTCTGCTAGCAACAAAATGTCTGGTTTATTTTTCTAATATTCGCCTTTCACCATCAGTTTCAGAGGACATTTTTGCTAGATATGGAATTCTAGGTTGAGAGGTTTTTTTAATTTTCTTTCATCCTCTTAAAATTGTCATTCTGGTGTCTTCTGGCTCATTCTTCCTCATAAAAGAAAACACTCATCACTTCTATTACTGTTCCTCTGTATGTACTATATTGTTTCCTCTGGCTGCTTTCAAAAAAATTTTTCTTTCTCTTTGTTTCTCAGCAGTTTGCTGATTGATGTGCCTGGATATAGTTTTCTTTGTATTTTTTTTCTGCTTAGCATATACTTAGTTACTTTGCTCTATGGGTTTATCATTTCCTCAAATTTGGCAAATTCGTGAACATTACTTCTACAAATATTTACCTTCCTTATTTTATATCTTGTTTCCTTCCTCACTATCCAGCTGCCCTGGCCTTCCTGATGTTTGTCCTATGACTCTAGTACGATTGTGCTCTTTTCCCTCAATTGTAGCTGCCCC
>CM052887.1:58576571-58598115 GCA_028534135.1 Potos flavus | reverse complement strand
GGGATAGTTTTATTTCATAATGTCATATTCAGCATCAAAAGGTTTTTATTGAATGAATAAATTGATATATGAGTGAATACATTATTTCTCTCCTAAATAGCAAGGCCTAAGATTGTTTTCTTAGAAATTTAGTTTCTCATTTAAGAAAGAATAAGTTTTGGACTATGTTTTTTTTAGCCAGTTCCCTGTTCTCCTCTCTTCCACTAAAATGCCTTGCTATTTTTTCTTGAAATGGATATTTTCCAATTCTTATAAATTTGTTATAGTACTTGGTTTGCACATTATAATGCCTAGTGTTCAAATTCTTTCGTCGAAGGACACTCAACCTTATTCATTTGGCTACGTATACGGTTATAACCTTTGTTTCCCTATTCCATAGTATTTAGAGAAAGAAGGAAGAAGTAAAAATGAGAATGCAGAATCTCCTGATTTTTACTGACTCGATCCATAAATGAATTGAGTGAAATCATCAATGAACTGAGTACAATTAAAAAAAAAAAAAAAGATATTTCAGAACTTTTTATTTGTTTTCATTTTAAACCAGTGGTACATGAAGAACAAGTTGCTCAGAGCCATACAGTTTATTTCTAGGAATATTTTTTATTCTGTCTTCCACATAAGCAATTCCATTTATTTATTTAACTAATAAAAATAAGAATGATAATCTCCAGTATTTCCTCTTTTATAAGGCTAATCAAATTGAAATCCACTCCTTCCTTTTACCAAAAAACTTTACACTTTACAACTAAGCCTCATAAACCTTTTCAGGCATTTTATAATGGCAGATCTCAGAGCCAGATGCTCTGAGGCCTCAAAGAGTATAGAATGCATAAGAACATTAACTGATTATTAATTGATGAGAAGTGTCATCTTTTAAACAATGGCCAATTAGCAAATCCTAATAAAGTTTTCAGAGGACTCATGAAAGTTAATCACGCTTAAATCCCTGCCATAGAGTCACTCACTTTAGTCAATATATGCTCCTAAAAATTACATGTCAACTGAACATTTACATGTTAAAGCATATGTTTTCATGGACCTGATTTATCAATGCAGATAGACTTTGTCTTCATTTCTGATTGAATTGGTATAGGCAATGGCTCAAATGCAGTGCAGCCTTTTCAGCGTCTTGCATCTTTGTCAAATAACAAACATTCCCATGCCCCAAGTGAAATTATCACTTAGAGTATGTTCTGTACAGTGAATAATTGTTCTCCTATTGATTAAGAAAGGTACACTCACAATATGGACACAGTTATTGCTGAAGTATTATAAGAGATTCCTCTGGAAAATGTGAGGTGAAGATAATGGAAAAACTCTATAAGGGCTAATTCTTTCATACTTATCTCATTTAAATTCACAACACTCCTAAGGGGGAGGAATTCTTGTTCCCATTTAGCAAATTTAGGATCAGCAGTTTTAGAGAAGTTAAGTGCAGAGGCAGGATTTGAACTCTTCTCTGACTCTTAAGTCCATCCACTTCCTACACTACCCCGGGTCTTAGCTTGGACTCTCTTTGGACGGTCATTTTCAGAATTTCAGGAAGAGCTTTCTCTCTCTCTCTCTCTATTTACCTATCTACATATATGTAATTGTTTATTTTTTTCAGTTTTTATTTTAATCACCCAGTGCTCATCACAAGTGTACTCTTTAACCCCCATCACCTATTTCACCCATCCCTACACCCACCTCTCCTTTGGTAACCATTAGTTTGATCTCTAAAGTTGAGAGTCTTATTTCTTGCTTTGTCTCTCTTTTTTACCTCTTTGCTCATTTGTTTGGTTTCTTACATTCCATATATGAGTGAAATCATATGGTATTTCTTTCTCTGACTGACTTATTTCACTTAGCATTATACTCGAGCTCTAGCCATCTCATTGCAGAATACATCATGTAAGGAACTGAATATCGCAGAAGCCTTAAAGATGTTTTCTAGGAGATTGTCTTTGAACAATTTAAATTTTAAATTTAAAGATTTGTTTAGAGTTACAAGTGCGATGACTCCAAATAATCATACAAATCAGTAGATAGTAGAAAAGTTTCTCAAAATCCACTAACTCAACATTTTTGAAAATGACAGAGTGGATAGAACATACCTTTTATTAAGATATCCTTGGAGAAACACAAAAACTTTAGCTAATGAAAAATATGCAAATTCACCTAGTTACATTTTGCTATTAAGTGAATACATGGAGTAATGTCGCATAAATGTACTCTGCAAATTTGGAAAAGGTTTACAATTTGTTCCTAATGGTAACACAGAAAAATTAATTCTTAATTGTAATACCTAGGGCTCTAAGGACAAGGATCGGCTGCCCCATACAGTTTTTATTGAGTCATAAATAATCTTAATTTTGTGCACTTCTACCTTTGTGAAATGGAATTCACTTATGTAAGTAATCTATGTAATTTTTAAACATCTTTCCCAGTATTATAGGCAGAATGCATGGATATTACTTTAGATTGAATGACCTGTTATCCTATCTCGACCCAATATTAAACATAAAATAAAATCAAAATGACCAATAACATCTAGTTGAAGACAAGGCTCGGGGACCCCATCACAGAAAATCTTCCCTAAACCCCAGACTCATTCAAGAAAGTCTGCTTTGCTTCTCTTCTTTCTCTCTCCCTCTACTCCCTTAACCTTCATCCCAAGGAAAGAGAAACATTTTGCCCACACAGCAACAGAAAGTGTAATTTTGTATTACTATGAAAATTAAGCATGGTTGAGCTTGTGATCACAGGAGGCCATTCACATTTAAAAAAGGAATATAGTTGAGATATTATATAAACTCTCCAATAAAATACAAGCAAACTGGGAAGACTGAGAGATTCAGGCAGCTTGATTCACCACAGATTGTTCACCTAGATTAGGAGCAGTGGGAATACCTGTCCACAATATTTATAAGGTAATCTTAATGAAGTATAATCAATCTGACACAAAACTCATGATTAAATCATGTTTGGTCATTATTGCCTCTAAACACGATCTCCATCAAAATACTGAAGACAGTAGAGCTATTTTCATATTTGAAAAAGATGTCTTAGTCTAGTAAAATCTATTTTAGCAAGATTTGTAACAACCACAAACTGAGTTTCTAACATCCCACAGCAAATGAGTAGTTGCTATATATTCTCCTTTGATTGGATGCACTTAAAAATTCTTTGCTGAATTTTATACTTCAACAGGGAATTTTACGTTTCCATTTACAGGCTACATACAAAAGGTAGTTGTAATGTCTGACTTGTCATAAAGAACAGAGCTAAACCATTTTTAAAGTGAAAAATCAAGATGCCCCCAAAAGGCAACTAGAAATAATAAATGCAGTTTCTAAAACATGATTCTATTTTATTTCATTCATACCAACTGGATGGAAGAGAATATTTAAGGGAAAAAATTTGTTATTTAAATATTTTTTTCTTCAAATCTATGAGGAACACCTTGCATTTACTGTAAAATTTTCAGGAAGTTGAAGTCAGTAACATAAAGATTATGTATTATTTAATTACACAAGAAAACACAATTCATAAAATATTCTGCCTCTTCGAAAATACTTCAGGTATTTTACAAGGAACGATATGGTTAGGGTACCAAAAATATACACAACTGCACAAGCAATTAAAATCAGTAATAAAAATCAAACATAAAATCAGTGTACCATGCCAAAGGCCTATTGAAATAAAAGAGCTTTAAACCTATAGAACGTAAAAGGAGGCTAATTCAATGGCTGTCCTCAATTGAAAAGGGAGGACGTTCCATAGCCCTAGGCTAGAAGACAGAAGTTTTTGTGTCTGTGTCTGTAAGTTTCAGAATGAAAATTATCTTGCCCCGAAAGTTCACAAGTTCTTTAATATTTCTCTTCTTTTCAAGATATTCTGCTTCAGAATAGTGTCACCAAAGGGATCTTAACTATAAGGTTCAATTATAAACATATAAAGATACGTGTTTTTCTCTCACCATGTTAACCTATTAACTTTATGGAAAATAAAGTAAAATTTAAAAATAAAATTATTCACTGTTTGTACTTCTAACATCAGTCAAGTTCCTTAAGAACGTAAAAATCTGGACACTTGTGGGTGAAATGGAAAATAGACGATAGTTTTGAGCAAACCAAAACTACCTCTTTCTAGGAAAAACAAAACCAAATGAAAAACTTTTCCATATGTGTGACTTTCTGATAGGATGGGAAATGCATTCATTTGTCAAGAATAAACTGAAAGAAGATCCAAATAAATTTGTTGCTAAATGTTAAAATGCTGCTTTAAAACAGAGTAGACAGAGCTCTTACTTCTTAAACTTTATAAAAATCAAACTGCCAGCTTCTTTATACGAATAGCCAACTGTTACTCGAAGGCTCTGATCTTAAGCCTAGATTCACTGCATGAAGTATACAAATTCTTATTCCTCTACAAGAATGAACTGCAAGCCATTGTAATTTAATATGGCCCGGCATCTGGTTGGGATATGAAAAATGGAAGAGAGATACCTCTGTCACCAAGAGCATACATTCAAGCGAATTTCAAACACATATATTTTGCTGAGTATATTTTTAGTTTTTCTAGCATCAATGTGTTTGAAGAAAAAACTTCACACTTCTTTTCCACCTAATGAGGGGAAGCTTAATGAAATTCACAAGGATGAAATTCACAGATATGAAAAAAAGTTTTTTCTTTTCCTTTTGCATTAGGAGAGAAGTTGAAAAAGAGAAAAAAGTGAGAAGCTAAAAAGGATAGAGAAGTCAAACCAGTTTACCTGAAAAAGAAACTTAAGGTTAGAAAACAACTCTTGCCTGCTAACTGACAGCTTCTGTTCACCACTGTTGGTATCATGTGCTATGCCTGAACAAAGACAGAGAATATTCTGTGCCATCACCACAGGGGATGTATCAACAAAGGAAAGCATTATTTAATATATGTTTTATTTGAAAAGAACTATACCTAGAATATTTGTTTTCTCTGAACCATTTTCTATCTTTGTCTTGACCCAAGAGGTAGAATAAATATTTGATAGCAATATCATCTTTAAAATCCAATATTGTCCACTTGGCACGTACTCGGTGACAGTCAATTTGGTCTGACAGATTTTCCTCATATCTTAGTTGCTATAGTATTTTAATGAGGAAAAAGAAACTATAATAAAATGCTTACATAATATTTTTGTGTGTGTGATCTCAGTATTACCTTCAATATGCTCAAATGATAAGCTGATTTTATATCCCAAAAAGCCCTTCAGTTCATTCTGAAATCTTTTGGTACAGCAATATTTTGAGAGAGCTAATTCGTATTGTTTAACTCTTTATATCTTTAAAATATCACAAAAGGTGTTTATAATTTTTTAAATTAGGCTTTGAAACCTCCCAAAATCACAAACCCACATTCAAGTACACGCACATGTATTTCACTGCATATTAGTGTCATGACGAAATAGGAGCACTGGGATAAAGGTGGTGACACCTAGCTTCTGCCATTGACCTGTGACTGCTGAGAAAATCGATATGGTGCTGAACAAGGCCAAGGTTGCTATTTTGGTAGCCTATAGATGAGAGAGACATCTCCTAGAATTTTCTGTGCATACCTGCAAAACTACATTCAGTAGTTCTACATAAGTAGTCCTGTAACTTTGGCTCAAACATTTCGAACTTCTCTGTGATTCAATTTCTTCAGTAAGAGAGCTAGAGAATCCCAAATCCTATGACTTTTATGATACTAAAGAGTCTCCTCTAAAGGTTTAGAAGCCATTAAAAATGCTTCTTATTCCCTTCCACTTCTATGATGAGTTGGGAGTAATCAATGCTAAGCTTAGATATGGCTTCAGCAGTAGTATTTTTTTTTTAATTTTTTTTTAAAGATTTTATTTATTTATTAGACAGAGAGAGAGAGATCACAAGTAGGCAGAGAGGCAGGCAGAGAGGGGGGGGAAGCAGGCTCTCCACTGAGCAGAGAGCCCAATGCGGGGCTCGATCCCCGGACCCTGAGATCATGACCTGAGCCGAAGGCAGAGGCTTTAACCCACTGAGCCACCCAGGCGCCCCAGCAGTAGTATTTCTATGGTAGGAATTCACCAACTGAAAAACCTAAGCTGAGAAAGAGTGAGCATCAAGAAATAGTCAAGCGACAGACTCTTAACCATAGAGAACAAACTGATGGTTACCAGAGGGGAGGTGGATGGGGGATGGGCAAAACACGTGATGGGGATTAAGGAGTGCACTTGTCCTGAAGAGCGCTGAGTGATGTATGAAATTGCTGAATCACTGTATTATACACCTGAAACTAATACTATACTGTATGTTAACTTACTAGACTTTAAATAAAAACAAACAAAACAAACAGTCTTAGCTAGGGAAGTTCTCAAAGAGTGAAACAAAATCGCAAGAAAATGGTATTAAAAAAACAGAATAGATCATTTTAAGGGCAAAATAAGACATTAATTGACTTTTTTGGTGCTTGCTTACTAGTTCAAGCTTATTTGCCTTTCTTTTTTTTTTTTTTAAAGATTTTATTTATCTATCTGGCACAGAGAGAATGAGATCACGAGTAGGCAAAGAGAGGGGGAAGCAGGCTCCCCGCTGAGCAGAGAGCCTGATGCAGGGCTCGATCCCAGGACCCTGAGACCAGGACCTGAGCCGAAGGCAGAGGCTTAACCCACTGAGCCACCCAGGCTCCCCTTATTTGCCTTTCGATCAAGGTAATTTTATTCCTATGGAGTGTTTCTCAACCCTGAAGGTTCATTATCAGAATCAGCTTCAGAAGTAGCTAACATTAGCCAACTCAAAGTGATCCCACAGGAAACATCTTGTGGTAAAGTATCATGTTTAAAATAAGGAAATGCTTTGAGTTCCTTGGCAGCTTTGGGTATATAACTGTATTTCCTAAACACATTGGTAATTTTCCTATTATGTAACACACACAAGTATGAGATCTCAAGACAGGCTTTTTGAAGTTGCCTGATTATAACTTAAGTTCTTTTCAGAAAAAAAGAAAAGAAAAGAAAAGGTTAATTATTGATTGACCTTCCCTTTAAGAGAGAATACAAATCTGATTCTTAAAGTTTTACGGATGTGTTTGTTCCTTCTCATCAGTATCTAAAATATATGGTATAGTTTAAGGAGCATCTAAAGCAAAAGTCAGCATTGGAGAATTCAGCCTTGATGGCAGAGCTCACAGAATAGTAGATGACAATTGAGGCAATTAACTAAGGCTTTCAATATTTTGAGCCAAAATTATTTAAAACCTAGATTTTCATACATAGCTCAAAAAAGCAAAGTAAGACTTTGTAGATAAGCAAGAGACATAACATTGTTGGCCAGGCACATTTCCACAAAAGAAGGGGAAGGAGAATGCCAACAATTCATAGACAGTGCCATGAAAGGGGGATCCAAATATTGGGAAGCAAAATGAGGGCCCAGAATACATGAAAAAGAAATCCCAGTGTAACAGTAGAACAAGTGTTCTAAAAAGCAATTTTCTTCGTTAGAACAGGAAATCAGAGGGATCACAGAAGACCGTCTTCAAGAAAAACGTGGCTATGATTGTGATCACCTAAATTCTATGATTAAGAAAGTAAACGATCTTAATGGTAACAGGAAGGTATGTACTCTTTTTGACAAAGGAAAAAGAAAGACAACTAGAAGTTCAAAAGAAAACAAACAAATTATACATTAGGTTCATAGTTCGACTAGGAACCAAAGTAAAATATGGCGTAATTTTGGCAATTGGGAGAAGGTGAGGAAAAGAATGAATTTTATCATGACACTTTAAATAACGTCTTCCAGCAACACTGAGTTAGTGGCATAAGAAAATACTTTGTTGGCAATGTACAAGTAATGCCATATCAAGACAAACAGGGTTGAGGGCAGAGTTGGACTGAAGAGTAAAAACTCCGAATTTCTCACTTCATAATGCTGAGGTTCAAGAGACACTCCAATACATGTTGATTTTAAAAACTGAGTTGAGGGGCACCTGGGTGGCTCAGTGGGTTAAAGCCTCTGCCTTCGGCTCAGGTCATGATCTCAGGGTCCTGGGATCGAGCCCTGCGTCAGGCTCTCTGCTCAGCAGGGAATCTGCTTCCCCCTTTCTCTCTGCCTGCCTCTCTGCCTACTTGTGATCTCTCTCCTCTCTGTCAAATAAATAAATAAAAATCTTAAAAAATAAATAAATAAAATAAAAAATAAAAACTGAGTTGATTATTCTAGTTATAGAGCAGAAATAAAAATTAGTCATTAAGAAACACTGGGAGAGGGGTGCCTGGCTGGCTCAGTCAGAAGAGCATGTGACTCTCGATCTCAGGGTCGTAAGTTCAAGCCTGATGTTGGGTGTAGAGATTACTTTAAATAAATAAAACTTAAAAAAAAAATTGAGAGAAGAGGGAAGGAACAGAGGGGTAGTATATCTTTTCTGTGATAATGAGAAGATACTAGATTTTATCCAAATTATTGAGTGAAGAAAGAGCTTATGAAAATAGTATTTAGGTGTTTTGAGGGTAATCTTCAGAAATGTGCGCAGAAAGGGGTCAAAGAAATTACTTATGTGGTGTACAACTAGGAAGTGGGAAGAGATGGGGAGAATTTCACTTTAATTTCGTATTATTTGTTGTTTAAAATGATCTCAAATATGTGTAACATTTTATAAGATAAAATAAAATTAAAAATTGAAATTAAAAGTTAAAAAATGTCTCTGTGTAATATTATTTCAATTCCTCATATAAACCTTTCCCTTAGTTCAAGCAATGCCCCTAGTCTCACAGATAGTCATAACCTAGAATCATTTCTTTGGACCTATGGTTCCTGTTGTTTGTAAAACTGTAGTTGATTTTATTAGCCAATATGATATTCACTGTACTGAGACCTTTGAGGTATATTCCTGTTTGAGTGTAGTGTCACAAAAATATATTTTCCTCTGCAGAGAAATTATGTCTCTTCTTTTGTCAGAAAATAAAAATTGTGAGGCCTTTGGCTGTCAGAAAAGTTAAAAATCAAGGCATTGCTCATCAATTCACCTAGGTGAATTAGGTAGTTAGTGGTTCACCTAGGCGTCTAACCTTTTAAATCATCTTTATTCTGCTCTTAATCCTTTCATTTCCATTGACAAAATAGGCATTTTGAAAGCTTCCTCAAATACTTCAATTACTAAAACTTTTACTGATGCTAAATATATGAAATGATATTAGATCTAGTACTATCACCAAGGTTTGCTCCAATCATAGCTGTGTCCACATTGTTCCCAAAACATTTTAAATGCCCTGATCATACCAATTGTATATCACGTATTTATATCCCCACAACTCTAGCGAGTGCTATGTATGTAGCCAGTGCCCATGAAATGTTTTCATGTTGGACTAACTTAATCATGTTTACCACAGTTTTTCAATTTATGGTCAGCAATAAAAATATTTCCCAAGTTACATATAAACAAAAAGAGTTTTACCTCTTAGCTATTTTTATATGTGCTAATAAAAGACACAAAGCACTATAAAAGACTAACTTGTGATTCATAAACACAGTAATATTGTAGTTACCTTTCACTGAATAATTTTAAATGCAATTTTACTTCTAGAAGTGAATTTGTACTATGAGCAACAGCAACAAAAAATCCTTCTGATATAATGTCATTAATGATACATAGCAGTGAGAGGTCTTTTTCTCTACAAACTCCTGCATTTAACAAATATCTGAACCTAAGTAGGGATGGAAGAAAAAACCCCAAAACTCTGATATTATTTTGAGAAAAATCAATTCCTATACCTTTAATTGAGAGCCCAATCTGTTAAAACACTCAGTAGTCTCACACATGGAAGTTTGCTTTCAAGGGTCATTGAACAGTGATGTTTTCCTACTGCATCACAGTCACAGAAGTGCTTTGAAGAATAACATTGTACCATTAATTCATAGTGAGGTATCAATGTTTCATCACTTAGATGCTTCCTTTTTCTCAGAGGTAGGCAAACCAATGTCACTTAACAAGCTGAAAAGGTGATATTACCAAATGAACTGCTCCTTTGCAGAAGTACAAGGGAACACTGGTCCATGGTGTCACATGGAGACTATAGCCTGGCTTACCGGTCCTCAAATGTTACCCCCACCAGCTTGAAACAGAAACAGAAATTTCCCACTATCATTAGTCCTTTGGGTCATGGCATCATTAGTAAAAGGCTAAAGTTAACAGGATAGTAGCTTGCTCGAGACACCACATTCAAATATTGGCAGCACTGATATTAATATCTGTATTACAAAAGATATCCAGCAATCAGTAGACATTAAAAATAAGAAAGAGGACGGGGTATTTCCCTGGAGTGTAAGACTGAGAGTAGAGGGAAGACCCAGCGATGGTGCAGAATGGGGAACCTATGAGCCACTTCGAGAAAAAACAGACACTGAAATGAAAAGAGAGGGCAGGGCCAAAAGGAATGGGCAAGTAGGTCAGTACATAACATCATAGATTTTTCCATGGTTTCTCATGCATACTGAAATTAAAAAATGGTAAATGAAAGCTAAAATTAATCACAAAATGTAGATTTTTATTACAATATGTCAATTATTGTAGGGCAAGAAGATAAATCAAAATCATTGACCATTTACTTTTCCTCGAAGAAGTACTTCTTGACCAGAGCAAGACAACCCCCTGAGAAAAGAAGAGTAATACAGAATGACCAGTTCTGGGTGAAATCTTTAAGAAAATTAAACCTGAAAGTGGTTCCACAAAAGGGACACTTAATTATGAGTAAAGTATCGCAAAGTTTTAACTAAGAATGAATCCTGACTCTCAGACCTTACCAGAGATTCTGATTTAACTAATCTGAGATGGGACCCAGGTATCAACATTTTTAAAGCTCCCTCAGTGATTCTAATGTGCAACTAGAGTAGCAAGTAACAGCTGAAGCCAGGATGTAAGCTTCAGGGTTCTAAAAGGTTTGGAAGCTGTTGCTTCAGATCTTTGCTTGTGTACAATACTTGTTTCTTCTCATATTTTTAACTACTGAATTGCTGAAGTCACCACCATAACACAGATGTGAGTATTAACCGTCTCGCTCTAGAATAGCCTTCCTGTTGTGTGGTGGACCTAGATTTACCCAATTTGTCAAGGCACAAGTAACCAAACTTGAAATGCTACACTTGTGGTTGGGAGGCTCATGAATTTAAGCGTGTTGACCACAAAGACAGTCTGGTGTTAAAGAAGTCTTAGCTTTTCGGGAAGTCTTAGCTTTTCGGGAACCTAGCTCAGCCTTAATTAAGTGTCTGCCTTCAGCTCAGGTCACGATCCCAGGGTCCTGGGATGGAGCCCCTCAACAGGCTTTCTGCTCAGCAGGAAGTCTGCTTCTCCCTCTCCCACTGCCCCTCCCCCTTGCTTCTGCATGTGAGCGGGCACACTCTCTCTCTCAAATAAATAAATAAAAGAAGTCTTAGCTTTTCAAATTGGTGACTGTTAGGGAAGTATAAGAGAGTTACTTACAATGGGGCATGAAAAATGTTTGAAGGTAGTGGATAGGTCCACTATGTTGATCGTGGTGATGGTTCACAGGTGTGTATAGACATGTTGGAACCTACCAAATTGTATACTTTAAACATGTGCCCTTTATTGAATGCCAATTACAATTTAATAAAGTTTAAAATATAAAAACTCTTAGCTTTTTATATCTTTCAAGTGTGTTACATCTTATATAAAAATTACAAAAGAAACATTAATTTCATATTTTCAGTTACCCTAAATGTCTTTAAAGATCTAGAAATTTGAAATCAAAAGTGATGAGAAAAATCCCAACCCAGCAACATCCCTCCTGCTAACCCAGGATGGTACACAAAATCCCTTCCAGTAGTTGAAGATAATGCCTTTGATGTCAGATGGGAATTGTGATGTTCTCTTATCAGTTGCCATATAAGCACCACAAATTCATACCCATCTCCCAAACAGAGAAGGACTTATACATAAAAACAGCAAATCTGAGCTAGAAAGAAAATGAGAAAATGAGGAGCAAGGAAGCCATCCAGTTTGCACTTGGAAATTCAGGACACCTGAAGGTGCTGTGATGGAAGGGGTCTACGAATGAGAGCTGTGGTCATCAGAAAACAATATATGCGAGAAAAAGCTTCAGAGGCAAGCTAATCCTTATTGGTTTTGCTGACATTGCAAAAATATCTGTTCTTCAAGAATACTTATATAAATAGTCCTTAAATAATCGATGTCCCTGTGATTGTTCAGGAAGACTCTTTACTTATTGATGTTCTCCAAATGCATTATTCTCATTAAATATTGAAAGCGGAAGATAAGACTGTTGTCACTTTGATAAAGATCGACTAAGTCCTACTAAGTTTTATACGTACATAGTTAAGGAGGTGGATACTAGGATGTGTAGTCTCAAAATCCCCACATTTATATCAGAGTAACAACCCCACATAACACAGAATTTCTAACTTAGTAAAACCCCACTGGGTGAATCTATGATGATAAACAGTATGAACAGACAGTGAGTTTAAAATGAAGAAAACACAGAAACTGGTAGCTGCCAATTGATACCATAAAATACAGTTTCTGTTACTATCGCCCTTTAATTTTTTTTTAAGATTCATAAATTTAAAAAATACATCTTTCAAGACCATGAAATCCCAGGCCATGTTGTGAAAATAGTTATATTTTACTAGAAATGCCAGGAGGTTGAATTTATACCATTTTTCATTAATAGGCAAAAATCAGCTTCTGTATTATGATAGTGAATTATCTACCATTACAAAGTAGTTTATGGCCCGCTCCAGAGACATTAGTAGGTATCAAAGAATATTCATGTATAGTCATTGCACTAGACTAAAAGGAAACACTTGAACTTGGAAGAAAAACTGCTGTCACTCTAGTAGTTTCCTAATGGCTTTCCCAGAGTAAAAGCTTTAATGGAGATTTTTATTATTGTTCTTAATTAGACTAAACACCTCTAGGGAGATGATCTCTTGTGATTCAGATTAATTTACTGAGAACCATGACAGTATTCTGAAAATAAAGAAAAAAAGAAACCAGCAGAGGGAATACATAGTCTGAAAAGAACTCTCATTTTCAAAATGCTGAGCTTATTCAGTCACGGAAATTTATTTACAATATTTACTTTGTGTCTTTTTTAAAAAAATTAGGCCAAATTTTTTAAAAAATTTCCAAGGCCAGCCCTTGGCAACATTTTGCTTAGGGAACCCACAGGGACAAATCATTTTTTTTTTCCTTTCAAGGGAGTGCCTCCTATTAATCAATATTCTCTCACCCCCCCCTCCTCCCTTACCTCATTAAAATGTATCTGTCCTATATTTCACACCTCTGGATCTGTGTCCTGTTGGATGACTTGATTATTTTTTTCTGGTTTGACTTAAGGTATAGCTAACAGTGTATAAAGCCTACTGGAAAATATTTTTTGCATTTCAACAGGGATCATAAATTCCTCTGCCAAAAGCAGTGAAGTATGATAGAAATTATATACATAATGAAAGGTTCTAGAGGTCTCTAAAGATCTCAAAATGGCTTTTTCCATTGTTCTCCAACAGGACCTCAGAGGCACTCTGAGGCAAACCTAAAGCAACTCGAATGAGTTACAGGTATCAAATGCTCAATAAGTATTTGTTTAACTAAATGAAAGAGAGAGAAGAGAAGAGCCAAAGAACTAATCCCGCTGAAAATATGTATGAGACTGGAGGACAAAGTCTGAGTCAGGATCAGAGAAGCAGGAAGAGAGCCAAGGTAGAAATAATCTGCAGAATCCAGTGGGAAGAGAATTTTAGAGAGATTTTAGAGAAATTAGGATTATCGATATTGTAAAATCCTACAGTTCCAGGAAGCAAGGAAATGAGGACTATAAGATTGTAAACAACTGAATTACAGAAAAGTTGAAACATGGTAACAATGGAGATAGACTACTCTTAAAAGGAGTTTGGCTTAAAAGAAGAGAAAGAAAAGAATTAACACGCAAAGTGTTGATGGGATCAAAAGAAAGAATATTTCCACAGATGGGAGAGAGCTGAGAATGTTTACACTTCAGGATAAAGAACCAAGTTGAATGGGAGAGATGGTATCTATGAAAATAAGGAAATGAAAGCAGATTTAAAGAAGGTTAGAAATAGGGAGTTAGGTTTAGAAATAAGAGAGTGAACTACATAATTTAGAGAAATAAATATGGAAAAAAAATCATGAATTTAAACTTAAATGTGAGAGAAGGAAGAAGTGAACTTCTAATCCATTTAACAAAAGTTGAGATCATGCTCATGGTTTGCTATGGAGCTGAAAGAGTCAGCAGACATTAAAATCTTCAGGAAGAGATAGCAATATCCACAAAGAAAACACATTTCCTTTAAAGGAGAGCTATAAAGTCTAACGAAAATGCAACCACAAATTTTAAAACTTGAAGAAATGAAATGCAGCAGTCAACAAATGAAGTGTGAAGGTGAATAAAACAATGAATCTACATGCCAGGTTTTTGCATACTGAATTTATTCTAGTCAAATATTCAATTTATTCTAGTCGAATTTATTCTAGTCAACATTTTAAACTTTAAAACTTAAATATAGTGGCCTGAGGCCATGTGTTTCTTAGATAAGATCAATAAAGGAAATGTGTTCTAAGCTCTTCCTTCAGGGAGTGGTCAGGGAGCATGGTACCACTACTTTTCTCCATGGTTTCTATACAGTAACATTTGTAACTCTAGCCATTTCAGCTGGAACGTGTGTGTGTGTGTGTGTGTGTGTGTGTGTGTGTGTGTGTGTGTGTGTTATGCCATACTTAATAGTGAAAGACTGAAAGGGAAATGCAAATTTTCAGCTACACAGACTAATCAAACATTGGGAAGTTTAGCTGGCTGGAGAAAGTAGGTTTCCATTAGGGTTTTTGATTGGAGCATTTACGAAGAGCTCTGTACCTGTAATTGCCGAAAAAGGGAGAGGAAAAGAAGAAGAATGTAACTTCTTTGCTCTCAGATCTACTCAGGACAAGGTCGAAGAAAAAAATTGCTAAGGGACTCCCTTTAAAAGGAATAAGAGAATTCAATCATTGCTGCTGCTCAAAAACAACAAAGCCACTGCCACTGAAACATCAGTGGAAACGGAACGCGTTGTGAAGTCTTCAGACAGTAGGAAGTTAAGACAGAAGCATTCCATCACGGCTCATGGACTATGCAGTGCAGGCTTGGCATGCTTACTGCCCAACACTGCTTATCAAGAATGCTGGTGAGTCAGGAGGAATTGACAAGCCCATGGAGATCTGTAAACCAGCAATCCGATGAGAATGAGCCATTCCTAAGGTATGCATTGGGAAAATGAATTTATTATACACACTCAGGATTGTGGACTGGTAAAATATATTGGTTTCACTCAGAATGCTATGACTATGGATATTCTTGGGCTTCATCAGAAGCAATTTGATTTCTTTCATTCATACTCCCTGACTTGGATCCCAGCCAAGAAGCCTCATCCTTTGGTTGATGACTCCCATTTCCTCCTCATTATTTCTGGTCTTTTCACTAGAGCTTCAGGCTTTTATTTCCAGCTGCACTACAGACATATTTTCTTGGTTGCCATCTCACACATAACATGATTAGGCTTACTCTCACCTTCTCTCCCTTCCTAAATTTCCACTTGTTGTTTTGGTTTCTTTTCCTCCTGGTCCAAATTTCCTACGCTTCAGAAGCTTCTCGGTACATTTAAATGATTTTTTAACATTCAAATTTCACTTTATACTTGCAAAAATAGAACTTCATATGGGTTGAGAGTTTCTCCAATTCCCCTAAACCTTTCTAGGAATCTCCAGGGGAAAAAAAAAAAGTTATCTCATGTCTCTGACCTTTCACAGTGCCAGAGCGATGTGCATAGACAGGAGAGATGCTCCTTCCCTGCTCTATACCATACGCTTCCTCCAGAAGAAATAAACAACTTGCTTCATGGGTCTCTTAAATGAAAATGAGTCCTCCCAAATCAGCCTCTCTAGCCTCTCTATTTTAATGGCTCAGACTTAATCCTTGAACTGGTCCAAAAATCCTGTGCCACACCATCCGATCATTTCCTTAAGATTGTGTGCCTCCCCCCCACCCCCCCAGGTCTCCAGGCAGAAAACTTTCTCCTCCAAGCAAGGATAATCATGCAAATACTGGCCTGAGAAAGAAACTAGAGTCAAGTCTTTCTGTGACGGATGTTCAGTTGAGGCACAGCTGAATTTGTGCTGCTCTATGTCAGTGACACCCAGGCTCTCATTTCTCCAAGCTGTAAAACTGGATGCCCCTTTTGAGACAGTCTCTTCTTTTATTCCACAGAGTGAACCCATCAAAAACTCATTCATTCTTCAGCTTCTTTATGTCTGAGGTTAACTGGGTGATGTGCTGGAGCTAGCTCATACTGGCTTGCCAAAGCCCATCATTTTCAGGAATTTGGTGAATCAGTTGAACTTACATTGTTAGCTTGAATTCAGCCATTGTGAAAGTATTTATACCACAGAAAGTGGCAAGTTATCGAATTAGGGCATTTCCCCCCAGAGTCAACTGTTAAATATTTACCAGCACACCACTAGATAAATCCACTATTTTCATGCAGAATGGTACAATTCATTAACACGCAGATTTTCAGGGGCGCCTGGGTGGCTCAGTCATTAAGCATCTGCCTTCGACTCAGGTCATGATCCCAGGGTCTTGGGATCGAGCCCCGCATGGGGCTCCCTGCTCAGCAGGAAGCCTCCTTCTCTCTTTCCCACTCCCCCTGCTTGTGCTCCCTCTCTCGCTCTCTCTCTGTCAAATAAATAAATAAAATCTTAAAAAACAACAACACAAACAGATTTTCAGAGTAATCTCTTAGCTGCTTTCTGTGCCTACTTTCCATCTCATAAACTCAACCAAATCAAATCACTGATTCGGGCACCTGGGTGCCTCAGTCAGTTAGGCATCCAACTCTTGGTCATGATCTTGAGATCCTGAGATAGAGCCTCACGTCAGGCTCGGTGCTCAGGGGGAGTCTGCTTGAGATTCTCTCCCTCTCCCTCTGTCCTTCCCCCCACTTGTGCCTCTCTCTCTCTCTCTCTCTCAAAAATATATAAATAAATATGGCTTTAAAATAAAATCACTGAATATTTAAAGATTTACATTAGTTCTACTGCTCAGGGATCAAATGTAAATGTGATGTCTTCTAATATGTTGCTGCCAATCTTCAAAAATGGGTTATATGAGATAATCAATATAACGCACATAGTACGATGCTTTGGGCCATACAAACCATTCAGTAAATATTAATTGTCAGTATTTTTTTATTGGCACTCACCTGCTATGCATTATGTTTATCTTCACTTGTGTTCAGAGAACCTCTGTATTATTCTTCAATACACCAAAGTCATTCTTATCTCTACAAGTTTATTCCCCACCTGACATATTCTCCTATTTTCTGTTCCCTTAATAAATATTTTCAGATGCAGAATAAATTTTATCTTTCTCAACAGCATATTCTGAATAACCCCAGACCACAACTATCTCTTCTGAATTCCTTAAATACTTTATTCTTACCAATTCTTACGTATTCTTACCAATACTTTAGCACTTATGAATATAATACCACTAATATTGCTCTGAGTTTTTATTTTTGGCATGTATATTTGTTTTCCATGATAAAGTATGAGTTCCTCAAGAGCAAGAAGCTCAACTTCTGGGGACCAATTCACACATATACTTTCGTATAAGTGGCCTTCATCTTCTCTCACCCACTCTCAACAGAATATTGTTCATGAGTGTAGATGTTGTGTATAGGAAGCCCTCTCAGCAAACACAATATTAATCAAACATAATCTCATGACTGTTGAGCTTCCAATGATCCATTCTAGTTTTCACTTGGGAGAAAATAGCATTCTAAGGCAGAAAATATATCTCCTTCCAAGCTGTGACTCCTGTGGTACACCCTTTTTTTCTTTCAACTCTAAGAACAAATTAAAAATAATTATAATATGAAGCAGTTTTCATTTATTTTTATTACTTCATAATTCCAGCCATTTATAACTCATTTAAGTATTGCCCATAAATTTCAAAATTATGTAGCAATAAAAGTAATTAAAAAACAGAAGTTAAAACAATGCCAATGGCAAATCCTTTCCAAACTTAATATGAACACTGTCAGCAGAAAGGATGTCCAAACTCAGAAGGGGTAAGATGTATCTTACTTTGGGATTTCAATGTCATGAATATTCAGCTTGAGTCCATTCCCAATAAGACAGTAGGGGAATTTGCTTTCCAAGGCTAAAAACCCTCATGTGACCAAAAAGGCCCTGATCCATCACAGAAGGAAAGCTAAGCACACTGATTAGCTACATGTCTATTCTGAGTGCATTTGTTCCCCTGGGGTCTTTTCAGGATTGAATATTGAATCCATCAATATGTTCTCTATTCAACCCAGATGAGAAGAGGTTTATGGAAATTGCAAGGTCCAAGATGGAGATGATGGCGCAACTCATTTAACACTCCTAAAAATAAAAGATACAATTTAGCCCTTTGTTAGCTTAGAGGTGGGGGGGGGGGGATTTTTTTTTTCCCCCAGAAGATATATCATTTCCACTGTGTTTATATGTAAAGTGTGAATGGGGGTCTGAGTGTATGTGTATGTGTGTGTATGCATTTATTTCACTAATGGACTATGTGATGTGCCATTAATGCAGTCTTTGAGCTACAAGTAAATCGACATAAAGACCACATTAGTTAACAACAGCACTGTTTAAAAAATACAATGACTTCATCAGCTTCAAATCATTCTCCTTGGACCAGAACTATTCTTTGGGGTCAAAGCTGATTTCCAAAAATCATCTGCTAAAATTCATATCTAAATTCGTATCTAAACAAAGATAAGGCTGGACATTGGAAAAGATAACCTCCGCACTCCATGTATTAATCATAAACAACAATTGCAACAACGGTTTTTATCACACCAGGGAAATCAAAATGTTATTTTTGCAGAGTCTTGACATTCTCGTGATTTCAATAAATGCCAGCAATCTTAACTAATAACAATAGATGTGTTTCTGGAAATAATATTTACATAGATTATTTTCCATAATCATTATTAAGGGGTAGAACTCTCCTTTTAAAGACAAAGTAGTCATTCATCACCAGTACGCATATTGGTTTCAATGATGCTGATACCACTAACACTATCTGAAGCAAGGCCCAAGTAAGATGAAATGAGCAGTTAATTGCAGGAACTTAAATGTAACAAAAACGGCTGATATTAAAAAGGTTAGTAGAAAGTGAAAGGTATCACTTGACTTGCATTTGTGTCTGGTGATGTAGCAGGAGAACATCCACGAACACAATTCTTTAGTTGATTAAATTGAATTGTATTGTCTGAATTCCTAGGACAAAGATTCTTCTAAGTAAGAAGTCAAAAGTGTTCTTTCAGGCAATCTCCATTGCAAAGTTTGCAGTTCTATGCTTTCAGCCACAAAATTTGCAGACTAAGAGTGACAGGGCAATTGAATTTTCATGGATTGGATTAGTGCTGATTCCAAAGAATGGAGAGTTTACTCCCAATGTTGCAATCTATGATAATGAAATGAAATATTTAAATTAAATTTCAGGTTGAGCACAGCTTCCCTGCAAGATGGCCCTGGCAGCTGTCTCTGAATTTCTCAATACAGTACATCATCCCCTACATAAATTGCACGTTTATGCAAATGAAGCTGCAAAAAAGCAAGAAGTCTGAGTACAAATTACTTCTTTTTCAATCTGAAGCATTGATTCAAACCACCATAGGAAGAAAAGTACTATGCAGTATTTACTTCAAGGCATCAACTTTTAGAAAAGAATGCCTATATTAATTTTTTAAAGAAGGAAGTAATGAAGAAGAAGAAGAAACACAGAAAGAAACAATCACAATGAAGGCTTTTCTTAAAAGCAGCTCATTCTTCCATGTACCTCATTCAAATGTAGCAAGAAACTGAAAGCAGAAGCCTGTTATCAGAGAAAAAGCTAAAATTGCATTTTAACGTCCTTAGATTCAATCTATAGCTTTTTCTTCTTTTCTGCTCTTTTTATTCATGGACTCTTTACAACTTCACTCAAAGTATGTTATCCAATCACCGACTCTACAAACAGAACTTTTCAAAGCCTTACAACTACACTGAGGAAGTAATTCTAAAAATTCAATACAGTGATGAGGAGATATACCCTTTGCGTAAAACTCTATTAGCTAGTGATGGTGCTGGAGGGTGAGGCAGAATTAGGGTTTTACTTCTTCTACTGATAGCTAGAGTTTTCAGGGGAAAAAACTTACTGCCAAAAAGAATAAAAGGCAAAGCAATTTAAATTTGTGTACGAATAAAAGTTCTACAAGTCAAGAGCAAATTCTCAAAAGCTAGCAAAAGGTGAGGAACTCTGGAGTTTGTCTACATCAGCATGCAATGTTTGGATCCATAACATTTCAACTATCACGCAGTTGCCATATATTTGTGTATCTGTACCAGTTTCCCACTTAACCCAGAAAATCAGAAGTTCATTCAATGAGCATTTATTAAGTGCCTACCCTATGCTGGCATCAGGCTCCATGACCTAGAGCGGAGCTAGGCTTTAACACAAACATATATAAACCCAAATAGTATGCAATCTTTCTTTATGCACAAGGCACCTTGGACAGAGTGGAGAGCAAATAAAAGAATTTATACATTTGCATTACAGCTGACTTAAAGAGTAGCCAATTTTTACAACAACTAAATATTCTGAACACTAAGTAAAATTACAGTTAAAAATGTTTAAATAGAAGATACCGTCCTAATTTTTATTCAAATCACTTGGACAAAACAATGTCAACAAATGTTGACACTATCTCCATTTTAGGCATTAGTCAAGCAATGTGACTGATGTTAACACTACTCACAAGACAATGTTATACCTACACCAAACAGGCAGTGATCTCTTGGTTTGGAAAAAAAAAAATCCAATAATCTGTTCAATACCACTTATATATTTTTTGTAACTCTTACAAATAGAGTGTTTGCTTTCTTTTATGCCATAAGTTCCAATAACTTCTACCACTGGTGTGGTTCAATTTTAATGAGAATTACACACACGTATAGTTTTTATACATACATATATAATTGTATCAGATTTATAAACAATGACTTCAAGAACTTAAGTTAGGAACATAGACTATAGATAAGTGTTTACATGCAGAATTTGATCACACTACTCTGAAATTTATTTCGTTATTTAAAGGAGTAAAATGCGTGGAAAACCCAAAAGACTCCACCCCAAGACTGCTAGAACTCATCCAAGAATTCAGTAAAGTGTCAGGATATAAAATCAATGCACAGAAATCAGTTGCATTTCTATACACCAACAGCAAGACAGAAGAAAGAGAAATTAAGGAATCAATCCCATTTACAATTGCACCCAAAACCATAAGATACCTAGGAATAAACCTGACCAAAGAGGCAAAGAATCTGTACTCAGAAAACTACAAAGCGCTCATGAAAGAAATTGAGGAAGACACAAAGAAACGGAAAAACATTCCATGTTCATGGATTGGAAGAACAAATATTGTGAAAATGTCTATGCTACCAAACACAATCTACA
>CM052887.1:58547549-58576071 GCA_028534135.1 Potos flavus | reverse complement strand
TTTTTTTAAAGGCCAAAAATACAGAAAGGCAGAATGACAGTAATGTAAATGATTATAAGGTGATAGCAGGAAAATTATTCATTCCTACCCACTCTCTCTGGGTTTGCTCCTTTTTGGCTCGGGAGACCCTTTCCGCCTGTACTTTCTGCCCCCGTCATTCTCCTGCCAGGCTGCAGGCTACACACAATAGAGCATTAAGCAAGTTACAATACCAGCAAAGGCCTTATGAGGTGATTATTTCAAATAGAAATGGGATGCAAAATCTGTCACAGAGCCACTGTGGAGAACATGATTCCCCTGGAAAAAATGAAAATTTGTCTTTACATCTGTTTGCAGTTTCAGTGCTGGAGAAACCAAATCTCAGAATACTTCATCGTTCTTCCCTTTTTTCCCTTGATATCTGCTCCCACTACTTATACATACTCCTGAATGTGTTGAAGCATTGGCATTTCCACTCTTATTAGTCTTCCCCTTTGCCACTCCTAGAAGATTCAACCTCTAAAACTTGCTGATACACATACACATTTACGTTCTTAAGATATACAAAGTAATAAGAAACTTAGAAACTTCATTTTCTGCCTTTTTCATTTTGATATCTGATTTTCCCATGGATATTCAGTATACATCCAGAGACATCAATCTGGGTGATTTTCAGAAAGACAAATTAATCCTGAGAAAACAAGTCACCATCTATTCTGAACTTGCCACATTTCTGGTAATGGAGAGGGAAAATAAATAAGTTTCTACTTCCAGAGCCAAAGAAAGGAATAAGATGAGAAAGGGAATTAGAATCACATTCTATATATGGCCCTCTATCTGTCACCAAGTAGCTCTTAAAAGGATATTGCTCTAAGCCAAAGCATTATTTTTTTTAATGTAAAATTTTATCTAGGTATGACATACACAAGTTTACTGCTCAATCAATTCTCACAAACTGAACATACCTGTAGAGCCAAATCGCAGATCAAGAAATAGGACAGTAATAGCACCGCAAGCTATCCCCACGACCCCACCTAATCAGTACACTTCCTTCCCCATAGATAACAATTATTAACTTCCATCACTATTGATTAGTACTTCCTGCTTCAGGACTTCATTATATGATATGAAAACTCTTTTTGCATCTGGATGTTTTTAGTTAATATCAGGTTTTTAAGATTTACCCATGTTGTTTCATTAAGTAGTAGTCATTCATTCTCACTGATGATTGGTATTTCCTTGTATGATTATATCACAATTTATATATCTATTCTACTGTCGATGGACATTTAGGTTGTTTTCAATTTGGGGCTAAGACCAAGAATCATGCTACAAATCTTCCTGAATAAGTCTTTCGGTGTCTATACATTGGGTGCAAGAATAGAATTGCTAGTCAAATGGTATTTACATTCTGCCAAGCCATTTTTCAAAGGACTTGTATTACTTTAGTCATAAGAGTTCCCATTGCTCTGCATTCTCATCAAAATTAAATTTAAACCATTCTGGTGGGTGTGTAGTACTATCTCATTTTGGTTTTATTTCAAATTTCATTGATTACTAATGAGATTGAAGTATCTTTTTACATGTTTATAACAATTTGAGTATTCTCTTTGTGAAAAGTTAGTTCAAATATTTTTTCCATTTTTCTACTTGGTTGTCTTTCATTTTTTTATTTATTTGTAAGAATTCTTTGTATATTCTAAGTCATATACACATATGGTTTGTGTTCTGTGCTTTTGAAATGCTATTAATGTTATAAAATATTCTTTAAAATTTTCCTCTAGAAGTCTTACTGTTTTTATTTTACATTTAACTAGAATCTGACCGTATCCATTATGTGAGATAGAAAGTAAATATTCATTTCTTACACATATACATTTTTTTATCAATTTCTACAAAAACTCATACTTTTCTCCCCACATTCAGTGTCACCTTTGTCATAAAATAAATGACTACATGTATGAAGCTCTATCTATAATATATGAATATAAGGCTTTCTCATTTTGATATTTATGCATCCCGAAGTTTGTATATATCTTATGTTTTTATAAGTTAATACAAAATATCCTCTCATTCTCTTGTAGGTTTTGTTTTGTTTTTTTACTCTTAGTTTTATTCTTCTTAAAAAGTATGTTGCTTGCTCCCAAACATTTGGAAATATTCTAATTATTTTGTAATTGATTCTCAGCTTTAATTCTAATAAGATCAAAGGAAATAGTCTAATGATTTTTATTAGCTTAAAATGTATTAATGTATTGAAACTTGAATAGTCCAGCATGATACCAATTAAGTTATAAAGTTCTTTTTTTGTGTCTACATGTTATAATTTTTCCTAACACTTGATTTTCAACATTTGTTTCAATATTTCCTTTGTTTAAGGTATATTTCTTTCAAATAGCTAATAGATGTGTTTTGTTTTTCATTTAGTCTAACATTTTTTTAATGGGAAAATTTATATTGTTTACATTCAATGCAATAACTTCTATAATTATGTTTAAATCTATCATCTTACTCTTTATTTCTAGTTTTCCCCACATATTCTATCTTCCCTTCTTTCTTCTTGAAGCAATGGATAACAGGTTATATACATTCTTTCACTCATAGTGATAACATTAGAAATCCTTAATTTATTAGAATTGAACATAAATTAGAATTTTACCACTTCCCAGCTAACGGTATGTCCTTAGAACAATTTAACTTTATTTTCCTATCTCTTACCTTTTGTGTTATTATTGTATAAATTTTAACTCTAGATATGATTAAATACCTTGAAACATTATTTGTATTATTATTTTCACTTAGGTTTACTCACATAGCACCTTTTCCATTTTTCTTTTATTTTCCCCTACTTTTTGTCTGCTATTGTTTTTCTTCTGCCCAAAGAGATTTCTTTCACATTTATTTTAACTCAGGTCTGGCAACAAATCCTCTCAGGTTTTGCTTGTATAAAAATACCTTTATCTATCTTTTAAAGGATATTTTTACTTAGTTCATAAATCTAAATTGGCAGGGTTTTTTTTTTCCTCCACACTTTAAAGATGTCATTTCATTTTCTTTTTACTTCTATTGTTTCTATTAAAAATTCAGTTCTGTTTAGCTTTTTAGTGTTTATCTTCTTGGCTTCTAAGCCTCTTACTCTGTGCAGTTTAAGACTCGGCAAACACCCCAAAGGAAAAACTGTTGTAGACTGTGGGCTTTCTTCTTTGCATTTCCCTTCTGTCTATAACCTTGGGCTCTCAAATCTTAGGTGTTTTGGCACTTTAAAACTCCAGTTTTTGTCTCCTTAGTCTCATAAGATTGTTTTAAACTCTACTGGCTTCTCAGCTTTCTCAGTTGACCTATCCTTGGCTTCTGAGTCTCTTACTGTGTGCTTCTTAAGAGTCAATAAATGCTCTCCCACAGAAAGCAATGTGTAGAATGTTTGCCCAAGTCAATAAGCCTTTAGTCTTTCCAAGATACCAGACTGTCAGGGCCTCATTGCTTGATGGGTCCTCTGATATCCTTAAACATACACACACACACGCACACACACACACACATATATATATACATATATATACAGCTGAATTTTAAATATGTATTTTATATATAATTTTATTTATATATTATATTATATAAATATATAAATAAAATTATATAAATTTTATATATATTATATATTTTATATCTTTAAAATATATATAAATTTCTATATTTCTATATTTATATTATATAGTTTAATATTTATATTATATATAAATTTATATATTTATAATATAATTTATATATGTTTATTTGTATATATTTATACATATTATATAAGCATTACATATAATATATATAAATATATGTAATACATATATATAAAAATATATATATATATTTAAAATTCAATTATTCTGGTTGTTTTCACCAGAAGCACTGGTCTATGACAAGCCATTCCACAGATCTGGAAGCAGAAGTCAAAATGTTGTTTATTGAAACTTTCCTATTTCATAATGGTCTTTTCAAGAAGGTTATGGTAGAGTTTAGTATTAACAATCATTAGCTTTCCCTTCTGGCAGGGGCATAATATATCCCTATATTCATTGGCATCAGCCTGGCCATCTGACTTCAACTACAACTTTGAAGAGGCAGTTTGTGGATTACCAAGCCTGTTTTCCTTCTGCTTGAGACCAACAGTGATCCAGATACAGGCTGTTTTTGGTGGGTTTTTTTGTTTGTTCATTTGTTTTTGTTTTTTTTTTTTAGATTTAGTTTATTTATTTGAGAGAGAGAAAGAGCATGCCTGCACACAAGCAGGGCTAGGGGCTGAAGGAGAGGGAGAGAGAGAATCCCAAGCAGACTCCATGCTGAGGGCAGAGCCCAAAGCAGGACTCCATATCAGGACCCATGAGATCAGGACCTGAACTGAAACCAAGAGACAGACACTTAACAGACTGCGCCACCCAGCAGCCCCCAGATACACACTGTTCTATTAGCATGGATGTCCACAGTTGACTGGACATGGACACAGAGCATTTATTATTATTAGGGCCTAAAATTGAGGGTTGATTTTATTGCAATATAATCTAGCCTATCCTGACTGATACATGGGTACACAAAGGAAATTGGTGCATATAATTCATGGGTCTCCTTCGTGATGTATCGCTATAGTAAGAACCCTTAGGGCCAAAGATTGCCTTAATAGAAGAAAGTTGATCACTAAGAGTCAACTTCTCATTTCTATACCCAAAAGAGTCTTTTGTTAAGATTTCCAAAGGCAAAGAAGATAGAGTAGATCCCAGTGTGTTTTTAACTTTGACCTTTTCCTAAAATATCCCATTATTAGAATCCAAACCATTATGTAAATTCAGTCATTGAAGAACTAGGTTCTTTTACCCAAAAAAGTCATTCAAAAGATTCCTAAGCTTTCTTTCACATCCAGTGGTAATGAAAACCTTTTTCTGACCTATTTATTTCATACAGTTGCTAGAAGGCTTATATGAGGAAAATACTTTGAAGTAAAAGAAAACTTCATACAAATACAAGGTAGTAAAAAATATATATACATATATATCCTCTTATTTACAATTAGATTAACCCCAATCAAATATTTCATCTTCTATTTTATTTTTTAAAAATTTACCTATTTATTTTGGGGAGGAGGGCAAACGGAGAGGGAGAGTATCTTAAGCAGGCTCCCATGACCCCCAAAATCACAACCTGAGGTGAAACCAAGAGTTGTATGCTCAACTGACTGAGCCATCCAGTTTCCCCCAGACTGACTTTTTTTATTATCATTTTTTTAAGTAAGCTCTATGCCCAGTGTGGGGCTTGAACTCATGACCCCAAGATTAACAGTTACATGCTCTACTAACTGACCCAGCCAGGTGCCCCAAGCAGACTGACTTTTAATAGGTCTTATTATGCATTTTACTTTTCTACAGAAAAAACACCCACTTATTGCTTGCACCTGAAAGGTACCATTCTCATCACCCTCCCTTGACAAACTGTTAGAAGAATATTATACTGGAGTATAGTGGGAAAAATTGGAGGCAGTTTCCATGAGACTAGTGAAGAAGATATGTAATATTTCCCTGAAGCCAGCTGAAGTCACTAAAAGACTTAACTTTGTTTCATTTTTATTTTTAATGTTTGTTAATTTTCCCTATTATAAATAGTTTGTCAAAACTATGGAAATTAGAGTACAATGTAAAGGGGAACTTTGGGTATTCATGTTCCATCTGTGTAGTGAACATTTCTTAATATTTTAGTTAATATTTTAGTTATTTCTGCCCAGTATTTTTTCATGCACATACATTATATATATTCATAGTTTACATTTATGTTCATGATTGAAACAGTTTGATATCTTGCTTTTCACTTCACTATCATGAACATTTCCCCATACAAGTAAAATTTATTTAAAGCCAGTATTTATTAATTTTCCTTAATATTGTATTTTTGGATTCACACAATTTTTTAAAGATTTATTTATTTGAGTAAGAGAGAGAGTGAGAGTTGGGGGGGGGGGCAGAGGGAAAGGGAGAGAGAGAATCCCAAGCAGGCTCCATGCTCATGACCCTGAGATCAGGACCTGAGCCAAAACCAACAGTTAGTCACTTGACTGAGCCACCTAGGTGCCCCTCATACAGTTTTTATAATATCGTAATACTTAATGCAAATGAGCTCATGGATTGAACTCAGTTTGGATACACTGTAATAAGTACTAAAACATAAAGATATGATCTCTGTCTTCCATAAGCTTACAATCTATACTATTCATCTAGAGGACTCAGAAACTAACTCAACAAAGTTTGCATTAGGAAATCAACCTCCATTTACTTATTGCCTTGTGCCCTATCATTTTCCTAAATTAGACGTAGGCCTAGAGGGTCACCTGGGTGGCTCAGTCAGTTAAGCGTCTGCCTTCAGCTCAGGTCATGATCCCGCGGTCCTGGGATAGAGTCCTGCATCAGGCTTCTTGCTCAGCAGGGAGCTTCTCCCTGTGCCTGCTTCTCTCCCTCCTTGTGCTCACACTCTCGCTCTCTCTCTGACAAATAAATAAATAAAATCTTAAAAAAAAAAAAAAAAAAGAAGTAGGCCTAGAATATGACTGGATGGCACAGAACGTTCTAAAGTTATACATATGTATGTATGTATGGATGGATGTAGACTCCACACCCAGCGTGAAGCCCAACACAGGGCTTGAACACACAACCCTGAGATCAAGACTTGAGCTGAGATCAATAAGCCAGACGCTTAACTGACTGAGCCACCCAGGAGCCCCAAGTTATACTTCTTTATTGACACAAGCTTCTTCCTTATCTATTTTTTCAACATTTGGAGAAAAAATATATTGAGGAAAGTTAAAGAACTCAATATGAGAAATAAGTTAAAGATACATTAAAATGTTTTCTTTGGTATTCTAGTTTAGTAAAACTGATAAGAATACCATATATATTTCAGGGTATCCACATAAAATGAGAAGCTATCGTTGTGCTCTTGTTTAACACTTGTAATATTGGGCTCACGCTGAAGGCCTACGTGTTTGTTTTCAGTCTGTGGATTTAAGTCTTTTCTTTTGAACTCATGAATCCGTTGTTTACTCTGCCTGCTCTTCACCTGGTCCAGATCCGACTACAAGGAGGATCTGAATATAAGTGAAGATGTGCATGATTCAGCCTAATTTGATGAATGGCGTGCTTGATGCTGAAGTGGCTCAGAAGGGATCACTTTGGATTAGAAGGGAATAGTTATGGGGCATTGCCACCTGCAAATTTGTTCATGGCTTTTCCTGAGTTTACAGCTGAGCTTCGGGCTGAAAAGCTCTTAAACATGATTTATCAACAGCTTCAGAAGTCTCCATGGGGTCTGCACTAATTCAACCAGGACTTTCTGCTACTGCAAAGAATTTAAGCACCACTTTTCAAGGGCATCCATGACCTTCACAGATCAACTTAACAAGTCATTTCAAAGTTAGAAAACAAAAAAGCATTTTCAAAGCCGCTCTATAAAGTATTTTTAATTTAATCTACAGTCTCATTCACATTATACCACATCATACAAGTTAGAATTTGCTTCCTTCCTACTTTCTGTGATAGGATTTCTGTCACAGTTTTATTGTAATGAGAAGACACTCTCTCAGAGTTATAAAATCTACCCATCATAACAGAACTTCATTTGGGGACAAAATCTGGGTTCCAGGTCTTACGGCAGAGGACCACAACTAAGATGCTGCCAGCTATGTGATCAAATAATTTTTTAGATTTTTACCTTTGTGACTTCCATTAATTGTCAGGGAGGGAATACTACTCTCTTGGGTAAGCATAGGATGAAGCTGTTTGGTTAACAAGATTGAATTCTAATAGTTTGGATTCATTTATTAAATGCTCAAATATTACTTGAATGAATACATTTTAGAAAATGAAGAAAATCAGGGCTTCTGGATGGTGCAGTCGGTTAAGCTTCCTATTCTTGATTTCTGCCCATGTCATCATCTCAGGGTTGTGAGACAGCCCTGGCTAGGGCTCTGCGCTCAGCAGGAGTCTGCTTGTCTCTCTCCCCTGCTCCTCCCTTTGCTCTCTCTCCCTCTAAAATAATAAATAAATACAATATTTTTTAAAAAGTAGATCTTCTTAACATTATCACCATTATGATTTTAAAAGTTAGTGGTAAAATACTCTTCTCCACAAATAAATAAACAACTCCCAGGGCAAAACACTCCCAACAGTCTAGCCATTGGTGTATCACTATCCCCTCATTCCATTAATTGCTGTCTAGGTCTGCATATATTAATTCATCAGAGATTCTCTTCTCTCTCCTTCTCTCCTGGAGAAACTTCTCACAACCCTTAGAATCGTTAATAGGTCTTCCATGAAAATGTTGGCAATAGCCCCAAAGTTCTTCGAGTGTTTTTATGTATTACCTTTACTTCTTCCATATACTTCTATTAAAGCTCTCAATACATCATGTTGTATTTACTGACCACATGGCATTTTCTTTTACCACACCCTCTCTCCATCTTCATCCTCATTACCATCCTGCATCCTTCCCATGGGACAAGGGCAATATGGGCACAAAAAGGGAGGCAACGTGCTGGGGTGGAGAACTCTTGAAGATGTAATAAAGGAACAGAATCTAAAAGACCCAGGGAGGATACATCTTCTCTAAGAGTGGATGAATTCCTTTTTAGGAAGCAATTTCTGAGATTTTGACCTCAAAAGTAAACCACAAAAGGTGAACCTAAAGGGAATCATTTTGAGAATTGCTTTGCCTTAGCTCTGTTTCCCAACTGCCCATCTCCAAGCCTTTAGAGAACAGGGAGTAAAACATGCCTATGAGGAGTGAAGATATCTCCATATTTGGTACAAAATCCTCAGGCAGGAGCAAAAAGTATCTACTTCAAGAGATTATTCCCTGTCTTTGGGAATTAAACCCAGCTATAGGCAACTGTGTGGTTAAGGAAGATAAAAGATTCATTCTGGACGACAGACCACTAAAATGTGATATATTCAGCAGAATAAAAAAAAAATAAGATCAATGTCATATTTCTGCTGGTGTCCCCTGCTCCCAACGCAGGACCTCATGACTTTGAGTGTTCAATATATGATGATTGAATTAATTTTAAAAATCACCTTAAGTGCTTTCTGGTGTTATAAATACATCTGCAAAAATTAAATTCCAATTTTGAAATAACACCTCAACTTCTTAACTTCTCCACTAATTTATAGAAAACATGAATTTAGTAAGACAGGAAAAACAAGCACACACTCCCGACTGTGTAGTTGAATCTGGTTCTATTTCTGACCCAAACTTGCTTGTGACCATAAGCCTCTACCTTAAAGCAGCAGCCTTTGTTACTCACTTGTTTTGTTTTGTTTTTAAAGATTTTATTTATTTGACAGAGACAGACACAGTGAGAGAGGGAACACAAGCAGGAAGAGTGGGAGAGGGGAGAAGCAGGCTTCCCGCTGAGCAGGGAGCCTGATGTGGGGCTCAAACCCAGGACCCTGGGATCATGACCTGAGCCGAAGGCAGACCCTTAATTACTGAGCCACCCAGGAACCCCTGTTACTCATTTTTTAAGAAGGAATACTGGCATAGATGTTTGCTAACATCCAAGCCAGTAATCTTAGCTACCATTGGCTCTCCAAGGAAGAGATAACGGGTATTCTTCCTGTGCCTGGCAACGAGAAAAACAAGATGGGGGCTAAAACATAGCTTCATTTCCTCAGCCCTTGAGTTCCAGGATGCCTGGGTTGAAAACTGCTCATTATCTTGCTTACAGAGCTTTTGACCTTGCCCTGCCTTGTCTGCAGGGAGAAGCCATGAGACTTCTGTGTGAGGTTACAGTACACTGGCACTGAAATCAGACAGACCATGACTTTAGACAAGGCTTTCAATTTCTCATGCTCTTATTTATATGAAAAGGGTAACAGTAATATCTGCCAGATAGGGTTACTGTGAGGACTATACTGTACTATAATGTAATGCATTCAAGGGCCCACTGTAACCCTTGGCACATAGTAAGAGCTCATCAAAAATTATTAGACTCATTACTGGATCTATTAGATTCCTAGGGCTGCAGTAACAAACTAAGACAAAGTGGATGGCTTAAAATAATAGAAACTTATTGTCTCACAGTTCTGGAGTCTAGATGTCTGAAATTAAGGTGTTGATAGGGCTATGCTTCCTCTGAAACCTGAGAGAGAATCCTTCTTGCCTCTTCTAACTTCCAGTGTTTGCTAGCAATCCTTGGGATTCCTTGGTTTGTAGGCCCTCAGTCCAATCTCTGCTTCTATTGTTACATATCCATTTTCTTCCTGTGTGTTTCTATCGCTATAGCCCTTCTCCTCTTCTTAAAAGGACACCATTGACTTAGGGTACACAGTAATGACCTCATCCTTACATGAGTACCTCTGCAAAGGGCCTATTTCCAAATAAGGCCCCATTTAGAAATACCAGGAGTTAGGATTTCAAAATATCTTTTTAGGGAGGACACAATTCAGCCCTTAACAATGGGACTAGACCTAAGAATTGTCACCTACCTAAAGGTACACACTGTGATTCAAGGGACCATCCCTCTATAGGAATTCTCTGAAGAAAGCTAATTAAATGCATTCACACTACCCCAAGGTTAAGTAAGAAATATGAGTACAAACACAAGGATAATTTGTTGAGAGTCTGTTGACTACAAATGGGATGATAATGAGGGTCTGTGTTTTCATTTGATCAGAGACTTTTCTTGGTCTACTGTCTGACGTACCTTCTCTATCCACCTTGATGTCTTGGATTAGCTGTTTTCTAAGTCACAAAGAATGTACCTGGATTAGAGAAAACCTTACTAATTTATATTTTCCTCTCCAGAATCTTCCTCGTCCAATATAACCTTCTCATTGCACACAGACCTCAAAACAAGTTGGTCTCCCTCTCCAAAAGATTAGCGGTTCATTGCCCCCTTTCTTGCCTGGCACTCGAAGACAGTTTACTGGTCAGCACTGGGGCTCACTCTCAGAATCCTTCTTCGGTCTTGTCAATTTGGTCTCTGCTTTGTCAAATGGATTGGACTTTTGCTTACTTTCAGACCCATTCCCTCTTGTGTTTTTATACACGTATTCATATGATTTCTCCATGCCAAACAACCATCCATCAAACTAAATCCTTTCATCCTTCAAGGTTTATATCCATTTCCACTTCATTGCAGAAGAAATCACTACAAATGCAAATTCTTTCTCCTTCCTCTGTATTCCTGCATTCTTATATCTACTGCACTGACTTAGTACCTGTTCATTTGTGGCCTGGTAATGGCAAATACTTTTAAGATGCCTGCTTTATTCCCAAAATTTAAAATGACGTTCTCAAAGAGAGTAAAAGTGTCTTATGTTTTTACCTCGTACAATGTTTTGTATGTTAAATGCTTACTGATTCCTGTTTTGCTAGGCAGAATATCTACTAGGAGAATTAGGGCCTTAAGGAAGGGACACCACAATGGGAATCACCTGGAAGGAATGTTCATTGGCCCAAACTTCCACAACAGAGCCAACCAAGCTAAGTCTGAACTTGGGGTTTGACTCAACATACACTACGTGCACTATACACGCCTTCAAGTCTTATTAAGAGTTGAGCCACGGTGGTCATTTCGAGAGAAAATTAATTTGCTAGAGAAAAAGAGAAAAGTGTGTCCAAATTGTTCCCTATGCCTCATTTTGGGGTTCTGGTCATGAAGTCAATTTAAGGACTGAGGTAAAAGAAGAGGAGTCTGACTGAAGAATTTCTCGTTGCTCCCATAAGCAGGCCACAGATCCGATTACTCCGCTCAGTATCTAAGGTTTTCCTCCTGTAAAAATGCACCTGGAATGATTGACTAATGTGGGGACTTTTTCCAGTGTTCTCCATGTGGTGTATTTTAATCAGAATTACAATTTAGCAGCTGCATTAATTAATTAGCACATTAATCAGGAGAGCATTTTAGCAGCTAATCCCTAGCAAACTAGCAGTTTGTGATAAAATGTTAGCAGCAGGAGAACAAGCAGCACACCAAGTTATTTTTCAATGTTATCATCACTGTGGGCCTAGCAAGGGCTGAAATTATGCAACCAAACTGAAACCTTTCCTAAAATATACCTATGCAGGGCACATTTGAGAAATTGTATGCTTCATGGAGAAAGGTTTAACAATTACTACTTTTCTCTACAAAGCAGCAGTTCTGAAGAAAACTGTCAGGCTCTCCAGGAAACAAACTCTCCAAGTGTTCTTAAAATAGTCCTCGTGTAACTTCAGAAGAACTCAAGGATCCTCTTCCAGCAGCAAGATTATTTATGCAATAATGAGAAGTTTCAAGATATTATTTTATGGCTGCTTATGCGAGAGCCATTAAAAAGGAAAAACTCGCCTTAGCAATGAAACTGTTGCAAGTCTAATTTTTAGCTCTTTAAAACCTTTACAGTGAACCTCATACTGGGAAGGGCACAGAAAACATATTTCTTCCAATACAATGTTTAGAGACAAATGCATGTAGCACCACAGCCAAATGTAATATATTTTTGAGGAAATATAAATTGGAAGATTTCACATGGAAACATCACTCCTTTTTTGCTTCGTTCTATCCAAAATGCAGTGACATGTGCTTTTATTGAATCCATGCATATTGAATTCCACATGTTCCAAAATTTAAAATTTGACTGAAAAGTCCCACAGGCTGATATGAAAACTTCCGTTCATTTAAGCAACCTGGGGATACTGAATTCTTATGTACTACAATCTATTAGCCTGAACTGTTAGGCAGTTCTTTATCTTCACAGCATTTCCTGGGAGAAACCAGCTTTCTTTCATGCCTCCACATCACTTTCTCACCCTCAGAATGAACAGGGTCAGGGTAACCGAGGAAGCATATGCTGGCTAAGCACTTCCTTACATTTCAAACTCTTGTTATATTGATTTTTTTCCCTCTGGTTCATGGAAATTGCACTCTATTTAAATCATATAATACAACTTGGAAGAATTTTAATTTCCACTCTGCCTTTTGTCTCCATTTATAAATCGCATTTCTCTCTCTCATTCTTATACCCTCTCTTTTTAACATTTTCGACTCCTCACAACATATTTATCATCAGTTCCACTCCTACCAAAAAAAAAAAAAAAAGTATAAATTACAGCATTTAGTAAGGATGTGAATGAGCTATTTTCTTATAAATGCCTTATAAATAAAAGGCCTACTGGTTAAGGGCTGCCCATACAACTCCCGCTACAGTTCTTTGGAGACAATGTCATGTCTTGCAGATTCTTACACACGTAGGTTGAAATTTATGCATACCTTTTGTCACAGCTAAAATCATTGTAATTATGTTGTTCGGGTATTACTTGGCTTCATTTGTGAGCACAGTATTTGTTACCAATAAATGCCTTATGGATGAAAAGCCTCTTTTAACTATGAGTCACCCTCTATTGATGTAATCCTTCTTCCTTTATGAACTTTTATAATTAACATAAAGTTTGCCTGGGCTCACATTCTTTCTCACTGACTGAATTTCCTGTTTCCTTCTGCATTCCTAGTCACCTTGGATGTGAGTATACACACACACACACACATACACACACTGATGTAAACACTCACACAAGCACACACATAGACACAAATACTGGTCTTTCTCGGTACTATCCATTCGAGGGGACCCTGGTGGAGTATTGATTAGTGTTGCTCTTTATGAAGGCACTGAGTGTTGCAATACTCACTTGTTCTCTCCCTGATGGCAGATTTTTACACTAAAATCTGGATTAAACCTAAACTGGGCATCCCCCACTGATTGGATAAGTGCACCTCTAAGCGAGGTGATTAAATTAATTCATTTATCTGACAAATATTTATTGAAAACCTATTATGTACATGGCTTTTGCTCTTTAGTTTCTCATAATTTGTTATCAGGTCTAAAACAATACATCTAACCTGTCTTTCTGAATTTGGTAAACTCTGTCCGCCAGTGAACTATCAATGTTCACACTGTTGCTAGAGTGATCTTCATAAAACATAAGTCTGATTGTATACTCCCCTACATCAAATCACTAAATGATTTTTTATCACATGTTGGATAAAAGTTAACCCCTGTAGGATGGCCTACCACATACGCCAGATCTGGTCCTCGTTCACCTATATCATACCATCTTGCTGTGACGGTTTATTTTATGAGTCAACCTTACTGGTCTTGGGATGTCATAAAACATTATTTTGTAAATAAACACTATTTACAAATGCTGGTAAAATATTATTTCTGGGTGTGTCTGTGGTCATCTCTCTAGAGGAGATCAGCGTTTAAATCAGCAGACTAAGGTTAGCCCTCATTGATGTAGGTGGGCCTCATCCAACCTGTTGAGGGCATGAAGAGAACAAAAAGGTGATGGAAAGGTGAATTTGCTCTTTGCTTAAGCTGAGACATCCATCTTCCCTACCCGTGGACACAGCACTGCTGGTTCTCAGGCTTTTGGACTCAGACCACGTCTTCCACCATGGGCCCACCAGTTCTCAGGGCTTTGGACTCAGACTGAATTACACCACTGACTTTCCTGGTTCTCCAACTTGCAGACAGTAAATTATGGGGCTTTTAGATCTCCATAACCACGTGAGCTAATGCCTATAATAAATCTCCTCTTATATCTATCTATCTATCTATCTATCTATCTATCTATCTATCTCTATATCCATCCATCCATCCATCCGTCCGTCCATCCTACTGGTTCTGTTTCTCTAGAGAACCTTGTCAATAGATACCTCTAGTCACCTCTCTACATGAATCCACCATTTCAGGTTATTCCATATGTTGCTTCCCAACAGACTATGCTCGCTTGCTTCTGTGACTTTGTGGATGCCTTTCCCTAAATATGGAGTGCTTCTTCTCTCCTTGCCCTGCATAACACATGTTCATTTATATAGTGACTCAACAGTTTCATATATTACTCACTACTCATCAAGATAAGTGTACTCTTAATCCTCTTCATCTATTTCTCCCCTCCCCCAGCCACCTCCCCTCTGATAACCATCTATTCCCTGTAGTTAACAGTCTGTGTTTTAGTTTGTCTCTCTCTGTTTTTCTTTGCTCGTTTCTTTTGTTTCCTAAATTCCACATATGAGTGAAATCATATGGTATTTGTCATACGGTATTTGGCTCACTTCGCTTAGCATTATACTCTCTAGCTCCATCCATATTGTTACAATTGGTAATATTTCATTCTTTTTTTGGCTAAATAATGTCACATGTTTATTTTTTAAGACTCACATCTGATATCGGCTATTCCTCCCCAACACATTCTGTCCTGAAGTAGACCTGTGTTAGTTGCCATCTATGTGGCGAACCTGTATTAGTTGCTTCCTTGCACTAAAAGAATTTCAGCTCTCTTCTTAGAAGTTGCTACCTTTAACTTTAATGATTTTCCTGTGTCAGTTTTACCCACTATACTGTGAGCCCCTTGATGTCAGGGATTGTCTTTCATTCCTTTTTCCCCAAGACTTTGCAAAAAGCCAAGTATATTAATTCCTAATGATGTTGGTTGAATAAGAGTAATTTTTGATGAGAAGTAGAGGGTGGTATCCACCTGGAGCACAGGCTTTTGTTAAGGCTTTAGGGTCTCAGGATGGAATAAATGGTGCTAGAAGGAGAGGTGCTTTAAAAACGTGACTTACAACCTCAAATTAATGCTGGGGACTTTTACAAAACTTGGACTTTTGCAAATCTCATTTGCAAAATTTGCAAAAAAAGATTTGCAAATCTTTTACTTTTAATGCTGGGGACTTGTACAAAACTTGGACTTTTGCAAATCTCATGAAGTCCATGACTAGAATTAGTCATGGACTAATTAGACTAGAATTAGTAATAGAGTAAAATCCTCAGGCTACTATGGATTTGTTTTACATCTTCAAGACAAATCAACCTACTTTTGAACTCATTAAGGGATAGCACACTTTCATTGTGCCTAAGCAATGGCAATTTGGGAACAATGAAATTTGCATCACCTCAGTGGTCAAATCTCTCAGAATAAGTCATGTAACTCATGATATGCTAGCAAGAAAAGTCTCATCTCAGAGAAGGATAGTCCTGTA
This sequence comes from Potos flavus, assembly GCA_028534135.1. Lineage (NCBI taxonomy): Eukaryota > Metazoa > Chordata > Mammalia > Carnivora > Procyonidae > Potos > Potos flavus. The sequence continues at coordinate 58,560,041 of CM052887.1, read as the reverse complement.
ACCCGGATAAAACACCCACAATCCCTATTTTAGATGAGGAAATTGAAACTCAGAATCATTTAACAACTTGCCCAAAGTTGCACTGCTAATAAGTAGTGTATGTAGGTGTCATACTTAACTTCTGAAACAAAATCCACTCTGCTCTTTCGGCTACAAACCATGTGCCAACCTATTAAAAGTCACAAAAGTAACCAGGTATTTGGACGAATAAAAGTCATAACTGCTACTGGATGTGTATGTGCTTCTGTCTGGGGGAGTGAGAGGTAGTGGGGAGGTGGGGTACAATTAATGAATACCCTTCTGACATTGAATCATCATTATTATTTTTATATATTAAGTAAGGTAAACCATTTTGGGAACTAATTTCTAGTTATTCATTGTTAGGAATAACTATATCTTTTCAGCCAGAAGTAAAGTGACAACCAAGCTAAGTCTGCTGCTCTTATATCTTCTGAAATTAATCTTTTCTGAGAATGGAAGGTTGCTGGTTGGGCCAAGAGGAGAAATGATTGAGATTTTACACTGGGTAAGTACATTGATTAGTTAATAAAATAAAGTTACACCCAGCAATAAATGGTGGTTTTATATGGCTCCCTACTATACTTATCACCAAGTATATCTTGGTGATATAGATATACTTATCTTATAGAGAAAATCTCTCATAAGAGCAACAAGAAAGCATGGGGAGGTCCAGTAACTCAGGAGAAAAGAGAGGAAGATCTAGGAGGTACTACAAAACAAAAGGCCACAAACAAAATGAATTTCTGTCAATACAGAAAGAAGTGTTAGAAATTAGGTAGAATTGCTGAGAACGAGGAAGTCACCTTGAACGATTCTTCTTATCAGTGGCTTTGAAGAGACAGACCACCTCCCAGCAAGGGAGAATTGTGCACCCTAGCTTTATTGCCTTTATGCCAGTGCTAAAAGAGCCCTGAGAAGCTGACACCATTCAAACATTGTCTGGAGGACCTGAAATTACTTGCAAATTTAGCTGACTGACTTATGAGGAGATATTAAATAATTAAAAATTAATTTCTTTTAAGATACAGGTATTGTTAGGGTTAGCGATTTATAAATCGGAGCAGTTATTTGGGGCACCAACATCAGGTTAAAAAATCACTCTTCAACATCTAGCCCACATTCTTAAGAGCCTGGTATACACAAAATGCGAATGGAGGCATGGTGAGAATAATCAGCAGCAGCACAACTTGTCTATAGTTGAATTTCCAAACCACAGCCTGAACTAGTGAGCTGAGGAAGGGTTTTGAGAGTGAGAGGAGAATGACAGTTTTGTCGGTTGTCACTGATGCATGTGGTGTACCCTCCACCAGGTCTGATCTTCATGACCAGCCACTGTGCCTCAGAAGTGGAAGTGAGAGGGGCGCCTGAGTAGCTCATTTGGTTAAGCACCCAACTCTTAGTTTCAGCTCAGGTCATGATTTCAGGGTCAGGCTCTGCTTGAGATTCTCTCTCTCCCTCTACCCCTCACCTCCCTCTCTAAAATAAATAAACAAATCTAAAAAAAAGAAGAAGAAGAAGTGGAAGTGAAAATGTCCCCAACTCTCATTGTAGAGGGAGAACTCCCACAAGCGACAGCATCTCTCTCCTCTAGTAGAACACAGAGCAGTAACATGCAGCTCTGAGTTATCATGGAATCAATAAACGTTTCCTGTGCTTTCCTCTTATAAGGACTGCCTGGCAGTTATTATCCTAATGAATCTAAATTTGATAGTAACAGTATTCTAAAGGGTGTTGGTACTCTCTTATAGGGATAAGCTTATATAATTTCTGATCAACCATCTGTCACTAAAAAGCAAGATTAGCATGAACTCCTCAGCAAGAATTGTACTGGCAAATCACAGTGAAACAGTTGAGCAGTTATTCTACTTGGGAAACACTTTTCCTACCAAGCTAATTTTATAAGTCAATCAGTTTTATTAAACTGAGGATAAAGAGCAAATAAGAAGGCATCGACTTCAACAGGCTCACTCAGTTGTAGAGTACACCTATTATCGTCAACTATCACTCCTTAATAATTGGAGGCAGGGCAAGTATCACTATAAATTAGCTTCAAAGTCCTTAGGAGATTTCAGTGGGACAGAGGAAGGAGACTGTAATTTAAAGAACTGAAAGAATGAAGCACAAAGGCAAACCTTGCCAGCAATTTCACTGCTAATACAGAAGTATGAAGAACCATGAAGGGGAAAGACAGGAAGAGATTGCTAAAGCCAGAGAAGAAAATTCTGATAAAGCAAACCATTGGCAGGTAAATAAAAGATGAGTTGAAGATGTGTAATTAGTATCAACCATAAGTTTCAATTAATAACATAGCCCTCAACCTCAAAATAATGTAGTTTTATTGATTACAACAATAATTTCTCTTCTGTACAAAGGGGTCCAAAATACATTATTAATGCTCTTTCTTTCTTCATTTCTTCCTTTCTTACTTTCTTTTCCTTCTCTCCTTCCTTCCTTCTCTCCCTCTCCCTTCCCTCCCTCTCTTCCTTCCTTCTTTTCTTCCTTCCTTCCTTCCTTCCTTCCTTCCTTCCTTCCTTCCTTCCTTCCTTTCTTTTTTGCTCTTTTGTAGGCACCACCCCATTATTCCAACTACTAGTTGCATTTGTCATTCCATTTTCTTGACCCACATTAAAATTAGGCAAGTATGAAATTAAAACTCCAAACATTTGCAAAAGCTATTTCAAATTCAGAGATTTATATCCCTTGCGAAATGGGATTTTGACTTTGACGCAGGTCTGGGATGCATTAGATCCCTAAGCACATTTCAATACAGCTATGGAACAGTTAGGGTAGTGTGAGGGGTGAGTAATTTTTTTAAGTATCCTAAAGTCCTTTGTGACTAACTTTTCCAGGTTATTTATGTGTGGAGCTTTTGACAAATTCTAAATAGGTTCTTTTCAAGTAAAGCAAAATGGACTCTATTTTCTTTGTAGCATTTAACTTATATAATGACATACCAGTGTTGGAAAAAAGATACCTCCTTGATTCTGTCCATACTCTGAATCTAATATAAGAAATGCCACTGAAGGTCACACAATGCCCTCTAAACCCAACGACAACACAAAAGGCATAGAGAAAGGCAGTCAATATACAGGTGCAGGCTATCTCCAGCTTGTTCTGAAATCCATGGCGGAGGGAATGTTTCATTATCACTTAGAATATAAAATGCCACCTGGATTAATATTTAGTGAAAATAAATGCCAAGAAAGACCTTTCGTAAAGAGTAAAAATTTAGAAAGAGCTTGCAGTTTAGCAATAAAAATGTTCCCCTTAATACAAATGAGGGCAGGTTCCCTATATACAAAGAGCTTTTAATTAAGCTGAGAAGAAAACTCACACGTGATAAATCAAAGAACCCCTTTTTCATACTCACACACATGCAAACACACACACATCAAATTAAGTCACAAAAAGTGTTTGCCTAAATCCTGTAGAGTACATCTGAAAGCGGGAATTTCAGGCAGGCATACCTGGACTAAATCCCAGCTGACAGTCACTGGTGGCATAACTGCCACATCAAGTTACTTAACCTTCCTGAGCCTTGGTTTGCTCAATGCAAATATGGGAGAATATTAGTACCTCCTGCAAAGGACGGCTGTGAAATTGAGCTGGGAAAATGTAGAGTGCCTGATATACAGAAAACAGTCAATAAATATTAGTAAGAAGAGGAGTCTGTCTTTAGTGCAAGAAATGTAAGATTAAATTCTGGAGTTCCAGATACTTTCAGTCCTCACTGTCTTCTTAATTTCTTTAAGAAGTCAATCTATAAGTAAAACTGTGAGTTAAAACTCATCTTCTCTACCGACACTCTTCATTACCACTGTCACCATCTCATATATTCCCTTTTCCTGTTTAGATAGATGGTGGCCTATCATTTATCAAAATATGCTCAGGACAGGTGAAATCTCGATTGCACTCCAAACTTTCTCCAAAATTTGCCCTTCTAGTTTGTCTTCTTTTTTTTTTCTAGTTTGTCTTCTTAACACTCATTCTCTCCACTAGATCCTCCCTCTTGATCCACCATCATATCCATGACCTCCCCACATATAAACAAACCAAACTCATTGCCTCCATTCTGCAACCCACTAGTTCTTACTATTTCTTCCTTTTCCCCACCACCAATCTCTCGTAGAGTATGTCTCACATCAATCCTCTTCGTCTGTAATGAATTCCAGTCCCAATCATCCAACCCTATCCTATAGGCTCATGATTAGCTTCTCCGTACCAGGTCCTACTAAAAGGATTTTCACCTTCATTTGTTCTTTTCCTTCCGACAACCACGTGAGTGCATCAACATCAATCGATCGCTCTTCCTGTGCCTGTGAAGATACTATCCAAATAGAATATGGTTGAGACTTTTATTTATATTCAGCCCATCCTGTTGGTTCTCGCAGCAAAGTTTTCCAGCCCCTGGCACACTGTCTTCTTGATCTCTGCAATTATGTTTGCTTCCGTTGTTGTTTTATTCTTGGCAACTTGTAAGCATTTCCATCACCCTGAGCCCGGGTTTCCCTGGGTGGTGTTTCTGCTCCATTTACCCAGGGAGGGTGAGGAAAGGGCCTCTGATCCACCTGTCATCATCAGGAGACTTTTTTCAGGCTACATGAGTTACTGCCCAACCTGATATCCTTCACATTTTCAAGTGAACTACAATCCTGCCTGGATTTTCTTGTCGTTTTTATCAAGTTTCAATGACATTGTGAGAGCTATCAAAAAAATCTGTGCGTGTACTCCAACTCTATGAATTTTCAAAGTTGTTGAAAATGTTGATCAGATGTGATATTACCTGGAACTGAGTATGAGTTAACTGTGCCTTGGTTTACAATGTTTCCAAATCCGTAACATCACGGAACACTTTCATGGGGAAAAAAAAAAGGCTTTGCAGGTCCAGTGGTAATGCTTCAATTCTTCAATTCTGTTAGTAAAAGCTGCCTGATTTCTTCTCCGCACAGACATAGCTGAGTAATCTAGGAGTTGGTCTCCTTTAATAAGTATCGTTATTTAAAAAAAAAAAAAAAAAGCAATTGAGGTCCAACTAGATATGTGGTGTTTTGGTTTATACCACAAATTAGAAACCGTACTGGTTCTCTTGTAAATTCACTAAACAATGTCTTCATAAATGTCTATCTAGATGACATTACCCACAAATGATTTTACTGAGTTTTCTTTAAAATTAATAAATTGGGATTTTTTGTTTTGTTTTGGTTTTGGTTTTTGGAGGGTTTTGGGTTTTGTTCTTTTGTTTTGTTTTGTTTTTGTTTTCTTGTAGAGCATGTATGTCCTGGGACTCTTAGTTAGATGCCACAGAGAAATATAAATATCGACGGCTTATTTTCAGATCTCACCATTTATTCTTAAAAAGAACTGTAAAGTCTAACTTTTATACTTCAATTTATTTTTTATTATGAAGAGTTTTTTTATATTAAAAGGAAAATCCTATTTTGTTTAATTTTATTTGAAGATTTTATTTACTTATTTGTCAGAGAGAGAAAGAGAGCACAAGTAGGGGGAGCAGCAGGCAGAGGGAGAAGCAGGCTCCCCCCTGAGCAGGAAGCCCAATGCGGGACTCAATCCCAGGACCCTGAGATCATGACCTGACTAGAAGGCAGACGCTTAACTGACTGAATCACCCAGGCACCCCAAGGAAAATCTTATTTTATTAGTGTCAACACAGTTCATTGTAGAGGCATTTTTGGTGGAACAAATCATGCAAAAATCATTTTTGATAGAGTTATACTTTATATAGTGGATGACCCATTTACACAAAACTTTATTACTACCAATTTACACTTTCTTAGCATCCTATATTAAGACATCTAGAAATATAGTTTAATATAAACTTAATCATTTTAAAGATAATTTCTTCAAATTGGGATGAAAATAGCCATCTTCCCGGTACCATACACTGACATAGCTGTCAAACTTAGTTATATGTGATTTGTTAGACAAAGTATTTTGAAGTTTTTCTTTCAAATCTAAATATTTAGGCCTACCAATCAAAAATACTGTGTGATTCCACTTATATGAGGTATCTCAGGCAAATTCATAGAAACATAAAATAGAATGATAGTCACCAGGGTCTGGGAGAAGGGGAAGCAGAGATCTGCTGTTGAAGGGGTTTAGAGTTTTAGTTTTGCAAGATGAAAAAGTTCTGCGGAGCTGCTGAAAAGCACTGCGGGCTTACTTAACACTACTGAACTATACAGTTGAAAACGGCTGAGATGGTGAATTTATGGTATATGGGGGTCTTTTGTTTACATTTTTATTTTAATTCCAGTTAGTTAACATACAGTGTAATAATGGTTTCAGGTGAACAATTTGGTGATTCAACAATTCCATACATCGCCCGGTGCTCATCACAAGCGCCCTCCTTCATCCCCATCACCTAGATCACCCACCTCCCCTCTGATAATGTGGTATGTGCTGTTTACCACAGTTAAAAATAAATTTTTAGGCACCTGGGTGGCTTAGTTGGTTAAGCAATTGCCTTTAGCTCAGGTCATGATCCCAGAGTCTCAGGTTCGAGTCCCATATCGGGCTCCTAGCTCTACGGGGAGTCTGTTTCTCCCTCTGAACTTCTCCTCTCTCATGCTCTCTCTCAAATAAATAAATAAAATCTTTAAAAAATAAATAAATAAACTTTTAACAGATAAAAGGAAAACAACAAAATTAATACTATCCCACAACTAAAATACATATATTTGGGCCTAAATACCTTTAATTCCACACCACGATTGTATTTAATTTTCCACCTATAATTATATTTAAAGTCATGTTATTTAAGATATGTAAGCTAGAATGTGCTCAAATAAACTATGGAATCAGGTTAAATTCTGGTCAATTCAAATAAGGAAATTTTGGGTTTTATTCATTGTGAAGTAGATCTCTAGTTGTACTGAAATGAAAGGTCACTTTATTTGACTCTCTCTACAATGAGAAAGAAATTAGATGTCTTCAACAAGATGGGAAATTCAGCTTTTAAAAGAAGTATGAACCTCGTAAATAGTAAAAACACTTAGCCCTTGGTGTAAGAGGCAGAAAGATAGCCCAAACAAGTATATTAGCTTTATAGACATCATCCAAGTCATCAAAAGCACTATTAAACTATCCCTCTTTTACCTATTTATAATTAAAATAATAATACAAGGTGAGCAAAAAAAAATAATTTGCAAAATTAAAGCAATGTATTAGTAATGACTTTAGAAATAGCCTACATCTACCAATTCTATTTCTATATTTTCATAATAATGACTTTTGATAACACAGGTTTCTGCACTGGGTGAAAAGTACTCTCTGTCCAACTTTTTCTGTTTCACCCTCCCACTGGATCTCTCCAGATGGCATTTTCCAATGGATCAGAAAAATTCTATAACCCAGCTAAACCACAGAGCCATCTGTACACTTGAAACTATATACTTGAAGGGGCGCCTGGGTGGCTCAGTGGGTTAAAGCCTCTGCCTTCGGCTCGGGTCATGATCTCAGGGTCCTGGGATCGAGCCCCGCATCGGGCTCTCTGCTCAGCAGGGAGCCTGCTTCTCTCTCTCTGCCTGCCTCTCTGCCTACTTGTGATCTCTCTCTCTCTGTCAAATAAATAAATAAAATCTTTAAAAAAAAAAAAAAAGAAACTATATACTTGAAAATCCACTTAGGAAAAACAAGTCATTCCACACTTATGAAGACAATAAGATAGCTCTGCCATTTACTGCACATTTTTATGTGCTTCAAGATACTTTACATATGTTATATGTCACTCCATATTAAAAATCTCATGAATTAAGTAATAATATTTATTTTATAAGCGTAAACCAAGGTTCAGTAAGGGGACATGACAATGAGTAAATACCAGAGCATGAAATCAAGGACACACTCCTAAATAATTCATGGGCTAGTCACAGCACTCATGATGCTCAGGCTTTTCTCTTTTCCTCCCCCACTTCAATTTCTTCTTCTCCCAATCCTATTCTTTTATTTGCTTAATCTCTCCCCAAAGAGACCCCCATGGACATATATATTATCCATATACAGACTTATTAATGCTTTAATTAAAAATATATAGCTTATTAAAAACAATTAAATTAAATTATATTTGTAATTACTAAAAATAAGAGATAATTCACGAAAAAACACTGTGAAGAATATCTGGATTTAGGGGCGCCTGGGTGGCTCAGTCATCTGAGTCTCAGATTCTTGGTTTCAGCTCAGGTCATGATCTTATGGGTAGTGAGACAGTGCAGGCATGCCCAGGCTCTGCGCTCAGAGGGGAGTCTGCTTGAGGATTCTCTCCCTCGGCCCCTCCCCCACTTGCACAAGCATGTTCTCTCTCTCTAAAATAAATAAATACTTTAAAAATATATCTAGATTTAATATATCCATAAATTGACATTTTCCCCCATCTAGAGTTTAGCTATTTGTCAACAGTAATCATGAGACAAGGCTCTGAATGAATCACTCACAAAAATGAAACAGAAAGCCTTTCACTGCCATCATATCCTCACCTTGACAGCCCACTGTGCTCCTTTACGCTATATCAGTTTTCACAGTGACTGTACATGTTCGTAGTTCTTATCCTTTATAGCCAGAGGTAAGACAACTCCATTCTATTTGCCAAAATTTTAGGGAAATTGTGCTTATGTGCTGAAAAACTTGTGAAATGCATGAAGTCTATCTCCACAATTAAGAGTAACAAATCTGATTTCTAATGATAAGTGGCATGGGTGTTTTTACCATTTTGAAAACTACTACACAGCAATTTCACCCAATTCTCTATTAACGTTAGCTTCTATTTGCTACTTCTTTTTATTTGCTATCCCCAAGACTTGATTTGACATCTATCCATTATCCTATGTTAAATGCTGGTAATTCAAACACATTTTCTTTTTTTTTTTTTTTTTAAAGATTTCATTTATTTATTTGAGAGAGAGAGAGAAATTACAAGTAGGCAGAGAGGCAGGCAGAGAGAGAGGGGGAAGCAGGCTCCCCGCTGAGCAGAGAGCCCGATGCAGGGCTCGATCCCAGGACCCTGAGATCATGACCTGAGCCGAAGCCAGAAGCTTTAACCCACTGAGCCACTCAGGTGCCCCTCAAACACATTTTCTATCTTACTGCCAAACTAATATTCATGGTCCCCCACTGCTAAGTGGTTCTTATTAGTGACATGAGATACAGGATTACGTAAAACCATTTAGCTACTCCTTGTGATATTAGGCAGTTCAATAGAGTTTCCAGAGGAGAACAGGCATTGTTTTTTGTTTTTTAATTTTCTTTCTTTCTTCTTCCTTTTTTTTTTTTTTTTTTTTTTTGCTTCTCATCAACCTAAATGACATGGAAGTTTGGTCGAGTTCTCATGTAAAAATATTAATACCAATCCTCAAAGAAGGGACAGTCCAGCCTCTAGATTGCATCTGCAGAACTGTCTGACTTGTTTCTGTTTATAATGGGATATACCGTTATAGAAACACGTTTAAAATACATATATTATCCCTCTATATTTATTTATATATCTGCACATAATTTAAACCCTTTCCACTTAGAAGAAACCCACCCTCTTCAATACAATACACAAAAATCTCTACATTGCTATACAGTTCCTGTTTTTCATTATTTTTTCTCTTTCCAATATTTGGCATATTTAATGTGACCTTCAAGATCCATAGCTTCACACTGACATAGCAATTGTTCCACCTATGAAGAATGGTAGAGTCACCCCAGATCTTATGACTGTGTTTGTCAGGGGAGAAAGTGGGCCACATGTTGTTGAAACAAACTTTGCCAAGGCAACTAAATAAATTTTTCGCTAAGATTCCACATTTCCACAATCTATTACATTTAGTCTAACCTGTGCATCAGCAAGGCCACTTAAAACATCAAGGAAACAAAGTTTGCAAGTGCCCTATCTAAACAGACCCATAACTTCCTGGAAATCTGGAATAGTAAAATGACAGCATAATTATGAGTGTGGGATGTGAGGTGTATCTTATAAGGTTAGCACATCTTTTTGTCTAATTTTTGGCAGACCTTGTCCCATATTTTCAGGCAACTCTCAATTGACCTCTGACTGTTGCTGTGTTTGGAAAAACGCTTCCTTCCCACATTCATGGCTAGCTCAAAATCTCCCCCATTTGAAGAAAAATAAAACCAGCTGTGTTCAAAACATAACCTAAATTTTCTTACTGCCACAATTTCCCCCAGACCAGTATTTTGGGGAATCCATAATACGGTTAAGTGGGCACTGGCTTAGGGACTTGGCCAGTGTGGTAGAGGTACAGAAGAAGTAATTAAACTTTCCAAGACTTTTAAAATTATGAACAGTGATCCATAATCTAAAACAATGTGATAGAATGACTCTTCAACTTCCACATATGTACTCCACAAGCTATTAAAGATGGCATTTCTCCTTTTCAAGATGCCTTTACTTTTCATTTTAAAACGATTGACCTGTTGAATAATGTTGGCGTGGAGAAAGATGGATGAATAAGAGAGCTCTGGGCAGTGAAACTAAATATTTCTGCCTAGTATTTGCAATCACCCTTAATATCAATTTATCTTCTCCACCTCCTACTCAGAAACAGGTTAAATGACCAGTGAAACCAGATAAAGGGCCAACGCTGACTACAGGAGGGATTGAAGAATAAGACAGTTCATCAAACCAAGAAACGCAATTGGTTGCTTTTCAGTCAGTCAACCTCTTAGCCAAATTCAAACAAGTATGGTTTGACTGTCTGTAAAGTGGCATTGACCAAAATGACAGAAACAGGCATAGAAATATTGGAGGATAATTGGTCCAAAGAAGGCAAATTTGGGTGCTCAGAAATAGAGTTCAGTTATTGAATACTTCATTTAATCCTTACAATTCTTTTTTTTAATAAATTATGCTTGCTACTCTTATTTATAACTTATATAATTGATTCCTAAAATAGCAGATAATGCTTGAGATGAAATGGGAAAATATACCTCCTTATTACCAAATTAACATTTCTTCTTTCCAGTAATTTATTTAAAATTTTTCATTAAAAACATGACCATAAAACAATAGTTGGCTCTTAACATTTTTTATACAGATCATTTTGAGAATTTGAATGAGAAAATTATGGGCCTTCTTTCCCAGGAAAATGTGCCTATACAATGTGTATATATACCCTAAATTATTGACACAATTTCAAGAGACACCACTGACCTAATTTCACAATTTCATGGCCCCCTAAGAATCCTGATCCTTATTTCAATACCCAGTATACTGCACACACACACACACACCCCAAATTCCCAAAGACAGCAGCCTCGCTCTTTCTCTGAGTCCTTACACCATAACTAAATACTTGATACCTAATTTTTAGTTTTCCCCATTAATTTATTGAACTAAGTCCTTTTCAACCACAAAATAATCTGTTCAGAGAAATCTGCCTTTTAGATTCTAGCTGGCACACAGAAGAGGCTCAAGAATCACGTGGGGCTTGATAGAAAGGAAAATGCAAGTAAATGAAAATCACGATTACATGAGATCCTACGTGTTGCCCTTGGAATGTGGAATGTTTCCACTTGCAAAATGCTTACATTGTCTCTAGTCATTGCTTCTTCTGCATCTTTTATCCACCAAATCAAGGATTACAGCGTGACCCTGTGATGTTTTACACAATCAATGTCCAGCTCTGTGCTATAGCTAACTGAATCTCAGCTTCAGTGAGCCAGATCCACACACTTACAGGACACGAAGTTGGAGCCCAAGTTTTGGAGCTTTAGAGGAAAGAGATCCTTACTTCTTTCGCTATCTCTGTTCAGCATGATACTCCCTCATTTGATGTCTGCACTGTGGGGTCAAATCTCTTTGCCTTTGTGTCTGACCTAAGGCCATTTAAAACTACCAGGCAAGGACTAGGACTGCCATGGGGCTTCCTTTTCATGTAGCGACGTAACAGAGCAAATGTACTCATCCTGGAGAGGAGTTTTGTCATGCTTTGGTTATAGCTAGGTAGGTCAGTTATGCTCAGTTGGCCACCTTATGAAGTCCCCTGAAAACAGAGTAGAAAACTGGTATCTGATACTGAGAATCACAGAAATCTCAGAAAATGTTTTGATTTGATCAGAGCTGCAAACCTACTTCTACTTTGCTAAAAAGACAAAAACAAAAACACGGGCTAGTGTGATTACAGGTATCACATGCAATGTCATGTTATTTCAGCTTCCTTGAACCCAGTTATCATCCTGAACAAAAATAAATGAAAAAGAGTTTTTAAAAGGAAGTCTGTACTAAAGATTGCTTCCTAGAAAGTGGATTTAAGACAAAGAATTTATGATGCACATAGCTAGTTTTTTGCTTGCCTTCCCTGGTTTTATCGCAGTTATACTATATGAATAATTAGAGAAAGAGGAAACAAGTGTTTCTCCAATTATTATTGGTCATTTGCTTATTTTATAGACTCTACTCCTCCCCCTCTTGTTTTCTCGATGAAATGATCAGTTTTTCATTTAGAAAGGGCT
>CM052887.1:58520369-58547049 GCA_028534135.1 Potos flavus | reverse complement strand
AAAAAAAAAAAAAAAAAAAAGCTTGTCACCAGTCTTACAATTCAGGAATGTCTTTCTCAAGGACTTGGAGCGCTCTTTGAAATGTAAACACCCAGAAAGCCAGTGCTCCTACCTCCCAGTCTCTTTGAGAGAGTAGGAGGCTAACTTTGGTGGGTACCTTGCTCCAGGTTGCAAAATTACCTTCTGTCGTGAAGATTACTTTCCTTTGGGTAAAGCTGATTAACAAATCCAGATGGCCGAGCACCCCACCTCCTCACCCAAGTCTTAGAAAGACTTTTCCACTCTTTGTTCTAGTGAAGCTGAACTCACACTTAGTTATTACGTCTCCTACCCTATTGGCCTTGAAAAAAGTCTTCCTTTCCAAGTAACTTTGTCCAGTGCAATTTTTCCTTTGACAAATGTTTATAATATTCTATTCTATAGTATCAGTATAATCAAGGTTTTGCCATGCCAGTCTCCTGACATATTTTTAAGTATAAAAAAAAGAAGACATCAAAAACAGACTCAAGGCTATTAAGAGATAACAGAACTGATACAAAATCAAACCAGCTGCTAATAGAGCTATTAAAATGTTTATGAAAAAAAATGTTCGTGAAAAAGACTAGGACCAAAAAAAAAGAAAAGGTGATTTATTCATTTCCTATATCTTTCTTCAAAGGACTCAAGCCAGTTCGGTATCAATAGAATAATAAACACAAGTAAAAAATCAAAAGGAAGAATAATACAAATACTCCTCCCAGAAGCAATAACCATAGGTGTTGTGATTAAGCTTCATATTTGGTTCTGAAGTTCCTGACAGCCAGAGAGAGAAGGAAAAGCAGTCAATTCCACAATATGACTTTTCTTAAGTAATTTTTAAACAATGTGTTCATGTAGAATTTCAAGTAGAGAACACCAAGAAATGGAACAGAGAAGGTTTTCACGTTAAATATGAACTGGGTAGGTTAAGTGTTAGACTCTTGGTTTCTGGTCAGGTCATGATTTCAGGGTCATGAGATCGAGCCCCACATCAGGCTCTGTGCTGAGCGCGGGTCTGCTTGAGATTCTCTCTCCCGCTGTCCCATTCCCTCCCTCAAAGAAATAAATAAATCTTTTTTAAAAAATGTGAACATACTTTTGTGTTTACAACAAATGCTAGAACATATTTGCTATGGTTATTTCTTTCTTTGTATTAATTTTTCTCTTTTTCTTATTAAGAAGCTATTGTTTAGAATAGCTTGAGATTTACAGAAAATTTGCAAAGATAGCACAAAGTGTTCCCTATAAACCAAACTCAGTTTTTCCTATTATTAACATCCTATATTTGTAAGGTGCATTTGTTGCAATTAGTGAACAAATACTGATACATTATCATAACTAAACTCCATACTTTATCCAGATGTCCTTAGTTTTTATCCAATGTCCTTTTTCTCGTAGGTGCCTATCCAGGATATACTATAATACATTTAGTCATCAGGTCTCCTTAAGTTCCTCTTGGTGTGACAGTTTCTCAGGCATTTCTTTTTTTTTTTTTCTTTTCTTAATTCCAGTTAGTTAACATACAGTGTTATATCAGTTTCAGGTATATAAAATAGATTCAATAATTCTATACATCACTCAGTGCTCATCAAGAAAAGAGTACCCTTAATCCCTTATGGTTATTTGTTATAGTGACCACCGATAGAAGCAAAGGGCTTAACCTAGGAATATGAGAAGGTGCAGGAAAGGTGATTTTAGAAGGAGAATAATGGGGTCTGCGGGTATCAGGCTTTGCTTGTAAAACTGAAATTGAGAATTAAGCTTGAAGTGCTATAAGAGATGTGATATTCTCTTTTTCTCATTTATGCTTTGGAAACAAGCAACCCCAGTGCAGAATTGGTTTTCTATTGTGAATTTCAGAAAGCTAAGAAACGTTCAGAACTGGATGGAGGTCTTCCCACCTTTGTCCAGAAATAGCGCCTAGAGGCATCACTGATGTTTTGCACAACTCCAGGAGGCACATTTACATAAAAGACAATGTAATTTGAGTTTTCTGGTACTATGTGACTTATGGCAGTGCCAGAATATGGGGAACCAAAGTTAGGATTTTGAGGCTGCTTTAGACAACCTCTAACTCTGAGGCCATAAGAACACATGGAATAAGTATATTTTAGCAAGAAAATTTTCATGGCCGGTGGTAGTAGTCACATACTACCATTCAGAAAGAGTTTAATAATAATTCCAAAGTGATCTGATTCTGGGAAACATGGCATATGGTGGCAAGGAAAAGAAACTCTGTAGAATTTTCTGTTGATAGTTATTTTTGCTCTCTCAGCTATCATCTGAATTGTGAGCATTCTCCTGAGAGTTTATTCCTCTGCTCACAATAATGATGACAACAACAATAACAACAACAGTAACATTATTGGTGTTTGTTATGTGCCATACACTGTTCTAGGAACATATATATACACACTTATTTGAATTTCATAAAACCTCAATAACTAAAGTGCTATTGTTTCCCCCATTTCACAGCAAAAACTAAGGCACAGTCCAGTTAAGTAACTAGTCTAATGTGATGCAGCAAATGCATAATGGAAGCAGGATTTAGACTCTGACACTCTGACTCCAGAGCTCATTCTCTGGACAGAGACAGAGGGTACCTTTCAATTATTAGAAGTGCTCCCTTATAATCTTCAGACTATTTTGTTGGAAAAATGAGAATGGGGTCTTGTGACTTCCTTACCAATTAGCTATCAGTATAAAGAACATGGGTCATTTCCAGGATGAGACAGTTAGGATTTAATGTATGTCCTCCATTCTTATCTTCCTCTATTATAGTGAGTTGGAAGCCACCTATGAGATGGCAGTGTCACAAGATGGAGAAGGGCCAGATCCCAGAGTCATCAGATGGAGGAAAGCACTCACCAACCTAAAAAGACTTTCTATTAAGTGTGAGTTAAACTTGAAATTTTAATTGGAAAAGTCATTTATTACTTCACATAGTCTTTTCTACTTTTACAAATACAGAGCTCTTAAACACTATCCTATGGTTCTCATTCATAGCTCTATATCCATTTTCTAGATGATTACATCTACAGCCTTGATTCTAAATGTTATCTATTTGCTAATGATTTCCAAGAGTAAATCCAAATTTGATACTCTCATATCTAACTACCATTTAGAGGATGAAGATTCAATATCTTGAAAGCTTATATCCATAATGAAAACTGTCAGTAAACTAGGAATAGAGGGGAATTTTCTCAACTTGATAAAGAATATCCTCAAATAATCTATGGCTAACATCATACTTAATTTAGAGAAACTAGAAGCTTTCCACTAAGATCAAGAACAAGGCAAGGATATTCCATCTCACCACTCCTTTTCAACATCATACCGGAAGTCCAAGCTAATATAATGAGATAAGAAGGAAATAAATGCTATAGATATTGGAAAGGGAAAAAAAATAAAACGGTCTTTGTTCATAGAAGACATAATCACATATGTAGAAAGTCTGAAAGATCTGACAAAAATTTCTTGGAACTCATAAGTGTTTATGCCAAGGTTGCAGAATACAAGGTTAATATACAAAAGCCAATCAAGTATTCTACACGTTGGTAATGAACAAGTGGAATCTGAAATTAAAAAGCACCTCAAAAATGGAATACTTAGATATAAATCTAAAAAAATGTGTATAAGATCTATAAGAAAAAAGTTAGAAAACACTGATAAATGAAATTTTAAAAACTAAATATGTGGAGAGATATTCCATGTTCATGGATAGCAACACTTAACATTGTCATGATGTCAGTTCTTTCCACCTTGACCTACATAAATCCAATACAATCCCATCCAAAATCCCAGAAAGTTATCTATGTGATATTGACAAACTGATTCTAAAGTTTATATGGAGGAGCAAAAGACCCAGAATATCCAACACAGTATTGGAAAGAACAAAGTTAGACCTCAAGATGTAATATAAAGCTATAGTAATCAAGACAGTGTGGCATTGGCGGAAGAAGAAACAAATAGATCAATACAACAAAATAAAGAGCCCCAAAACAGACCCCATAAATATAGCCAACTGAGAGGCTGAGACAAAAATAATTGCTGGTATAGAATTCTACACCCCACAGAACACTCTTTTAAGAATGCGGATGAAATGAAAACATTTTCAGACAAGCAAAAGCTAAAACTGTTTACCACCCTCACTAAAAGAAGTTCTAAAGGCTATATTTAGGATGGAAGAATATCTGCTAAAAGTTGAAAATGCAAAAAAAAACAAGCAATGAATAAAAATACTGGTAACCATTGATAAATAGTAAGCAAACACTGACCTAGAGGTATTCTTCCTAAACATTTAGAAACATGTCTACAGGGATGGTGGGGTGGGACAAGGGTAGACTGTAGTACATCTTTGCTTGCAAATTGGTTATACCGAAAGGAAAAGTAAACTCATGTCTTCATGATAAGAGGTAATTTTACAACTTGGAGCAAAGTACCCACTGAAGTTAGGCTCCTACTTTCCCATAGAAACTGGGAGATAAAGACACTGTCTTCGTTGATATTACATTTTTTTAAGAGATCTGCATCTCAAAGGGCTAGAGAAAGATTTATAAAATTCCAAGTTTCTGAAGTAAATGCTCTAAGAAAAGGGAGTTCAGGGCCTGAAGACAAGATGTCTGTCTTAAGTCAAATTGAGAAACACATTAAGGCTTTCTTGGTCAGCATGTGTTATGGACTGAATTGTCTCCCCCAAATTCATATGTTGAATCCATAACTCCCAGTATTTGGAGAAAAGGCCTTTAAGGAGGTAATCAAGGTTAAATAAGGCCATAGAGCAAGGCCCTAATCCAATAGGAACAGTATCTTTTTTTTTTTTTTTTTAAGATTTTATTTATTTATTTGACAGAGAGAGAGATCACAAGTAGGCAGAGAGGCAGGCAGAGAGAGAGGGGGAAGCAGGCTCCCTGCTGAGCAGAGAGCCCGATGTGGAGCTCGATCCCAGGACCCTGAGATCATGACCTGAGCCGAAGGAAGAGGATTTAGCCCACTAAGCCACCCAGGCGCCCCAGGAATGGTATCTTAATAAGAAGAGGAAGAGACACAAGAACTCAAGCACAAAGAAATGGCCATGTGACGACACGGTAGGAAGGCAGCCAGAAAGAGAGAACCCACCAGACACCAACCTTACAAACAGCTTAATCTTGACTTTCAGCCTCCAGAAACATGAGAAAATAAATTTCTGTTGTTTAAGCCATGCAGCTCATGGTATTTTATTATGATAACCTACGAGGACCGACACAGTAGATATGAATAAACGGAAGAATGAAATGAACATTACCTCCCATTATTAGGTATCCATTTTAAGGCAACTCCAGTGAGGTTTAATTAAAACATGAGAATTAGGTTGGCAAATGTGGCATTCTTCTCGCACATTGATATAATTTTTGGTGATTCTGTTACTATAATTTAGACCAATGAATTCATTAAGAAATGGTGCTAGTTTCTCATAATTTAATACTGCAAATTAAATATGACAAGTCTGGGGAGGTGGTTAGCAAAAATCCAAGGATTATAAATCAGAACACTCAGAAGCTCATCATTAAGCTCAGTAATTGGAGAAATGTACTAAGAGCCAGGACTACCAGAACAGTAAGATTTACTGTCTAATTTCTAAAAGAGAACTATGAAGGAAGCAGTGGTCTATAGATAGGCACTTTTGATCTAATGGAATATAGGTTTTAAATCCATCCTTACATCATTTCTTCTTTGCTTTAAATCTTAACATGCTTTACTTATGCTGCATTTAATAAGCTTTAATCATAATCTGTTTCCATGTTATTCAGAGTTTTCTTTAAGATTTTGATTATTAATTCCTATGCCTGAACTTATAGCTTATCTATGATATTTCTGATATTCTAGAGGAAATTACCAAATGAAAGGACTGAAAATTTGTAATTGCCTTCTAATCATTTCTCATAGTCTACTAATCCAACAGACAGACTTCAAAATCCCTAGATGTGAACTTGATACAGTATTTTTATTTTATTAACTCATTCAACCAATATTCATTTGGCCCTCTACCAGACATTATGCCAGTTGCTGGAGCAAGAGTGATGAATTTAATATATTTCATGCCTTCTTTGAGCTTACCATTTAGTAGGAGACTCTCACGTAAATGAAAAAGTACAAGGAGAGGGGGGTAGCCAATTCAGGTTGAGTGAGGAGATGATGTGTCTTAAATAAGAGGGTGTACCAGCTGGACTTAACCTATGAGGAGGTATTTTCCAGGGGCCAGATGCATAAAACTGAACCAGGGAGAACAACTGAACAACAGCCTGAAGGTTGGCAAGATCTTAAAAATTTCACAAAATATTTAACCTAATTTGAACAACTGAAAGACATAACACATTAGGTAGTAGAGTTTGCAAGGCAACACATCGTACTTTATACCTCAAGTCCTTATCAGAAACATTTTCATGTCTACCTAGATATGTCAAATAGATCCAAAAGCATCCATATGTTTTGATCCAGAATATTTGTTCTACTTTTCAACTGATTTGTGTATCAAGGTGTAGAGAAACAATTTAAAATTATGTCAGAAAGGAAACTGATGTATTTATAACCTGGGGATTTTGACACGGAAGCTATTTATGATCTTTTAAAAATACCTTAAATATTAATGTTTCTTTCCTCCATTATAAACATAAAACATATTCATTGTAAAAGTTTTAGAAATACATAAAAACATGAAGATCAGCTGTTAATGTTTATACCAGTTAAATATAACAAACATAATAGATATAGTTTCCATTTTCACTTAAATGATATTTTTGTTTTTAAGATAGAAGTCAAATCGCCCATTGGGAATGTGATACCAATTTATATTTCCACCAGTAGTGTAAGCTTGTTAAAAAAAAAAAAAAAAAGTAGGTGGAGGGGTTTTACATATTTAGTAAGAAATAATGACACTTGATAATTTTAATTTGCCTTTGACCATTAGAGAACTTGGATTTCTTCACCTAACTTAACTGGAGTTTTGCATTTCTTTTCCTCAACTATTCTCCATACTCTTTGCCCTTTTTCTAATATGGTTTTCTTGTTGTTCTTAATGATTTGTTTTTTATACTTTAAAATATTTATTTATTTATTCATTTATTCATTTATTTATTTATATGGGAGAGAGAGAGAGCACACACATGCACATACCCACACAGAGAGGGACAGGGACAGAGGGAAAGAGACAGAGAAAATCTCAAGCAGACTCCACAGTGAGCATAGAGCCCCATGCAGGGCTCCATATCAGGACCCTGAGATCATAACCTGAGCAAAATCAAGAGTCCAACCCTTAACTGACTGAGCCACAAGGTACCCCTGTTCTTAATGATATATTAGAGCTGTTTACACATTCAAGAAATTTAGTGTTGTCTTACATCTATTGGCTAATTTCCCCTTCTTTGTTTTGTATTTTTAATATCGTTTATAAAGTTTTTAGAAAAGTTTTCAAGTTTTACTTGTTCTTTTGTTGTTATGCTTAGAAGTGCCTTTTCAAATATGAGTTTAGATAACATATTCAATTCCATTTTCTTCCACTTCTTAATTTCATTTTTACATTTAAATGTTTAATTAACTGTGGTATAGAATACCAAGGGTAGGAGCCCATCACTCTTTTTCTTTAAACAAGTAATTAATCAGTTGTTCAAGTATCATTGCTGAAGAGTCTCTCCCTTTCTAGAGAACTGGAGGTACCTCTTTTACCATATTGATATTAAATATGCCTCAGATTATTTTCATAGGACCTTGTAATCATTTGGGCTGATTTTATATTCTTGTTTTGAATCACATCATTACTTCAACCATTATAATTTAATGGTAATGAACCACATTTAGTGGTAATGAACTACATCTGGTAGTTCAAAAGACAACATATATTCAGATTTGGGACTATAAATGTTTTGAAAGGTTGGTAACATTTACCTTACATATGTGTATCACATCAACCAAAAAATGCAAGTAACAAAAAAATGTTTAGTCACTTGAATGTTTCAAAAGCAAGTAACACAGAAGTCTAAATTATGTCAAATATGTTGTGTCCTCATATTCTTTTGCAAGTATAGCAGTTTATACACATACACAAAATGGTGGAAGCAGTAACAACTGGAGCAATGTATTTATTGAAAACATCAGAATATGAATATTCGGTTAATTTTTGCTCACTCTACCCAATATTTCCATTATTTAAAAGGCTGATGGAGCAAAAAGGAGTGGAAAGAGAATGTTACTACCAGAATTTAAGCAAAATATTCCAAGCACTACCTATTTACCATCAGAGCCTTTTTAAAAACATTCCCAAATCAATCAACATGATACATCACATTAATAAAACAAAGGACAAGAACCATATGTTCCTCTCAATTGATGCAGAAAAAGCATTTGACAAAAATACAGCATCCTTTCTTGAGTAAAACTCTTCACAGTGTATGGATAGAGGGAACATACCTCAGTATAATAAAAGCCATATACAAAAAGCCCACAGTGAATATCTTTTTCAATGGGGAAAAACTGAGAGCTTTTCCCTGAAGGTCAGGAACACAACAGAGATGCCCACTCTCACAACTGTTATTCAACATAGTACTAGAAGTCCTAACCTCAGCAATCAGACAACAAAAAGAAATCAAAGTCATTCAAATTGGCAAAGAAGAAGTCAAAGCTCTCACTTTTCACAGATGACATACTTTATGTGGAAAACCCAAAGATTTCACCCCAAAATTGGTAGAACTCATACAGGAATTCAGCAACACAGCAGGATATAAAATCAATGCACAGAAATCAGTTGCATTTCTATACACTAACAATGAGACAGAAGAAAGAGAAATCAAGGAATCAATTCCATTTATATTTGCACCAAAAACCATAAGATACCTAGGAATAAACCTAACCAAAGATGTAAAGGATCTATATTCTAGAAACTACAGAACACTTATGAAAGAAATTGAAGAAGACAAAAAGAACTGTAAAAACCTCTCATGTCCATGGATTGGAAGAATAAATATTGTTAAAATGTCTATGTTACCCAGAGCAATCTACACATTCAGTGCAATCCCTATCAAAACACTATTGACATTTCTTCACAGACCTGGAACAAACAATCCTAAAATTTGTATGGAACCAGAAAAGACCACAAATAGCCAGAGGAATGATGAAAAAGAAAACCAAAGCTGGAGGCATCACAACACCAGACTTCAAGCTCTATTACAAAGCTGTAATCATCAAGACAGTATGGTATTGGCACAAAAACAGACACATAGATCAATGGAACAGAATACAGAACCCAGAAATGGACCCTCAACTCTATGGTCAACTAATCTTGGACAAAGCAGGTAAGAATATCCAATGGGAAAAGGACAGTCTTTTCAACAAATGGTGCGGGGAAAATTGGATAGCCACATGCAGAAGAATGAAACTGGACCATTCTCTTACATCATACACAAAGATAAACTCAAAATGGATGAAAGACCTAAATGTGAGACAGGAATCCATCAAAATCCTTGAGGAGAACACAGGCAGCAACCTCTGTGACCTCGGCCACAGCAACTTCTTGCTAGACATGTTTCCAAGGACAAGGGAAACAAAAGCAAAAATGAACTATTGGGACTTCATCAAGATACAAAGCTTTTGCACAGCAGAGGAAACAGTCAACAAAACTAAAAGGCAACCTAGGGAATGGGAGAAGATATTTGCAACTGACATATAGATATAGGACTAGCATCTAAGATCTAAGAACTTATCAAACTCAACACCCAAAAAAACCAAATAATCCAGTCAAGAAATGGGCAGAAGACATAAACAGACATTTCCCCAAAGAAGACATACAAATGGCCAAAAGAAACCTGAAAGAATGCTCAACATCACTTGGCATCAGGGAAATACAAATCAAAACCGCAATGAGATACCACCTCACACCAATCAAAATGGCTAAAATTAACAAGTCAGGAAACAACAAATGTTGGTGAGGATGCGGGGAAAGGGGAACCCTTTCACACTGTTGGTGGGAATGCAAGCTGGTGCAGCCACTCTGGAAAACAGTATGGAGGTTCCTCAAGAAAGTAAAAATAGAGCTACCCTATGACTCAGCAACTGAACTACTAGGTACTTACCCCAAAGATACAAATGTAATGATCCAAAGAGGCACCTGTACCCCAATGTTTATAGCAGCAATGTCCACAATAGCCAAACTATGGAAAGAGCTGAGATGTCCATCAAGAGATGAATGGATAAAGAAGATATGATATGTATATACAACAGAATATTACTCAGCCACCAGAAAGGACAAATACTTACCATTTACATCACCGGGATGGAACTGGAGGGTATTATGCTGAGTGAAATAAGTCAATCAGAGAAATAAATTATCATATTTTTTCACTCATATGTGGAATATAAGAAAGTGCAGAGGATCATAGGGGAAGGGAGGGAAAACTGAATGGGAAGTCATCAGAGAGGGAGATAAACCATGAGAGACTCTTAACTATAGGAAACAAACAGAGGGTTGCTGGAGGGGAGGAGGGTGGATGAATGGAATAACTGTGTGATGCGCGTTAAGGAGGACACATGATGTGATGAGCACTGGGTGATGTTATACACAAATGATGAATTACTGAACTCTACATCTGAAACTAGTGATGTACTATATGTTGGTTAATTGAATTTAAATAAAAACATAATAAAGCATATCAAATGAACCTCATTAATTATCTAAGTTCAGAGCCTATTAACATTAACAGCAAATAAAAACAATTAATTACTTGATCCTTTTTAATAAAATTGATTTTCAAGCAGTTAGGAAAGTTCCATTTAACTGGTGAAAATGATACTGCACATAAGAGGGGCTTGCCAAGAAGTAGCTTACCTAAGTATGTTCAATTACTCAGTTTAATGATAATTCATTAATTGTAAGCAATTAATAAATAACATACCTTGGACATTCAAAATAATAGCATACCATGCTGTGGCCTCCTAAAAATGTCACTGAATTTGTTAATCTTGCACCGCAAAATCATGCAAGTATTTGGATAAAAACACATGAACTTAGAATGCAGCTCTAACTTCATTTTGGGACATTTTGTTTGCATCTCATTTATGTTATTAAATAAATAACTTAGATTTTAGATATATTAGATTTTCTGAATAACTCATAAGATACAAATTTATGAGACTATCACGTCTAAAATGTAGTGACTTCTTTCTGATCTTAGTGATATGAGGAGTAGTAGACCTCAAGGTGGTCTCTACAAATATTTTCCAAAGAGCTTACTAGAGAATCATCTATGGGCAAAATTACCCATGGACAGAATGCTCCGAGATCCAAGGTTTCAAAGCTCCTTGCCTAAAAATAACCAAAGGGAAGACATTCTGCTCTAAGAAGGAAATATAATAACGGTCACTGCCTCTTTTTATTTTTTTGTTTTATTAGTTAGTTGCAGGGAGTCATCCCATTTTCAAGGAGGTAAACATCTCCTTTATTAAAGTTTTCTCTAGTAGAAACCAGTAATAAAAGGAGATAATCTCTGTCTCATATACCATGTCTTTCTTTGGGTAGTATATTTTTCACATCATTTTTTTAGTTTTATTAAAAAAATGTTGTCCTCATAGCAGAGCCAAACTTCCAAACTTTTAATACAATATCTTTCTCCAGTCTTACTTCAGAAATTGGGCTTGTCTTATGAAATGGGATGCACATAAATTTAAAAAATGTAATAGTTTTAGTTTCTATCCCATGTGTTCCAATTATTTGAATTGTGTATTTAAACAGAGAGAGCTCCTATGAGATGGGCGGCCATTTTAGAGATGGGCAAATCTGGCAGATCATGCTAGTGCTAGATATTATCTACCCTACTAACGAACTAAATTAACTTCCTGAAGAAAAAATCATCATGGAAATAAATTTATTTCCTAAAACATAAAAGCCAAATTCTTTGTCTACCATAACAAAGTTTTGAAAGAGTAAGCAGGTAAAAACCTAACCCAGGTTTTCAATTTTCAGAAAGCAAACAAGAATGCAGCCATTAATATACCAGGAAAGGGATCTAGGAAAGCCCTGGGGGTCCAATTAGTTTAGTACCTCCAACTAGGTTTTTTCCCTATTGGGAGATCTATAAAAACAACAGGTGACATGTTTCTATAAGGACAAACGTGTGTGTGTGTGTGTGTGTGTGTGTGTGTGTGTGTGTGTGTGTCTATGTCAGTGCATACAAGGCCAGAAGAGGCCCTGCTCTTGTTGTTTGTGATAATTTGAAAGTTGAAATGTGCAAACCCAGACTGTCAAATTCTGTCACTTTCCTTTTTATTGGCCTGTTTCAGCTTCAAGACTGAAAGAAAATGAAAGCTAACTTAGTGTTTTCTCTAAAAACACTATTATTGGAATGATTATAAAATAGAACAACCAAATTCAACCATTATAGTAGATCAATACACATATTTTCATTGATTCTCAGTGGGGATGAAAATGTAATTTACTTAAAAATGACAAATGTTTGTAAGAGTTAAAGAGAAGTAGAAAAGACATCATTCGTAAGTGCGATCTTATAGCTACATGTCAGGTATCATGTAAATAGCTTCGATGCAGAATTACTCCTCTCCCTGGCCTTCGACCTTTTGCATAAAAAATCACTTTCCTTTTGGTAAAAGGTCATTTGATTTCTTATGCTCCGGAGTCCGTTCAGAAAAAAATTATTCTTTTGAAAACTGCTCTTATATTCTGTTAGGTTCGTCAGTTACAATTCTAAAAAGCCCAAAGTTCTGTTTAAGTAGAAAATTAGGTTTATTACGTGTTGGTTGCTCAGTTGCCCTTATTTCCAATACAAAGGAGAACATTTTATATGAGATTTCAATTAGGAGAAGAAAAGAGAGCCAGGAGGTAACTACCTGTACCTTTCTATGGTGCTGGGAGCAGCAAGGAGGACAGCATAGGAATATGACAAAATCATTTGCTAGAAATGAAATACTGATACAAAAATAAAGGACCTTATGATATTTACCATTTAGGGGACACAATTCCCTCCTTACAACCAATGACAATCAAGAAATTAAGTATTTTTTAATAAGAAATTAAGTACTTAAGTCAGTGTGTTTCATGATTAGAAATAAATTCGTGTGTGTGTGTGTGTGTGTGTGTGTGTGTTCAGGCACGCATGCATACACATATGGGCACAGGCATACCCATTACATTTAGCCCTAAGTTGTAGTGGTTTTTTTTTTAAAGATAAAAGTAGATATTCAAAGGTTTGCCTTTGCTTAATTGGTACTTAAATCAGAAAACACCCTAAGTGGTGTGAAAATTATTTAATCCACTCCAAAGATCCGGGCTATTATACTTGCCAAATAGCCAGGGTTCTCTAGAAAAGTGGAGCCTGATGCAAGAATTTAAGTGCTGATGTTTTACTTGACAGATACAAAATAAGGCAGCAATGATGGTAAAAAGAAAAGTGGGGCAAGAAAGGCTATAAACCAATGGTAAGTGAGGCTTTCCATGTTGCTATCACTTCCACACAAACCAGAGAGAGAGGGCAGCATGATCAACAGCTCCAGCCACTTGGGCCATGAGTCTTCTCTGGACCAAATGTAAAGAGAAACTGTGCCTTGAAGTAAATGATAGTAGTTGAAGGTAAGGAAGTGAAGAAATTTACTTGCCTGCTCCCTCCTGATTTGCTTCCCAATGGTCAACTCTTGGGGCATTAACTCCTATGCACCCTGGGACTATTATCTGGCAGCCCCTTCCATAGCTGCTCAGCCTACCCTGGTAGCTTGGTGTTTCACTAAGTCCTGAAATGACAGGAGGAGCCAGAAACTCTGCACACGTGTCCGGTTGGCTTGGCAAGCCATTCTGGTTGTGCAGTGTGGCCACGCAGAAGGGCCCAGATCTCCCAGAGAGTAAGTGACTGACCAACAGACTGACCCTCCTGTCTCAGGGACAGAACTGAGTGGACTTACCTTCTGTCCAGAGAGGAAGTGACTGAGGTGGAAGAGAAGCTGGAGGTTTGGGTAGGAGGCAGTGCCTGGGAAATGCGAGGAAGAGCATCATGCATCCACGTGTGGTAGATAAAGTCATAGGTTAGACTAGGATACAAAAGCAGGAAACGCACAAGGGAAGATGACCAAATAGAGGAATCGTTCTGTGGCAATAGGATGCGTTTCTTAGAATGACTTGTTACCAAATTACACTAAGTCACTCCAATTCTCAGCAGTTTGTTCAACATCATAGAGCCGAAAGTTGCCACACGGTCCATGGCAGACTGTCAAAGTGATGGCAAATAAGCCAAAGCTACTGGCATCTGTGTTCCAGAAGATAAAGACATTGTAGGATTCACATACCACTGATTCCACTTCAGACTGAAGGCAAACAGGTAATGGTTGATGTATCCAGTCTTTTCCCCCATGATACTATGGACATCAACACAGGCTCTATAAACCATTTTATCGCCAAAACTTACCGTCATGGCTAATATTAAACAAGACAGAAACGTCCATGAAATCTGAGAGTAAAGTCAGAAGAGATGATAAACAATTTTCTAAAACTTATCTTCCTTTCCCAATTGCCCAGAGAGAATAACTTAAAGAGGTGTTTTCTGCAGGGGCACTTTGAGAATCACTGCCTTGGGGCTGATTTCTGCTCCATGCCTCTAACACTGAATCAGAAAAGAGTGGTTTCAGTGGCATCCAGTGGTTTCTGGATAGAGTTATACTGACCAAGTAAAGGATATTTTTCAGTCAATCTCATGTACTTGTGACCAGGGGAATGAATGGGAGGTGGTTTGGCTAAACTCTTGAGGTTAATGGACTGTCCATGAACGAAGAATTCTAGGTCTAAGTGTGTTTCTTAGACCCGCTGTAATCCTTATTTAAAATGCTGACACCTGGGGCCCACCAGAGTCCTGCGTCATATTTGTATGGGGTGAGGAATAAGAATCTTCATTTTAATAAAAAAACCAGGGTGATACTGAAATAAAGGTTATTACACATTGACTTAATGTCATCTTCAAGGAAAAAATCTAATTGGTGCCCATAAGTGCTTTTGAATATTGAAAAAAAAAAAAATCACCTGATACCTCAGGGTTCCTTTCTAACAGTAAACGTGCTAAGACTTCAAGTCGAGATTTCCATTACAGACCTAAGGAGACTAGAGTACTCCTGTGCTGTTAATTAACAACCAAGACCTATGATCTCCCCACCAATGAAAGGCTCTTAAGTAGCTCTGACTTGATCTCCCAGCACTAATAACTTAATTGGAAACATAAAAGACCATGTTAATGGAACATTAGGAAAAAGTCTTATTCAAGCACTGCTCACTAAGTAGAGCTGTTAAATTGCTTGATGTTCCCTAATCTTAACTGTAGTTCTCATTTCTGATATCCACCCAGTTTATGTGGCTATTGACAGATGTCTGTGGTATCCAAAGCATCTTTTAACTTAGATCTTTATAAATGTTCTAAGACTCTCTGATGAAGAGGGGATTTTATGTTGGGAAAACACTCACCAAAGTTGTACTTTATATTAAGTACTGCATATTAAAACCAGAGTCTGGCAGAAGCCAAATCACATAATAGGTTCTGCATTCCATAGGCAGCAATAGACCATACACGGTATTCAAAAAGGAGGTTTCTGGAAACTGTTCACATGTGGTTTAACCACGAGTTCACTACAAGAATTTAAACAGATTAAGACTTACATATTTGAAGAGCATTTGGAGGGAGATTTCTCTGGGGAGACTGTGTTACAAGACCCATCCATCACTTGGGAGGGTTATTGAGAATCTAATGGTGAAGACTACTGGGAGAGCTTTGCAGATGTCACACCCAGTTTAGAGACAAAATGGGCAAGTGTCTTCCTCACACTTAAGAAATCTGAAGGGTGAGAGAGAGGGCAGCTTGCTGTTTTGAAAACTGACTAAAAGAGCTGGCACTGGCTTATACATCCAGATTCAGTGCAAAGAATGCATGCTTACTTTTCAGGGACCAGATGTGGAGAACACACACAAGAGACCTAGCAGTCATCCCAAGTCTCACCCAAAAGAATCACGTAGTAGTTGACAGTGACAGAAAATTTGAAGGTATCAAGAAATTTTAAAGGGCTGAGAAAGCAGTAAACAACTATCCAAAATAGAGATGCACTTGACAAAATTTAGGTAAGATTTCCTGAGTGAACATAACTGGGCTAGGGAACTGTTTCTAAAGTAACGGGAAGGAGCCCATTTTAATCTTCTAATGTCTCAGAGAGCATGTACAGCTAATAATAGTACCAATCAGTTAAAAACTCTTCTCCCTTCATTCTTCTCCTCCCTTCCTATACCCTGACTACAAAGTGGATGCAAATACAGTTAGCTAGATCATGAGAAGATGAAGACGAAAAATGGAAGTGCTAGAAAACCAACCAGCCACATCTTTTCCCAATTTAGGATTCCAGCCTGCAGCTGGCTCAAGTTAGGAATAGGTAGAAATCTCAAATTTAAGTTTAGGATTTTGATTAGTACATGGGAATGGACATTTTAATTATTAACTAGGCACTGTGTCTGAACTTAAGGCAATCGCAAGTTGAAGAACCACAGACGTGGCCCCTGTTTTCAACAGAAACAAAAGAAGAACTGGCCCTATAGAAGAGATTAAAAAAAAAAAAAAAAAGCAAAAGACAAAAATATAATTGTTTTATAATTACATCTCAGGAATAATTTTGGGTCAATGTAATGATTCCTTTTACTCAATCCTTAATTCATCAAATCCACATAACTGAAAAGCAAAACTTGGAAGATCGATTTTTGCAGACATTTAGGTATCAACTGTAAAGCTGATTAATTAAATTCCTTTAAACAATTTAAATGGCAATTAGCAATTCATTGTGACAGATTCTTCTGAATATTTTAGATACCCTAAATAGCAAATAAAACATACACAAACATAATGAGTCAACGATTCCATAACTGTTCAATACTTAGAATCATACTGGTAGCAAAAGTGCTAATAGCATGAATGAAACTTTGTTTTAATTCTTACTTTTACTTCTTCACAAGGTTCTAATTTTTATACCTCCTTAAGCTTAGTATACCAATGTTTACAACCCTTTCAGGGAATTATAATTTTTTTCCAGATCTAAGTGAAAAGCAATGCCAAATTTAAATACCAGAATCCAGGTTGTTGGCCAATTCATTTAGGTTTGTGGTGTGGCACTTGGTAGTTAGGTCCAAGGTAAAGCAAGCTTACATCTCTGCAATAGATCAATTGCCTTTTCATATAAAACTTTCACTCACAGGGCACCTGGGTGGCTCACTTGGTTAGGCATCCAAGTGGGCTCAGGTCATGATTTCAGGGTTGTGCAATCGAGCCCCGCATCGGGCTCCGTGCTGGGCATGGAGCCTGCTTAAGATTCTCTCTCTGCCCCTATATCTGAGAGACAGCTCTCGCTCTCCCTCAGAAAAAAACAAAAAACAAAAAAATTTCACTCATTATATGCTGAGATCCATGTCTCCCTGTCTTTAATACAAATGTTAATTTTTGAACACTTGTCTTTCTTTTCTCACAGCTGGAAGTCCTTATGCCGATGCCTTGACATTATGGTACATTGACCTGGTTTGTTTCAATTATGAAAATATGTGTATTTCTTATTAGTATTTTATTAAAATTCATAGGGGTTTATTCATAATGAATAGAGGTTTCATCTCCTCAGAGATGAGGGATTGAATCTCTACACTTTTCTTCTCAGAACAGTTGGATCATTTATAATTTTGGAACATCCTCTTTTGTAATGGTCATTGTGTATGCCTGTATGCCATAGCTGTAATCAACTTTAATAACTTGTGAGTCATTATTATATAAGGCCATTAATTCTGATAAGTCCTTTAGCATTTAGTATGTCCCCCTCTTCTGGTCATTTCTATATTAAGAAAAAAGTCTACCTCATTGTGTGGAAATCCTGTGTCATATTGGTTCATTCATATATTTTAATTCCTCTTTCTTACACAAGAGTATATGTGCTAGACATATGGAAGCAAATACTAAACAAAGAGAATAAAATGTCATATGTCAACACTTCCTTCCTTATTTAAATCAATAAAGAGATAAAGATCCTATTGGAATAATTCTTTTGTTGTATTAGAAGGACCTCTTTGCACACTTTGTGTTTTCTCTTTTGAGTATGACTGTGAACGCATGGCTTTTTGTAGGCCTCCCTTGTTCCAATTTAGCCATTAGCATTATTACTCTTATTATTTGCTGGCTCTTTTGTCATTGAAGCGCTACCCCTGGTGTTTCAAGAGGCAGCTTTGATTTCTGGTTAACAGATTGCTGTGAATCCATCTCATTTTGTCTTTATACTAACTTAGAGGCAACTACCCTCCAGGGAACAGAATTTGTATGCGAAGGGTGAACAGGAGGGTTGGTAATAAATTAGAGTAGTGCCCCTGCTGTTACGCCATTTATGATAATGATAGAGCTGGAAAATAAGTCTTTTAATGACATGAATTCACACTGATTTTTCCAATGTAACATATACTGAACCCAACTTTTCTTGTAGACTTGCTTTTATGCTTATAATAAATATGTAATAAATGGAGAAAATGCATTACTTTCACAGTTGGTACTAGAATTCTTCCTCAGGAGAAATCGACCTCTCTTGGGAAAAATGTTTTGATTCTTTGGAGGAAAAGGTGGGCGCTTCTCTCTTCCCAATTCCCACTGTCCAGGTCTAAGAAAAAGCTGACCCCAAAGTTTCAGCAAAGCATGTCGCTATTTGAGGGCTGCTCAGAAGAAGGGATTTGAGTACAGCAGATAAAAGAAGGGGAGGAAAGCAAGGCTTGACGATGTTACTGCCTCTTGCCATGATGCACCAACGCACTACAAATCACAAACCACTAAATTCTTGGTATGCGTGTGTGGCAGTGTGTGCCGGGGCTGTTCATGAAAACTGAAGTAAGGGCTGAGTGCCATCACAGTCTGAGGAGCTGTGAGACGGACAGAGTATGCAAGAGTGCACAAAGGAACACAAAGACTTGGAGAGACCTACAAGTGCAAGTTCTCTATAAATTTGCCAAAAATTTGGAAGACCCCTTGAGGCTTCCAGAGACTAGAATTGGTGATTTTGACACCAGTTTCATCTAGGTACTGAAAAGTAGGAAAGTCCTCTGTTTTCAAAATAGAACACTATTTGCCAGATTTAACAAATAAAAACACAGGACACTCAGTTAAGTGTGAAATTCAGATAAATTTTAAAACATGGTTTTTAGTGTAGTATGTCCTGTGCAATATTGGGGACATATTGGTGCTCTCAGGAAATCTAACAAGAGTGATCAAATCCACCTAATGGAATGGAATAAAAATTATAAACAGTTTACCAAATGTGATATGTATATCTAAAACTACACGTATTACTCAGGGTAATTATATCATCTGTATCCCTTATAAATACACAAAACCCTTAGCTGTGATAAATAGAAAAAGCTCCACCCCATTCATTTTTGCATTTATTTCTGTTTTGGTCATCCTGGTTTTGCATTGTTTCTTCATCTTTTGCTTTCCATGGGCCCCATGTCAATTTGTAACCACTCACGGTTTTTCTAAACCTACTTTCCAAAATTTTCACAATATCTGTGTGTGATTGCTGAAGAGTCAAGTAGAAGGTCTATAAACTACTTCTTCAGCTCCAGTTAACTCTTCTTTAATGCACAAAATGTATCTTGATCTCAAATACTCAAAGACATGCATTTAAGTTTTATAAAGTGATGGTTATGATGTCACCCAAAAATGGTCCTTCTCACATCTCCACACTTCATCTAGCTCATCAGAGCCTTTTCAGCTTCAACTGCCTTGCAATGATGCTTTGGGGAAGGTGGGAGGTTCCTTTTGTAGAAATAAAAATAGAATTTGGCCGGAAAAAAAAAACGTGGGTTGAGGAAAATGTCTGCCTCATCCTGCAGGAATCCTGTGGCATTCTGGGAGACATGGAGCCTTACCTGCATTTACTCAGCATTTTTTCCCCTCTTCCCTGACTTCACACTAGCTGCGCTCACTCTTTCTGCACCCCCAGCATCCTGCCTTCTCAAGCATTTTTATATCCTGGGACTTTTTGCATGCAGTGATGTGAAGGGAATTCTCAATTTAGTTTTGTCATATGATGAATCGGAGACACAAAATTAAGAATCCATGAGGGATATATCCCTTTCATAAGGGCTATCTTATGAAAGATGCATAACTAAAGATCTTCAGCAAGAAACCAGTGGTTTATGCAAAATCCTTTCCAAATGAAACACAGAAAAAATTTGTAAAAGTTAATAAAAACTTTACAGAAGGGATTGTGGAGCAGTGAAATGGATTTGGAAAAAGTTAAAAAATGGCACTCTCCAAGTCCTGCAGAGAGAAGAGCTGACTTAACTCTGCCCAGCTGTGATAACGGACTCACAGTGACCCCAAGCCTTCGCAGGGAGAAGATAAGAAGGGAGACAAGGTTTGCCGGGCTTGCCAAGAAGTGGGAAATGCTCTTCAGGCCTCTTGTTATCTGTACAGAAGGGACTGGACTCAATCGGCGATCTACAAGCTGTGTACCAAATCTATCCGGTGTCTCTGTGGCGACGCCGAGATGGAGGGTGTGGAGCCGAGTGTCACATTCCTGAACCAGAAGAGATCTAATTTTTTTTTTTTTTTTTTTACATATTGGAATTTGCAGAAAATTTCAATCAAAGTAAAGGCTTAGCATCTCTGTGTTTCCCAGGGCTGCCATCATAAACACAAACTTAATGGCTTAAAACAACTGAAAATTCTTCTCTCGGTTCTAGAGATCTGAAGCGTGAAGTCAAAGTGCGGGTAGGGCTGTACTCCCTCCAGCAGCTCTTGGGGAGATTCTGTCCCTTGCCTCTTTCAGCTTCTGGTGGCTCCTGGGCATTTCATATCTTGTGACTTCTCAGTCCAGTAGCTGTCTCAGCCTTCACGCGGCCTTCTCGTCTTCGTGCATCTTCTGCCCTTCTCTTCCCTTATAAAATCACTCATCATGGATTTCGGGTCCACACTAGTCCAAGATGATCTCATCTGGAGATCTTAAATTAATTTCATCTTCAATGATGGCTTTTCCAAATAAGGTCACATTCACACGTTCTAAATGGACGTGTCTTTCAGGAGGCAGACGTTCAACTCAATATTGGTTCTTTTTATCTATATTTTTCAAATATGGACTAACACATGCTTGTTGCAATAAATAACAAAGACATAGATAAAAAGCTAATTATCTGCTTCCCTCCAAAGTCACCTGTCCGACATTTCTCTCCAACTCATTCATATTTACCGCCCCTTCTCCCAATCAATCTGATAACCTATGTTAATAACCCTGCATTTGTAGTTCTGAGCTTTATTTCAGTCTCATGTAATTTTACATGCACAGACACACACATGCGGGGCTCAATCTCAGGACCCTGAGATCATGACCTGAGCCAAAGGCAGAGGCTTTAACCCACTGAGGCACCCAGGCGCCCCAATATTATGCTTTTTTTTTTAAGATTTATTTATTTATTTGAGAGAGAGAGAGCAGGGGGAGAGGCAGGCAGAGAGGGTGAGAGAGAATCTTAAGCAGACTCCCCACTAAGCACGCATAGATCTCACAACCCTGGGGTCATGACCTGAGCCAAAATCAAGAGTCAGACATTCAACTGACTGAACCACCCAGGAGCCCCAATATTTTGCTTTTAAAATTTTATCAAGATTTGTTTTCTGGTCAGTTACATAATCCATTCTCTTAAATCCCATGGACACAGAAAATAATTTATATTCTATATTTAAGGGATATATGTTTCTGAATTTTTCTTTTTGTTTTGATCTCTCTCCATAAGAAAATGTGTTGGCATTATTGTTCAATTCCCCTATATATTATTCTAAAAATGCATATTTAGGTCTCCCATTATAATTGTAGTTTTGTAATTTATCCTTGTGTATCGAATAGATACTGCCTTCTACATTTAGTTATTAGTGATCTTGGGTACTTTTGTTTGGTGTTTCAGAATTTTCATAAAGTTCGTTTAGTCACTCTCTTACTACAAAATGACACTCTGTCTAGCTTAAATAACACTTTTAACTCTACATACCTCTTTTCCTCCTATTAACATTGTTCCTGCTACTGCTATTCCTGCTTTTTTTTTCTTTTTTTCTATTTTTGCTATTTCCTAGTATCTCTCTACTCATCCCTATATTATAATCATTTCTCCAGCTCCTGTGACCTTGGTTCTCAGGTGCTCTGCTCATCCAGAGGGGAGAAGGTCCCCACCAGCACAGAATTAAATCTTCGTCAGTGGTCTTATTTTCAAACCCCAGGGCAGACACATCTTTCTTCCTCTAACAGATGATAAACTCTGTTAGATAAGAAAGCAGGTGACTAAGAATCGTGCCTCTTTTAGGCCACAGTATTTCCAGAATTCTCTCATCCTTCATCGTTTACTCCTTGATAATTTTTCTTGTTGCTCTCTGCTCTTAAATTTCCTTACCTAAATGGGGGTGGTGGGAGGGATGTCTTTACAGAGAGTTAGGAGACTTGTGTTTTTAATAAAACTCTGCCAATAGTTGTGTGACATTAAGCAAGTCAGTAATGTCTTTGGAGTTATGGTCTCAGTTGTAAAATGTTCAAATTGATAAGATGACCTCTAGGGTCCTTTCTAGCCCCACAATTCAGTTTCTATCATTCTAGAAAGAAAAGTCAAGAAGGGAGGGGGAGGAAGTGAAGGTAGCACAGATGAAGTACTTAAGGGCAATTGCAAATTTATAGGGCTAAGTACAAAAAAATCTTTTTTTTTTTTTTGGTCTTAATTATATAACAAAATATTATATGCAAAGCTACTATATGGCATTACCTTAAGATTACATATTGGCCTCCATAATTTTCTAATTCAATCCCTCAGTGATGAACAATCATGTACTTACTATGCACCTACGTATGAAAGAAGGAATTATTTTGTGTGTATTTATTTCAAGTTACAGTACACTTCTTATCAACCATTGCAGCTAAAATCAGAATCAAATTTCATAGTATAATAATCCATCTCTCCAAAGTTTAATGGCGAGAGCAAGTTAAATTGTGCAGTATAAGTTTTCACATCCACTCACAAAAATTGCAGCATTTTCTTTTCTTTATCTGAAGGAAGGAGAGTGTGGCAGAAATAATCCCTTAGATTTCTGGTAAATCTTAACACTTAATTGACTGTCCCAAAGCCTCTCTACCGTCCAACAAGTGAAAATTCTGGGAAACAAGTCACATTCTAATGCTTCACTCCAAATACGTTGCATCTTACATGGTCTGAATATTTCTAGAATCCAGAGTCAAAGCTGGGATTTTGCTTCTCCTGAACATAAGTAAACCAGACATAGGCCTCCATTCTCAACACTGTGATCCAATAGCTTCACTGAGTGCCTATTATGAGCATTAGTTTGCATTAACATGTGAGATAATAAAGCAGAAAAAATATAAAAACATGAAAGATCTGATATCTACTCTTAAGGAATTTACAACCTGATTCAGGAAATATTTTTTTTTTAAATGCTGTACAAAATAACACGAAAAATAGCTACAAGAAAAACTCAGACAATCAAAATGTCATTTGGTCAGCTTCATAATGGCTACCCAAAGACATCCACATCCTCATCCCTTAAATCTGTGACTCTGTTACCTTACCCAGTAACTAGCCTTTGCAGATGTGATTAAAAATCTTGAGACAAGGGGTGCCTGGGTGTCCAGTCGTTAAGTGTCTGCCTTCGGCTCAGGTCATGATCCCAGTGTCCTGGGATCAAGCCCTGCATTGGGCTCCCTGCTTGGTGGGAAGCCTGCTTCTCCCTCTCCTTCTGTTCGCTCTCTCACTGTCTCTCTCTCTCTGTGTCAAACAAATAAATAAAATCTTTAAAAAAAAAAAAAAAAAGAATCTTGAGACAAGAGATTTTCCTTGATTGTATGAGTAGTCAGAATAGAATCCTAAAAGTCCTATAAGAGGGAGACAAGATGGTCAAAGATAGTAGCAGGAGATATATGAAGAAAGCAAGCAGTTGGAATGATACATGGAAAGGACCAGAGCAGGCAGCCTCTACAAGCTGAAAGAGGCAAAGAAATGATTCTTCCCTCAGCCTTCAGAGGCCATCAGCCTTCTCCATACCTTGACTTTTGCCCATCAAAACTGATTATGGACTTCTGACTTCCAGAAGGATTGTTTCAGGTACTAAGTGTGTGGTAATTTGTCACAGCAGCAGCAGTCATGGTATGATTGGAAGAGATAAAGGTGGAAGGTAATACCAAATTAAATAATGAAATAAAGCATAATAGAAACAAATTATTGATGACAATGATAACATTACATTAGATGGGAACATCTTCTCCTGGTCTTGATTTCTGCGAGGAAGACTTTTATCTATCACACCCCTTCTCTCTTTTGACCCGTTATTCACTCAGACCCTGATAATAGAGAATCATGTCTCTGGTGAATTTGGAATGACTATCTGTATGTGCATGCTCAGCCCAGTTCTGCTGGAAAAAAAAGCTTCTTATAGGGATGAACATGTTCTGCTCTTCTTCCTTTTTCCATGGGAGGGCTGGCCCAGGCGGTGCTGCTGTAACAGGTAAGGTGAGTCTGCCTAATTTGGGGCATTACATACACTCAGCAGGCCAATTTGTTTGTCAAACTAAATTGCATTCTCCAACCCTTCTCTATCATTAACAAGGAGCTATTCTACCGGTGTCTATTTTTTCTAAAATTTTCGAGTTGTTCAGAACACGGGTGGGAAAGAAAAGTGCAATTTTTTTTTTTTAAAGATTTTATTTATTCATTTGAGAGACAGAGAGAAAAAAAACATGAGTAGGGGAGGGGCAAAGAGAGAGGGAGAAGTAGACTCCCTGCTGAACAGGGAGCCCGATGAGGGACTTAATCCCAGCACCCCGGGATCATGACCTGAGCCAAAGGCAGAGGCTTAACCGACTGAGCCACCCAGGGGCCCTGAGAAGTGCTATTTTTTTTAGGGAGAAGGAGTGAGTCTCGAATTCTCGAATGTTGGTATTTATAGAGCGCATCCTATGCACCAGGTACTGTAGAAAGCATCTTGTATACTATTTGTCATTTCCTTCTCACAAAGACTTTATAAGACAAGTGCTAACATTATCTACATTTTACAGCCCATAAAACTAAAGCACAGAGAGGTTAAGTCACTTGGCCTCACAACTTGTTCTCACAACTTGGAAATGACAAAGTTGTGATTCACGTCCCGGTCTTTCTCACTTCAAAGCCCGGGCTTCTGAACACTTGCATATTGCCCTTCCTCTTGGAGGCCATGAGGTTGAAACTGAATACTAATGACAACTCCTAAAGAAAGCTCTGTCTTCTTGGTATAAATCTTGCTTTGACTCCTTTCTAAGAAAGTTGCTAGATATAAATCTCAAAAAGAAAAAAAGAGAGAGAGAGATTGACCATAGATCACAGCAGTCTTGTTCTGTATATTCATTTACATGCTATCAATTGACTGGGTCACTTAGAACTTGAACACAGCTTAACTTTGATTACAAAAACAAAACCTCTTTGAAAAGATTTCACCATCTAAAATATGGCCACCCAGAGAGCTTTTAATCTTCCCTGCAGTGGAACTATCCCCAGTCAATCAGAAGCTGCCTAAAGGGTAATCTCAAAAACTGATGCCTATGGCTGAAAATTAAGATATCAGACTTTCATCTCATTTGACCAGTTTTATTTCACTTTAATTCCACTTCCTTCCCCTTCTCTTATCCTGCAGGCCATAGATTTCTCACTTCACAGAGGATTTAATAGGTAGTCACAATTCTGCAGCTGGACATCCCACAAAGCAATATTCTCCATGATAAATTTCAGCCATTTTTGACCCTCAGCTTCCCTTTGAGAGCCATATCAACCATATTGATAAGACCTCATATTACCATCTCAGGAGTATAACAAGGTTAAGACGATTGCTGTCTCAGCAAGATGCTGAGCTTTTGATTCATGCTTTTCTAACAACAAGGCTGGATTACTACACTTTGTTGTTGGCATCCCTCCCAGAATGCTCACTGCTTTGACCTGACTTTGCAGAGGATTCAGCCGTCCTGGTGTTCAACAACTAATACACAAATGCCTCCACATACCATGTCAGTACCACAAACATTAGGCTGAAATATAGAATTGGTTTGAAAAATCGTAGGTACAAGTCCTTGCTTTTAACCCTATGAAACACAGTGAACCTTTTCCTTCCAGAAACAAGGCTTTCATAAATAACCCTGGTGTAGAACCAGCTGTGGCTCAAGAGGTCTAAGCTACTTTGAAAGAATGTGACACTTCACTTGACTCAAGGCTCTGATCAGAAATCTGGGGAAAACTGTTCTTTTGGAGAGCCTACTATGTTTGCAGCCAATACCCACTCACCAGCACACTTAGCTATATTTTAGCAGAAAGAAAAGAAAGAGTAATATTTATCATATAAAAATATTCCATAATCTGCATTAACACCTTAGAGAAACTCAAAGCACACAATGTCCCAGTGTCTAAAGTCTCAATGAGAAGTATTTCTTATTGACTCTTGTCATATCTGGATCAAGTCTCTTTCATCCACCAGACTAGAACTTATCACAGAATGCTCCTGGAACCACCCACCTCAAAATCACCCGGAGTTTTCATTAAAAACACAGATTTCAGGGTTCTGCTCCTAGAATCATAATCTCTGGG
>CM052887.1:58481977-58519869 GCA_028534135.1 Potos flavus | reverse complement strand
GTTTACTTTCCCTTTGGGGTAAAACCAAGTAACAAACACTGACGGTCTGTGTTCTCCCTCTCACCTCAGTGTTTAAAAACCCTCACATCCTCTGTTTCCGGTGAGTTGAGTTCAGACTGAGTTCTGGTCTTTCTCCCCTATTGCCACAGCCCTCAACAAAGTCTTCTTTACCTGTTTAACTCTGGCTGGAACCATTTTTGTTTTTACGAAGCAAACATTTTTGACAAAAGAGAAGGGAGAAGAGAGATCAGTAATTATTAGCTTAAAAATATGATAAATGAAAAGGGGCTTGTTAGCTCAATTGTTTAGAATGTGATGCTGATAAAAATATGATAAACGAGAGCTCTTTTTAATCACTGGTTTTAACTGGGCATTCAGTAGATCTTGAAGCTACTCGTGCATCGAGCATGCTAAGCCACGACAAAATGGACGCATCACCAGGCGTGAATCATTCATCGAGAACTCACTAATCCCGTCACAGAGCGGGCTCAACTAATGGGCATTTGGGAACCAAAGGAATGCAGGTTGGTTGTGAGGAGGAACTGGGAGCCCACAGCTGCTGACTCGGGTGTAGAGGTATCTATCGAAGAGGACTCCTGACCTGATGTTCCCCATCTCAGCACTGGGCAGAAGCACCGTGGCTCAGGCAGACTTCGCTGACCAGGCTAACGAAAGGAGTACCACAGCAGAAAACCAGAGCACGTGCTGATCAAAGCTGAGCAGATTTCCAGAGTACCTTCAGTAGTCAGGGGATAGGGAACCCAGTAGATTCTTCTTATGGGAAGGACTTGGCAAGGACTCAGGGAAGAACTAGCGAGAGAAACATAAGCCGAAGACCAATCGGGGGCCTGAACAATTCACATGCTCTGGGGGGTGGAGGGAGACGGCAGTTCAGTGGACATACATGAGCTCATGACTTGTAACAGGTATCCTTGGTATTTCCATTCTGTCAGCAAGACAAATTCCTGATTCCAAAGGCCAAGTGGGCAGAGACTGTAAAAACATATCCAAAACACAGGACTGTCTTACATGCTCAGAGGCAGGAATGGGAAACGATGATGAGTCAGTGACATGGACTGAGCCTTTAGGTAGAGAGAGGCAGGGCTCAAATCTGAAAGGGCTGGTCAAGACTGGGTACCCAAACTGTCTTCATTCTTGCTCCATGGACCTGGGCATTGTTTTTCAAGCTTTTGAAGAACTTTTGAAAACTCTTGCTACTTTTCTCCCTTGGGGCAAGCACAGATATTTATTTAAGGGTGTGATACACTAAACCTTTTCATCAACTCACAGAATGTGAACCCTTCCCAGAGAGCAAAACAGCACACTCCTATTGTCTTTCATTTCCAAGTGCCAGAGGGGAATAGCTTTTAATAAATACTTTTACACTGCACTTCAGTCGAATTGCTATCGTGCGAAAACAGGCCTGAGGAGAATAACACATTGCCAAATTCCCTCCAGCGAGTGCAAAATAATACTGTAGGTTCTGGCAGAGAAATAAAATGGAAATCTGATTACTTTATTTTATTCTATGTAGAGATAATGTGTGAGCACATTTAAATACATAATTCAATGTATTTCAGCTATGGCCCTAGATGATGCCTTAATGTCAGCCTTACACTAACCTTGTAACATGAGAGTTGTATTTAGAGCTGACAACTAAAGAGAAAGTTGATGAAATTACACTTTATTTTATTTTCTGCAGAGCTAAGCAGACCTGTTTATTCCATTCCGAATGCCAGCTACCGCCATAAATTTGAGGAAACTAAACCTATCCAGAGAAGGCCATACATATTAATAAAGCTAAAAGAATTGTCTGCTTTCCATATTGGAATAGAGTCAACCAAGAAATAAAAAAATAAATAAAATGTGGAGATAGTTTTCATGGGTCAAATGATAGCAAGTCCTTTAAAGTCCAAACAGATACATAATAACTTAACTTTTAATTATATAAAATCCACAAATGTACTAGAAATAAATAAACAGCTACTTTTGAAGAAATACAGAACAGTTTTGGGAAATGCAGTACAGAAGATAATTTGCATAAATAGTTAAGAGTTTAGGAGGTCACTAGTAAGATATTAAGGTGAGAATATTAATATTCTTCAGTAGTATTGTAGAAGACTTGAAATAGCTCACATTGGGAAATAGTTTTAATGGTAATAATTTTAGGATGACCATTTTAAATTTGAGTTTCTTCCATTTCGCATATTTTATTTACTTCTTTGGCAACAAGCATAAGGTAGCCCAGAAAATGGAAACTTTGAATACTTTTAATCCTAATATTAATTTTCAGGCCACAGACATAGCGGATGATACACTATTAGGAGATTTCCAGAATCCTATAAACCTGTTATGATGATGAAATGCTTCACAATGTCCACGTCGAATTTAGGTTACATGGCAATATTCACATCTGCAAAGCATTCCCTTCTCGAAGGTCAGTTTTACAACTGCTACTTTTGTGAGCCTAGAAGATAATTGTATCTCCTCCCACAACACAAGCAGGAAATAAAAAACTGAAATTTTAGACGGCCCACCTAATCCAGCTGTTTTTACGTCTTTACATGTATTATTTTTTTGGTATGGAAATTTTTGTAAACAAATGAAGGAATTATGAACTAATATAATAATATGGGAGAACCACCCCCAATTTTGCTAGATGCTTAATGGATTATATATGACAAGGGTGTATTCTCATTTAATGCCAATTTTCTGATATCTTCTAACCACAAGTAAAATAGAGGCTCAGTATTAAAAAAATGTTACCTTTGATATGATCAACTTTTGAGTGCTGAAACACTTCTTTTGCTGATTACATTACTTCATTTGTTTTTACTTCATTTGTTTTACAACGTAGATTTGGGCAGTATTTGTCTATTTATGTTTGAATTAATAAATTATGGCTTTTCTTGTTAAAAATAAAAGGAGGGGGAGATTTGAAGCAATTATCTCCAGCTTTGTCTTGGCTGTAGGTTTCTTTTGAATTCACTAAATTCCAGTTAGGAATATATAAACCTGTCTGCCTTAATTGCTACTGTTACTACCTCTGTTTCTACTCTTCTGCTACCACTAGTTTTCATGTTGCTTCTACCTCTTTTTGTAATTATGCAAATTGCACTGAATTGCACAAGAGGCTTGGAAATGCCTGTGTCTGATTGGGAAATTCTACGGTTATTTAATATATGGCATCTGGCACAGAGTGA
Source organism: Potos flavus (assembly GCA_028534135.1). Lineage (NCBI taxonomy): Eukaryota > Metazoa > Chordata > Mammalia > Carnivora > Procyonidae > Potos > Potos flavus. The sequence goes on along the minus strand of CM052887.1, from coordinate 58,516,666 downwards.
CAGCAGAGACTGCAGGGCACCCACACGGTGAGGCTACATTACCTTCCTACCCCACTGTGGGTTCTCTCTTCAAGGCCAAGGCCCCTTCTCCAGCCTCTCAGACCTATGGGTATGTCCACAAGGATCCCTACCAATGACCTTTTATAAGTGTAATTGTTTGCACTAGTCACTTCTGCCCTTCTGCAAAGGACTCTGGATTTTCTATTAGCCATCTCAGCTGTCACATTTTCTAATGGCCACTTGGGCTATTCTGAGAAATTTCCACACCACGTACTCTGGACCTGGTCTGTGGTCTCTTCCTATCTTTCAGTCTCATTAGGCTCTCCTTAGCTTCTCATGTCTCACAACAAACAAGACATTTTGGAATCTGGACCTTAAAAATGCCAAATATACTAAAACTGCCATTCACTTGAAAAGAGCTGCCATATTTTTCCACAACTCTTCTCGGTATTTTCAACCTGTTCTAAGGATTAGGCTTTCAGAGTGAGACTAGATGATACCAAAGAAAATGGCTAACCCAGTGCTTTCATTTGCCACAACTCTTGAAGACTGCCATTATATCTTTACACAGCATCTCTGCCTTGCCAGCCACTCCCTAAAATCTGTGTGTTAGCCATGGCAGACCTGACCCAGGGGCCTATTTAATACTATGGGAGTCCTTCTGGACTCACAGGGATCCAACATCTCCAAGCATGTAGGATTCTGAATGAAAAAAAGAGCTAAAAATCAGGACAGTTACAATTCACAGAAAAAAAAAAAAAAGTATAGCTAGACAATAAACATAGACTCAATGCCTGTCATAACAGAAAATGTAAATTAAAATGCATGAACTGGGATGCCTGGGTGGCACAGTCAGTTGAGCGTGTTTCACCTTATGTCATGATCTCAGGGCTGTGGGATCCAGCCCTGCGTTGGGCTCCAGGCTCCGTGCTCAGTACAGAGGCTGCCTGAGATTCTCTCTCTCTCTGGCCCTCCCCACCCCCACTCTCTCTCTCTCTCTCTCTCTCTGAAACAAATAAATAAATCTTTAAAAAATGCATTAATCATATTTCTTAAAAAATTAAAATATTCAATAATATGCAGTCACTTTCATTTAAACTTGTTAGAAGAATTGGTGAAACTTTTGAGGAGGCAATGTGGAAATATGTGTCTTTATAAACTGTGACAATGCTGTGTCTCAGTTCCTTCAACTGAAAATGGAAATAATAGTAGCATGTATAGTATGTTGTAAGAAATAGACTAGTTAGTATATACAAAGTAACTAGAATTGTGTCTGATACACACACACACACACAAACTAAGTGTTGGTCATTAAGATCATTATTATTATTATCAAGATTCAAAAGAGGCAGTCCTTTGACTTAGCAACTTCACTTACAGGAACTTATCCCACAAACAGAGGCAGATCTAGACTTTGTGAGGCCAGAAGCTTATACAATCTGGGAGGCCCTCTTTAAGAAAAAGAATACAGCAATGTGAATTCAAAATTAGTTACAAAAGTGAATATTTATAATGCGAAAAGAAATTAAAACAAATTTAAGACATCTTATAAGCCAGGTCTTTTCTTTTTTTAAAAGTTGTCTTTAGGATAATTACCAGAAATGCTCACTTAGAAATGCTTTCTGTTTGCATCCTGATTTCCCTTCCACCAAAAATACTCCACAACTCTTAGCATTTACAGCCATGCAAGTGAGGAGTCCTGAACCTTCAGCTTCATTAAATTCAGAGGAAATCCACCTCTGTCAAGAAAAATGAGCACTTGTGTGAATAAGGATATTATTAAAGGTTGTCCTTTTTAAACATTTGTGTATTTATATATGCAGTAAATTTCTAGAAGTATTAAAAAAAAAAAGGCTGTCCATTGCAGCATGGCTTATGCTAGCTAACGCAGGGAAAAGAAAATTAATATTCACCAATAGGCAGCAAAGCATGATGATTAAAAGTAAATTCCGAAGTCAGATGGACTCAGGTGAAGTCAAGGCCTCCCTACTCACTGCTGTTTGACTTTACACAAGTTCCTTAACCTCTGTGTTCGTATGTTTCATTATCTGTAAAATAGAGATAATAATAGTCTCCATGTCATCGGGTTATTATAGAAACTCAATGACTGGCTATTTATAAAGCGCTCAGAACAGTGCTTGGCACATGGTAAGAGCTATTTAAATATAAAATAAATACAAATCAACTCGGAGGTTAAGTAAGTCCATACATTCATACCTCTACACAACAGAATGCTAGATATAGGCAAGAGAAAAGGAAAGATAAATTTATATTAAAATTGAATACTGATATTGAAAGCTGTTAGGTAAAAAAAAAAAAAAAGGAAATTGCAAAACAGCAAAATTCAATTGGATACCATGTATGGAGTGGGGGAGAAAGAGAGGCTTGTTTTTATACTACTTACAGGCAGGGTGGTTAGATATAATACCATTGAGAGATACTAACTGTGTCTAATATAAGGGAAAATATATAAACAACTCATTATTGAACGCTGTTCATACTTATCAAATTGTAAAAACAAATAGCTCTACAAGTTTTTGACTTAACTGCCATAAAGAAATGAGGTCTATTTCCCTATCTTAGAATATGGGCTGTGTCTCTGTTCCACGAATAGACAGGATGAAAATGACACCGCCTGGTCTCCAGGCTCAGGCCATGAGCAACTGGCAGTTTCCCCTTCCTGCCTCTTGGAATACTCACTCTTGACCCCAGCTTCTGCTCTGAGGAAGCCTAGGCCACAGGTCTGCATTCTGACGAGGCCATCTATCGACGCTCTGGCTCACAGCCTTCTCCATGAGCAGCTGAGGCCCAGTCAACAACCCGCATCAACTACCACACATACCAACTAATACACCTCTTGCTGACATCAGCCCTAGCCTTCCAGTCTTTCCAGCAGAGATCCTAGACCACAAGGAGCAGAGACAAGCCATCCACACTCTGCTTTGTCCAGTTCCTGACCCCAAAGGTTTTAAGTATTAGAAATTGGCTCTCTGGTGCCATTACAATGTGTGTAGGTTGTTACACAATAGATAGATAAGAGGCAACAGATAACTAGAATAATACATTTCTATTTCTTCCCGTGATCTGAGTATGTTCTCAAACAATGATGGTATCTTTTTAGCAGACCATGCTATATACTTCCAATCAGTGAGTTCCCCATAGTGCATACAGAATCAATGAGGTCTATGGCCATAAACTGAGGGAGGTCCACAGCTTTCGCTATTTGCTGAATGATGATCTATCTTTCTGCCATTTATCTATGTGCTAGCAAACAAATTAAATCCATAACAGTTGTTAAAGGTTTGTTAGTGTCAGTGCTAGTCCTACCACAAAGGGAAAAGTTCATAGGGCTGTTTAAAATGCAAGCTTTGTGATGCACAAAGGGCTTTTGAGAGAACAATAAAAGAAATCAAGGAAAGCCTCACCCAGCAACTGAGAACTAATAGAAGTGCTTTGACATGTAGGACACGCTGAACATCATCATAACCTGGAAGGACTGGGAAACAGTTGCATGAAATCATTGGAAAACTCAGAAAAATCATGGCCAGAGGCAAGAGAGGCAATCTCCCAGAGAGTAAATAAACATGGGAAAGTAATTGCTCCACAAGGCACAGGAAAGGTATCTCGGAGTGGATGGTGCCTTCCACTGCTTGTGTCAATTCGCTCACCAAGAGTTCCCCAGGAATGCTACCTCCTCCGCTGTCAAGAGAGTGTGTGGTTAGGGGAGCACCAGCCCGAGGGGGGATACGGGGGTGGGGGAAGTGGTGGTGTGTGTTTTCTCAAATGCACTTTTATATGAATCAAAAAATGCCAAAAAAGCATGTGTAAGAAATTCATAATAATAGTTAATAACGGATCCTTAGGGAGAGTCTGGGGACAGGATTTGGGGAAGCAGATGGTCTGTGGGAAGGGTGGGGAAACTTTACTTTTTAACTTCATTTTTTTTTACAAGAAGAATGCATTCCTTATATAATTTAAATGGAAAATCAATTTTAAATAAACGAGTCCAATTAGAAGCATGGGGTTTATAACTTCACTCCTTGGCTCTCTCGCAGATAACATGGCGGAATGTTTTTGTCCTGGCAGGATTCCCTCCACTCCCTCTCTGAAAATGACAGGACTGGATAGTGGGTTGTAAGTAGTCATTTTTAGCATGGGATGGTTATAAAATGTCAAATTCTTACACTTTTTCTTTATATTATTTAGCTCCAAAGATTTCCAGGTTCTAAAAATAAGATAAATTCTCCTGAGTTTATGTACCTTGGGCATGTTTTAAGTACACAGTAGTCATTTAAGAAGTGTGTATCTAAAGGTGGACATCAAACTGTGTTTGCAATAATCATTTTTCTTTTCAAGCTCTTTCAGAGCAACCCCAGGAAATGTTCTTTCATGATCAAAGCAAATCATCTCCTGGAAAAATGCACTATTTTCAGTTAACTCGGCTACTAGCAAGTGCCAAATTCATTTGAAGACAGAATGTTTCACACTAGAGAAAGTTAAGTACAGCACTAAAAAGCAGCCATGAGATCACCAAGAGATTCTACACAAAAAACATGTGGGCAGACTGTACATGTTTATTCAGGGCAAAACCACCATCAGTGTGCAAAATTTAGTTTTATATATCTCACAACATGCCCCAGAGAATAACCGAGACTCGAAAAAGACAGAAGGAAAATGTGCATGGCTCTCAACTGTCAAAACAGGCAGTTGGGCAACTATATTAATCGTGATTGAAAAGCCGTATAACAAATTCTATTTCAATGGCATCCCATTTCCCCCCCGTGTAGAAAGGAATATAGTCCCTATAAGAAAATGGGCAACTGGCAGTTGAACTACCTTTAAAGCCTTGGCTAAGGACAGAGATCACAGAGTTTCTGTCTCTGTGGAGGATATTTCCTGACTAAGAAGACCACAAACCCTACGGGAAAGGGAAAGTCACAAAGACAAACCCACAGAGTGGCTTCTGATTAGGGAAAGGCAGTCACAACCGACACATTCTCCCTTTCTGCTCTTCCTCCCTAAATTAATATCAACTTAATGATTACTAAGAAGATGCACACCTGATTACGGGGAGCACGACAGTGGGAAGGGGAAACATACACGATCTACTTCACAGTAGTTACAGCCTTGCTACTAATAATGACTCAAAAAGTCACCTCTCATTTGCCACACAGCTTGTCCCTGTTACTACGCCGCCAGAGCAGTCATTTTTGAAGTGGGATGTGGGAAGAAAATATTGAACTTCCCTGTATTCTCACCTAGAAATAAAAAAGGAAATTAAACTTCACTAATAGTTACTGTTGGATGAACCTGGGTTTCCACTCTCACTCCATTTGTCAGAGACTCAGACGTCACATGCACTCTGCACAGGAGACTGAGGGAAGGGCAGGAACTCCGTAGCTCACCATTCCCACTGGTTCCTCGGTTTCCATCGTATTGCAATGAATTACAGATGGTGCGTGCCTAATTAGATAGATTTAAAGACTATATTTATAAGGTTCCTAACTAAACTGAATCCCAAGGCAGTCAAAGAGCTTTCAAAAAAATCTTTATGAAGAAATGCAGATTGAAGGTAAACTAATGAGGGGAGTTCAAGCAGATAGAAAAAAATAAAATGGCAGAGTTAAATGTCTACTCTTAATAGGAGTTCTTTGTCATGTTGTAAATAAATATTACAATGATCTAATCATACGAGACCTTATGTCAGTCCGCAAATTTAAAATTATCAAAGAGTTTCTATCTACTTTCTCTAATGATGAACTTCTTGTAATTGTATATTTATTCCCTGAGATATTAACTAGAGGTGGTATGCACAACATATAAATATATAAATACATTTCGGGAAGTGCATGCTTATTTTCTTTTAATGATAGGTGTGCATATTCAAAAATATTGAGGCCACTCTTCTAGAAAAGAATAAGGGGTAAGAGAGATCAGTAGAGAATAAAAAGCATGCCAATTCTTAATTTCTAGTTGATTTGTTCTGAAATGCTGACTAAGCCCATTTTGTAAGGAAACACTAATTCAAACACAAACACATTAGTGGGACTGTTTTTTTTAAAACCACCTTGTTTTGCTAATGTTGGCCCACCCACCTCCAGAGCCATTTTCCTGGTGTGATTAACTTAAGAAATGTACAATGACACACTAGACTCCACGTGGAAATGCTGATTCACTTAAATAAGTGAGTAATTTCCATCTTACTCAAGTAGTTTAAATGCAAATGATCCATTTTATGTTTTGTTTCTAGGTCTTCTCTTAGGAGAAATATGCATATTATTTCACAGTGAAAGTAGAAAAGCTTCCTCTGAATATTAACAGCTCCTAACAGGGAAAACACCTGTCAAGACGGCCTCTATTCCTCTCCCAATGGTCCAGCTGGAAGGGACCTCAGAAATCAGCCCTCCCAGCCTCCTCATTTTACAGATGGAAAACTTGGGGCGTGGCAAGATAAAGCTACATTAGCAAGATGTACAGCTCACAAAGCCACACAGCCAGGACCATACTCTTCCTGACCCACGGACCAATCATTCTGCAACGTAAGGAGACAGAAGCAGAAACACCATGGTGTCCTTAGCATGGTGTCCTTACTCAAAAAATTAAATCAGCCACAATTGCTTTTCCTAAAAGGACTACCCCCATGAAAAGAAAACCTAGGAAAGGAGACGAAGAGCCGAAAAAGAGGGGAAAAAATACCTGAGGATATAATATAACCTTTAAACGGGGCTTCAAAGTAATGGTACAGCCGACTGTTTTGATAGTTGGAAACAGCGCACATTTTTCTTCTTTTGTACAAAATCTCAGCTACTCCCTGGGAAATGTTGGAGGATAAGGAAACACATTTATGATAGTTTTACCTAGCATAGAGAGTCTCTGCTTGTACTTAATATCCTTCAGGAAATTGCGTACATTCTCTTTAATATTGGTAATCCAGGGACCTGATGACTTTTTTTTGGTACCGTATCTCTCTAGTGTGAAATAGTCCTGTCTTCAAATGCATCTGGCACTTGTGAGCAGCAGAAATAGCTAAAAAACAATGCATTTTTCCAGGAAGTGATTTGCTTTGATTACAAAAGATTTCCCAGGGCACCTGGGTGGCTCAGTCAGTTAGGCGTCTGCCTTCAGCTCAGGTCATGATCCCAGGGTCCTGGGATGGAGCCCCATGTCGGGCTCCCTGCTCAGTGAGAGTCCCTCTCCCATTCCCTCTCTATCTGCCCCTGCCCCTGCTCCTGTGCCTGCACCCTCTCTCTCTCTCAAATAAATAAATAAAATCTTTAAGCAAAAAAAAAAAAAAAAAAAAATGAGCACCTTACCAATCTAAGGTAACATTTTAAAAAAATATAGAATCTTAGAGATTCTGGTTCACTGGGTCTGGAAACTAGCATTTTTAAAAAGCACCTCTGTGATTCTGATGCAGGAGCACACTTCTGCCCTTCAGATAAGTCTATCACAAAACTTGTCTTGAGATGGAAATGAGGAACTCCTAATTGGGAACTTTCCCCTTTATGTCTCCTACCATATCCAAAATTCCTAACAATACCTGTTGTCTTCTAAATGCTATCTAGAAGAATAACATTAATCCATTAATGGCCATTCATATGTAAATGGAAACTGACTTACCAGAACAGGGGAGAAGGAACTAATGCCTTAATAAGAATTCAACCCAGGAAAGATCGAGATGAGGTTCTAGGTTTGGTGGTCTGGCCTGCGAAGGCTTGCCTTAGAAGCAGCAGTGCTGAATTCAGATAGCCAGGAGAAGCACGAGGGAACTGAAGCCAAGGAAGAAAAATGAAGAGAAGAGAGGAAGGAGCTGCTAAAGAGAAACTAAAGCTACTTCACAACCTTGACATTGTCCTGACCTTGTCTCTTAGCCCTTTCATCTTGAACATTTATTCCAACCCGCCTTCCTGGAGGTGGCAAGGTGGAAGCTGCTGGGCTAAGGTTTGCAAATCCAATAGACCAGCATAAAAACTCAAGCTCCAAGAGCAACTCTGTGACCTTCTGTGTTATCTTCGTTCCTCGCAGTTCCTCATCAGTAAAATGGGGATCATAATTGCTACCTGCGGAAGGAACTGTGAGAATTAAACCAATGGGTAGGTAAAGCTTCTGATATGGTGCTTGATCTCCTCCTCTGCTCCCCTGATCCTTATCTACTCACTCTTCAGTGCATGGAAGAAGACAAGGGGAGGGATTTCTCCCCGGTAACATATCTGAGGCATCTGTGAGCTGGTTTCTGAGTTTCCTTGAAAGTATTTGTGTCTTTTTACAAATTTTGCAGCATTTCCAGGGAGAAATAAACATCACTTCATGAATATGAATTGATTATATCTCATTTTCTGTCATTTCAGTACTCTTGCAGAAAAGGTGAATATACATTTGGAATATTATGCATCTTATGAAATAAAAGGAAACCAACATTAATTCATTGAGGCTTCACTGGGTCTTGCACGAGAGGAAATGCAAAGAAATACAAGACACGGTTTCTGCACTAAAGAAGTTAACAATTGATTAGAGGCTCAAGGCAAGTGAAAAGTTTCAGAGCCATAAAAAATTAAACAATAACTCAAGACATAATAGGAAAGATGTCATGAGACAGTTTGTGATTAATTTCAAAATGAATAGCACAGACAATAATTATTTTATGAATTTAGAAGAGAAAGAAATCACTCTTGTGTATGTATATTGAGGACAAATTTGAAGCAGAAATGGGTGGAAATCAGTGGCCTATAGGCTGAAATTAACCAGCAGGTCTATTTAATTTGAAACCCTTCCTGTTTGTTTTCGTGTCTTTTTTTTTTTTTTTAAGAAGTTGCCACCATCAAAAATGAAGAGAAAATGCCTATAGTCCAGGGAAGGCCTTTCCAAAATAAATTGGTTATTGTGGGAATTTAAAGAGGAACAAGAGAGAACATCCAATTAGTCTTCCCCTCCATTAGTTCATTCACTTATGAATAGTATCTCTTTTCTATCCCAGCATTTCTAGCACTGAAATATATCCCCTGTCTTCCCTACTGTCAAAAATTCTTGTTAACAACAACCTTAAAGAGATTCGCTATTTCTTGAGCTACCAAAGATAATTAAAATCATCAGGGTAAAAGGCAGCAGTTCTTCCTCCCAGGTGATTATCAGGTTAGAGCTGGCTTCACAGGCTGACCACTTCATAAAGTGAACAAGTTGGTAATTAAATCCTCAGATCTGCAGGAATCCACAGGGACTAAATGGCAACAAGCAATTTCCCACTGGAGACATTTTGGGAATCAGGCCAATGAATAAACAGAGATCTTAGATTTGATTCCAGCAAATACCCTAACTGCAGAGCAGCAAAATAAAAACAAAGAGCTGTGTTCCCAGTCACTGTCTTTTTATTCAGCACCGATATATTAGCAGAACATTGAAATATTCCCATTTAAATATTCAGAAGCCCAGGATGGTTTGTTCCCCAAGAATTTGTCTTTATCATATAAACATATGTCTATACTTATGGGCTTAATTGATATTTACTGCCTCAAGTTGCTTTCAAAACTTATTTTATTCATTGCAAACACCAAACATTCTGGAAACCAATATGTATATCCAAAAGATTTTTTTCATACAATATTTCAAAGATGGTTCTATTCATACCCTGACTTCTACTGAGTAGTGCAGCATACTTTAATATCTTAATAACACTTTAGTCTCTGAATTTATCTTCTGAATTTTAACTGACAACCAGGAGAATCACTCATGTCCATATGCAGTGTCAGGAGCAACGATTTCGAACAGGAGGAGGAAAGATGAATATTTTCTAGCAGAGTAGAGCCACTTAACCATACATATCATCTTCATACCCACATAAAACAACTCAGCATAGAAAAAACTTAGCTTTAAAATAAGAGGCTCTTTTACTTTATAAAACATTTCGAGCTTGTTACATGGTACCCATGCGCATTGCCTCAGTGTCTTGCACATAGTAGATACTTGATTCATTCACCAAATATGAATTAAATGACGAAATGAGATGTTCATCAAAATCCACATTTTATGTTCACCATAATTTTCTTAGAAATATTTATATTTTTGTTATTTGAATATACTTATTCTGTGGTGTTTAAGATGATTTTTATCCACTAATCTCTTTAAGAAAAAAACAAAAACAATTCATTTTGGTCAAGCCTGGGGAATCTACAGGCTAGTCACGGTTAAAGTTAGCCCTGAGGCTATCCAGGAATCTGCTGTAAATCCTTTCAATTTATGGAGTTTCAGAGGATGAATGGCGTTAGACCACTACCCTGGCAGCTCAGCCACGTGGGGTTATAATTAAACAGATTGCAACCTTTCACTAAAATGTTCATTTTTGTAGATACAGAGAAAAAAAAAATATGGAGATTAAAGTAACCTTTGTCACTGCATAATACTAATATATTTTCCACCTCTAGTGCTATGGGGAAATGGACAAATAATAATGAGGTTGCTTTCAATTTCAAGCAGACGAGGCTGTGCCGGAAGCTGTCCTAGAGAGGACCAACTATGTCTCCTAAGGTGCACACAGTCCTGAAACTGGGACAGTGTTTAAATTAGATCCCTTCACTGGGCAAACTCGACCCTTTCAAAGAAACAATACCTCTTCCCGGACCCTCGTGTAAGTATAAAACAATATACAGCCACAGGGTTCACAAAGCTAAACAAAGCTCACAAAACTGGCCAACAGTCAAAGTTGTTCTAGAGGACATGTGTTCATTTGGGCAGCAGGGGGATAACCCAGGCCTCCGAAGCTCGAGCTTCTGCTTTGTTCCAGTCTCGGCGGCAACGCTCTCTACATCATAGAGCTGAAAACAGGGCAAATATTAGCTGAGTATTCAAGGGGTGAGTTTAGAAAGGAGGGATTTCACTGTGTGGCTTTTTCTCTTCCTGTGAAACCTCCTATTCAATTACCATTCCCTCTTCAGCTCTGGCTTCCAACCTTATTGCACTGAAACGCACCTTACCAACATCACTCATGACTTCCCAATTGCAAAACACTGTTGACATTTTTCGGCCTTACTTGAATACACCTTTCTGCAGCACCGGACATGATCATGAACCCATCCCCCTCTCCCTCATGGGCCTCATGAACTTGCATGCCAGCTCTCTTTCTACCTCCTGTCCATCTTTCTCCATCTCCTTTGTAGACCTCTCTTCCTCTGTCTCCTCCTAACATACCAGTCTTTCCAGTTTTACATTCTCTCCAGACAAGGTTTTGTTCTCTCTCATGGCTTTAGTTACAACTTTTCATTCACAAAATCCATGGTGGTGGCCAGGGGCTGGGGGATGGGGAATGAAGGGAGGGAGAGTTATTGTTTAATGAGTATGAAGTTTCGTATTTGCGAGATGAGAAGTTCTGGAGATCTGTTTCGCAACGATGTGGTTATACTTAACACTACTGAACTGTACACTTAAGCATGGTTAAGATGACAAATTTTATGTTGTGCTATTTTTTCCATGATAGATGAATAGACAGGCAGAGAGATCAGTCCCAATCCCAAGTTTAGAATAATTTTGGTTACGAATAGCAGAAAGGTCATCCTCCACATAATGGCTAGCTCACTCCACAGGTTAAAGATAGTTGCACCTGCTCGAGGCTGCACATTCTCACACATCAATGGCCTTATGAGCATTAAGGAACTCTCCCAGCAGGTCCCAGAAGATATCCCTTTATTTCTCTTTGACCAGAATTGAATCATCAGCCACCTCCTAAGCAAATCACTGGCAAGGGGGAATGGTTTCACTATGATCAAGCTGAGAGGCAATCCTGACTGAGAATGAGACTAGTCTTACCTTCCCAAACTGCACAGAGGAGGGTGAAGGCACAAAGTCAGAGCTTGAACAGCAAGAAAGAGGTGAAATGTTACAGATTTAGTTGGACAACAACTGTATCTGCTAGGCTGATCACTCCTCTGAGCAAGAGACCCATGGATACAACTGTTTCTAAAACATCAGCTCTCATATCAAACTTAACATGTGCAAAACCAAAGTCATTATCTGCATTCCTTCTTCCATGAGAACTCTTCTCATCTTTCCTATTGCATTGTATAACACTTCCATATAATCAAAAGCTTAGTCAGAAGCCTGGGAGAAGTCTTCAACTTCTTTTCTCTTTAGGAACAATCCCCAATTCTGGTATTTTTGATTTCCCATTTCCTTTCTCTTGCTACTGCCTCCAAACTCATCTCCCAGCCTATAGTCTGGCCTTCTCTCACCCAGTCCAACTGCTGAACTGATACTAACCAGAGCAATTAATCTAAAGCACAAACCTGACGATGTGACTCTCTTTAAGCACTGTCTACAACAGGCGTTCTTTGGACTATAACTCCCCAGAAATTAGATGCAAAATTTTTTGCATGTGTAAATATGTGAAACTTTCTGGTAGATTACCCCAGAGGGATCTATGACCCACTAAAGCAAAACAAAACAAAACAAAAACAAAAAACACTTTGGCATAATGGATAAAAACCTAAAATATTTTTAAAAAACTAAACTATTTAGCATGGAATATAAGACCTTTTATACTCTGTTCCCTACCTATCTCTCCAGACTCATCCCTTACATCTCTTTCCCTTACATCTTATGTCCTACTTTAACTACTTGCAGATACTCAAGCACATCCCTGTGCATATGTATAAACCATTACTTCTTTCTAGATTGTTTTTCCTGTCCTAATCTATTTAGCGCAGACAAGTATATCCTTCAAAGCTCAGTTTGTTAAAAAAAAAAAAAAAACAAACTCAGTTTGTATATCACTTTCTCTGTAAAGACATTATTTATAGCCCCAGAACATATCACTTCCCTCTATGCACTTTTATGCTATAGATATTTTTTTTATTTATGATATATTTGATATATCATCCCTCATCAAATTGTGAGCTATGGAAAAGATGGTGTCTCATTCTTTTTGTATCCCTAGATATCCTAGAATAAATCCTAATACAACATAAGTGTATATGAAGTATTTCTTGAAAGTAAGTTTGAAAATACATATGCCTATAATTAATAGTGGGATTATGAATAAACCTAATATTGAGTATTATCCTTATAACTGCATCCTTCTTTTACCTATATCTGATAGCAATGGTCCTCAAATTTTAGTGTTTATCAGACTTACCAGTGAAGCTTCTTAATAATATAGAAAGAAGCTTTGAACCCTATTCTAGACCTACTATGGCCAGAAACTCTAGAGCTGGAGCCCTGATATCTGCTTTTTTTTTTTTAAATATTTTATTTGTTTATTTGACACAGAGAGAGAGTTCACAAGTAGGCAGAGAGGCAGGCAGAGAGAGAGGGAAGCAGGCTCCCTGCTGAGCAGAGAGCCTGATGCGGGGCTCGATCCCAGGACCCTGAGATCATGACCTGAGCCGAAGGCAGAGGCTTTAACCCACTGAGCCCCCCAGGCGCCCCCCTGATATCTGCTTCTTAAATAAAAACATTGAGTAATGTATGGAATCATCAATTCACTATTTTGTTGTACACCTGAAACTAATACAACATTGTATGTCAACTATACTTCATCAATCAATCACTCAATCAGCAAGTTGCCTAGAAAAGCATCATGCACACCAACTCCTAATGACTCCGCCAAAGCTGAATATTCTGAGGAACTGAAAGAAATCAGTTTCCATTCCAGAACAAGGATCAGAAAATATTCTTATTGTCTTCCCATTGTGAACTTAACTAGAAGGTCCTGTCACCACTTCCCGCATCAGAGGATAATCCACCTTAGTCACTGCCGACCTGCTTCCTTTGAAGTTCCAGAAGAAATGTAAAAGGAGTTTCAGTTCTGGAAGTCACTTAGAGACAGTTCCAGTTGAAGAGCCAAAGCAGAAAATTAACAATCTAGCTCCCAGAAACTTTATTTCCACATTTCTTCTGGGCATAAATAATTTGTAAATCAAACAGAATTGTTCTGGCTCTAGTGATTTTACGTAACGACTCAAAGCATAGCTCACAGTCAGTATTATTTTCCTTCTGTGTCCACAGAAGACTGACCGCACTCCCCAAGCATCCCAACAGAGCCTCCTAACCCACACTCAACCGCCCTGCCCAGGCTCATCGGCCACGGAAAGACAAAAAGGGAAGACTGTTCTATCATAAATCAGAAATGGCCCAGAAGATAAACCTGGCCAAAGACTCGAGGGCCTGCAGCCAGATGACGGCTATTTCTTTTTGGTTGAGGGAGGATGCACAACTCCTCAGACTCCCTCGAAGTCTGCTATTCAAGATGGTGGTTCTTCTCTGATCATTTACTCTTTGGGAGATGGCTCAGACATTGGTGTTTACTTATTCTTATAAGCCTAATTACTTAATACCATATCACATCTTCCCAGTTTTATTTATGGAATGCTTACCTGGGTAAATACAGTAGCCATGGAGGTGTCTTACATTGCCATTCAACAGAACCTACTGTGAGAAGCATAGTTATTGTCCCTTTGGATCCACCGGGCAATTATTTTTTTTCAGTACGCTTCCACCCAATAACTAAGCACAATGTGGTATTAGACCCAGCTCATTTCTGCCTGCCATGGGACCCCTCCAATGGGCAACTATTGCTCAGGGCTTAGACCTTGCCAGGATTCCATTAAAGTTTGAGTCTTCTACTACCCAATCCTCCTTTCCCTCTTTCCTTTCATAGATGTCAGACCTTCGTTGCGGTGTGAAGGCTCTGATGATTCTGCTCCCTCTCTCTTTATCCTTCACAGATGTCTACCCTCAAGAACTCTCCTGCCTATCTAATCCCATCTTGGCTTCTCCAAAGACCCGAAACTGAAACAGTGTTTGCTGTGTTAAAATCTGTTGCGATTTTTTTTTACAGCTACTTCCATTAAAAGTTGGAGATTCAGGGAGCCCAGTCTTCCAACCATCCACACCCAGGATGTCAAGTGAAAACACCCCGGAAACTGCCGACCAGTTCACCTGCCAGCTGAGTACCACTAAGTTATCCCCATCAAGACAATGGGGAGCGGAAAAATCACACAGCCAAGCTCTGCCTGAATTCCAGATCCATAGAATTTTGAGATGAAATCAAATTGTTGTTTTAGACGTTAAGTTTTGGGGTAGTTCTCAGGAATAGACTTTTCTCTCTTGTTTAGTTGAGTTAAAAATTAATACCCTACATACCTAATTCCTCACAAAAGAAAAAGTTTTAAGACTTTATGAGAGAGTATTTTCCATAGTCTCTCAGGCTATACATTTTAATGTTAAGATTAGGTTTTATTCAAATCTAACCTGTTGGGTTCAATAGAAACTTCTTGTAATTTCAGGTGCTAAGAAAGCACCTTTCAAAAGCTCCCCTCCCTATGGGTTTTTAATTCATTGGCTTATTTCTACCTTAACGTTGTAGGAAACAACTTATTAATCTTCTAGTTAGTATGCAATTCTGTAAGACTTTTTATGCTGAAAAGAGGTAGGTGGGGGGTGGAGAGTTTAGTGGGAAGCTTTTCAAAAAAAATGGGGGCTGTTGAAAAGAGCATGCTGCTGCAGGCAGATCTGAAATGGAACACTGATTTTATTTTGATCAATAAATCCAGATAACACAAGGCATTACCATTCTCAAACACTGCAGATTTTGCTTCATTTTAACTGAATGTGTCTTGTGGAGTCTTGTTTTATTCTATAAAACAGAATGACAATTTTTTTTCCCCAGCCAGACAAGCTAGACCTATCTGAAATCAATCTTTCAGCACGGCAAATACATTGTAAATTATAAGGCAATGTGTATACTAAAGCAAGTGTCATAGTTAATTTTAACAATTTTTTAAAAGCATGTCAGGATTTTGATAATACCAGGGAGATGAAAATTTCTTACACAGCATGCCAGATCAGCACAGTTTTCAATTTGAGATTATAGGTCATTGACTAACATGTCATAAGGTTCACATAATATTTACGGTCTATATGCTCAAGAAATTAAAAGCATTCAATCTTGGGCAAGCTATACATGTAAATGGCTAAAACAGAAGACCTGAAAACATTATGGTTGTGATAAATACATACCTTTAATAGATGTTTTGATTTATCTTCCAAGGAACCCAACACCTGCTTTAAAATCACAAAGCAATGGAAATTTTCTAATACCCTGGTGTCACCATGTCCCTTAGAGTCACCTACAATTCAATACCCTTGTCCTTAAATTAACTGATTCCCAGAGAATAGGACTGCATAATCTTAGCTTTTTACTTTATCTTTAAATGCCATTTTTTCTTTAACGTTGTTCAAAAATTCCTACTTTTTTGAAACATAAATCATTCATTTATACATACATATATCCACTTTAGTTTCTATTGGAAAAGGTTAAAGAAAAAGAAGAAGAAGAAAATTGTTCAGCAACACATAAATTGTTTTAGTTTTCAGGGGAAGGGTGTTTGTTTGTTTTGCAATGTTAGTAGTTTGGCTGGTGATCAAGCTCTGGGATTGATAAAGACAGCTAGTTGGAAATGCACAGATGCCCATATCTGCATTCCTATCCCTTCCATGCTCCCTCTTCTGTCTTTTCACTGTCTTTTTTGGTGATCCCATGCACCCTTTTAGCTACAACTGCCACTTCTGGGCAGATGAACCACCATCTAGCTTACAATTCTAACCCAGACTTCTCTCCTAAGCTCAGTTCTGAATTTCTGCCCGCCTTTGGCACATGTCCACATAGTTGCTCTATTTACAACTCAAAAATCAACATTTTACTAAAGCTCAATAAATACTCATTTAATCTAAAACCTGCATTTTCTGGATGTGAAAACTGAATCTTGGCATAGTTTACTAGGTTAAGCTATAGCTGCCTCTTGCAAACAAAATCATTTCTCTAGAAAGAACCAATAAAACCTAAAGTTCGTTCTTTGAGATGACTACAAAAATTGAAAAACCTCTTGATTTATCAAAACAAAATTAAAAAAGGCATTCAAAAAACTACCACCATCAGAAATTGATAATTTCCAGTTTTTTTATTTTCCACTTATTCTTTATTATCGATTTCAGCTCTCCAGCAAAGTTTTCCATTTTGTCATTAATTTTTCCCGAACAACTTTTTTAAAGATTTTATTTATTTATTTGAGAGAGAGCATGAGAGAGAGCAAGCACAAGTAGGGGTGGGAGGGGCAGAGGGAGAGGGAGAAGCAGATTCCCCACTGAACAGGGAGCCCAGGTCCCGACAAGGACCACGACAATGCAGGGTTGGATCCCAGGACCCCCGGATCATGACCTGAGCCAAAGGCAGACACTTAACCAACGGAGCCACCCTGGCGCCCCTCCTAAACACAATTTTAAAAGTTATTTTAAATTCCAATATCTGAATCACTGGGTATTCTTTATTGTCTACTCTTTCCCAAGGTTATATATATAATAAATCAGGACAGCTTATAGAAAAATGATAGAGGACCCAAAGAGTGACGTCATCTTTCTCCAAAGGGCCTTCCTTAAGCTTCTAGAAGGCAGTTTTGAGTAGGAGCAGGATCATTAACCCACTGAGGGCCTAAGCTTTGTCAGGCCTGATCTGTTTGTTTTGCCCTTATTCCTTGCATGTTGACATTTAGGGCTTTCAACTGCGAATCCGGGCCCATTCACCTGGCAGGTCCTATAGTCCAGTTTTTTATCTCCTGGTACCACTGGACTTACCAGAACTGCTTTTTGCTCAGCTTTTCTGACTTCTGGCCTACAGTGCCTCAGGGGCAAAAGTGGCTTAGAAGGTAAATCTCACTTCTCTACAATTCTCTTTATTCTGGGATTATGACTCCTCAAATCCCGGCTGCCTTGGAAACCATACAATGCCTTTGAGCAGATGTTTTTCTATATTTTATCCAGATTTTCTAGTTGCTCTCAGCAGGAGGATTAGTTAGCTCCAAGCCAGCCCATCATAGCTGGAAGCCAGGATATATTTTGAACATACTGTGAATGGGATCCGCTGACAAATTAGACGTGAGAGGTGAGTGAAAGAAACTAGTCAATAATAACTCCAAGGATTTTTGTTTGTTTTTGTTTTTGTCCTGAGAAACCTTAAGAACGGAATTGCAAGTAACTAAGATGAGCAAGGCTGGGTAGGGGAGACAGGCTTTTGGGGAAAGTTGATAAATTGAGTTATGAGTACATTAAAAGTGAGACACTACATATACAAGAGGCGATGTTGAGCAGGCAGCTGGATATATTTATCTGGAGTTCAATGAAGTCCAAGATGGAGACTTGAACTCATGAATCTTCAGCCTATATTTTCTGGAGTTTACAAGATAGAGGCTGAAATGCACATACTGTGAGAATGCAAAACAGCGAGTGGCAATCTTTAAAAGATGAAAGAAGTCCCTTCAAGAATCTTCTAGACTTTTTAGCAGGACTTTCAGATTAGAATGACTCAAGTTGAGCAGGACAATGAGAAACATAGGGGCAGATTCTGTGCTTACAAACAAACCCTACTGTGCTCCAGTTTCTCTCAAGGCAAACAATCATGACTACTCGTCTTCACACTCAGGTAGGAGGTTTGGCACCATTAATTTTCCGCCCCACTCCTCCTCCTCCCAGAGGACTCCATCTGGAGAGAGGAGCCCGAGCACGGAGAGAGAGGTGTGTATTAAAAGGAAAATTACCCAAGGACTTAGGAAAGAGAATGAAAAATGAGAAGGAAAAAAGGTGAAATAAAAACACCAGACACTTGAAAGCAAATAATCCTTGTGTTCTTGATACGTACTTATTTCTATCTGCTTACATTAGGAAGTCTAGGGGTGCTGTGTTTGAGTCTAACCTCAGTTACCTATAAGGAATACAAAGTTTATCACTAACTAGCAGTGGTCTACTTATTTAACTTATTAAACAACTTTTCAAGGAAGAATAATAAATTGCTTTTGTAAACTTAAGAATCCCTACATCTGCTTTTTGAAAAGTCGTTTTTCCTGTTGGCTCCCAAAACACTTTTATTTATCACTTCATATGCACTATCACTTCTTGAGTAAGAATCCACGTGGGACAAAATCAGAATCACAAAGGTTGAGGCTTGGGTGGTTGCATTTTCTAATTTCCATAGATTTCAAAGCCTTGGTTAGGAACCATGACAAATAATTTTTCACCTTTCCCCATTATTGATGTTATCCAGTCACTGATTGCTATAGACTGAATGTTTGTGTCAAAATCCATTTTGTTGACACCTAATCTATGTGATGGTATTGGGATGTGGAGCCTTTAGGAAATGATTAAGTCCTGACGGCATGACCTCATGAATGAGATTAGTGCCCCTATAAAAGAGACCCCAGAGAGCTCCCTGGCCCCGTCTGCCATATGAGGGCACAGTGAGAAGATGACGGTGAACCAGGTGGCTGGCTCTCAGACACAGAATCTGCTGATGCCTTGATCTTGGACTTCCCAGCCTCCAGAACTGGGAGAACTAAATTTGTTTAAGCCACCCAGTCTAGGGTCTTTTGTTTCAGCAGCCTGAACAGACGCAGACACTAAATGAAGAGTGGTCCACGGCTGCCGCCATCACTGGAAGCTACACTATCCCATGTCAATTCTGGATCACCTCGGAAGCCACTGGTATCATTATCCTTCTCTTGGTTTCTACTTGACTTTTTGCCAGTATCCATGTAACTGATAAAATAATCTTCCTAGAACATCATAAAATCACATCACTCCCTGATGAAGAATCTACCTTGGTTTACTGCTATATCAAGTTCCTTTTTTTTTTTTAATTCAAGTCTCCCTAAAATAGCACCATAATTCTCTATCCTTGCCTCTGATGTCAATCTCTCTAATGTGTCATACAACAAAAATTCAATCCCGTTTATATTTTATTTAGTTTCATAAAGTCTTATGATTTATAATGTACCGCACTGTTTGTGGATAATGTATGATGTAATTAGTAGCAGACTCTTAAGGGGCTGACTTTCCAAGTACTGCCATAAAGGACCACCTCAGAGAATATTAGGAAAATAAGCACTTCATGACCCAAATGTCAGCAGATCAGAATTCTAGCTTTGGCTATGATAGTAACCAGTTATGTGACCTTAGGAAGATCATTTTAACTCTTTGAGCCTCTGTTTTGTCATTTGTGAAATGACACACACATGTCATTTGTGAAATGATTTTCATCTCTCAGGTCCTTGTAACGTGAAGGCTTTATGAGGCTCTTACCTCTCATAAAGAAGGGTGAATTAATGACTACAAATAAATAGCATTAGCTTATAAGTTAGTGATTTTATAAGAAATACGCATTTGAAGCAACTTAATAAACTTTATGATACTATATTTAATAGATACATAAATTAGCAATGTATTGTTATAGAGATTGTTATCTGTTTCTTGTTTTTGTCATTTGTGCAAAGTGTTTCGGCTTGTGTTTATAATCTACAGCAGTCTACCTCTGACTGATGTGTCTGCTTTACACAAACTCTAACATTTCCAGACACTTCCAATTGCTTTGAATCTGCTCGCATCTGGTCACAATAAAGATAAAGCTGTGATAACATTTCTAAAAATAAGTTAAAATTATCTGAGCAGCCAAAAAACAATAACCATAATAATAGAGATCGCTACATCTGGTGAGAAATGAAGGGAACTGCTGCAGACTTCTTGCATCTTGGTCATTTTTGCCTCCAAACTTTCCTCAGACTCTCATCCACACAGATTACGCTGTAGGGTGCTATCAGCACAAATCCACTATTTCTTTCAAGCTCGGGCTCGAAACTCACTTCACTGGCCCTTCCCTCCCAGCACTCCTTTGTTCCTCATGAGACGGCAGTCAGGCTTAGCTCCACTTCACTCCCTACCCAGTGATGAACTCTCTCTCCCACCTTAAACATCCACATCAAAGCACCATCATCGCCATTATCAGGATGGCCTGTTCTTCTGGATTCTAGATATATTAAAGCAATATATTGGTGACCAAATAATAGCACATAGGTAAAAATGAAAATGTATTTATTAAAAAGGGCAGGTTATGAGACATCTGATAGTGTGAAAAAAGGGGAAAAACAGACTTCCGCATAGCAAAGTTAGCTTTGTCATCTATCGGTCTGATTAGAAGTCAAACCTTCCGTCAAAATGGAGGATGATGCAGGGAATGTAGAAGAGAGAGAAACCATTTCGATAATGCTAATAGCCAAGTTACCTAGGAGGAAGAATGAAGCTTTTGAGAGAGAGTAAATGGCAGGGGTTCAGGGCACCAGCTCTGGATTCAAGCTGCCCAGGCTCAACCCCCTTTGCTAATTACCAGTGCAGAGACCTGGAGCAAGTTACTTTACGTCTCTGTGCCTGGGAGTCCCAACAACGCAGTAGGGATGGCACCAACTCCTACCTCTTGGACTTTTTGTGGCAACTAAGTTCACTCATATGTTAAGTGTGTAGAACAGAGAAGCATTTCCAATTATTGTTGCTGTTATTACAAGGTCCCTCAATTAAACACATAAGGCAGCAAATTAAGAACAGAGAGCTGGTAATAAAACCTGCACTTATAGTATGAGTTTTACCAATTGTAAATGAAATGACTGAGAATTTCCAGCAATTAATCAATCCTGATTCAAGAAGGGAAAACACATGATGAAGAACCTGGTGACACAGAAGAGGATCGTCACAGACACAAAGTTTTCAAAGAAGACCCAGAATAGATCCATCATAGAACATTCTCGTAGCATCCAATTCCCTAGTTGCCATCAATACTAGAACAATACCGGGAATCCTAGTGGAGTTTTTCATACATATATGTAAAGTTTAATGTTTATGGTGATTTAGTAGTAGTATATTAATTAAATACGATTCATATATTTGGGCTCAGCTCCTCACCTAGTCATACCTAGTGTTGTTTTTGTAAAACCCAGGCTCGTAAGAAGTGGATATTTGTACCTTGCGATCCAAGCATCTGGAGCAGCTAGGATGCTGGACCCGAGATGGACAGGCCGGGCAAGTAGCACTTCTTTCCGAATGGTACCTTCGGGGGCTTACTCCTTGTTGTGCTGCCAGTTCAATTACATGATTCCTCGGAAGTATCCTGTGAGTTATTACAAAGGTATTTGAAGGCTTAACTGAAAGGAACGGGTTCAATCATTTCACATAGTCCACCTCCCTCCTTTCCAGACTCCTGCCTATGTATACTCCCGCATTTGGAGACAGCCAGCTTCTTCTGGCCTTCTTCCTCCCATTCCTCCCCAAGGCTGCTCCATCCACACCTCTCCACTCATGAACTAATACCGTGTCTTCCTCTCAAGAGTGCTTTTCTTTCATCTAGCCAACATGGTGTTTGACCTCTCACTTTCTGCCTTTCTTACCCAAAACACAGTAATTCTCCATGATTTTCACTCTCTAATCTTTTCACACATAATTTTCTTCTTTCTGTATCTTTCATTTAACAAATGATGTGCCAGACCACTCGTGTCAGTCATTAACCTCAGGAAAATGTGTTCCCTCTCTTCATTCTATTTATGAGTTCAAAAGCTACCCTAATCTTGATGATTTAATAATAGTGGTGACAACATATATGTGTTAATTAAAAGGAAAAAATTAAGCTTTATCAGATATGGGGTATAATATTCTTATCTCAACTTCTTTATGGCAAGGATCCTGTGTTCTGATACTAGGAGAGTTCATCCTCACCATACCTTATTCCTCCAACTTACTTAGAAAAGTATGGTGGTGATGTAGCTTGCCAACAATACCCTTGGAAACTTGACTGTTCTTGTCAAATGACAATGAGAATGATAAGACATTAGTCCACGGGAAAGAGATTTTTCCTTTACTATAGCTGTTGTGAGCTGTGAACGACTCTAATTGAACATAGTATCAGGGTTCAGTGGCCTTCAGCAGTCAAGAAAAATTTAATCCCCAAAGAAGAACAGTAGGTGCCTACTTCATGAAAAGTAACAGAGGCACGACTTTGGGTGCGTATCTGGGAAAGCAGACACGTTTATCCTGTAAACAGAGAGGACACGACTCAGGAGGAAAGCTCAGTCCTATTATAAGAGCTAGGTACATACTAAAAAAATATATTGGCAAAGTTATATTTGGACAACTCTCAGACTATCCATAACCCTACCTGCCTCAAGAGCCAGAAAACAGGAAAAGCTGTGATTGCCCTTGGTGAAGATATCTGTCTGACCAGGAAAAACAGCACAAACAAAATGATACCAGAGGTGGGCAGCAGGCCCAACAAGCCACTGGGCCCACATCAGTAGAAAGCAACACTCTGATTAGGTCAACAGGCAGCACACAGGGGCTGATAAGTGTGGAGGAGCACTACTACGGTCAAGTCCCAAACTGGAAACCACTCACTATGTTTGCATTTCTGCCTGATAATGCCAAGAGTTGGACCATATGATTACCATTTCAGATAAGAGCAAACTGAGATTCAGAGAAATTGACTCACTTTCCTAAGGTCATAGAAGCCATGAGAGAAACCAGTCCCCTGAAAGTCTATGTGACTCTACCTCTCCACTGTATTACCCAGGACCCTGAGAAGAAGGGCAGCATGGGGAGAGAAGTATAGAGAAAGAATCACAGTGGGGAATTCACACCTGAATGAGAGGATGGTGAAGCAAATTCCTGAGAAAATAACTTATTGTAAGTGGCTGAAACCACATCCTAAAAGCATTTATAGGTACCTTATTGTATGGCTAATTTAAGGGTGACTATTCAACAACTATAGATAAAGTATTCTTGGGGTATGGATAAAAATGTCCAACACCTTTTAGTTAAGGAACTTTTGAAGAATGCACAAAGGCAGGGCTACTTGGCCACATTAGTGTTCCAAAATAATGTCAGGAAAGGCTCCACAGAGGGGTGACTCTACCTGAGCTTCATAAACTAGTAGGCATTCACCAGGTGCAGAGCTGTTAGGGAGAAAGTAGAATACAGGGATTCGCAGCAGAGGACATGAACAAAGGTACTGAGACCTGATGTGGCATAATCTGATCTATAAAAAGCAAACCCTAGAAATCTTCTTCAGTAAAATTTACATGCCTGAAATGTACTTTGATGAATTTTGACACACATATTCAACTGTGTAACTTACACCCCAGTGAAGACATAAAGCATTATCGCCCCCTGAAAAACCCCCTTTGTGACCCTTCAATTCAATTGCTACCAACCATAGTCAATATCTGTTCTAACTTTTATCACTATGGATTGGTTTTGCTTGTTCTTGAATTTATTCTTAATGGAATTATTGGTATGTATTCTCAGGTATGGGTATCAACATAAAGTTTTCGAGTTGGGTGCATCAGAAATACATCACTTTTTGTTGATGAGTAGCATTCCAACATATGGATATACTATAAGTTGTTTACCTATTCAAGGAGAAGGTTGTTTGATGGCTAATGCACAGAATTTATATGGCAATTGGTTGAAGAATGGGAAGTGTATCTCAAAATAAATTTGAAAAAAAAAAAAGACAGGACAGAAATCCTGGCATATGGCTCACTGAGGAATCTAGACTTTATCCTAAGGGCAACAGATAGCCATCTAGAAGTTTTAAGGAGTTTTAAAGGGGTGGGGTGTGTATATAATCAGATACCAATACCCGACCTATCACTGAGGGCAAATCTCAATCTCTAATCAGTAATTACTTATATTTCACTTTGAGGTCTGAGTCTTTACAAGTGCCATCCAGAGTGGATGCATTCCCTCTAATATCCCTCATTTTCATGTTTAGCTAACATATTTGGAGCATCCACTATGTGTCAGACACACCATTAGTAAATGCCACACACATAATGGTTCCTAAGGTTCCTGACATCCTCATTGCTCCTGAGGGTATTCTCACATCTGTAAGACCCACCTCTACAACACAGCCTGGCCACGGGATTCTGTTCTGCATTCTCCAGTTGCCCTGTAATAATGGGAGGATTTGATTCTGCTCACTCCTTTTTGGAAGAAAACATAACTTTGTGATTGGAATTGCAGCTGAAAACAGGTCTCCCCACAGCAAAGACACACTGTTCCAGGGGCTCAGAGGTGTTAGTGTTTAAACATTTCATGTTCAGTCTCATATAAGCTGCTGGTGCCAGTTGGACAACCAGTTGGCAAACTGTCAGTTGGACTGGCAGTTACGGCATTTTTCTGGACTAGCCAATGGAAAGATTGTTCTGACCCTTCTGATGGGACTAGAGCCAAAACTGCATTCACACAAATGCCCTAGACTCCATTTGTCACAGGTAGTTCCAGCGTAGGAAGTATAAAAAGAACAAGGACCATCAATTTCTAAAGCTTTTGAAAAGATTCAAAATCATTTGCTTGTTTTATCCTCCTCCATTTAAAATTGCTTTTATTGAGTACAACTATTTAAGAAAAATCAGATTTTAGCAAGTGTAATTGTTTTAATACAGAAAAATACTGCTCACTTATAGAGCACTACATGCTTCATAAAATGCTTTGTGAGTCGAGTTTTATATCAGAGAATTTTGGAATACAGGTTAGCAGGTGATGCCAGACATTGGGGGCGGGGGAGAAAGAGAAATAGTAATGCCAGAGGAAAACAACAGAAAGGACATTACTGTCCCCTGGTCCAAGATGAAAGGTGAGTTATTTGCCAGCAGTGGGCCTCCTGGAACTCAGGGAACAAAGACTACAATAAAGATGGACTAAGCTCAGGGATCCCAGAGGAAACTGAATGCAGATTTCCTGGCAAGCAGGAGAAGCTGGGACCACGAATGCCTGCAAACTGGAAGTGACCCACTTGGCAAAGGCCTCTGATGGGCAACTGAGGGCAGAAAGACTCACTAGCCAAGCCCTCAATGACCATGAGGCAGATGGGCATTTTGAAGACTGTTTTGCTGGATTCTCATTTGCCCATTCTCAGTCTATAGATAAAGTATGTCTACACATGATATGTGTGGAACAGGATAATTTTAGAATATATTGTTTGGCCTGAATTCTTGTTCCCTTCCTTTGCCTTGAAGCACAGAGTAGGCTCCACGTTTGTTCGTTTCAGAAGTTTACGGCAGAGCAACCTGGTCTTTCTTTTCACAAGCTTAGCACTTTGGGAAGGATAAGGTTTCAAATGAAAAGAATGTCCCCACGCTGAATTATGAGCCTTTGGACTGGGAATGGTACTATAATCTGTGGTCACACAAAACTTGAAGGAAACTGAATCCTACCTGGGTCTTCTGGATTAACCAGGATCTCATAATCCAAGAATGGCATGGGGAATGCAGAACAAGCTGACTGAAAGAGTAAGGTAGGTTGGGATGATACGTATTTCAGTGGCTTTAATTCCTTATGATCTCCAAGCAATCCCAAACCTTCAGAGCAATAATAAGGGACAGAAAGAACATCCACACAACAGACCACTATAGTCTCCAGACAAGCTGATGGATGGAGGAGGTACAACTGGTTTTTCAGTACAAAGTCCCTTTCAGACCACAGGTAGATGGGAAATACAGGCAGGACCACGTGGATTTGCAATTGCTTGGTTGATTGTCACTGAACATCATTCATGCTCTTTTGCCCAGCAGCTTTTAAACCTTCAGGATAAATTTAGTCTTCTTATAGTTAAAAAATTACTTTCCTCATTTTATCTTTTATCTTCAATATGAAACCATAGAAGACTTTTCCCTGAACTCCTACCCCCCAAATGAAGTTGTAAAATCATATAAACTTCTAGTTTTGTTTCCTGATCTATGGTCTTCTCTCTGCTCCTGATTCAGTCTCTAATAGTCTCTTTTAACTTGAAAGAAATCCCTCTTGCCTTAATCCCATTGGAGTTCAGCTTTGAAAACAAAACACATGAAGTCCTCCCACAACTTTTTCTAGACAAAGAAGCAATAGACTTCACTATTTTCTTGAAGAGAGAAGAAAAGGAGTTTTCTCATTATAAAATTAAGACTCAGTGTGCAATTGGGAGCAGAAGAGGTACAGTTTCATCACTCCCGAAATGTTAATTCTACTGCGTCTAACATCTCTATTCTAGGCTTCTCTCTTTCCTTGGGCTAAAAGTATGAAGAGCTTTTTATGCTCCAGTCAACATCTTTCTCAATTTACCCTCCTCACGATGGACATTTCAACTGAAATGTCCGGTGGTAGAAAGACAACCAGTGGACCCCCAAAACCAATCCGAAAACTTGGTAATGTATGTGGAACCTTGCTAACGTATATGAAAGGGAAGTCCCAGAGATGACTACACTCACATCCAATCTAGCCCAGCAAGGAAAGAGGCAGAAAAAAAACTTCCATTTTCCTCCTAGGAGAAGCAGTAATTTCACACACAGTCTCATCAGCCAGACTACCTGAGTGGAGAATCCCAGCTCCCTCAGAATTATGTGCCTTTGATAAGGTACCTGGTGTGCCTCAAATTCCTCACTAGCAGAGTGAGAATACAAACAGTATATGGTTCAAGTCTTGGTGGGATGAGGAAGTCAAAATTTACAGATATCCATATTACAGACAGCAAGAAGAGAAAGCTGAGGGGAGAGGACACTCCTCCCCTGAAGGCTCACACACTGCTTCTGCTTATGTCCCAGTGGCAGGAATGTATTCACAGGGACACACCCTGTAGACAAGGGAATGTGATCTTTATACTGAGAAGCCATGAGCTAAGACTTGGGGCATTCTGTTTCTGAGAGAAAGGGGGAAGAAAAATTACAGAACAATTATCACTTTGTACCAGAGATAGCTCTTAAATGACTGAATTTATGAGCACAGATTCATTCCTGCTTCATAAGCTTATTTCGTCTCTGTCAACACCCTGAACTGAGGTCTTGCAAGATGTATGAGGTAAAGAATGTTGTTTTTCTCCAACATGATAAGAACTTCCACAAGATTGGGAGAAGATATGCTAATGAAGGGGGTATTCCTAAATTTAGAAATCTTACCTCCTACAAAAGAGTATGAGCAAAGTAAGAGTTACTCAAGAGTAATTTCATCTGATGCCAAACCTAGCTTATATGGTGAACAGGATAAGCACTGTAATCCTGAGTTTACAGATTAAGAAAATTGAGGTTTCTTACTCTTATAAAACTTGGTCTCTTATCCATGACTTCTGACCATAAAAACAAGTATTCTTTTCATTAAACTAAGTTTAATTTGTAGCCTACCTAAATAGCTAATCACTATTTACAGCACGTTTTACAAGATGAAATGGCTCTAAACAAAGCAGCAGTATTATGATAAAGTTGTATTTTAGAAGCAGGGCATCTGAATTCTGTTCTCAACCCGACTGCTACTTAGTTTGTGTCTTGAACAAGTGAATATATCCGTGTGCTTGACTTACCAGATTGAAAAATGTGAAAGCTTTGTAACTTTACTCTTAGTTCTATATAATGTGTCACCAACTACAGTACGAGTTATTCCCAGGCAAGAATCTAGCCCTTGTATAGCAGACGGAGAACCACCTGTCACTGAGCATACAAATATAACGCTATAATATGGGATCTTTTGAACTAGATGACCTCTAAGGTTATATGGAAAGTGTTTGGGTACCCACAAAGCACCAAAAAGCATTGAGTAAATGGTGAATAAGTAAAAGCACCTCTTATTCGTACTGTTTGGTGAATAAATCATCTGATTCTTGTGGCAAGTGAACCAAAAAGAAATTGAGATATTCTAGGAAGCAAGGTGAATCAGACGAGAGTCTGGAAAAAAATTATTTTTTAATGAATTTAACCATTGGTAATTAGGATTGGCAGTAGAAATTAGCATAAACACACCATCCAAATGATAATGCAACTAGAACATTGTTATAAATTCTTAATGCCTCTTTTAAGAATAAAAAATGACAACTCATCAAAGAACAATTCATCGGGGTTCACCCAGCACTGACCTGAGTGCTTCATTGTTCTGAACCATGGAACCCTTTCCAATTTACCAGGCAAAATGCTTAGAGTGGAGAAAAGAGAATTTTCATACATTAATAGTTTAGATTGGTAGATTTCAAAATTTCTTGGCTGAAGAAAATTGTCCCATTTTTCAAAGGAATTAGTAGGCAGAAATCCAACGTAGTAACAATAATAATAGCAATAACTAATATTTATTATAACTATGTGCCAGGTACTATTCCAAATGTATGTATTAATATATTTAAACCTCATAGCATTACACAGAGATTGGTAATATTATTACCCCCAGTTTACACCAGATGAAGAAAGTTGGTAATAGTGAGATTAAGTAAATTGTGGAGATCAACCAAGTTGTAATGGAAGGAGCCAGGTTTCACACAAGTCTAGCCCAGAGCTCAGTCATACCCTTTGCTTCCATATAAAGCAGAGCTGTCTGCTTGGAAGTGAATGGATATAAAGGAACACTCCCCAAGTGCTGCCTGCTGGTAAATGAAATCTGCCTTCAGAGCATCTCATATGTAGATATTGGGGAAAGTACTTCTGAGGTTGTCCTTGAATTTACTAAACAGAAGTCTCTCCTTTGATAATTTACTATTTTTTAATATATCTGACCCCTTTCCGTTTAATTTTCCGGAGTCAGCTCCAAGATACAGTCATGTCTGAATGAGACACAATTTTTTGAAGACTCCTTTCTGGAGCAGAAGTGTAGAAGTAAACAGTAGATTATCCAGAAGGAAGATGAGTGTTCGGAGCAGCCACATGTAACTACAATGGATGGCAGCTGATTGCGGCAGAGTAATGACCACATGGAACTCTGTCCTTTACATATTCAAGAGATGACCAGCAACCAAGGTGGTCAGAGGATGTATAGAGAGGGAAAAGGCATGGTTTCCATTTCCATGTGGTGGATACTTCACTTCAGTCTGTTTCTAGACTAGGACTTGCACCTTTAATCATGGTGTACTCCCCTGCAAGTGCCAGGCCCTTCTCTCATTCTGAAGCCCTATTTTTTTTCTTTCTCTGTTGGATGAAGTAGAACGTATCCCCAAATCACAGACCTCTGGTCTGCAATACATGCAAATGACCAAGGCAGACTGAGGCAAGAGAGTATGACCAGCAAACTATTATCAAAATTCAACTACCCCGGGAGACACTCAAGCACATCACCCTGACTTTACATCAGTATGATACCGTCTTGTTCAAAAGGCAGCATAATTTTGAATCCACAGGAGCACAGACCTCAGAGAGTAACAAAGAAACTTCCACATGCTTTAAAAACTCCTTCTTATAACTCGATTCAGTAAAGGTGTATCCAGCCCCCAATTTGTTCTTGCCACCAGTCCTATCAAGAAGACAGTGACACAGCATCACCCTGTCAGTGTCATATAGTAATCATAATCATCTTTGCTCATTTGTAAACCTTTATCTGTCAACCATTTCTCTCTTATTATGGGTAAAAGTTCTCATCCTTAAATACTTTTCCCTCAACAGTGAAAAACTCCAGTGCCTCTCCTGACCCGGCCATGGTAGGAAGGAAGTACTCATTTCAGCATCACAGAAACAGCGTCGGGGGGCAAGGAGTTCCCAGGAGAGGCCGAGGCTAGGGTTCACTCCCTGGAAATTTAATCAACTCTGTTAGTGGGTGTGAAGAATCCTAGGGCACTGACCACATATAACAATTGCTGTCTTGCTTTGGTACTTATATTATGGAGGTTTTCCTGGCTGGATGAATTGGCTGTTCCAGAAGAAAAATCCTCTATACAAGGGAACAGTGTGTAAGTGGAATAGATGTGACAGATGATGGCACTGAAGGAGGATTTTTTATGTCCAAATCTGAATATTCTAGTTTATACCAGAGAAATGGACAGAAAGATGGAATATATGCACCAGAGAGAAAATGAGATTTCCATGTCTAGGCATCAGTTCCTTACAAAAAGTTTTAATTATTAAAAATCTTTTCGAAAAACATAAACAAAGAACATACATAGCTCCAAATAACACTAAATTTAGCTTGGAATTTTGAAAGCCTATTATTTAGATATGCAACTAGATAACTACTATTCCTGCTGTGATCAGAGATTATAAAATATGCAAGTGTGAGACTGCTATGCTTCACTGATTACCTTTTCTTACATTTATTTTTAATCTATTTTATTTTTTAGAGGAAAAACAGATGTACATACAGCCTTTTGGTGAAGTAGGACTAACACCGTATCAGTTCATTGGAAAGTTTATAATTGATCACAATAATTTAGTAGTACCTTTTTAAAAAAAATTGACAAAACGGCTGCACGACTCTGGAATGCACAGAAGTTGTGCAATTTAGTAGTCATTTACAAAGGAACATAAAAAATGAAGTACCCATTTTTCCCAAGAGAAATGGAAATGCAATTTCCTAAGCAAAATCTATTCATGTTGGAATTTTTATTAGCTTTCTGTAATGGAAAGGCTATTAAATATATATTGTTTTGTGCTTCTGAATAGTTCTCACATCTTCTTAAGTGAAGACAAGATCAGCATTGCATCACGAAAAGTACCATCCATGCATTGTAAGCACCAGTTGCCAATGCAATGGGCTGGATAAGGCAAAATAAATTCCAAAATCTAAATAGGGCAAATGTGTTCAGATGAGTGATAGCTTTATTACTTACTCCACAATTGCCATGGAAAGGAACACAAAACCTAAGATTTGAAGCTAGCCTTTACTTAAAGCCATTTATTTGCAAATGTGATGACATCTAGTGGCACATTCAGCTCATCACTACTGTGTACTCTGAGAGACCTTTGGCCAGCCACCATTCTAAGACATTCCAAAAATAGGAAAATAAATCTGGCACTTGGGGTCAACATGAAAGATGGAAAGGTAGGTTATTCCAACTAAAAAAGCAAGTTTTCATTTAATAGTCAAGGCTGACAAAGTGAGAATAAGATAGCAATTTGAGAGAGGGAGGATATTGTTCTCTCCCCTTCATATTCCTACGTGTTGGTGCTCCACATGAAACTGAACAGAAATTTTGTAGAGTCCGTTCCATCATTTCAACGAGGACAATTAACTAAACCTTGTTAATGTCTATTCTGGTAACATATGAAAATGTCTACTTGTTCAAAGGAATGGACAAAAGTATGGCCTTGATCCAGCCTCACTTCAAGTGAACCACGGAGCTTCACCTATAGTATCCTAACAACTTTCCTGCTCATCTCTAAGAACAAAATCCAGTTAGATCCTCTGAAAGCATTTACTAAGATTTTACAGGCAGATTAAGGATCCTTTCTTCATATATGCCTGCTTAGACATCAGAGGCTTACATGGACAACTTCTGTCTTCAGAAGTATACGCTACATTATGTGAAATAGTTAGGCCAACTTTAACACCCAAAGAATCCTCTACCAGGTGTGATATAAACTAGAAAGTATTGGGTTATCTGTGGAAATGGTTTGAGAAAGTTTAAGACTTCATTAAAAGCTCCATTCCCATGGAGTTATACTTGGTTCTCAATTTTAATCAAAGATGTATTCAACACCTGCTAAGCCCCAGGCACTTTGTTAGACTTTGTTAGGAGAGTAAAGTCAAATTAAATCAGAAACTTTTGACCTTGAGACTTCTCAGCCTGGTGGATTATGAAATCAGGAAGCACACCCATGCGAAAGCAAAGGTAAGCACTGGATAATTTTATGAGACAGGGAAGAAGTTACCTACCCCATTTTGTGCAGGAAGGGGGAGGAAGCAGTGACAATGAGAAAAGCCTTCCCTGCTCAGATGGCATTGGTGCTGACTTTTAATTGGTGAAGAAGGCAGAGACAGATGAAGAAACACATGGCAGCGGAGAGAGGATGGAGATTCAGTGGAAAGAAAGGATAAAATGACAGTGGGGTGGTGGGGAGCACGTAGGGCATAAACAAAAAGCAAATCATTCAGCACACATTTTACACTAAAGGTAATCAGCTACCTTTGAAGGATTTTAAGAAGAAACACTTTTCTTGAGGTGCCTGCATGGCATAGTTGGTTGAGTGACCAACCCTTGGTTTCCACTCAGGTCATGATCTCAGGGTCATGATCTCAGGGTCCTGAGATCAAGCCCCATGTCAGGCTCTGCGTTTAGCAGGGATTCTGCTTGGGATTCTCTCTGTCCTCCACCCTCTGCCCCTCCTCTCTTTCTCATTCTGAAATAAATAAATAAATCTTAAAAAAAAAAAAAAAAGGGTAGAAAAGCGATAGTTTGAATTGAAGTTTTAGAATGACCACTCCCCCTGGAGTGAGGTCTCTATGAGACCTGTTAAAGTCACAGAAGACTATGTAGGAGACCATTTAGTGGATTCTGTGAGGAAAAAAACCAGGCTCACCTAGTTTAATTCCAAGTTAGCTATAGTTAGACTCAGGATCTATGCAGCTTGGCCAGGGAATCTCACAAATTGGCAAACTAGTCATTTTTTAGCAATCCAACAACTTTCAGTCATTTCTTTAATCTAGGAAATGTTCAATCTTACTCCTTCTATGTAAGAACAACAAAATTTTAGGAAAGAAAAGGAGAAGATGATAAAACTGACAGTTGGGAGAGCCCTTGTGAGAGTTTTCCTGATGCTTTGACTGCTCCCAGACAGGCTGGCCATCAGTCAATACTAGAACTAATGTCTCTGAGAAGTACAAGCAGAGAAGCAACACGCAGATCAAGAGAGAAAGTGCACATCTTGAGAACTGTCAAGTCTAATCCCTCAATGGATGGGCTGGTGCTTTTTATTGCTTTAGGAAAATCACAGAACAACCTCTTGGACTCTTACTCTTCCAGACTTCACTCGGAGCCAGGCTGCCCTAACCTTCCCTTGAAGCACAGTCTGAAGATGGGACTGTTTCTCCAGAAAACCTCACAGAACAAAATCAAAGCAATGAGCACAGAGTTCATACAACTATTGAAAGCATTACAGAAGAACTGGATTTTGCTACTGATATGTTTCATACACATAGGAGGAAAGGAAGGAAGAAGGAACCACTATGCAATATGCAGGCAAGAAAACAGACACCACGAAAACCAATGACTAAGGCTGCTGCAGTTTTCAAGACAAGAAACGATGTGGATCTAAACAAAGGCAGTGAGAACAGAGTGGGGAAATGTAACCTGTTTTGGAAATACTAAGGAGATTGAATAAAACTTGCTGACCAGTAAGCAGGATGTAGAATTCAGAGGAATGGAAAAATCTGAGATAATCCCCACATTTCTGGCTCAGAAGGCTAAAGCAGTGATGCCACTCACAAAGCGTAAAAATGTGGGCTGAGCTAAAATTGGGGGAGAGAGTGAAAAAGAGAAGGAATTAAGTTTTGTTCAAGTAAGGCTGAATTTTCTGTGGGACATCAGTGAGCTATCTTTCAGGGCACTGAGCTGAGCAGGGAGCCCGATGTGGCGCTCAATCTCAGGACCCTGGAACCATGATCTGACCTGAAGGCAGACACTTAACCGATTCAACCACCCAGGTGCCCCTAGGTATTTTTATATTAACTCCTTATCACATACATAATTCATAAATATTATCTCCCATTCCGTAGGTTACCTTTTAATGTTGTTGATGGTTTCCTTTGTTGTGCAGAAGCTTTTTAGTTTGATGTGGTCCCATTTATTTTTTTCTCTTTTGTCTTTGCTTTTGTTATCACAAAAAGAATTTTATTTTTAATAATAAACCACCCAGGCTGCACCCTTATTTTATTCCCTCTTTCCAATTTTCTTTCCTTACTACATGCTTACTTTTTTTTTTTTTTATTAACACATAATGTATTATTTGTCCCAGGGTACATGTCTGTGAATCATCAGGCTTACACATTTCACAGCACTTACCATAGCACATACCCTCCCCAATGTCCATAACCCAGCCACCCTATCCCTACCCGCCCCCTACCCCCCAGCCACCCTCAGTTTCTTTCGTGAGTTTAGGAGTCTCTTATGGTTTGTCTCCTTCCTGATCCCCT
>CM052887.1:58342189-58481477 GCA_028534135.1 Potos flavus | reverse complement strand
GATTTAATTATTCTTGATTATCTTTGGCATAATAATGCCATATGCCCACCATCAAAACCTAAGGTTTCCAATATATATCATAATAAAATTGAGAGAATGTTTTTACTGCTGATAGAGCATATTTGCTACCAGAACTAGGCACATAACTAGCTATGGAATGATTAAAAGCTGTAGAGGAACTAGTATTTATTGGAAACCCACCAAGTGCCACAAGATGTCTACCAATAGCAACAATTTATTGAGGTCTCACAGTGTGCCAGGGACTACAGGAGGTGCTTAATGTGCTGTATTGACTTTAAATCTCACAATAGCTCTATAAAGTAAAGTTTATTACTCCCATTTTACAAAATGAACTGAGGGTTAAGGAAAGCAAGGTCAAAGTTACTCTATTGGTAAATTGTATCTGCAACTGGAGGTCTAATTTTCCTACTATATCACATTGCTTGGTTAAGCCATTTGAAGTTCTCATATTATAGTAACTTAATAACTTATAATTGTGCGATGCTTTATACTTTAAAAATTTCATAATATCCAAGAATAATAGCCCTTGATATGGCACAGCCTTGCAAAGTGTAGCTTCTTATTCTTCCCCATCTAGCTCCACATAGCTCTCTATTTATATTTTGAGGTCCCTGTCTCAGGTGCATCTCCCATCTCTTGATGTAGAAACTCTATCTTGTTATGAAGCACATTATTTCCAAACATAAGTCTCCATTCATATATCCCCACTCAACCAAAGAAAACTACATCAGGTATTAGAAAAGATGCAATGTCTGTTTCCTCATCACTCCTAGACCCAAGTATGGGATCTTATCACTGCAGTACACTGAAAGCCATATTCAACACACATTTCAAAATGCGAGAGTAGATGGAACAAGAGGAATTTGCTCCCAAGGCTAATGTCAAGTTCATCTAGAAAGAACATGGTCAAAGTTTGAAGCCTAGACCTGGCTGGAAACCCAGAGAATGGAGAACCGATGGACATGTGGAGCTGCTTGTACAGAGTTGGACAAAGCTCTTGGGGAAAAAAAAAAAAGGGAGCATATGATAAAACAGAGTCACGATTTCTATGACAGCACAGCCTGAATCAGTTCATTGCTTCAACTACATGGGAGAGGAAAGAAAAAATGCATGACAGGTCTTTGTCCATGATATATCAACGTGTGGTGTCCTTGCCTACTTGCAGGTATTGCCCAATCGATGCTCTAAAATTTAACCAATTAAATTAGCATCCCTTCCCTTTGGGGAGGACTGAAGAGGGAAGGTAGATGCAAGGAGGCTATGGAGTTTCCGCACCAAGACACCAACATTATATATTTAGTAAATGATTTATAAGGAATAACAATCACCAAATCTTTAGAAAGGGGTATATTTTCTTCTATGCTCTCTTTCCATCATTGTAATGACCTCAGGTCTCAGGTCTCATTTGCAAAGATTTGATTTATCACATTCCTCCTTATTAAATATCATTTGTTTTTAGGTTTTAGCTCTCCCTCAAAATGGGAAATTATCTAATAAAGGTACTGAGCCTCATTCCTCTTTGTGCTCCTTATTGTGCCTTCCATATATTATTAGTTCTACCAATATTACTTAATAGAATTAATCTCCCTACTGCTCTTTTCAAACAAGTAGCCAAGCCAAAAGGAGAGAAATCAGAAGTTTTATTTTGCTTCATGCTCTGATTCAGCTAACACATTATTGACTCTGAGTTGGAAGGTAAATTTTAGCCAAGATTTTATTACTTCTTAGCAAGGTACTTCATTATGACTTTATTTGTACTTTTAAAGTTTTCACTGGAGAATAATGGTTAGTCTCAGATCTACTGGACCGGATGACAGAAATTCCATTTGGCATCATTTATTATATCCAAACATTATTACACACTGTCATTAATTTTGTCATTTCAGCTGTGAGAGATCTAATCTTACAAAATGACTTAGAGGAAAAAGCTGAAATATAATTGGCAGCCCTTGTGGTTTCCCTGTGGAAAGACCCATCAGCTGAAAACCTAGAATAAGTCATCATCACCAGTCCGATCACATATCACATCAGAAAATATCAAAGCTAGTACTTTCCGTCCCATGTTGTGTATTTGGAGGGTCAAGAAGATCAGCTTTATAGCTGATTTTAAAGCCACCAGATATTATAAATATCGTATAATATAAAAGCAACTTTTTTAGGTTGAACCAATTAATGTTTGCAGTGTTCTACAATATTTAAGGAGTTTGGGCCAAACCAGTTCTCAGGACTGAAGCAGAGACCTGTATAAGGTGAGAGATGATAGTTCAAAGTGTTTTTCATGTCCTGTTCTATGAAGTGGTGTTACTTAATGTTTCTTTTGTAGCTTTCCCTTGAATTTCCTTCCAAGACAGTATAATGTGGTTTTGAAACACACATAAAATAAACTGTACAGTTCTGGAATACTGAGGTTTGCTCGCATGTTTGTTGGGGAAATACCTGCTAAATGCAGCAACGATCTGGCATTGAGTTGGAGATCCCAGTCATTTACTCTGAGACATCCAGCACCACAAAATACTTCTGAATTAAGGCACTCTCTGACCAAACAACCTAAGACTCCCTGCTTCCCTAACCACTGGCTCTCTACCAGTTTTAACTATTACCCCTCAGTCACTGTCAGCAGCTGCTCATTTAGAATCTCTATCTATCTTACAGATATCTTCTTAGAAAGACCTTGTTAGCTCTGCTACAGTCAAATTTCAGCTACAGCCAATATAGGCTATTAGAACAAACTTAGCTGCCATGAAGCCTAAACTGACCTGGTCCCTGGGTATATCTCAGATTAACCAAACACCTCCAAATCTAGGTTTTCTGTTCTGTGTAGAGTAGGCCAGTGTTGATAAAAATAAGAGATTCAGATCAGTACATTAACTATTAAAAGAGCAGGGGAAAAAATCAGGCAACAAATAAATTTAAAGGAATTTCTTTCTTCCCATTAAAATTATATACACATTATACTTTAATCCTTTTAATTCAAATTAATAATTGGAAATCTTTGGCAGTCTGTAGTCCCTTGGGTACCTCATGTCCCATCCCATCGCTCACCTATTCTTTGCTGAAGATGCTTTCTTTTGCAGCTACTCTAGAAGTGAACTTATTTGCTTTATTTAATTTTATTTTATAAAATTGGATTACATTTCTCAGAAAATATATAATTAAATCTCTTCTGCTGCCAGAGAGGTTGTTTTAAGTAACAATTGTTATCAGATTTTGCTATGACAACATAAAAACAAACTTTCTTTTGACACACAACTTTTCATAGAAATTACGGAGAAATCAGTCAATAGAAAAAGTACTGTGATCTGAGTCTTCTTGCATTCAAGAAATCATTCTTTCTTCTGTCAGAATTGATTCATTTTTGCTAAAAGTACTAAGAAC
Source organism: Potos flavus (assembly GCA_028534135.1). NCBI lineage: Eukaryota > Metazoa > Chordata > Mammalia > Carnivora > Procyonidae > Potos > Potos flavus. The sequence goes on along the minus strand of CM052887.1, from coordinate 58,478,081 downwards.
TCATTTACCAAACTAAACTCAGGAGCTTCTTTAGAACTATAATTTGAATTCTTTAGTAAACTTACTCACATGATCCATAATTCATATTTTTGGCCAAAACGTATGACCTTTCATTTCAGGAGCATTATTGACAAGTAGCCTAATCAGTTTTTTAAATAAAAAATATTGTATTAGGATCAAAAGGTCTAATGTCTCTGAAGGGATCATAAAAACTTGAAACTAGAGGTCAGAAAAACAGTAAACACCTCTGGAGTTTCAAGTATCACTGCCATACCACCTACTTCATCTTAAATGTCAAGTTCACGTGGGTTCAATGTTAGAAGTCCATACAGTTTTAAGATAAAGGTCTTGGATGCATAAATACGTTAAACAGCTACTAAGGAAAAGTCTTTATAGTTTTAATAACTTAAGACAAAGATGATCATTTCAAAAGAAAATCATGCCCAGCTTTCTTTTTTATTGACATGGAAATAAAATTACTTAGTAAATCTTTTTATGATTATTATTATTCAATGCTTATGTCCGAAACAGATCTGATGGAAAAAAAAAAAATTGGTATTATCCTTATTGAGTATCTCTTATACGGCAGAGAATCCTTCAATTTGAACATGAAAATAGGGTACCACTGCTTATGGAATGTTCACCCTGTACTTGGCACATTCCCAGGGAAAGCAGAGGTATGGTTTCTGCTCAAGGGAGTTACCATCTAAGAAATACAGACAGAGCCATTTGCATGTAACAAGAAAGCCAATACTTGAGTTAAATGTCAGAGTTATAGAAGTACAGACTCTCTAGCAACTCTTCAATTGTTTGCCCTTTCTTCCTCCTGTATGTTCATTTTTTTTTCTTCTTTCAGTTTCTTTGCACAAAAGATTTTCATAGAAAGGGTAAATAATGATATGCGGACTTTGAGAAACAAGACAGAGGGATCACAGGGGAAGAGAGGAAAAAATGAAACAAGATGAAACCAGAGAGGGAGACAAACCACAAGAGACTCTTAATCTCAGGAAACAAATTTAGGGTTGCTGGAGGGGAGGGAGTGGATGGATGATGGACATCGGGGAGGGTATGTGTTGTGGTGAGTGCTGTGTATTGTTTAAGACTGATAAATCACAGACCTGTACCCCTGAAACAAATAATACATTATATGTTAATAATAATACTAAAAAAGAAAGAGTAAAGAGAAGAACTTTCATGTTAAGCACAAAAGACTAAAGGAAGGGACAGTTCCAAGCACAAAGGGCTGCTGAGAACACAACAGAGAAGAGGGGAAAATCTAACCAGGACACAAGAGACTAAGAAAGGAGTAAGGCAGAGAGATAGAACCAATTTCTCCAACAGTTCCTGTGTTCTTGACTAGTGGAGACTGAAGTAAATATTCAGGGTTATCTGGTTTTCTTTGAAGCCATTGGGATTGCGGAGGAAGAGGCAGAGGTTGAAGGCTCACTTCATAACCCTTTGCCTGTATTCCATTTAAGAGTTACATTAACTAATCTTGCAGACGGTGGCCAAAACAGGTAGAAAAAACATCCTAAAGGACAACTTGACATCCCATTTGGCTCTGAAATATTATTATTTTAGGGACTCAAAAAAGTTAAGTTTAAATGACTATAATTACGTACCTTATTTTAGAATAATCATAAAAGCACGTCCTGACTCGATTCTACTCTCCTTTTGTTTTCATCAATCTCATAATGAGATAACTTTGAATGAATTTATAGAAGCAAATGTGGACCATTTTTTAATGATATGGGGAGAAAAGGAGAGATAGAACACTTTGATAACCTTGAATTCTGCAAGCATTACCCTAAAAACTCCTCACAGGAAGTCTCCAGGTAAAAGCTATCATCATCCCCTTTTTATAAAAGAGGAAACTAGAGCTCAGGGAGGTTAAATAACATGTTCAAGGTCACACAATCTGTGAGCAGTAGGTCAGGATTTGGACCCACTCCTCTAACTCCAGAGTCAACACCATGAGTCACTACACACACTTACCTAAGGAATTGGAGCTGATCAGATAGATAGGGAAGATAGGTTCGCAGTTTTTCACAAAATGTGGTACACACAGCACTGGTGATGTTCAAGATGAATTTCAGTGCTATAAGGACAGACTTCTCAAAATGTTAATACTAATGCGTTTACTAAGATGTGTGAAGAATTAACATGATCAGCTTATTAAACCCATTATGTCATGGATTTTTTTTATCTGGCATGAGCCTAAATTTTTAAAAGTGAGTTGTTCAATATGAATGCAAGGGAAAAAAATTCAAGGAAAAGTAATAGGACAGATGCGAACTTAATGAGGCAAAAGGTACAAAGATAAACAAAATTTCGGAAACAAAGCACTCCAAGCTGAAGGAATCACTAGCATAAAGTCATAGGGACATGAAAGCAAACAGCAAATGTAAAGAAGAGCAAAAACATCATTATGGCTCGAGCGCAGAGTGGATAGAAATAAGACCTGAGAAGTTAACATGTTAAGAGGCTTAAAATTTCAAACAAGAGAAATTGGGAGTCATTAATAGATTTAACATGGTCAGATCTATAGGTAAGAAAAAATGTTCTAGGGGCCCCTGGGTGGCTCAGTCAGTTAAGCATCTGCCTTCAGCTTGGGCCATGATCTCAGGGTCCTGGGATTGAGCCCCACATTGGGCTGTCCACTTGGTGGGGAGGCTGCTTCTCCCTCTCCCACTTTCCCTGCTTGTGTTCACTCTCTTTCTCTGTCAAATAAATAAATAAAATCTTGAAAGAAAGAAAGAGAGACAGAGAGAGAGAGAGAGAGAGAGACAGAGAGAGAGAGAGAGAGAAAGAGAAAAGAAAAGAAAAGAAAAGAAAAAAGAAAAAAGAAAAGAAAAGAAAGGAAAGGAAAGGGAAGGGAAGGGAAGGGAAGGAAGGGAAGGGAAGGGAAGGGAAGGGAAGGGAAGGGAAGGGAAGGGAAGGGAAGGGAAGGGAAAGAAAAGAAAAGAAAAGAAAAGAAAAGAAAAGAAAAGAAAAGAAAAGAAAAGAAAAGAAAAGAAAAGAAAAGGAAAGAAAAGAAAAGAAAAGGAAAGAAAAGAAAAGAAAAGAAGAAAGAAAAGAAATGCTCTAGCTATAGTGAAGAGGATGGATCAGAAGAGAGACCCTGGCAACAAAGAAGCCAGGTAAGTGATCATTACATCACACTCATTATGATGGCTACTATGAAAGAAAAAAGAAAAAAGAAAAAAAAAGAAAAAGAAAATGGCAATTATTGGTGAGCATGTGGAGAAATCAGAATGCCCTATTGGTAGGAATGTAAAATGATGCAGCTGCTAGGGAAAACAGTATGGTGATTCCTCAAAATATTACAAATAAAATTACCATATAATCCAGCAATTCCACTTCAGGGTATATAGGGTATATACCTACTATACAGGGTATATTATTCAGCCTTAAAAAAGAAGGAAGTTCTGACACACGCTACAACATGGACAAATCTTGAGGACATTACGCTAAGTGAAATATGTCAGTCACAAAGGACAAACGTTGTATGATTCCATTTATGTGAAGTACCTAGAAGAGTCAAATTCACAAAGACGGAAAGTGGAAATGATATTTGCCAGAGGATGAGGGAATAAGAAGCAATTGTTTAATGGGTAGAGAATTTTCACTTTGCAAGATGAAAAGAGTTCTGTGGATAGATGGTGGGGATGGGAGCACAACAGCGTGAACACACTGAATGCCCTTGAACTGTGCCACTAAAAATGGTGACGGTGGTAAATCTTATGTGTATTTTGCCACAATGTTTAAAAAAATTTTAAAAACAAAAGAGTTCACTACAATAATCCACACACACAAAAAAATGGAACCCTTTGCTAAAACTTTAATTGGGTGAAGGGCAAGAAGCAATAACTAGAGGAGTCACTGGTCCCTACTCACAGTGAGGGCTGCATACCCAATAGGGCACAAGTAACTCAACTGTTTGCCAACTTGGGTCACTTCAGATGTTTTCAGTAGAGTAATGTATTCATGGAACCCATGAATGTATTTATATAACAAATAATTAGTGAATACTTACTGTATACTAGGCTGTGTAAGACCCGATAAAGCAGTGAACAAAACAGATATTATCTCTCTGATTTTTTAGAAGAGGACAGGAAGGATGACACGTTTTTCCACATTGACAGGTTTGTGCCCTTCAATTATTCTTGCCTTGTGAGTCTAGATAGCACCTTCCATCCCCAGCCCATTTCCTTAGCCAAGGTTTGAACTTGGGAGTTGCCAACTTCTTATTTTGATAAGGAAAGATGAAGAGCTTTTCAATTACCATCAATTCAGAAAAGGAAGAAAATCCTAACATATTAACAATAGTCTAACACTAGACATAATTTTAAAATAAAGAATAATCCAATAAATATACTTAATTTTAACTTACAACCTGGACATTATTTTTTTTTCTTTTTTACCATGAAACAATAAAAGTATCTTCAAGGGCCTTCCCTCTCCTATGGATATTCCTCTGGATTAGAAGTAAGATACCACTGGACCTAGTACAGCCAATTCCTCAAAAATCTGGGCCAGGTTATCTCTACTTTCTTTGGAGTAACTAATGGCTTCATGGGCTCCCACTTCAGCTGTCTTTGAACACTAATACCTATAAATAATAGATAAAATAATAATACCTATAAAATAGCAAAAGCTTCCACCAGACCTCTAACAGTCCTTATAGCCATTAAATGACAAATTCAATTCAGACTTGGATAACAGGCTAAGTACTAGAAATAAAAAGCCCCTTCACTATGGGATGGAGATACTATCTATTATCCAGACTGGGACACTTCTAATGAAACGGAGCTCTGTTAATACTTATGCCAGAAAAGCTGACCCAAGGAAATTAAGACATAAGGTCACCCTACTTATGGAGTTCACAAGTTGATAAGTATCATGATCAAATTGTTATAATGAAACCTCAGAGGAAGAGCCAATTCATCTGGGGGGATAGGGAGGCTGAGGGTGGTGATCAGGGGAGACTTCCAGAGAAAGTAAGCTTTTAATTAAATTTCAAAGAACTGGTAGGATTTCACCCCCAGGAAGAAAACGAGAAGTACACGTGAAGCAAAGGAAACAGAGAAGAGCTAATTAAAATATTGGTCGCAATGCTAATATTGTCAATTACAGTGGAAAATATTAGGGGTTTGTAAAATAAACATTTGTCATCATTCTTTAATGGAGCTTGTAATTTTTAAAAATGTAAACACAATTTTTAAATAAAAAATAGTGGGCAAGGCTTTTCCCTGGACTAGAGAACACATACACAAGGTCCGGATAGAAACAAACTACCAGATTAAAAAAGGAGGTGGGGGAGGAAGAGTGAAAGGCAATTCGCCAGTACAGTTCAGTGGAGTTCTTCACCTCCACTAACTTCCAACATGACAGCTTTCTGGGTTCAAGGGAAAGTCCAAGGATGGAAGGATGGTAGATTACGCTACAGATTCAAGGACCGTATTTTCAGGAGCTGGTGCTTTGTAGCTCCAGAGTCACTAAGAGAAGACAAAGCTGGTCTGGTTTATAAAATATCAGAAGTTTTTTTTTTTTTTTTGTGTGTGTGTGTGTGTGTGTGTGTTTTACATGTTACTTCTGGAACTCAATGTGTGAGTGCCTCCCAACTCACTCCAAGGGTTGCACATTTGAATGAAATTTAGGTACGGCACCCTCTCCAATTACAGTATTTTATAACCTTCTCCCAGGATCAGCTTCTTCCCATCATTGTGACAACCCTGTAAATTATCAGGTAAGAGTCAGACTGCCACATAGCCCTTTACTTTCTATTCCCTTTGCTAATTTTCATCGTCTTTTGATTCTTAGCTAAGCATCATGGTAGCTGGTCCTCATGTCCAGTGTCACTAAATCATGCAAATGCAAAACTACATAAATTCTGCATATTAACTAGGGCCGTGTTCCAAAGCGTGTTTTATTGGCCACCCACCTCAGAACTACCTGAGTACTAAAATGCAGATTTCTAAGCCTAGTTTCAAATCATTATTTCAGAAGCTTAAAAGATGGGTCCTGGAAATTTGCATTTTTAATAAGTTCTGTGGAAATTTCACCTCCACACTCCTGCCATTAAGATATGAGGTTTGAAATAACTCCCATTTCTATTTGAGCTACCTTAACAACTTGAAGTAAAAAGGCAAAATCATCTCAAAAGGAACGAAGGAAATGCTATCTCAGAGGCAACAACCAGAGATGTTGGAAAACTGGTATATGCATCGTCTAATAACTTACTCAGCTACAAATGGATGACATGCTACAACTACCTTGAGAGATTATAAAATTTTGTAATTGGAGGGTGTATAGGAGTCATTTAGTGAAATCTTTTTTTTTTTTTTTTTTTCATTTAGTGAAATCTTAACTCAACTTCCATATTAAAGCTGAGGAAATCAAGGATTATGGGATTCAGTTATTATCTATTATTTTACTTATTTTGAAATAGAAGATTTTTTTCTTGCCTTTTCAAGAATCATACACAATAATGACACATATAAAATAAATGCATTTTTCCAGAAGAGCCAGTCTCCCCATCCACCGAGGGAGTATAATCATAGCAGGCCTAACTTATTTTGCTATAATTTCAACCCAATTATCTAAACTCCAAATGTGAAAAAAAAAAGAATTTATGTGAATAACTGGTTCAGTCTCACAGTTATAAATTGGTTAGGATGTGTCAATCATCCCATGCCTTCAGAAGGCAATGAAGATACAATTTCAAATGTCATGCTTTTGCCTGTTAGGAGCCACATGAAGGTTACTGAATTTTAAACATAGTTGTATGCTTAATAAGTACAGACTCTTCTGCACACAAGCCATATAAGCACAAGTACCTTTTGCTTATTTCTGTGTTATGTTTACAGAAGCATCTAACATGACTCAAATCACAAAACACCCTAAAAATGAGATTTTTCTTTCATATGGAACATGCCCCATTGAAATAAGCATTTGACCAGAAGCTAAACAGATTTAACCAAGACTGTCCAGCAGAAATCCACAAAATACAATTCTCAGCAAGAGAGGCAAAGTGGTTTCTTTTTTCAGGGCATGTAACTAGTAAAATGTGTTTTCATTGGGAAAATAAAGTTGTTAATCACACATTGTTATTATCACTCCAATACCTGCTTCTGTCTTCTTGCTCTCAATGCAAGTTTCCGTTTCACTGAGAAATTCGATGTAATCCTAAGAGAATGTCCACCAGTTCTGACCATAGCATAAGAACATCTGTGCTTATCAAACCTGCCTTCTCTCCTTTAACAGGAATGAGCTATCCATTCCCCTCAAAAAGGCCAAGCTCTCCACTCATACTAAATCTTAATCCTCTTATCCTCTCAACAGAAATCACTCCACTATTTCTCCCACATATCCAATGGTTTTTCCTTTCTAGTAGATTATTCCTATGGGCATATGGAAATCTGCAATATTGCACATCAAAGGAAAGGAAGCAAAGAAGGGAAGGAAGGCAGGGAGGGCATGAGAAGGGAGAGGAGAGGTGAAAGAAGTTAAGGAAAATCCCTCCCATACCCCTCTACTGCCTCTCTGTTTACCTAACGGATAAGGCTTACCTTGTCACGACTAATCTCCTTTAATCCGGGCTCCTAGAAAAGAATTCATTGTCCTACAGAGCTCCCATGGAAACTGGGGAGTTAGTACTTATTGTAATCAATCCTGGTCCAACAGAAACTTGAACCCCAGCCCTGTGAGCTGTTCAGGTAGGGACTGAAGGATTCAGACTGGAATCAAAAGTATCGCTACAGTCTCAGATAACATCAGGAGAGGAGCTGGTGCAGCTTGAAAGCCCCACAACCTCATGTCAAAGTAGCTCTTCTGGAATCTGACACTCAGCCCTGCTAGCTCTCTTATGTATTGCCCTAAATGCATTGGGCAGTGGGGGCTCAAGCAACCCCTCGCCCGATACTGGTCCTGCCCCTATGAGTTTTCCCCAAACTGCTCCAGCAGGCACGGCAAGTGTGCTCTCTGGCCATTCACCTAACAATCCCATTCTGTTTAGAGCAAAACTCAGTAATTAGTTATACTGCTATTTTTTTATCTTCTTTGTCTCACCCCAGAAATACTCTGTCTCTATCATTCCTCTGAACAACTCACAAGATGGTCAATAATTCCCAGCTACCAACTCAGTGCTTATTTTACTAAACCTATCCATATAGCTTCCAACTCCAGGCATTCCTCCCTCCTTCCAGAAGTTACTTCACTCAGCCTTTGAAACATCAGTCTCTTTTGTTTCTGAGTGTATGTAACTATCTCACCCCTCAGTCTTCACTGCTGATCCTCTAACCCCTGACCCTCAGCTCCCAGAACTTCTCTATCTAAACTTACTCCCGAAATGGTCTCTTCTGGTTTCCTATCTTTAATGGAATTAAATGTCAATTTTAGGCTGATGACTCCCAAATTTACCTGTGCAGCCACGACCTCTCTCTTCGAACTAAAAACTCAATACTAAACTCTCCAACGTCCAGACTTGACATCTTTGCTTGCTTTACTTCACACTCAACTTTGAATCCATCAGGAAATTGTCACCACTATCTCCAAAATATGACAAAAAAAACTCATCACTTTTCACATCCTCTATTTTTATCACCCAGACCCAAACTTACTATCTCCCATTGCTTGGATTTGAACCAGCCCACCCTAGTGTTTCTCCAGTCGGCCACCCTTGCAGTTACTCTTGCAGCTTCCAGACTTATCCCTCTCAATGAAAATAAGATCAGGTCATTTTTGTCTTATGACTCTCTCCTGGCTTCCCATCTCACTCGGAGTAAGAATCAAAGTCATGCAACGGCCTCCAAGGCTTTATAAGATGTAATCGGTCCCTCTCCTTGGTGATACCTGCTATTCTCAAAACCACACAGGCTTCCTTGCAGTCTCTTGAACATACTCCTGCCTCAGGACATTTGCCCTTGCTCTTCCTTCTGCCTGGAGTACTCTTTCAACAAATACCTATATGGCTGACTTGCAGCTTCTTTAGGTTTCCAGAGTGGCTTTCCCTAGCCGCAATATGTAAAATGCCTACTATCAATCCACGTGCACTGGTGTCTTCTATTGCCTTGATAATCTTATATCATCTTCCACCAACCTGCTCTATTTTTCTCTCTATAGTACTTATTGCCACGTGGCATATTATATAATTTTATATAATTATTATATATTATATAATATTATATAATTCGCAATTTTTTAATTGCGAATATTTCTCCTCCAGAATGGAAACTCCATTAAGACAAGGATTTTGTTTGCTTTGCTCGCTAGTATACCCCCAGAGATTAGGACAACACCAGCCCATTATAGGTGATTATTATTTGTTGAATAAATAAATAAATATATAAATATTAAAATGATGAACAAACTAAACTATGTTTTTTTATATTTCAATCATAGTTTGACTAAAAATACAATTATTTCATATTCCAACGAAAGGCTTTTAACAGTCATGCAAGAAATTACTTTGAGATGGCTGATTAAATATTTCATCTCCCAAACTAAATCTCTACCCTTGGGTCACACTTTCAAACAACCTTTCAGCCCTTTTGAAAGAACCCCGCATAGATTATTATTTACTCTTTTTATTTTTTCATAACACTCTCAAAGATCAGGTAAAAAACACATGTCAAAGCAATTTCTCCCTGTTTCTTCTGATTAAAATCAATATTCTCCCTGCTCTTAACAGCAGTAAAAATCAACACAACAGTTTCTGTTAACTCAATAGAATGTCAAGTGATATCTTAGTGCATTGTTACCAGCAGGGATATCAACAGAGGACTACCAACAGCCTATAATCATTGCTGTTTTTATTATCTACAAAATGTCATGTGTGCATATGGCATTTTACAAAACAACACAGTGAAAACAAGGCTCCTATCTTGAGAAGCTTAGAGCTTATTTAGACAAAGAACTAAAGAATGGGGAGCCATAACTTAAAAGGAGGGCCTGCTGTTGCAAGAAAAGAATATGATTGATCCAAGTGTTCAGGGCAGGGTGGTAAGTCTCATTCCTTACGTGACTATACTGCTTGATTCTGCTCTTTGGATCACAAACAACGGCCATAACCCTAATTGCCTTTCTCCAAACACTGAGCTTGTTAGTCATAAAGAAGAGAGCTCAGAATATATCCATCAGCAAATGCACTGTTAGAAATGTCCAATAATATAAAGACACATCCCACCAATAGTTGCTAGCAACATCTTATAATATTTTATTATTTAAAGAAAACTGATCTTTCCCAAAAGTCTCATTAAAACTACCTTGAGCTTAGCTTAATAGCGAATTTCTAAGTTTATATAATTTAGAACATCTGATTAAGGATATTTACAATAAGGGTTATTGGTAATAATTAATAGTAACTTATTTCGATTACTAATAAATGATTGTACAAATGCATAGAAAGGTGCAACAAAAGGACTAAATATAGTAACTGAAAAATGGAAACAACCTAAATGTCCAAAAAAAATTGTTCAAAATGATTGTGTAAAATAAATTAAATCTATACCACAAAATACTATAGAATACCACTCAGTCATCAAAAATAGAGCTTTGGATCTATATTGATTGCTATAGAAATGTACTTTTTTTTAATTACAAGGCAGCATGTGTCTAATGGTCCTATTTTGATACAACTATATGTATATACACACACGCTTACACACATATATATTCATATACTCCATACATATGAATATGAATACAGAGAATGTGAAAAACAGCAAGAGTGTGACAGAAAGAAGATCAAAGGCAGAGAAGCCAAAATGAAAAATAGATAGGGAAGCCCTTATAGATAGAGTGGAGAAAAGCATGTTAAAAGAGAAAGCTTAACAAAGAGAAAAACAAGACAACCCAAACAGGGCCACCAAAGACACCCACAGAAGGAGGCACACAGACTGTGTTATACCTGCACAGGTTCATACAGACAGGAGAAAGTCTGGAAGGAAATATACTAAAAGGTTAATAGTAATTAAGTCTGAGTGGAGAAGTTACAGGAAAATGCCACTATACCTTTCTATGTAACTCGATATTTTTACCCTGAAAACATGCAGCTTTAATAATCAGAAACGATAAAATAGAAAACTACTTACAAAAGAAACTGAAAGTCAAGAATGAAATGGACATGCTTCAAACATAAAAATAAATAAAATCTTCAAATTCTTAAGTGCTAAAATTTAATGAAAATTTCAATTATCCTTTAAAATCCTGGAAGGTTTGGTCTTTATTTACTCAATAGTGTATCTTAATGTACTTATAAGAAAAAGCATGGAGTTTGTCTTCCAAGTGCCTCTTAATTTATTCTGTAAGACCCAGTGCATGCCAACAAAAAAGTTATTTCTCATTCAGAATATCATTTCCATATGAAAACAGCACATACGTATTTGTATTTCATCTTTTCTTTAAACCTCAGAACTTCAAAGCCTGGAGGCAATCTAAACATATCTAAGTAGGAACAAAGGTAATCACCATCATGTCATCCAAAATCAGATACAGAAGGGAGTTTTTCAGAGAGAAACAGAATTCTTGATCAGAATTATATAGTTCCTAAAAGTCACTTCAGAGACAGACCCAAATGTGAGGGAAAGTTTGCAAAGGTGGCACACAATTTTTGCTTTAGAAAAGATCAGAAAAGATACACAACTTCAGTAAATGATAAAATAAGTCACTCTATATGCCCAAGAGTAATGAAAAATAGGCTGTTTTTAATCACCAAATTAGGATTTTTAATTCTTTCACCAGAGAATCCATTGGTCCAAAGAACAAAGGTAAAGATGATCTTTTTTCTAGTAAATAAAAAGCACTGGTACACAAGTTTTATTTCTGATTTTAAGAATCAGGAACTTTTAATTCATTAAAGAAACTGAAAACTAATAGTATGGTAAAAACTGATGATTTTCCACTTAAATAAATTTCTTATCATGTAAATATAGTTGTGTACATTAAAATAATAACAGTGTATGTTAAATTTTCAACATCAGGCAAACATAACGTTTGGAGGATTGCAGATGAGAGTTTTCATTTCTACCAAAATTTTGAATAAACTGCATTTAAAATCATGTTATTCTAAGTATATTAATTCCAAATACATGAGTAGAATAACTCTGAGTCACTGGAAGTTTATTAGTAAATATTATTCACATAAACCATTTATTAATTCCCTTAAAATACATCATTCACGGAATCATTACTTGCTTAAAATAATGTGGTATCTCATTGCCTCCAAAATAAAATACTAAAATTAAGCACTCTCCATGATTTTCTAACCATCTACTATTACTTAACCTTAATCATGTGATATATTCATTGTAATCTCTTTTTTTGCTATTCACATGCATATTTATTGCCACCTAAATTGAACTATAATATCAATAATCAATTAGATATATAATATTGAAATATATATTACATATTTTATACATATTATAAAATATAATATAAAAAGAGCTATAAAAAATCAGAGGTCCTCAAGGCTTACTATCAGAAAGCCTGAGTTAGCAAACTGAAGGTAGGGGCCCAGGCATCCCAAATTTCAAAAAAAAAAAAAAAAATACTGATGTAACAAGTTTGTTGAAGGACTTGAAACTTCTAGACCACAGCCCTGGCTACACCACCTCACGGTATTACATTACACTTTGCACTTTTCAGCACTTCATATAAATTAACCTAGCTGATATATGTCCCATTCCATCCCAAGATCTTTCTACTGCCACTTCTCAGCATATTCTTTGTCTCCTTTGAACTCTATTTATTTCATAAAGAAAATAATTTGGCACAATTCTATATAGGGTCTTGAATGACATCACAAATGCCTTTATGTACATGTGTGTTCTCTCCTTAACTCATGAGTTAGTAATTTCATCTTACACCTCCCTGGCATCTTTCCTCTCCTGTTCCCTCATCTCCATGCGGTTCTGCACCTGTTTCCACATCCCAGACCACTCCTTCCCTTCCCCATCTCTCTCTCATTATCTCATAGCTGACCTTTCTCTTAATTCTTTCCAATCCTGGAGTTCACAATTCCATGACAAATACTCCTCTACCTCCCTGGCTGTTTTACAGGGTGTTCCTCTCATCCTTGTGCTTACATAAAAACGGAAGTCTTCTCTTAGGATAAGGCTTTTCTTACAACTCCTCTGAATGGAGGCTGCCCTTGTGCTCATGACTCACATACACCAAGGAAAGATGACATTTGTATCTTCCTGGCTTCCCACAGGCACTTCCAAATCAATTAATTCAACCCACCTGAGTGTGAAAAGAAAATATTATTCCTTTGATTCCCATACCATCAGACACTCTAACTTCTCCCCTTTCCAATGGTGTCATGTCAAAATTATCGCACATTCATTACAGATGTTAGCATCTAGATCACTCAGATTACTTTCAGTTTTTATCCAGAGGGACACTAATACCAACGGAGAGCCTCATAATCTCTTGACCTGCTCAACTGGTATTACCTTCACTCCTCTTCAATATTTCTCTTATAAGACTATATAATGAACCTTATCATCTAGTCAGAAGTCTTCTATCTCTGAAAAGAAGAAATTCAGCAGCCAACTCCCTAGCCATATTATCTTAAACACCCCAGACATTCTCTCCTGATATGTTTTCTCCTGGGGAAATCTCAGTCCTGCCAATAGATCCAACTTCTCCTTATTCCCTGATAACCACTAAATCTATCTTTCTAATTCAGATTGCTCCCCTAAACTACAGGTCTATATGGTTAGCTCTGCTGTAAATTTCTATTGTGCTGCTCTATAAACACTTTAAACTAATAATCAAAACCCCAATTTCCTTGCCCATCCGACTCCTTTATTCTAGGGTCCAGTTTATCAGAATAATGATGCAGTCAACTGCCAGGTAACCAAATACCTGAGAGAATCATCCTAGATGCATCTCTCACCTGCCACACAACTATCAACTGTGCATTTTACCAAGCAAATCGTATCTGTCCCTTTCTCTCCCTCCCTCCCTCCCTCCCTCCCTCCCTCCCTCTCTCTCTCTCTCTTTCTTATCTTACTACCTCTCACCTGAATCTAGGACCTCAACCCTCACCTTCACAATTACAATAACTTCCAAACTCAATAATTCTAAAGCTTTGCTTACAAAAGGGTCACTTGATGTGCATGCTTAAAAATGCAGATTTTCGTGTCCCTTGCTCAGAAATACAGTTCAGTTGCTAGAATCTTCATTATTAATTCTTTATCCTTTGCAGGTGATTCCAATCCCAGTGACCCATTCCGTCACACTTTGGGAAGCAATGAACTATCTGGTCTCCCTGCCTCTTCTATTTCTTTTTCATCCCATTCTCCCAGTGGTGACAAAGTTACCTCTTGTTACACTCAACAATCATGTCTCTGATTCTTTTAGGTACCTGTATTAATGAAATTCTTCGGATGCAAATGGTAAAAACCCAACTCAAATTAATTTCAATTTAAAAACATGCAAATTGATTCATGTTAAAAAAAAAAAAAAAAAACATAGGAAAGGAGGATAGAGTTTGTTTGTTGACACCAAAAAGAAAGCTCTCGAGTGGGGCACCTGAGTGGCTCAGTGTGTTAAAGTCTCTGCCTTCGGCTCAGGTCATGATCTCAGGGTCCTGGGATCGAGCCCCGCATCAGGTTCTCTGCTCAGTGAGGAGCCTGCTTCCCCGTCTCTCTCTGCCTGCCTCTCTGCCTGCTTGTGATCTCTCTCTGTCAAATAAATAAATAAAAATCTTTTTAAAAAGTAAATAATTAAATAAATAAAAGCTCTCGAGCACTGTAAAGAAATTATTTTTCCTCTCTTATTTCCACTTCTCACTGTAGGTTACTCCACTCTCCTAGATCAGCTTCTAGATCAGCTACTCCACTCTCCTAGATAAGCTTCTCCAGAGCAAAGTGGCTAAGAATCCTGACTCCTACCATAACGATTTTTGACATAGAAAAGAAATATCCATCCTCAAACTATAATTACAAAAATCCACAGAAGTATTCTGACCAACTCAATGTGGATCATGAGCCCATCCTTGGAAAAGTCATTCTAATGGAAGGGCTGGGACAATGATTTCTCCAGAGGTAACAGAGGTCTGCCTCTCTACCATTCAACGCCCATGGCTAAATCTGCAAAAGGAGCAATTCCTCCAGAGAAGGTGAGTATTGATCTTTGAAGAAGAGAGAGTACTGAATAAGCAAAACACTAGTTTCTTAGTAGGTTAAAATCTTAACTCCTCTATGGACCTCATAAGATCCTTCATAATCCAGTCCCTACCTTTGTCCTTGGTGCAACTCTACGCTCGTCAGAACTCCTGCTGCTATACCTCCATTGTACCTTACCTGTATCTCCTTTGTGGTACTTACCACATTGAATCCTATTTCTTTGAGAGATGGGCGGTGGTATGTCTGAATTCCTAGAAAATCTCAGGACATCTTCATCTTTATAACTTTAGTGTCTTTCAAAGTGTTTGGCATAAAATATGTGCCCTATAATCAATCAATATTTGGGTACTGATTATGTAAATAAATTTTAAATATAGAAGCAAAAGGCTGAGGTCTCTAACCCAGACTCCAACATTAGTGACTTGAAATAGGAAAACTCTTTCTTTCTTTGCCTGCTAGGTCAGTCAAGACATTAATTCCAAATCCTGCTACCAAAGCTGCAGTTAGAAAAGATATGTTCCAGGCATTCCAAAATAGAACACTGAGTTTCCCCATTACAAATATAATTACATAGAAAGCTTAATTTCTAAAACAGCATTCACACAGTAATATTTTGGGCATGTTATATAATACATTTTTATGTTTGTGCCCAGAAGCTAACATTATTTCTGTGATGGTAAAAAGAGTATGTTTTAAGTCACAACTAAACATCAAATCTCTGACCATAATATTCCACAAACTGAGAATTTTCTTCTGAATATACTTTATTTGGCTATACTTACTGAATTCTCTTAGCATATCAAAATTGTATTTATAACATATATTACTCTTAAGAGGAGCATAATCTACTCCAAAACAATTCCTCCTTATTTAGACTTTATCAGCTATTAAGGCACACCAGCAGGTCACTGCGATGATAGTCACCATCTATTTGAACAACATAGGTACTGTCTCATTTCCTTCCAGTCATTTATAGATACAGTCAGTTGATGTCATTGAAATACCAAATAAAGCATCATTGAAGTGACTTGTTTATGGAGATTCCAGGAATCACTGTTTTTATCAGTTATTACTTAATAAGTGTTTCTATTAGTATCAGTCAGGATTCTCCAGAGAAACCAAACGAATAGGATATATATAGAAAGAGATTTATTTTAAGGACTTGGCTCATGTAATTATAGGTCCTGACAAGTCCAAATTCATAGGGCAGGACAGCAAGCCAGAAACTCAGACAGGAGCTGATGTTGTGGTCTTGAGGCAGAATTCCTTCCTCTTTGGGAAACCCCAGTTTTTGCTCTTTTGTGTGTGTGTGTTTGTGTGTGCTCACTCAGTGATCAGACTGAGTTTATTTTTTTTTTAAGATTTATTCATTTTAGAGAGACAGAGAGAAAGAGAGAGAGTGGGGCAGTGGCAAAGGGAGAGAACACCCAAACAGACACCCGTCTGAGAGCAGAGCGTAATGTGGGGCTCGATCCCACAACCCATGAGATCATGACCTGAGCCAAAACCAAGAGTCAGACACCTAACCAACTGAGCTACCCAGGTGCCCCCCACCCACAGTTTCTGCTCTTAAGACCTTCAACGGATTGAATTAAGCCCACATACATCCTTGAGGGTAATTACCTTTACCTAAAGTTTGTAGATGTTAACCACATCTATAAAACACCCTCCCAAAATCACCTATGGGAGTGTTGGGTTAAATAATTGGGTTCTATAGCCTACTCACATTGACACATAAAAACAACCATCCCACTATCGATAGGACATACATCTGGCAACTTTTCGGTATTTAGCCTTTGCTCCTCAGGGTTACTTATTTTGAAGTACTGAGGTACCAACATATATCTCCTCTGTCTGAATTCTCTATAGGCTAACCTGCCTTTTTCCCTAAAGAACTTCAGTTTTTAGTTTTTCAGGACCTTGCAACTTCAGGGAAAAGGATAAAAGAACCTACACCAAGTTGTCAGATTACTCAATAATGAGGAGAAGGAGGAGGAAGAGAAAGAAGAGACAAAGATGAAGACAGAGATCAGGAAGATGACAAAGACAAGAGCTGTGCTGAAGAAGAACAAGGAGGAAGGGGAGGAGGGTTCTGAGGAACAGGAGGGAGAAGGAGGAGAAACTGGATCCTTTATGAAAGAACAAACGATTTCAAAACGTGTGTTTATGGAAAATCTCTCACTCCTTTATATACATATGAATTTAAAAAGTATAACACAGCACTGCAGAGAGCACAGGAGCTGTTAAATTTGGACTCTGATCTAGATACCTCAGTCGATCAGAGTCCAAAATCAGAAACCAGAAACTGTCTTTGTTCACTGTATCCTATTTATTTGATGATGGTGATGGGAGTGTGCCCCTGTGTTTGTGTTTGAGTGGGAGGGTCCCTGTGTCACAAAAGTAAACAGATTTGGGGTGGGGGGTTCTTTAAAATCACCTCACATCTGATAGGATGGCTATTCAAAATAATAATATTAATATTAATAATAATAACAAGGTGTTGGTGAGGATGTGGGGAAAGGACAGCCCTCACACACTGCTGGTAGGGATGAAAATTGGTGCAGCTGCTGTGGAAAACTGCACCGAGGTTCCTTAAAATATTAAAATTTTCTGGTGATCCAGCAATCCCACTCCTGGGTATACAGAATTGAAATCAGGATCTCGAAGGCATATCTGCAGTCCCATGTCCACTGCAACATTATTCACAATAGCCAAGATATGGAAACAACTAAGTGTTCATTGATGGATGAATGGAAAAAGGAAACATACATATGATGAAATATTATTCAGCCTTAAAAAGGAAAGAAACCCTGCCATATGCCACAAGATGAATCTCAACCTGGAGGACGGCATGCTAAGTGGAATAAACCAATTATAAAAGAATAAATACTGCATGATCCCCTATCCATTAGGTATCTAAAATTGTCAAACTCATACAAACAGGGAGTACAATGGTGGCTACCAGGGATTTAAGGGAAAGGGAACTGGAGAACCGTTCTCCAGTGGGGATAAAGTTTCAGTTCTGCAAGATGAATAAGTTCTAGAGATCTGCTGTACAACATCAGTGCCTATAGTTAACACTACTGTATGATACGCTTGAAAATGTGCTAAGAGGGTAGACCTCGGGTTAAGTGTTCTTACCTCACACACGTACAAAAAAAAAAAAAAAACCAAATAGAAACGAAGCTAAGCCATGTATTTTTAAATGTGCTAAAGCAGAAAGGATACATGCACTGAGAATATCAAAATGTTATTTGAATCAAAATAAGACTAGATAAAAAAAAAAAAAGACTAGTTTCACTGCTTCATCTGGTTCCCATCTCTCACTCGAGATAATATAAACTTGGACAAGCTACAGCCTCTGTGCTTCATTCAGGCTCTTCCGCTGATAAATCCAAAGGAAAAACTGATCCATTACATTCATTCCTTCAGCAGACAGGTATTGAGTGAGCCAGTACAAGGAGTCATTGTATTAGGTGTCCCACGGTAAAGAAATATAAGATGATGTAGCTGTAATCAAGAAGCCTATAATCTACTGGTGCAGACATGCACGTAAACAGCAAACATTACATGAGGGAAAATGAAATAAGGGCTGCGAGTAGAGGCAGAAGCAAACTGCTGCCAGAGCACAAAGGCAATAGCACTTCAAATGGAAAAGGACAGACTTCAAGGAGGAGTTTGCACAGAGCCCTGAAGGAAAGTCGTCAACTGCTAGAGACTGTGGGTAGTTGGCAGGTGTCGTGGGGCAGGAGTGAGAATATGCACAGAGGGTGAAATTGCACAGCATGTCCTGGGAATAGTAAATACTCGAATGGGATAAGGATATCCAGTCAGGAGTAGCCCTGAGGCACCTCCTCTCTCCAACGTGGTTAGATGTTCATTTTCCAGAGTGATCTATTCACACACCGGTGCTTTCCCTGGAGCCTGATCACCCTGAAGGGCAGATAATTTTATTTTCTTCTAAAATGTTCTCCCACATAGTAGAGTGAGACACTATCCTATAGGCAATATTCCCCATAAACACATGTTCACACGGAAACACAGAAAACTGTCCACAGAGTACAAGGACAAATGGCGAAAACTGTCTCCGACTTCCCCCTTTGTCTGCCTCTAAGTCTCTCTCTTCACCTCGAAGTAAAGCAAGTCTGTAGTCTGTACAAGCCCTAGGAAGTACACAACAGTAGGTCTACACTGCAAGGACAGCAAGCAGGTAGAAATGTGGAAAGGAGTATTCTAGGAAGAGATTTAAACTGACTAAAAAATACAGTTAAGGGGAAAAAAAACAAAAAACAAAAAACAGGAATCAAGGTCCCAGATACTGAAAAGATTGCTGTACCTCTCCACCTCTTTTTTTTTTTTTTAAAGATTTTATTTATTCATTTGACAGAGAGAGAGATCACAAGTAGGCAGAGAGGCAGGCAGAGAGAGAGAGGGAAGCAGGCTCCCTGCCAAGCAGAGAGCCCAATGCAGGGCTCGATCCCAGGACCCTGAGATCATGACCTGAGCTGAAGGCAGAGGCTTTAACCCATTGAGCCACCCAGGCGCCCCCTCCACCTCTCTTGCTATCATATCCTGGTTCAGAAAACAAGCCTGGTCTGTAGACGAGCTTTGGTTCAATCTTAAAGGAGCCCTCAGAGAATCTGTTTGCCCTCCCCCTACCCCATTGTAGGGAATAGCCCTTGTCTTCCCTCTCACAGTCAATTTTCACCTTGTTCTAGGAGCAGCCTGCATATTTCCTTTTGGACAGCTACCTCTCACAGCTTGGAAATATCTGAGAAAATGAAATTGGTGCTTGACTAGTGACTAGAAAGAAGGCATGTAGGAACTGCTTTAAGGCATGATGTGAGTTAAATGGTCAGTATCCCAATGGAGGAGCACATTGTTACACACTATTTTCTCCCTTGCATTAACTGATTGTTAATCTTGCTTTAATCCGTCAGAGTTTTAGTGACTGTTATTAAAGGACAGTCTTTAAAAAACAATTCTGAGTAGTTAAAGAAGGATTTGCTCTCCAATAAGCAACAACTGCTTTCTCCTCTCGTCAGCAGGCCTGTAGTTCAGGTTAAGATGGAGCTACGGCCACCTCTAAGGACAGCTCTCAGCCGCACCTCAGGCCATCGCTCCGAAGACAAGTTCACAAGCCACATTTTCAACATGATGGCTTTGCCAGAGTGACTGCTGCATTTTGACAAAATTTCTTGTTAAAGTATTCACTATTCCACCACAGATATTAAATGTACACCTTCTTGTCTCTAATAACGGTGAAGGAAGGAAAGAAGGAAGGAAGGAAGGAAGGAAGGAAGGAAGGAAGGAAGGAAGGAAGGAAGGAAGGAAGGAAGGAAGGAAGGGAGGGAAAGAAAAAGCTTTCTAGTTAGGCATTCTCATCTCATTTTCCCCCTCTGTAAGACGAGAGAACAGACAAGTGATTTATAAAGTTCCTTTGGCTCTAATAACCCGTGATTTGAGAACACACTAAGCATTTCAGTTGGCAGCACTCTCAGGTAGAGTGACCCTCACCCTGTGTTACCATTCGGATAGCAAAAGCTATCATTCAATATGGAGATGCATTGGCTCAAGACAGTTGACATTGTTGCACAAGGACTTGCAGATACAAAACTGAAGACTGAGTCCGCAGTGCATTATAGAAATGAGTTTCTGTAAGGCAAAAACACCAGGATTCATAGGCCTGGATCTGAGAGGTAAGTTTTGGCTGGGAGGGGGCTGTTGTCTCCTCTATAAATGTTAACCAGTTCTTATAAATCCCATTTAACAAAAAGACATAATCATAATGACATTTCCAAGGAATCCTATAAAAGACACAAAGTACAACCAGCCCCTTTGTCAATGTCTTCTATTACAATATGAATGATTTAATGAAATTTGAAGTTGACAGTAATGGTCTCATAAAATGACATACTTTAGCTCGATAAAACAAAGGTGAAACAAAATAAAATCTAGAACATATGCCTCGTATTTTAAAAATACATACTTGCAACCTATCACAGGAGTCAATTATCCTGACACATTGCATTCACGTATATTAGTGCATGTAAAATATGCCCTCAATTAAAGGCTTCAGTCTGAGTCATGGGCCAGCCACCTGAGACAAAACAGCAAGGACGGACTCTCCAAGCCATTACTTACTTACATTTTCCAGGGTATGTAAAATGCGGAGTAGGTTTTCCTTCACATTGTACCTAGAATTCAACTACTCTTTCTCTACTTCTACAGTCCATTGTTAGCCCCCTGCACAGAGCTACTATCTTCTCTTACAAGATGACTGCAATAGCCTCCTTTCTGGACACTCTGCTTTTACCCTGGTCCCTCCATCTATTTGTAACATAGAGCCAGACCATGCTTTTAAAATGTCACTCCTCTACTCTTTCCCATCCAACAGTTCTCATATCATTCAGTAAAAGCCCAAGTGTTCACCACGACCTACGGTTTTCTACAACATAGCAACAACATCATCCGAAGGTTTGTTAGACATGTAAATTTTCAGAGCACCTGGGTGGCTCAGTCATTAAGCATCTGCCTTCGGCTCAGGTCATGATCCTGGGGTCCTGGGATCGAGCCCCATGTCAGGCTCCCTGCTCAGCGGGGCGTCTGCTTCTCCCTCTCCCTTTCCCCTGGCTTGTGTTCCTTCTCTCACTGTGTCCCTCTCTACCAAATAAATAAATAAAATCTTAAAAAAAAAGAAAAAAGAAAAAAAATGTAAATTCTCAGTCCCACCCCAGACCTACTAAAACTAAAAACTCGGAGTGGGCCCCAGAGATCTGTTTTAACAAGTTCTTCAGATGATAGGGACAAAGCCTAATGTTTGAGAACCACAAACTTAGAGGACCATACATCCCACCCCCTCTCACTACCTCTTTACCCTATCTCCTATTCTTCCCCTTGCATACCATGTTCAGCTCCAACTACAATAGCCTTGAACTTGCCAAGCATGTTCCAAGCTCAGGTGCTATGCACATTTTGCTACTTCCACACGTAATACTCTTTCCATGATATCTGTGCAGCTTGTTCCTTCACAGCCTTTAGGTCTCTGTACAAAAGTCATTTTATATAACAGCCTTCCCTGACTACTCTATATAAAATAATGAGCCCTGACTCCAGAACTCCTTTTCCTCCTTACCTTCCCTTGTTTTTGCCCACTGCATGTGTTAGCCCCTGACATATAACATTTATCCATTAACAGTCTGTCTCATCCACCAGAATGTAAACACCATGAGGATGGAATCTTCAATATTTACAAATAACCCGTGTCAAGAACATTTCCTAACATGGAGCAGACACTTATGTATTTACTGAATGTATAAAATCAGCTCCCAAGTCTGAGAAAGAAGACACAGAGACGCAGGACCAGACCAATGTGTGACTGTAACTTAAATATCTACCAAAGTCCCTTCTTTTTAAAAGTCAGCTTTCAGCTTTCCTAAATCATAGATTCTTACAGCATTAACAATTAAACCTCCTTAAAAACCTTATTAAGGGGAAATGCATTTTAACTAGCTAAAACCATATCAGAGAAATGTTTACCTAATTAAATTAACTGCCATATATACACATAGAACATAGGATATGTAGCCTATAGCACACAGGCTTTTTTGGGGGGTGGGTACAGGAAGGTGATGGAGGGTTGCAGAAAAAGTTGGAAGCTTATTGAATAGATCCTTCACTGGCAGCGAGCAAAAAAAAAAAAAAAAAAAAAAAAAACCATTAAAAGAGAGTAGGGAGCTACCGAAGAGCATAAAAACAATTCTGTCACGGGCATTACTGTAGATATCAGGAATCTGGGAGCTAGAGTTCATATGGTGGGTACCAGAATCAGAATCACAAATGAGTGGAACAACAGACCAAACATAATGATTTGAAATGAAGAAACCAGAGATGCAAAAAGAAGGGGATATGGTTTAACAGTATCATAACAGAGAAGAAAATGAGGATTTTAGTTGACTGCAAGTGCAGTCGTGTTGTACAAATACTAGAAAAGTTCTTGGGAACATCAGTTATTATTTGTAAAATGTAATAATTAGGAAGAGGGAAGAAATAATTGCCCCCTTTACTATGCAGGTAGAATTGGTATGGCATGCTCTGACAGGTCACAGACCAAAGAGAATTGGTCAAGATAAAAATAAACAGAATATTGAGAAGGAACAAAGCTATGTCATGTGGGTACACCCAACTTACAGAAGTTAACAAAATCTGGGACATTTACCCACAAAAATAGAAATATGAAAAAAGGAGACATTAATGGTTGCCTGTAACTATATAAAGGATTGCCATACAGAAACAGAAGTAAGTTTGTCCTGTGTAACAAGAGGAGAAACTAAGAAAAATTGGTGGAAATTCCAAGATGGTGGATTGACTCTGTATAAGAAAGACTTAATCAATAAACAGACCTATCCCAAATTAGTAGAGGATGGCCCCAAGAGATGTGCGGACAAATTCCGGTCATAATCCAGGGCACCAGCCCTCTGCCTGGGTTACTGCCATGCCCTCCTTGGTCTCCTACCTCCAGCAGCTCCTTCTCCAACATCCTGAGCAAACCATCCAAAATATAGAACTGCTCTGATTCCCCCACCTAAAATCCTCCCAAACATCCACTGTCTTCAGGAGAAAATCCAAACTCCTCCTTCACAACTCTACATTTCCAGCTTTCTTGTTTGCAGTCCTAACCTGTACTCTGGGCTTCAGCCCAAACAAACATTTCCTAGATCTTTGTACAGGACATGCCTCTCTCACCCCCAGACTTCACCTCTCACTTACGTCTCCACATACAATACAGTGGTTTCTCGAAGTCTGGGCAAGTTCCTTTTGTCCACAGATTGAAACTTTGGTACCCAGCTCAGATCTCCTTCTCTGTCCAACCAAGCTAAAGTCACCCCCAAGTTCATATAAACTAAAACAAAAAATAAAAAAATCGTGGTGATCGTTTTAAAATATAAACCAGACCACCTCGATCCCATGCTCAAATCCCCAATGGCTTCTAGTCACATTTAAAACAAAATCCTCCTCACCATGGTCTACAAAGCTTCCTGATCGGACCTCTGTCCATCTCCAGCCTCACTTGCTACCAGTCAGCCCTGCCCTCTGCTCTGTCATACTGGACTCCTTGCCGTTCTTCAAACACATGATGAATCCTTCTGACCTCAAGATCCTTTCACTTGCAGGCTCCTCTACCTGGACCAAACATTTCCTAGATATTTGCAGAGTTGGTCTCTCACTTCATTTAGAATTCTGCTCAACCATCACTGCCTCGGGATATCTTCCTCACCATCACCCTATCAAAAACAGACCTCCCCATTCTTTCCCTTTCTCTTTCATTACTTCATCTCATAACCTGTATCACTACGTGACTTCCTACCACACATTTTTTATTTGTCTTTTTCTCTTAACAGAAATAAATGAAAGCGCCAAGAAAAAAGTGACTGTGTCTTATTCTCTGTGTGCCCAGCTATTAGACCAGTGGCAAGAAAACACTCGGCACTCATTAGATTTTAACATAATGAAGAAATAAATCATCTTGTTTTTCAACATGGCCTTCATCACTACCTAAAAGTTCTGCCATTCCTTTGCTCAGGTGCCTGCCTACTGTGTCTCTACCTTCTAGGTAGAATGTAAGTGCTATGAGTTTATCTGCTGAGCCTTGCTAGAACAGTGCCTGGCAAGAAAGAACAAAGTGATGGATTAATGAGTGAATTTAGATAACATATTTTTTGAAACATTCACTGACAGCCCTCATCTCTACTTCACCCAGATATGGTACACGTTTCTTATACGTTCTCAACATTATATCCTGTGCTTCCCCTGTCATAGTCCTTGTACTTCACAATATTGCTTGTTTCATTGGCTGCACTTCCTGCCAAACGGTAGGCTCAGAGAGGTCAGGAAAGTGGTCATTTTCTTTGCCAGTCAGATCCTCAATACTTATCACCAATCTTTAGTACAAAAATTCATTTCATAACTGTATTCCTTTTGTGCAAAGAAGGGAGAGGGGTGGAGGGAAGGGCAGATGAAGAGATAGAAGGAAGAATGAACTTTTTCTGGGATTTTAAAAGATTATTCGGTTTCTAATACTGGTTGAACAAAATGACCACTGAAGTCCTTGAGTTTTCCCCAAGGTAAGCCACAATGGGATAAATTTCTAACTTGGGGCTCTAAATTAGATTCTAAGAAGCCAAATGGGAGTCTCAGGATCAAATACTTGTTTTGGTCACACATTTGTCAAAGAGGCAGTGCTCACATTAATGTCAAAGAGATACGAGTCACTTGCATAAACAGTGTTCAAATAGTTCAAATATTTTTGTTTGCAGGACCTGAGGAAAATTCTGTTTTTCTCCTTGAATCTGTATTTCTTTCCCTTGTTTCTACAGCATGCTATCTTTTATATACATATTTACACTTGAAAGCCATTCATTATCACCTTATTACCTTATCTCTACCACAAATGTAGAAATTTATTTTTAATTTCTTTTAAACACAAGGCTACACATTTTCTGTGAATTAAGAATTCATTAAAATTATTATTGGCATTGGTAAAACAATCTACATGATTAGCATCTATAAACTTCAAAGATAAACACACACATGAAAGTGTTAATATAGAAGGTAAAAATTATGAATACAAAAAGCAAAACTTTACTGAGACTATCTCTTCAATAGAAGGGGAAATTTATAGTGTCTTAATTAGAAGAATAATTGGACTGTCCCTTTGCTGCTATCCCGAAGGCTTTGAAGTCCCAAGGTCACGCCCCAGAGTGAGACTCCTGATGGGAAAAGTAGGCTTTTCTTTTGTAACACAGGTAAACGCATTTTGAGGATGGAGAGGTAGCAAAGAGAATGTCTATCTCAAATAACTGCTCAACTAAATCAGTTTTAGAAAATATCACGTATGAAGACAATTAGCTGGAAAATGGTTTTTCTTAAAATGACCCACCAGCATAACCCTTGGAAAGTCCTTTGTACCTGGTCTGAGGACCACGCTGTGGGAACACCTGTGATGCTCTCCTCCTCCAGGCATGCCTCCCGCACCCTCCTCACTGCCATGCAGAGCCTAGCTTCTGAATTCCAGACCGTCACTTCTAGCCCCTCGCGTGGCAGTCCCAAGGCACACCCACCTGTGAACTTATACTCCACATGCACAACAGAACTAACCCTGTCACACTCCCAAACAACCTACCCTTTCTTATATTTCCTATTTCACATAATGGTATTCACCGGAACTTGCAAAAATTACAAGAACTACTATTCGAGAATCTGGAGATATGAAGAGATTTAAGTGCTCTGAGCTAATATTTCGTCGCCCTCTGTAAAGACTCACCGGAGGGAAGTGTATTGGACAATAATTACTACTATGTGAATATCCCCACAAACATTGAGAAAGATGGGCATTATACAGGACTCCTTCCCTTTCAAAAGGCAGAAAATTAAAGGAGCTGAAGGGGAAAAAAGATAGGATTTCTTAGTTCGTGTAACTGAAAAACTCAAGGGTGTATCAGCCTCAAACACGGCTGGACCAAGAGGTTCACGCTGCTGGGTTTTCTCCCCATTTTCCAGTTCTGCTCTCCTATTTAGCCAAATTCATTGCATCCAATTAGGGAAATGGAGGGAATAGAGGCTGGCAATTCTACACTGCGATCCTCATCCTCATAGCCATACACAAAGGAAGAAAGAGTCCGTACGCCCAGTCTTCTGGGGGTGGGGAGGGTCTGACTGACCTAGCTTTGGCCATCTGTATGTCCTTGAACTAACCATTTTGGCCAGTGGAACAAGGGAGGCTGGTGGTAAGTCCTAGAGGAGAGGGGAGGGGCTGAGGTGGGGCAACTTCGAAAAGAGAAAGGCAGTGTTGGGTTTGTGTGAAGAAAATGGATGAGAGATAAAGGAAGCATGTAAAGTATTGCTTTAGATTATGTAATGCCTTTCAGGTTGTTTGAGCAAACAGGGAAAGAGAGAGCTATTCAGAATTATTGTTGGGTTTCTAAATTATTCCTTTGACCACTTCAATAGGACTAGATCCATTATTATACAAATATACTCCATCTGTGTTTGTATATCTATCTCCCCCACTAGATCAAAGTCTCCTTGAATGTAGTAATTGTATCTTATACTTATTTCCATTGTGCTTTGCACACACAAAGGGCTCAGAAGTGTATTTGATGAATGAATGACAAGTTCATGATGTATGATTTTCCCATTCTCAAGGCACTCCAATAAAGTGTGTCCTTCAAATTTTTAAAAATCTTAAAGTAGGTATTTCCATGGCCTCCAATTACAACCCTGACTTTAAGTAAACAAGAATTTCTTCGTACCTTTCATAAATTCATTCTAAGGCACGTTCTCTCTTCATCTCAATCAAGATAGTTAAGGCAATAATAACCCTTCAACATTACAGAATCAGAGGAATTCAGGCATGGAAGAGAACTAGAAATACTTAAACCAACTTCTTGGTTGTCTGGTTTTTTTTAAAGATTTTATTTATTTGTTTTTGCAAGAGAAAGAGGGAAAGAGCAAGAGTTCAGGGACAGGCAGAGGGAGAAGCAGACTCCCTGCCAAGCAGGGAGTCCAATGTGGGACTCAATCCCAGAACCCCGGGACCATGACCAGAGCCAAAGGCAGATGCTCAACCAACTGAGCCACCCAGACGCCCAACCAACTTCTTGTTTTATGGAGATGAAAATGAGATTTATTTTTAGTTAAAATTATTTGTTCACCCAAATAGTTATTTAGTGCCTAAACCAAGGACTTGAGTTACTAAATCTTAGTTTCAGGATAATGTCCACATATCATCTTGCCCCCTGAGCATTATACATTATTCGTTATAAATTATGTGTCTTAAAGACACATTCAAACCCCTTCTCTTCTCTTCATACTAAACAAGCATAATTATCTGTGCCTTTCCCATAGCTCCTTGTACACAGAATGTGTGTGAATAATACAGGTAATATAAAAACACAGCTTTAGAGTATAACTAGTCTTGAGTCTGCCTCTTTAATGCTGTATGATCTGATGAAAGTTTGTTTAAAATGAGTGTAATAACACCTATAGCTACTGAGTATTTATAAGGTAATAAATTGTGAGCACATAACAAGATAAAACACTTAATATATCTTAGACCCTAAACAAGTATTAGGTTTTTTCCCCGCCAAACTCAAACTCCCATCCATAACCAAATAACATTTATGAAAAACACTGAAACATACAGATTTCTATGCTGGAAGTCTATTTCTAGGTCAATGAAGAAAGTTTGATTGGAAGTTGGAACAACAAGAGATTTGGGTACTCTATGTTAAATTAACCATTCTCCAAGTTAATAATACTTCTTGACCAACTCAGAGTCCCCTCATAATACTAATGAAATGGAATACTTCTTTAAATTTATTTTTATCATGAGAATGTGTCAGCACCAAACAAGTGCTGTAGCCCAGACCGCAAAGTACTCACTGGGTCTTATGGGATTTACTTAAAAGATAAAATTATCTTGTCAGTAATAGTAGCAGAGATTAGAAACTAAGTAACAACTCTCTTTTTCAAACATTACCACCTAATTTACAATACCATGGCAGGAAAGAGAGCAGTGGTGTAGATAAAGAGTAATTTGATAAAATAATGGCTGCCATTTTTCTACTACAACTGCTCTGCAACATAATTTATAGGGACTATACTTCTCCTCTTCTTGATGACAGGTAATGGGAAAAGTTCAGCGGCAAACCTTGATAGTAGGCTATGACCACTGGATCAGTACAACTAAATCATTTTTAACTGTTTCCTCAATTTTTTTTCAACTTTTACTCCATTTCATCAAAAAGAGGACAAAGGTTGATGATAAAAAAAAAAAATCTCTGTTCAAAACAGATTTGTAGATTAAAAAATATCTCTAAAATGATTTCCGCTCTATATTGTAAGGATAATGATTCATTTTCTACATTGAGATGATCATGAATTAGTCTACGATTTGTCACCATGAATATTAAAGTACGCAATAAAGAGTTACATATACAACTCTTGTGAAAATGAAGCTCATAGTTTTTTTGTTTAACTGACTCTGGGTCCTATACATTTCAAATAAATCCTGAAGTAATTTAAATATTACCACAGATTGCAAAATGTGATATTTAAGAATAAAAGTGAAACAGATCACCTGAAGGATGCAGGTGGAATATTCCTTTTAAGCACCTGAGTTGAGTTGATTAAGTTCCTTAAATTCTAAATTTAGCTGCTGAGTTTCTGGAATCAAAGAATATAAATAACAGACAATTGCAGTAACTATCATTTCCAGCCACTCACGGCATACTTTTCTTCACATTTTGTATGGATTCCAATTTCTCTTTTACTATTTCAGTTACTCTTTGTATGGCTCTTATCCTGATCTTAAAATTATGTGGAGTAAAATGATAAATGGATAATTTAGATCTTTGATCTTTAATAACTTGAACTAGTGATAGCTCAGGATGCCACATCTCTATGCAAAATAACAGGAAAAAGATCATTTAAATACTGAAAGTTTAAACAAGAAAGTTAAAAAATGACCAATTATATTTTATAAATATGTGGTAACTATGACAACTCCGATTATGGTACTGATATTTAGCTATTCTTTCTGGTAATTGCTGAAGAAAAATAAAGGGGCACGAAGAAGAGAAAAATGTATGTAATATTTTACATATTATTAAAAATTAGTTGATTTAGACTGATATTTTCCAAGGTGACTAGAGAAAACATTTTTAGGAGGAAGACTCTGGAGCAACAACATGTATATAAATATTTTAGGAAATAAATGAATGAATGAATAAATTAAATATATATATATATATATATATATATATATATATATATATATATATATATATCTCTTAGGAAAGAGTATTCCAGACAGAGGAGCATCTTCCAAGGTCTGGAGACAGGATATTAGAAAGGAATTAGAAAGGAATCCTAAAGTATAAACCAGGCTACTGCTAATTAAAAAAGAGAATTCCATATAGTTTTATATCGTTCCTCTCTCTAACTGGGTTTTGACAACAGTGTTTTAAAAGACTGGAGAAATAATCAAAAAATTAAAAATAAATAAATAAAAGACTGGAGAAGTAATGATTGTCCAGGATCAACTTCCTGTGCATTATTAAGCCAATATATGGTTCCTGAATGTTGAGGGAAAGGATTCTGATAGGTCAATTAATCACCGAAAATCCTTTAATCATCCTTGGCAATTTTCCCTTATAATATGAAATTGCTTTGGGTAGTAACCAATAACAGAACACGTCTTAAATTATGCTTCTGATATAAAATACAGCTTGAGGAAATGATAGCTCAATTGTTTCTAAGCTAAAGGAATTTGAAATGTGTCTCAAAACATTATCCATAATTTCGAAGTAATAAAGTAATCCCCAACCTGAGATAGGCAAAAAAAATAGTACTAATTTAATTTAATAGTTTAGCAAAGATGAGGGCTCATCACTGAGGACAGATTCTGTAGAGTTGTTCAACTTGACCTGTGAGAAATTCTGAGGGAAATGAGGCTGAACTAGCTTAATTGTGGTGGAGGCGCTGATGGATGCTCTGTGAAGAGAGAAAGTCTATCATGTGTAGACCATGGCGGAACTCTCAAGGCTTTATGAGGAACTCGGCAACAACTAAAATTGTTTTCTTTGATACCCAAGTTGACCAGCTCAAATAAAAAATCTCCAGCCTGGCCTCTCTGCTAGTTGCCAAATAATTAGTTTACCCCCAAAATGTACAAACAAGATTTTTTTTTGTTCTCAGGTCAACTATAGTTGTTGCTTTTCCTTTTTTAATTACCCTCACCTCTCTCTCTTTTGATCAGGATGCTTCCTTTGTCCCTTGACTCAGTCTACCAACTCTCTCTAACATTTAGATGTACAATTCTTATTCAAAATAATTTTTAAAGTGTACAACTCCCAGCTAAATATCTCCAAGTTATACCTTGGTTAATTTGGGCTTGGAAACACTGTTCTTAAAGTAGAGTGATCCTTCAAGAACCTGATGAAAGCTAATGAATCTCTTCCCCCAAAATGCAATGCATCCATACACATCAAATTTTACACAGATTTGCAGGCTTCCTGAAGCAACCCCTTGTTCTAAGTACATAAAGGGAAGAGCCACTGGCTGATTACAGCTACAGACTTCTCCCATGCCATCCACAAAAAGCTTTAGATCCATTTCCAGTTCAGATAAATACAGACTTGCTCTTGAAGTCATTTACAAATACGAGCTCTTCTCAGTTCTGCTCTAACATGAAGCCATACCAAAGGCACAGTGTCTCCATATCTGTCATGAGCCTGTCTCAAATACCTGATAAAACCTGCCTCCTTAGAGAATGTGATATGTTTCAATTGTTATGTAAGCCAACTAATCCTTTGAGTGGATTTTATGGACACGCTTATGACATTGTCAAGATAGTTTTACCTAACAGTTTCTGCCATCCTAAGGGATTTTGCCAAATAATAAAGTCAATATTATCACTGTTTCTTTAATCAAGTCTGATTGTGGCATATCTACTCTGTTTCACATAATTAGAATTGCTTCTTTCAGACAACATCATATGTGAAGTATTATCAAAGCCCAAGAAATTCTCCAAAGAAAAGACAAGATCCTGACTGTACCTTAGCAATTGTACCTGTCACTGCTTTACTCTTCCAGTTTAGCAAAGTATCAGCTTGCTGGTGAGATATTTACAAAATTTACATTGGAAACCATCATTTCACGTGGTCAACAATATTATTATACATCGCTGAAGAAGTTCAATAAGTTGGCATTGAATCTACAGTGTGAATACAGGTCCATGTTAAAGTTGAGATTGTATATGAACTCTAAAAATGGAGAAACCTACCTTGCTTGGTAAAGTGAGTAGCTTGAGTGCTTTCTCATGCTAGTAAAGAATCCTATTTGTTAAAATTAACTCAATAGTCAATGTGAGTGTGTTCTAAATGCTCTTTATTGTCAAACTGAGACTGGACCTCATTTAAATCACCTTGCATAGGTATTCTGCATCTCTCAATACCTGATTAAAAACAGCTGGGATAACCATAGTACTAAAAGCCTACAGCTAGATCAATTAGCAAAGTTCAACGTTGAGGAGTTTCAACATGTCTTGTGACAGCTATTGTTTATACTATTTATGGCAAACAGTCTTGAGAGATAAAGATAGGGTCTCCCCTCTGGAGAAGATGGCAGATTTTTTTAGTGACAAGAATTAAAAAAAAAAATCTCCCTTTGGAATAAATTTTGGCAAACTGGCTAGCATCTTCTTTATAAGAATGAGGCTCAAGAATCCTCAGCTGTGACACAGACCCACTCTGTGCACATCATTTAACTCGGCCAGTCTACATTACTCCACAGGACTTGGGGGACAAGGGGAACCATTGAGAATATGGAACTCAAGCTTCTTTGCTGTACCAGGAGTAATAAATCCTTTGTCTCTGATCCAGGAACCTCATGTCTTCTGCCAGTATTCTAAAACTGTGGCAAACTAACTGGTTAGTTTGCAAGCAGGGTACGATCTCAGGCCCTTCACAGTTCCTGACACTAAGCTAAATAAGCAAAAACAATTGGGATAGAAAATAATATCCAGGGATTTCTGCATCTGGCCTAGATAGGGTAATGAGCCAAATTTATCCTCATGCTTAAAACAACTTCCACACTGAAAATAATAAATGAAAACAATGCTTTTAAGATATTCGGACATCAGGCAGTGTAGCACAGGACAAGGAATAGTTTGTGTTCCCAAAAGCCAGAATGTAAAGCTCATAACTGATAGAGAGTAGAAGAATATTGCCTCTGTAGTGATATAAAATTATCCCTAGACCAAAGATTATTCTGGACCCACCAATGCCTCAAAAGGATCAAACTGTTTACAAGTTAACTTAACTGCATCCTAGTACAAAGCTCAAGAATACTTATAAGAATACAAAAATATACAGCATCCAACAAGGTAACATTCATTATGTCTGGCAACCAATCAAAAATTACCATGCCCAGAGGGGTGCCCGCAGGAGTAAAAAAAAAAAAAAGTCACTGTACATGCAAAGCAGCAGAAAAATGAAGACATCCAGGGATATTCTTTCTGTTCAAAATGTGGTTCCCAGACCACCAGAATCAGTGTCACCTGGGAGCTTGTTAGAAATGCAGAAAAACTGAGGCCCCACCTCAGCTCTACTGAATCAGAATCTGCATTTTAATAAGCTCCCCTAGGAGTTTCAATGCACATTAAAATGTGAGACAGAACTAAAATTCATAGTCAAGGGAGTCTCTCTCTGTCTCTCTGTCTCTCTCTGTCTCTCTCTCTCTCTCAGAGTGACTCAGAGGAACTACTTGTTCAGAGACTTCTATGACAAATATGTGGAAAAGGAATATTTATTCCAGATTTCAGATATTTTCTTTCCTAAAAATACCGTAAGGTAATACATGCACTTGTTTTAACAAATTCAATTCTATAATAAGTGTTTTAAATGAAAACTAATGGTCCCCGAGCCACTTTTCCAATCTGAAATCTGGCTTCCAAAAGGTGACAACTTTTACCTTTTTTGTGGTAGCTCTTCTAGTAGTTAGCTCTCTAATGCTTAAAAATATACACTGAAATCTGTCAAATCTGACTCTGGTATGAAATGTAAAGATTTAGCTTAACACTATTTCTACTTCCTCTCTCTAGCTTCACCTAATTTTTGATGGGCATTATGCATTTTTACTATAAATTGACTATTCATTTCTACTGGACACCTACATAATTTTAAATAATAAATATATAGAAATATTATATTCTTTTTCCATGAATTTGTGGTAATATTTTTGTACTCTCCACTTTCAATGAAATTGACTATTCATTTCTAGTGGACACCTACATAATTTTAAATAATATATAGAAATATTATATTCTTTTTCCATGAATTTGTGGTAATATTTTTGTACTCTCCAATAAGGCTATTGGCACCTTCTTTTATCTGTCAGCTCTGTCTTCATCTTTATATTGTTAAGTTTAATAACATTTACATTCTATTCTGTTTATTAAAGTTTACTATGTTTTGTCTATAAACCGATTATTGAAATTGAAAAAGCACTAGTAGCACTTCCATTATTATAGCTATATACATACCATCTACTGAAAGCTAAGTGTGCTAGGATTCAGTATTTGTTATCCTAGTATCCAGGTCATATGGCTTCTCTTCTACCCCACTAATTTCTCAAAAGCTGCCAATCGGTTTACTTGCTTTATATTTGGATTATGGCTTTCTTACAAAGGTTTCTGTGTGCAAATGTGTGCTTGCTGGCATTTTTTCCTGAGTTCAAATTTGCCTTTATTTTTTCACATTGAGAAAAGTAATCTGTCTTCTCTACTATATCACTAATGTCTTCCAGTCACTCATTTTACTCTTGAAATACTTAATCTACTGCTTGGATTCTACTCCATTCTTTTTCAGCAGATTCTTCTTGATACTTGATTCTGGGTCTGCCGTATAGCTGATATCCTGAATTTGTTTACGATGGACTTTGGAGTTAATTCTACATTTTTTGAGTCTCTCACCTTCCCTTTTATTGGCTTTCAAATTTGTAGTGCTTGGAAAAAAATCCTCAAGTAACTTCCTTAAAAATACATAGCAGAGGTTAGTTTTCTGCACCTTTGCATATCAGAAGGGTAATTACCATCATGTCTGAGTGAGTATGGAAGTCTAGATTCAAAATAATTTCCATCAGAGGTTTAAAGATACTGCTCCATGGTTTTCTAGTATTGAGGATTGTCAACAAAAAGCTTGATGCCAAATGAGAATTTTTTTTTCCTTTTGTTTGTAGGATGTGTACTTTTACTTTTGGTGTTCTAAAATGAAATGACACAATAATCACTACAGAGGTGTGTGTGCACGTGCACACGTGCATATATGTGTGTATTTTCATTCACTATACTTTACATATGGTGGCTCTTTTCAATCTAAAAACATTTATTTTTCCTACTGTTGGTTTGATAATGTCCTCATTTTTTGAAAGATTTACTTACTCATTTTAGAGAGAGTGAGAGCAAATGTGAGCGGGGGAAGGGGCAAAGGGGAAGAGAGAGAGAATCCCCAGCAGACTCCCCACTGAGCAGGGAGCCCGATGATGGATGATGGATGATGCAGGGCTCCATGGAGGCTCGAGCTCACAACCTTGAGATCATGACCTGAGCTGAAATCAAGAGTCGGTTGTTTAACAGACTGAGCCACCCAGGCGCCCCATGTAATTTCCTCATTTTATTTTCTTTTCTCTATTTGAAATTCTTATTAGATAGATGTTATGCTGATCTCCATACAGACACTTCCCTCTCTCTCTAATACATTCTGTATCTTTCTCTTTCTACTCTGGGAGATTTTCTACTTTACCCCGTGACTAATTGCTGACCAATTTACCATGTTCTTACTTATTTTGTGTGAATATTTCTAATTTTTAAGAGTTCTTGGTTTTGTTTTCATGAGATGTTGACCTGGTTTTATCAGTCCTTGTATCTTATTCTTTCTAAGTATACAAATCAGAAGTTTGGAATTTATTGCTTGTATTTCTTTTAAGCTATAGTTTACCCTCTGAATTAGCTCTTTTTCCTCGGAGATTTTTTCTGCTATTATATATATACGTCTTTTTTCCTACTAGGTCTCTTCCAAATAGGAAGTTTGACCAAAAGCTGTGTTATGTGGACAGGACCTATGACCTGACAGACTTCACTTTTTTTTCTTAAGATTTTTATTTACTTATTTTTTGAGAGAGAGAGAGTGAGCCAGACAGAGCACGAGCAGTGGGAGAGGGAGAAGCAGATTCCCTACTGAGCAGGGAGCCCAATGTGGGCCTTGAGCCCAGGACCCTGAGATCATGACCTGAGCTGAGGGCAGACGCTTAACCAACTGAGCCACCCAGGCAACCCTTACCCTTCACTAAAGGTAAGAAGAGAACCCAAATGTCAGAATTGCAGCCCAAACTGTTCCCAGGAAGTTTATTTAATTTCTGTGTAGAAGAATCTTCTGGATTTTCTTGTCAAAGTTTAAATATTGAGTCGTCCACATTCTGCCTGCCAGAGAACAGGAAAAGGCAAAAGGAAGGGAGGTGTGGAAACCAAAGTATTTTTGTTCCAGCAGGCACACTTTTAATTCCCTCATGCCTGTTAACACACTTTCCCATTCTCACCCTCCTATACTGGCCCACGACAAGTCTGGTGCCTTCTCAGGGGTTCTGCCAGACTTATTCTGGCCTCTGGTCCCAAGCGGGCTGCATGTACCAGCATGCTCCTCTCTGCTTCATCTTCCAGATAAGAACTGAAATACTCTGTCAGCTGTTGCTCCACTCTCTTCACCACTAAGAATATTCCATGTCTTAGTCTTTAATATTTTCTCTGGATCTTGAGAAGGAAAGGAGGTTGATACCTGTGCTCAATTTGCCATCTTGAATGAGAAGCCGAAACAGGCATATTATACACATTACTTTGCTTAGTCCCAACGTAGCCTCTGACCGCAAGATGAAGTCCATCTTTTTGTCAGCTTCTGACCACAAAACAAGGCCATGCTTCCTCTGTGTGTACAAAGTATGATTGCATGATTTTTACCCCACACCGTGGCTTGATGGCTCTGCTCATTTGGGGAGGGCCCAACAAGGAGGTCTTACCTGCTTTCAGGAGCAGTCTGCCCCCACAGCTATCTTTTTGCACCTGGATAGTCTCCTGACCTGGGCTACCCCACGTGGTCACACGTGCAGCCAGAAGCTTCTCCAAGAAGCCTCAGCACGTTTAACAACAACAGCACATATATGCCACGTGCCGCCCATCAATGTTCCCAGAGGCTAGGGCGCTGCCTGCTTACATCCCAGAGTTTTGGCTCTTCAGAGTATCAGAATATTGAGGCTCTTCTTCACTCAGTACCATGCTACTCTTTAATATCTGTCCCCAAAACAATTCTGCCTATACCCGGAAACTCAGGAAATCTAACCTGTTCTCACAGCTTCTTTAGCCCCTCTCTGAGAGCTCAAAATTTTAGCCCCTGGAACCAGGTGAGAAATGGATACCAATCTCTCCTCTTCATCATCATTCTCACTCCTTCCTCCACTGTCTTCCCCCAAATGCCCCTCATCTCTCTTTGATGCATATGTAAGAGCCCTCAAAGTTACCAGCAATACATACTGTTAGTTCCTATGTGACTTAAATGGGAGTCCTACGAGAGTTAACTCGTAACTCCTACGGGAATTAAACGGTACTACTGTCACACTGATATAAAGAATGTTTAGGATATGGCTGTGAAGAACATATAAAGTTTCTCAGATTATCTACAGGTTAACGTGGAAATCAGAATTCATCACGTTCTTTCCATTTCCCCTATAATGGAATATGGTTCCTCAATATAGATTTGGTATTCGCTTCAAATCGCTGGTTAATACTTACTTTATTTTTATATTTAAAGGGAACTTTGGTAGGGTGGAGTTCTTAAAGCGTTTTAGTTCATGACTTAAATTTCCATCCTGAGACCCAAATTCCACAGCTCAGCAGAACCCTGAGGAGCATGTCAAGCTCACCACGGAAAGCAGTATCATAGGGGAAGCGTGTCATGCCAAGATAGTCCAACAACGTCTTTTAAAATCTGCCACAATTCTAAAAGGGAGAATAGTACATCCTATGACAAAATGGAAATGTTACCTGACTCCTTTTTAAGTCTGGATAGGCTCAGGTTTTAAATAGACTTCAGAAACCATCCATTCTTCTACAATGAAAGAGCAGACCGTGTTGTTGATGGTATATAATATTACTACAAACAGGGGCGCCTGGGTGGCTCAGTGAGTTAAAGCCTCTGCG
The DNA here is from genome assembly GCA_028534135.1 of Potos flavus. NCBI lineage: Eukaryota > Metazoa > Chordata > Mammalia > Carnivora > Procyonidae > Potos > Potos flavus. The sequence goes on along the minus strand of CM052887.1, from coordinate 58,440,137 downwards.
TTCGGTTCAGGTCATGACCTCAGGGTCCTGGGATCGAGCCCCACATTGGGCCCTCTGCTCAGCAGGGAGCCTGCTTCCCCCTCTCTCTCTGCCTGCCTCTCTGCCTACTTGTGATCTCTCTCTCTCTCTGATAAATACATACATACATATATATCTAATATTATTACAAACAGAGGGAAATGTGTAGTGAAGGATCACCCTGAATTTGGCAGCTACGAAAATGGTAGCTCCCCTTTCTCCAGAAAATAACCACCATTAAAAAAAAATTCTTTTTTATGTTAGAAGAAAAATTCCTGGGTCTTTTCATGCTCACTCAAATTTCTATACTAGCATGACTTGCAAGAGTGAACCGCTTTCATTGCTTGAACTAGTTCTCATCCCCAGTATTAAACCTCTGCTTATGAAAGGGTTTTTCTGTGTTAGGCTATAATTGTAACCATCTTTGGGCTATCGGATTATCCGCACTGACACGAAATTTGTGTTGTAGAGAGATAATGCTCCTCATTTTTGCCACTTTGACAGTTCAGTTCCTGCCCTAAAGGAAGATAATTAAAGGAAAGTAAACATGAAAGACACACGTCCAGGGCAAGTACCCACTCACTAAAGAGATGAAACCATATTAAGAACACATCAGCTAACTGAGTAATTTAGAATCACATTCTAAGCAGACACAGTTCACCAACACAAACCCTAAACCTCTCTCCTAATGGCTACAGACTCTGCCAGACAATTTCAAAATGCAAATAATTTTTGTAAAAGGAGAGTTAATGACTCACCACAATCCTACACCACTCCTGGAAAACGTACCCAGGTTTGGGCCATCATTTGTGCAAAAAAAAAAAAAAAAGGTAATGCACTTGAGGGCATTCTTATCTCATAGACAGAATCAGATCACAGATATCTACACACCCAGAACACTACCGCAAAGAGTAAGTATTAACCATGCCTAGATGAAAATGTTATTTACGGTAGTCAAATGACTCACTCACTCACTCTCCATCCACATTTGCAGACCGAAGAAGAACGATCATTTTCCTTATCATTTGAATAAAAAAGCAAATTCCTAGTTCAATAGCCAAAACACTGGTCCCCATTAGGTCTCAAGAGCCATCATTAAAACTGACACTAATTGGTATCATTGCTGACAGCACAGAGTGACAGGGAAGGCTCTGCAGAAGAAGCACCATGCGTCGCTGGGAGTGCCTGGCAGCTTATTCATGGATGGGGAAATTCAGGTAAGCCCACACGCAGCCTGCCCTTGTCATTCATGCTCTATGAAGACAAAGGATGACAGGACTTTTGATCCACCACTTCCTCCAAACACTGTTTACAGTCTTTGCCTCTGCGCATCACCTCCCTTTCCAAGCTGAACTGATGAGTAGGAATTCAAAGGCAATGAAAGCTTGGCTCTGATCAGTGATCCACGCATGGCAGGTGCTGAGAGGCCCACGGCAGTACTCACAGCGCGTTTGGGTGTTATGACAGGAGCTCAACACTGTGATGCTAATGAAGCCCGTACAGCAGAATGCATTTCCCAGCCCAAAGAAGCACTACACACCTGAGTGATAGCAATCTTCTTGGGTTCCACAGAGGCTCACTAATGGTATGCATAGCAAAACTCAGCCCATTGCTAATTCTGTTTTATTCACATCCTTCCTATCTGCCCTTAAATGGACTCAGCTTCTTCCCACCATAGTCCTCGTATTCCATACCTACATAATTGCTGTTGAACCATGAGTGTATCAGAAAGTTTGCATTATAAATCCAAAAGAACATAGACTTTCGTCGTACCTACTCACAAGAAGAGTTTGTTCCTGTTAGGGTGTGATCCAGGATATTCGTCTAGAGACAATTTATATACAGATATAATCACTAAGTTAAACAAAGATAGAACAAAAACAGCCTTAAGAAAAAAAGCATCCATATACAAAATGGAAATTTTTCAAGTAGGGAAAGGCAAGGAGAATGATTTCAAAATCAAATATTGAGCAGTCACTGAAAAAACAGAGATGCATGAAGGGATTCATAATAAATGCATAAATACAGTGTAGTATCTTGAAGAGATAAAATTTAATAAATCTGTATACAAACTTTTTTTTTTTGCCTTATCTTGAGCTTATAGAATAGCATAGGTTTCATAAGTCATTTCAAAAGTCATTCTATTCATCCCAGTACCTCCATGAAGGGAATGAGATGCCATTAATAATACTGGAGTTTACCGCATGTTTCCAGTCCCCTGCACAATCTTTGGGAGGGTATGTCCTTTTTAGAAAAATCATCTTATGCACTGGAGTGGGCAGAGATAAAAAGAATGAGTTCTATTTATCCAAAAGTAACAGCCAGCTAATTAAATCTGGAAGAGCATTGCACTTTGAGATTAATTGTTGGGTTTGAGACTATGCTAAATTCAGAGGTAGAGAGAAGGTCATACTGAATCTGTGTGTCTTGGACTCACCCACTAGAGCCCATTCAGAGGAATAAGTTATATCAACACATAAGACCACCAACCAAATAATATAAAGTAACTACAACAGTTAGGAATGCCTTAAAGCAAGAAACTCATAGTAAAAAGATACAAAGTGGAACTTTACATTGGAAATAAATATTTAGTCTATGGCCATACCACTGTGAACATGCCCAATCTCGTCTGAAAATAAGTATTCATAAGAAAAAAACTGTTGAAGAGACATGTTTGACACTGGGAAGATGAAAGTGATTTTTTTCAAATATGGTTATATCACAGCGGAAATTTCCCATTATTTAGTGGTAGATGAAATTAATATTATTATGCTACTTTAGCACAGCAGCACCCAAAACAAACAGTACCACCATTCCCCATGAACCCCTTAGGCAAAAATGAGGAAGATGTAGGAAGTGAGATGTTAAATGTCTTTTTCTAAATTCTTCTTTGGTATCCCACACAGCACCTTACACATCATTTGGTAGATCCTTGTTGATTAATGATAAACTCCTTAGAAGGGCATAAAGAACTCTACCAAGCAAGCTAAAATGAAAGGAAAATTATACATTACAAGGTTCAGATCAAATTTTAGAGATCTGAATTCAACCTTTCATTTTTCTAAAGGGAAAATTTAGGCCTAGAATGGTAAAGGATTTTCCCCAAGGTTATTCAGTTCATTTGCCAGAAATGTCCAGTCCCTTCAGGAATTCAAGGTTTCCTTTGCTCTTCCCATATGTCAGGACTCTGCAAGAAAAAGCCAATGGTAATACCCTTGCCTTCGTGAGATGACAATCTTTGCAGAAGGTAGACATTTAAAATAGCTGCTATGGGGAATGAATTGTGTTCCCCCAACTGTTGTATGTTTAAGCCCTAATTCCTAATATTACTGTATCTGGAGATATAGTCCTCAAAAAGCAATTAGGGTTAAATGAGGAGATCAGGGTGGAACTGCAGTCTTATTAAAAAAAAAAAAGTGCTCTTTGCATGTGTGTGTGTGTGTGTGTGCGCGCGTGTGTGTGTGTGTGTGTGTGTGTCTGTGTGTCTGTGTGTCATGTGAGGACACAGCCAAAAGGTAGCTGTCCCAAGCCAGGAAAAGAACACTCACCAGAAACTGAACCCTGCTAGAAAGTTAATGTTGGACTTTCCAGCCTGCAGAACTGTAAGGAACTAAATTTCTGCTGTTTGAGCCCCCTAATCTATGGTATGTTATGGCAGCCTGAGCTAAGACGATAGCTACAATAACGTGTAGGGAAAGAGAATAGACAGCATTCCGCAAAGACTTCAGTCCAGACCTGTAAGAGAGCAAGCACCATGGCCACAGGGATCCAAACTGAGACCCTCTCCCTGAGGATGCACAGAGCTGAGTAGAAAGGGCAGAACTTCAAGAGAGTAAGGAGGAGGAATGGCTGAAACAAACTGTCCAATTGCAAAAGCAAGCCCAACCAAATGAAACATGAATGAAGATGTATCCCATTGAAATCTGTAAGTCAGACATCCACCATTTGCAGCATGAATATCTATTGAGTGACTTCTTTAGGCAGACACCCTGCTAAGTAATGGGTACACAGCAGTGATAACTCAGACACTGGCCGTGCCCACAGGATCTCACCTCTACGGGGGAAGAATGTCTAAGTGGGCTGCCATCACCCCTAGTGTTCCCTGAAAACTCAGTGAATTCTACAGATTGTCCATAAAATCTGTCTCTGTCCATCTTATTCTAAACTTTAGCTTCTAATGGTAAGAACTTCTGATAGTTTTACAAACTTCTGCTACAATCTTCCTGATGTCACCTTTGAAGAAAAAGCACTAATCAGACCACAGTCTATAAGGGTTCATCCCTGTAGATGAGATCTGGGCTCATGAAGAAAGTCTTTGTGTGTGAATACAGCCAACCAGGTTGCTAACTTTGCTTTTGGCCAGGCAATCAATTCGTGCAACCCAAGAGTTGGGGTGGCTAATCTACTTCTCAGCCAAAGAAGTCCAAGATAATTTTGTCCTCTGGATCTCCAAAGCAGAGCCCTCAGAAATTCACCCATTAAGTGGATTATTTGCTAGATGCAAGACATAAATCACCATTAAATGCATGCAGCGAAGGCCGCCACTGTTAACTGGCATGTACAAAGCCCACTTTTATTAGACCCTGGTGTTTAGGAGACGGGGTCTAGATATGATCTCTGACAACTATGACTAGTGAATACTGCCACCCAGGAAGTAAACATCAAGGGCATGTTTTAATACTGCAACAGGCAGCTATGGCATTTTCAATGTTTAAAGTCAAGACTGAATGTTAAGCCCTTAGTCACCCATAACTCTCCTCTAGAGGGAGCCCTGGAGACTTTTAAGAAATCCATGCAGGATTTGAGATTAAAATTCATGCTCAAGTGCAAATGCCAACAGCCAGAAATCTCTGGTGCTCTGCCCTCATTCCTATGCTCTCTGAAGCATTTCAGAGATTAGATGTCTGAATAAGATAGCTTCTGATGAAGAAATTTCTAATCCGTGGTAAAAAAAATAAATTGATATAATGCATTAGAACAAGATAGTCTTAAACAGAAGAGGTGGTGTACCTTTAAAAATGCAATTAGGGACAGATTTCAGAACTTGCAGCCAGAATATTTTCATGCAGAGCCAAGCTCAGCAAAAGAAAGCAAAGCAGGCAGGTGCTAGAAGCTCCCCTTCTTCCTAGGATTCCTTAGTCGGGCAAGAAGAGAAATCTTCGATTAGGGTTCCTGGTTCTGCTAAGTGTATGGCCAGGAGGAGGGGTTGGTGAGTTGTAAAGAGATAAGTTCATTAAGTTTTATGTGACGTAGAAGCCAATTTTAATGGAAACCTATACTCCAAGGTCTCAGATAGGGGGTTGGCAGTAGTTTTAAGTGCTCTTTGATTTGATGATAAAAAGAGACTAAGAGAAGGGATGGTGCTCTATGGAATAATCAACGAGAACTTTATGTGAATTTAAAACCACACGTTTCTTTCCCTTAATGCTGAAATAAGTTGCCAGAGACCTGTCAAAACACAAATCAAATGAGGATTATGAGTATATCACAGTGATCTCTGGAAATATGTCACAGTGGGTTTTCCAGGATAGAGTCCTTCCTGAGAAGCTAACATTTAAACTTGGTCATAATGAATGAATGATTAGGAGTTGACCCTTTGAAAGGAGAGTGGGAAGTGGGAAGAATGTCTTGTTCAGAGGAAACTCCATGTGCAAAAATCCTAAGATAAGACAAAACAAGGTGCATTCAAGGCACAAAAAAATTCAGAGTGATACACATGAAAGAGGGGAGGGAAAAGAGATGAAGCCAACAATCTAAAACCAGTCCAGGTGGCAGATCTTATAAACTGGATTAAGAGATCTTAACTGTGTCTTCAGGACAATGTGTAACCATGAAAGTATTTGAGTATGAAACTTAAACTGATGTAAAAAGGATTTAAGAGAAACATGATTGTAACCAGGCAGACAAGTCAAGAGCTGCTGGAGAGCTCCAGGTGAGAGGGGATAGCCAACATCAGAGAGGTGGCAGTGAAGATCTGAAGAAGACACTCTACATACTTGACACTTCCTGCTTGCGCAGGCAGATCTTGGAGTCTTCTGAAGCAAAGCGTATTCAAAACGCTACTAATGATCTTCAGTCTTTTCAAGTCCAGTAAAAGAAATAATCATTCTCCTGGAAGTGGCAGTCAGAAACCTTGGAGACATAATAGATCCTTCTGTTTTCTTTATCCCCCCCCTCCATATCCACTCCACTCTGTTCACAAATCCCATTAATTCTACCTTCAAAATTAATCTTTCGGTGTCTTGGTTCATGATGGAAAGAGACTCAGAAAGATTTGCACACAAGAAGTCTACTGGGGATGACACAGGACAATATTTCTAAGGGAACAGGGAAGCAGGATGGGCAGAGGCAAGGGTTAAACTGTCATGTAACTGCATCAGAAGCCTCAGCTGATCCTACAGGCACCTGTGGAACTAGAATGGTCTCCCCATGTTGTCCTGACTCAAGGCAAGAGCCTTATTCTTCTTTCTCATTGACCAGTTACTGCGTGTAAGCCAACCCAAAGGCATGATTGTAAACGAGGCACTTCAGTTGGGCAAAGGACAAGTCCTGGAGACCGGGTAGGCTCTAAATTGTTAGCAGTCAACATTCCTAGTAGCTAGGAGAGAGTGCCTCAGTCTTAAAAGGGGCCTCTGGGTAGCATAGCACAGAGTCCTCCACATCAATATTTATTTAGTTCCTTCTTTATTGCTACCAACATTATTACAAGCCATTATCACCTCTCACCCTGACAATGTGTTAGCTCTGAATCTGGTTTTCTCTGCCCCCATTCTTGATGCCTTCCAAACCATTCTCTACCCAACACCGAAAGTATCTCCTTGAAATAGGAGGCTGACCGTGTTACTCTCCAATTTTCAATGACTTCCCACTGCAATGAAAATAAAATGCAAACTCCCAACCTTGCCTATGTCTACTACTTCCTGACCCTTCTTGTCTTAGTTCATTCATGCTGCTATAACAGAATACCATAGACTGGGGGAGGGGAGGTTATAAACAACAAAAATTTACTTCTCACAGTTCTGAATAGGAAGTCTAAGGTTAAAGTACTAGCAGATTCAGTGTCTGATGATAACCCACTTCCTGGTTCATAGATAGCCATCTTTTTGCTGTGCCCTCATACAGCAAAAGTGGCAAAGGACCTCTCCAGGGTCCCTTTTATAATGTAGTTTCCCTATATTATCAGCTCTGTGAGGTCAAGACCATAAAGATTATTTGACCTCTGTATCTCCGGAATCCAGCACAGTGCCTGACAAACACTTGTGGAATGAACAAGCTGATGAATGAAGAATACATCAGGAGATATTTAGGAAATGCAATCAACAGAATTCTGCCAAATGCAGTGGGTGACTGGGTGTAACGGTTTAGGGAGAGTGACTCCTGTGATTGTATATTGTACATTTTGGTGCCATCTACTGAGATGTTACAGAAGTGGTTTGTGGGGAGTAGAAGGAAGGTCATCCAAACCTGACTCATGATATCATGTGATTAATATACACTTTATTCCCCACGACTGTGACAACAAGGACATTTACCAGACATTTTTTTTTTTTTTTTACCTTATAGTCAATTTCTCTCTTAATAGGCAACTCCTCTAACTTGGAATTTTCTTGATCAGCAAACACTTTGATTCCCCTTGTTTTCTTTCACCATAATCTGACAGTTTTTTTGTTTTTTTTTTAAGATTTTATTTATTTATTTTGAGAGAGAGAGAGCACAAGCAGGGGGAGGGATAAAGGGAGAAGCAGACTCCCTGCCAAGCAGGGAGCCGATGCAGGACTCGATCCCAGGACCCCGAGATCATGACCTGAGCCGAAGGGAGATGCCCAACCAACTGAATCACCCAGGCGCCCTAATCTGACAGCTCTTAAGGACCCCTCAGCCTCTACAACATGTCAAATTATGCCTGCTCTTAGGACAAAAGCATGAGAATCAGACAAAAATACAGAATTTGAGGGGCGCCTGAGTGGCTCAGTCGTTAAGCGGCTGCCTTCAGCTCAGGTCATGATCCCAGGGTTCTGGGATCAAACCCCGCATTGGGCTCTCTGCTCAGCAGGAAGCCTGCTTCTCCCTCTCCCACTCCCCCTGCTTGTGTTCCCTCTCTCGCTGTGTCTCTCTCTGTCAAATAAATAAATAAAATCTATTAATTAATTAACTAATTAATTAATTAATAAAATACAGAATTGAAAAAGAGGAAGAGGGAAGTTGAATATGGAAAGGAACATACAAAGGGAAAAAAACAGCCAGGAGGAAGAGTAATCTTTGCCGCATGAAGAGCAAGAGACAAAGACTCAACTCTGGTTGTATTGAGTTCAAGGGTAGAGACCTCACAAAAAGCAGTTAATGGCTTCCCTAGTGTTGTCTTTGATCTTTCACAGATGCTTATTTGCAAGTCTGTGTTGTACAGGAAGCATAGAAATAGCCATCTCTGCAGTATCAGAATTCCAACAATCTCTCCTGCTTCATTTTTTCATTGGTTACAAATATATGCATTTAATTTCATATCACAAAGCTATAGCAGACCATCCAAAAGACATCTGTATTTATGTCAACTTTCAACTAACCTTGCTGTTTTAAGTCTGATAGTATGGATAATCCCAAATAGCATTAAAATTAAAATCACATATACATGGCTTTCATTACATAAATTTTTGGCTATGCATTTGCCTTTCCCAAATACATACTCCAGAAGTGATCTGTGACTCAGCAGTGGTTACGATGATCCTCACAAGTTAAAAAAAAGAAAAAAAGAATCTTCCTCATACTACAGATGAGGAAACAGAAGTCCACAGGGTCACTGTGACTTAGCTTACTCGTGTGCTTATTTTCTGGTGGAACCAAAGTTCAAAATTCTCAATGCCCTGTTCAGCATGGTCTGTGGTAAAACCAAAATGGCATGCATGAACTGTCTCTCATGACCCAGTGATTTCTAAACCTGGAGAGTTGCAAGATTATTGATGGCCTCCTTGACATCACCCCACAAGATGATTTCAATCATTGCTCAGAAAAATTTAAAAACCCTTGAGATAATTGGAGCATATTCCAGAGTACAACAGCGTGTCTGAGAATTATAAATTGTGCAGTTATTCTTTATTTAGTCCCTTAAATTCATTCTTAGTTCTTCTCCTCCCTGCTCTGTCACGGGAAGCCTGTGCTGATGGCCCATATCATCTTAGCTCCTTTGTGGCCTGGCCTAAATAGAGCTTGGCCCATGGGCATCACCAGAAGGAAACCCGAGGTTGGGAGGAGAGCGAAATCAGTATATTTCTTCCCCTGACACTCTCTGCTTTGGACCACATTTCTGCAATTATATTCTTCCAAGACTACAACTAATATTAGTTGATCCCTTCTCTGAATCTCCAACTTTCACTAGGTTCAAGTAATGCTATTTCCCTTCAAGCCCAAGGGCTCGAATGGCTTCCTTTGTTGCTAGTTTCTAGGTGCCCTGACATCCCATATTTGTTTCCTTAATGCTGTTCACCCTCCATGAGCGGCCCTTGAACCAACTGATTTACATTTTTTTTTCTTCTGGAACTTGACTGGCACATGCATATAGCAACTGAATATTAACATTAAGGTGACTTAATTAAATATACACCCTCGAAGCGGCAACAGTGTATACATACCTGTAATTAGCTGAATCTTTAGTAGAAACAGCAAGTGGAAATAGTCTTAAATTTACTTGGGGTATTGCTTGTGCTTTTTATCATAAGGAATAGCAGTCACAGGTCTACAAAGACCAGCTCAAAGAGGGGGGAGAATCTGAGAAAATCAGATTCAGGTACTTGGGAAAGTGTCACTTCTCTCCCCAATTCTGGACTTATGAAGTAGTTGAAGTTCATGCCTCAGAAACACCAGTCAAATAGAAGTAGTATTAATTACATCTAAAACAGTGATGTTATCAGAAAATACCAGAACCCTGTCTAAAAAATTGCTACATTACCTCCAAGTCCCTGACAGCTCAATTCGATGTTAAGGTGTTTTCACCAAAACAATGGCTTAATCACTCCATTACAGGCAAAACTGCTGTATTAACTGATAAGGCTTATGGTGCACCATCCCTTATCCCTGGCAGCAGCGGATAGGTCAGCCCACGAGAGGGTGACTCGCAAGAACATGTATCATAAATCCATGCTTAGAAAAACTTCAAGCTTCAGCAGTTCCTGCATTTCCCAGGAACTGCCCTCACTTGGAGACTGGGAGAAACAACACTGATGTTTTGTGTAAGAGTTTAAGTAAATTTACAAGCCAGTACAGCCATCACTGTGTCATCTGCTAGGATGCATGACTTAAGGAACGGCCTATACCTAGAACTTTTTTTTCCAAATGCCAACAAATGACCACACGAAGGCAAAGAAATATAAGCCTGACCCATGTGGACTATTGGTATTTTATATTCATTTCTTTCACGCTTAATCTGCTGAAAATTACATGACTTTAGTCATTCTTGTATCCATTATTTATTCAAGCATTCATTCAAGTTATGGACACTAAGGTTCAGAATAGTTAAGCTGCACTGGGTCAAATATGTCCTAAGAAGCAAAGCCCAGATAAAGAAAAATCTTCTGACTCCAAGTCCCATGCTCTTCCCCTCCACCCACATCATGTGTTAGTTCAGACTGTTGAAAAGCACACTACCTCTTCTAAGAGAAAAGTTAATAAATCCTGCTCCAATTATACTTCCAAATATGTCCTATACTAGATTTTTCCCCTTTTCTTTCCCATTTCCCTATTTCCAGCTGCCATCATCTCCCCTCTGGACTCCCCCATAGTCTCCTAATTCATCTTCCTGTTTCCAAACTTGCCTGCTCTCACTCCCACAGTTTTAATCCACAGAACAGCAAGAGAAACCGTTGTAAACATAGATTATATGATGTCACTACTTCGCCTGGAAAGTCTAATGTCTTCCCATTGCACCAAGAATGAAACCCAAACTCCTTACCTAGCCTATAAGGTCCTGTATGATCTGGCTCTTGTCTGCCATGCTGAGTCTCACTCCAATCACCATTATTCACCATGCCTGAGCTACCTTGGCCATCTTTCACCCTTTGAGCAAGCCAGACTCATTTCTGCCACAGGGCCTTTGCACCTATTATTACCTACATCAGGCTGCCTTTTCTCCAACTCTACCCATGATTTTCTCTGCTTGTTGTTCAGCTTTCATCTAAAGTCACCTCTTGTCTGACCACTTTACCTAAAGGAGGTTCTTGCTTTATCTCCAGGTAATATATCCAATTACCAGATTATCTTTTTTTTTTAATTTTAAGAATTTTTTTTATTTATTTATTTGAAAGAGAGACAGAAAGACAAAGAGAGATGAGTGGGAGAGGGGCAAAAGAAGAGGGAGAAGGACAAGTAGACTCCTTGCTGAGTATAGAGCCCAACATAAGGCCATATCCCAGGACCCTGAGATCACGACCTCAGCCGAAGTCAGACACTTAACTGAATGAGCCACCCATGTGCCCAATTTTACTTTCCTTATGATAAACATCCTTCTCAAAAATCCTTACTCACTCATTTTATTTTTTGAGGTAGATTCAATTCTTTTCAGCAACGAGTCACTCTTTGCTACAGTATCCCCTGTGAAAGACATGTACTTCCCCAGTCCCTTGATCTGACACTTGGTCATATGACTTCCTTTGGCCACCGATATGTAGTTGAAAGTGACAATGAGCTTTAGGGAGCATAAGTGTCATCAGCCCTCTTGTGCTCCTAATCCCCACTGCCCCCACCCCCCATGAGAAGAGCTTGTCAGAGGCGGCCACTGCCCCTTCAACTCGGGTCCTGGAATGACATATACATGGAACAAACCAGAACCCACTCATAGGAACAAAATCATGACAGTAACCCCAGATCTAAGAGCATGAAATAAATGTTCTTTCTTTAAGGCACTGTGAACTTATCATTCTCTGCTGCTACAGCAAAAATACAGAGCATTTATCACTCCATGGGTTATTTGTTTATGTGTTTACTTGTTTAATGTCTATTTCCCTGGCTAGAAGGCAAGCTCCATGAGGGCAGAGACTTTGTCTCAGTCACAGCACCAAAAATAGCATCTGGTTTGTAGTTGGAACTCAATAATTAGACCTGTTACAAGTCATCAGCAGCATCTAATACGATCTACAACTAGATTGTATTAAAAATGTATATATTTTAAACATTTTATATACATATATACTATATATACATATATATGTATAAAATATATTTTTATATATTTGCTTATTTATATTTTAATATAATATAAATATATATTTTAATATAACAATTTATTATATTTTCTACATTCTAGTTGTATTGTATACAACTAGATTGCATATAAAATGTAAAACTCCTTGGACAATATGAGGCGTTAAGATGTAACATTTAAATATCAAAATGTGGAACAATTCCTACATTCTCTTGTTAGTTGATAGCAAAAGGAGTTTTTATTATTCCCCAAAATCAAACCAACTGAAAATGAAAACAACTGAACAGTAAATATGTTAGTCAGCGAAAAGGAGCAATCCTGAGTTTCTTCTCCAAGAATAAAAAAGAGCTGTGTGCTGAGAGTATGTTTCAGTCAAAACCTAAAGTACGAGACAAGGTCTCTAACCTCTCTCCTACTCAGACTCTCCAGCTCCACCCCAGGTCCGCCTTCCTGCCTTTGCATTTTGGCTCACACTCCTCCCTTTATCAGGAGCACCCTATCCCATATCTCTACATTTTAAGATTATAGCTATTCTTCAGATGCCAGCCCTTTGCAAAAGCTTTTCAGTCTTTGCCATACAGAATTAATCTTTTCCTGGGAACTTCGGGAGGCTATTTGTACTCCCTATATAATATTTGTCACATCTGGCTTTCTATCTAGGCAGGAGGACCTCTAAGAAGCTATAAGAGGACAGGAATCATGTCTTATTCACTGCACACTGCCTTGCAAACAGTGTATTTCCAAAAAATATTTGTCATTTTGAAAAATATACTAAAGTTTCAAACATCCCTTACCATCATGGTATGCATGAGGACTAGAGAAAAGAGAAGAGACTACATTACTAACCAGGCTTTCTCACAGTATGGGATTTTTGTGGAAATAGAAAGAGAAGTCAAAAACTAAACGTGCTTCTTATAAGTTCAAAGACACATAAAGAGGTTGAGACTTTTCTCTTATGGCTGACATCTGCATATAATAATTACCCAAGTTGATTCCGAAATGCTTTGTACTTATGTTTGACTTTGCCATTAAATAATACTTATAAAGCTTATCACTTCTTTTATGAAAGGGTCAATTTGAATATCTTCACATCCAAGCAGGGCGAATTTGTGGGGAAAAGGACAGACGCGTGCATTATTTGGTATGATTTGAAAAATATCAAAATATACCACCCACTAAACACAACACATCATTAAAGCTTCAGTTCTGTGGGGTAAAAGGCATCCTCTTTTAAAATTTAGATACACTTGAGACGGTCCACAGATCAAGCAAAGTAACAGTTATTCATATCCTAACTGAATTAATTTAATGAGTTTGCATCCCTCCTGACTGCCAGTAAAAACTGTTGGTCCTGGAAAAAGAAGGTTTAAAAATCACAGAGTGTGGACGGGAAACTCTAACAAATGAAACTGCTCTGGGAACACATTGCTGATGGGAGCCTCAGCTGAGGGATATTAGGAACTGGGGAGGGAGGATATGCCAGAGATGAAAAGGAGAAGCAAAAGAGAAGATACAGGGGTGCTAATGAAACTTCTAAAACCTCACCCAACAGGGCCCTGGGACAACATTCATCCAAGCTGAGTTTATATTATGCCAAGTAAGTCCTTTGGGTTCAGTCACTTAATTACACTGGAGGGGGAGAAAAAATCAATATTATCATGGGACTGTTTTACCTGTCAAATTTCCTGATTCACATTAAGAAATTTCCCCCCAGGTAACTCAGAGGCTGTGTTGACATGATGGCAAAAAGAAAATTACTAAATGTACATTGAAACGCATCCAGAACAAATGTCTATGTGACCAGTTGATCTGAAACAAAAATTTAGAATGAAGATTTGGCATCACCCACGAAGATATTAAGATGAACTACTTTCTTCACCATTTCGATTCAGATTTCGAAACCCTGCTACGATCCAGAAATGGGAACGTGGATTAGAAACAAAAATAAGTAAGACAGATTTGCTGTCTTCAAAGAGCCAGTCCTCTACTAAAGAAGACAGGCATAGAGGTTAATTTCAGTACGACAACGTGAAAGGACCGAGCAGGCGTGGTGGAGCAGTGCCTCGCGCAGAGCGAACGGAGGAGTGAGCCGGCTGAAGACACGCCATTGGTTCTGCTAAACTTGACTTGGCCAAAGCCGGAGCGTTTGCCTCATGGGGGACAGAGCTGGGACAGCTTTCTCTGCCATGCTGAGCAACCTCGAGGCTCTTCTCTGAGGAACCAAAACTTACAGAAGAGTTTCAAGCAGGGGAGTGAAACGACTGAAGGTGTAGCGATGAGGTTTATGGCTGGAGATATGCAGCAGCTGAAGTGATACATGCCAGCAGCATGAACAGCGCAGAGAGAGAGAGTCAGGATCAAAAAGGACAGGGCAACATTAATTAATGTTCTGGCTCTCAGGAACGCGTTGGGTTCACTGGTGTTCTCTCTGTTATTAGAGAAAGCACACAGACAATAACATACATACTTTTCTTTCTGTATTAAATATCTGATTATAAGAAATAAGAAAGAGGAGTTGCAGATTACAGGATATTTGAGTGTTCAAAATTGATCAGATATGTGGGTAAGAACGGAGAAGTATCTAGAATGAGGACTGTCCCACACAGTTAATGCCTGTCGTGCCCTGAACTGAGGTGGAAGGCACTGACTGAAATCCAACCTGATCTTTGCTTATCAAGTAGAGTTTGTGAGTGCATGGAGAAAAGTCAGCTTCTTCTGGTTTTCACGAAAGCAGTGCTTGGGCAAGTGGCAGCCCTGTTTAGGGTAACCCCCAGTTTTCTGTCTTGAGCAACTGGATGAATGTTGAAAGTACCAGTGACTGAACTACTAGAGGAGGAGCTATTCTTTGCTAACACTGGGGGGTGGGGTGTGAGGGAAGAACATCATAACATTTTTTTTTAAGATTTTATTTATTTATCTGACAGAGAGAGAGAGATCACAAGCAGGCAGTGAGGCAGGCAGAGAGAGAGGGGGAAGCAGGCTCCCCGCTGAGCAGAGAGCCCGATGCAGGGCTCGATCCCAGGACCCTGAGATCATGACCTGAGCAAAGGCAGAGGCTTTAACCCACTGAGCCACCCAGGTGCCCCAGAACATCATAATATTAATTTCAGGCCATGTATGATATCCAAGTGAAGATATCTACCAGAAATGTGTATATATGATTGTTAAAGTTGAGGGGAAGGTCAAAGCTGGATACAGAGAGCTCAGTGGCACATATGGGAGTTAAAGCATAAAAGTAGGAGTAGTGAGTACATACAAAACAGTATCACTTAATCTGGAGGGGCAGGCAAAGATGAGCCTGAGAAAGTGATCACTGAGCCTATTGCTCTAACCAAAGATTTAACATTCCCTAAAATGTTGTTTCTTTTTTTTTTTTAAGATTTTATTTACTTTATTTGTCAGAGAGAGAGAGAGCACAAACAGGCAAAGTGGCAGGCAGAGGCAGAGGGGGAAACAGGCTCCCCACTGAGCAAGGAGCCCAATGAGGGACTCGATCCCAGGACCCCGGGATCATGACCTGAGCCGAAGGCACCTGCTTAACCAACTGAGCCACCCAGGCATCCCTAAAATGTTGCACTTATGATTTTCCTGAAAACTTAAAGCTTGTTTCCTACCAACAACGCATTCACTCCCCTAAAGCACCAGCAAGCCCATTTCTCATCAACATTAAGGCTTTTAACTATGTCCTTATCTCATCTTGAAAAACAACTGATTGCCTGTCATTGGCTTATACTTTTCAAGATGGATTCTATAAAAGGTATTTCATCTTACACATTGCGTTAGTCAACCAAAGATATATTGCCTCATGTTTCAAGACACATTCAATTCGAAACTGAAATTTAAGCCTCTGTCTTTAGCACTATGTCCTTTTGCCCCTGTGGAAAATGGAATTTTTGTATAATATTTTTGGTGACATTCTTGCCATTCAAATGGCCCAAACATTTTTTAAAGTGACACTGTACTGTAACATCTTATTAATAAAAAGGAAGAAGTCTGAGGTGGATTTCTGAAAGAGTGCTGTAAAGTACTTTCACCCACAAACCGTTCATAAAGATCTTAGTGGGTGACTTCTCAGCCAAATACAGTGGGGTTACCTAATTAACACAGAATTTACTATTATTAGGTACACTTCCCTTTCAAGGGAGAAGCCAGGCTTTATGTTAGACCTTGGGAATTCAAAGAGGATATTATCCCCACACTTTAGAGATTCAACTTATCAGATTAGCAAGAGTAAAACAGCACAAATTGTCAGTTAACATTTTCTCCAGTTCTAATTATATGAGAAAATATGAAGAGGTCTCCATCTTTATTAAAATTTTATTTTAATTTTACTAAAAAATATTTCTTCATAGCCCAACTCACTTCATTATTATATCCTTTCTCTCCTAAGTCTTTTAATATTAAGCCTCCAAAATAAGACAGGCTTATATGACTTATTATTTATGACATTTTTAATATACTCATCACTATTCAAGGTAAATGCTATACAAAAAGAGATAAATTATGTGTCCAGGAAGGCTGCAGTTCATAATTCTTGCTCTCTTTAATGTCAGTGAACCCTGGACAAGTTTTCAGGGACAAACTAGCAGTTAATGTAGATTATGTAGATTCAACCTTAACCATCATTTTATGATCCAGAAACTCCTAGATTTCCAAGCCTGGATTACAAATCAATTTGATATCATATTTATTTTTATTTCATTCACCTGATGATACCCTGAAAAATAAAATGAAAAGCCCAAGACAGTATATCATGTCATTTATTCTCTTTGGAACCAATAGAATATGTACCTTGTCCACTGGACCAACAAATAATAATTGAGTAAATACACTGTAACAGACCCTTTATTAGTTAAGAATGGTGTCTATGTTAGTGACTATTATAGTCCCTGACTTCTTAGAAACTTAGTACATTTCTATCACATTTCTTTCTTTTAAGTTTTTATTTCATTCCAGTTAGTTAACATACAGTGTTATAACATGAAAAAATATTCAACATCACTCAGTATCAGGGAAATACAAATCAAAACCGCAAAGAGATACTATCTCACATTGGTCAGAATGGCTAAAATTAACAAGTCAGGAAACAACAGATGTTGGCGAGGATACAGAGAAAGGGGAACCCTCCTACACTGTTGGTGGGAATGCAAACTGGTGCAGCCACTGTAGAAAACAGTATGGAGACTCCTCAAGAAGTTAAAAATAGAGCTACCCTACGACCTAGCAATCACACTACTAGGTATTTAGCCAAAGAATACAAACATAATGATTCAAAGGGGCACAGGCATCCCAATCTTTATATCAGCAATGCCCACAATAGCCAAACTATGGAAAAAGCCCAGATGTCCATCAATAGATGAATGGATAAAGAGGATTTGTTATAGATATATA
The DNA here is from genome assembly GCA_028534135.1 of Potos flavus. Lineage (NCBI taxonomy): Eukaryota > Metazoa > Chordata > Mammalia > Carnivora > Procyonidae > Potos > Potos flavus. The sequence goes on along the minus strand of CM052887.1, from coordinate 58,422,541 downwards.
CGATGGAATACTACTCAGCCATCAAAAAGAATGAAATCTTGCCATTGGCAAGACGTGGATGAAACTAAAGGGTATTATGCTAAGGGAAATAAGTCAGTAATTAGAGAAAAATAAATACTTCATGATTTCATTCATGCGTGGAATTTAAGAAGCAAAACAGATGAGCACAGAGGAAAGGAAGAAAAAATAAAATAAGATGAAAATTAAGAGGGAGACAAACCATAAGAGATGCTGAACTGTAGGAAACTGATGGTTGCTGGACTGGGGGTGAAGAGAGGGAGGGGATGAGATAATTGGGTGATGGGCATTAAGGAGGGCACTTGATGTAATGAGCACTCGGTGTTATATGCAACTGATGAATCACAAAATTCTACCTCTGAAACTAATAAAAAAAAGTGTTATATTAGTTTTAGGTGTACAAAATAGTGATTTAACAATTGTACTTATCACCTGATGCTTATCACAGTATCACATTTCTTTATAAGAGTTTGTAAATTCTCAAAAAAGACACTCATTAATTACCTCCTAAAACTATATTTGGGGAAAAAAACTGAAAGAATTGTTTCTCAGGATGAAAATTATTATAAGCTTATTTTAGTGGAGCCATATTACATAATATCACAAAACAACCAAAAAAAGTTATATGGAAGAACCTCATCTATAGCTCAATTCAAATGAATGTATTGTATATTTTTATGATTATCGCCAGGTGGTTCAAGGACTAGAGAATCCCCAACTGATTTGTTTGAGAAATACAAAATTGTAAGTACTGGTAGTTTGGGCATTTTTAAAGGGATAGACAGACTATCTTCTTAACGAAAACTGCAACATATTTAGACTGTTTCATTTCTTTCTTTTCTGATCCCCTATACTGCTCTTACCATTCCCTTTGAAGATAGAGTGATCCCTCCTAATTTTTCTTCTCCCTTCTGAAACTATGTTTAGATTTATTATTGCCCTTAGATTTTCAATAACTGCTATAGTGCTTCTCTAGGAATTGTTCTAGATCTCTAAAGAGCTTCCAAATATGCAATTATTTTTGTGTTCTTTAAAAAGTCAATATTTGGGGCACCTGGGTGGCTTAGTCGGTTGGGCATCTGCCTTCAGCTCAGGTCATGGTCCCGCGGTCCCGCGATCAAGCCCTGCATCAGGCTCCCTGCTCCTCAGGGAGCCTGCTTCTCCCTCTGCCTGCCACTCCCTCACTTGTGCTCTCTGCCAAATAAATAAGTAAAATCTTGGAGGGAAAAAATCAATGTTTAAGGGGCACCTGGGTGTGGCTCAGGTGGTTAAGCACCCAAGTCGTAATTTCGGCTCAGGTCATAATCTCAGGGTTGTGAGACTGAGCCCTGCATCAGGCTCTGGGCTAAGCACAGAGTTGGCTTAGGATTCTCTCTCTCATTCTCCTTCTGCCCCTCCCCCACTCACGTGTTTTCTCTCTCTCTCTTTCTCTTAAATAAAATCTTTAAAAAGTAAAAAAAAAAATCAGTGTTTAATGAATGTAAAAAAATATATGCTCAAATCATCTCCTGCAAATCTACCTTTCTAATCCTTAGAAGATATTTCCCTTGATTGTTCAAAATTACTCCTCCTACACACACACACAGACACACACACACAGACACACACACATGCACACAATTGCATTTATCTTCTCTTCCTCTAACCATTATTGAAAACGACCTGAATTTCAGATATGACAATTTCAAGAAATAAAATAAACCAAGGAAAGAAAAGATCTATAGACTCTTAGTTGAATAAAACATCTGAAATAGGCTTATAAACAGTAGCAATTTCAAGTAGGTCTTGTCCTGTTCATGATGGATCATCCTATTCATTAAATCTACCTATAAACTGGCTTCTTTTTAGTGACTACCCTCTACAAGGAGTCAGGCTCAAAAAGGTCATTTCTTTTTTTCAGCTTATATTTGGCATTCACTGGTTGGAACAAAGCATTAAATCACATTTAGTGACTCCTAATGACCTTGAAAAGGAATAAATGTCACTCTTCTAAGCATATTACACGAGCAAAGGTTAATATGAAGGCAAAGATTTTTTTGTCTTACTTTTGATTAACAAAAGGTACAAGAAGCCACTGCAATATTTTAAGCACCCAAGTTGTTGATGTACCCCAATATTCCACAGTAATTCATGGCCTAGTAAAGATATATAGAGATAGAGATAGAGATAATATATATTATATAATTATATTTATATTATACAGTAAGTGTTATGTTTTATACACACACACACACACACACACACACACGCCCATACCACATTTTCGTAAAGTCTGCTGTCATATCCCAATGTGCCACTCTACCCAAAGCTGACTGGAAGAAAAAGTCTAAGCCAAGCCAATTAAATGTCTCCCATCGATCGTGTTAGAACTGGAGTTAGAACTAAGCAACCCCAGTCAGTCTCTTGAAAATTTTAGCTATGAGATAAATTTTAAAATACTGGAATGGTCATTTTTTCACCTAATTCAAAATGATGTAAAGAGTGTCAGTTAACAAAAAAAGTGAGAGAACGAAGCCAATACAAGAGAACCGGAGAGTTGGAGACCCTGAGGACAAGAGAGCCAGAGACAGTGACTGTCTTGTAGGATTTTCCACATCCAATGCCAACCCTTCGCGAGGTCAGACTGCATATCCTACCTTTGAGTTCCGTAAGATCTACTAAATCCGCCTTCTGTCACGGCATATTTTTAATAGGTTCTATTTCATATAGTCAAATTACATTTGATTCAAATATTGATCTCTTTTAAGTACAGAGGCAAAGGCAAGGTGCCAGGTGTTGTCAGAAAGGCTGACTTTGGCCTTGTCTTCCAGTTAATTTCCAACAGAGGATAGCTGGTTGTCAAAGGGCTGTGTGATCTTAGGAAAGTCATGGTAACTTTGAGTCTATGTTTCTTTACCTTTGAAATAAAGGCATAAGGACTTCTCCATTTGACATTATGACAGATGAGATACCCCAAAAAACCCTTTGAATAAAATAAAATTTCGGGTAAAAATTTTTAAGCATTTTTTAAAAATGCATCCCTGCAAAAAAAAAAAAAAAAATGCATCCCTGCGCTAACACAAAAATAATAAAGGTGTCAAGCCTCAAAAATGAAGTAACCTGGAAACTCTAGGAGATAAAAGAATGCCAAGGCCTAATTCTGAGCTGAAGATTTTTATTGAAATTGCGAGACCTCGACCTTCCACTTTGACACCTACTTACCAGGTCAGGGATGTGAGATAAAGCCCAGGGCTCCTCAAGGCTGACTAATCTAATATGTGGTTCCTGCCACCCCCACTGTGTAAGGGTGAGTGAGACATAAACCCCACTGCCTACGATGAAACAGGAAAGAAACTCACCTATACCAACTAAGCTCTCTTACAGGGAAAAAACATACAGATTTACCCCAGTAATTCCTAACCATAAGCCATCCATACCCACATTTGCAATCTGAGTTCACACTACCTATGTGATCTGAAAAAATCCTCAGGATGAAATTTTAATTTATGGTGGTTCAGGTTGGTAGCAGCCCCAGGGAACTGGCAAAATAACTGCAAATCTCATTTTGAGGTGTATTGGTCATCAACTAATTAAAGAATAATTCAGACAGTAAATTAAATGCTGCCCTTTTTTCAAAATACAAAGCTGATCATATTACTCCTATGCTTAAAAAATGCCATTGCCTTTTAAAAGTCAAACTCTGTTCAGTTTCCTCCCAGTCATGTATAATGATCCACCTCCAAAGTGTTCTGTCTCCTAGCCCCAAATATTGGAGTTGTTTAGAGGTTTTTACCACACAAAAGAGTAAATTCCTACACAAGGGAAGGATTTCTACTGCAGAGCACCAAGAACAATGCACTGAAAATGGAAGCTTTTGACCATGCTGAGATCCTCACGCTACCGGGGAAATAGGCAAAAGACCTTGTTGACCAAGATCCTAAAGTAGTTACTACTATAAAATGGGTTCAGGGAGAATGGCTGGAACCCAGATAATTCCCTGGAGCACATTCTTTTACAAACCTTCTGAGTGACAAAAATTAATAACTTGACTTTTTAAAGGGACAATGGACTTGGATAAACATTTCTCCCAGGAAGGCATATAAATGGCTGCCAGGTATAGAAAAGGTGCTCACCAGCACGAAGGACTGGGGAAATGCAAGTAAAAACCACAATATCACCTCACATCTATTATTAGGATGGCTATTATCAACAACAACCAAAAGGTAAGTATTGTCAAGGACATGAGGAAATTGAAACTCTTGTACACTATTGGTGGGAATGTAATGTGGTACGGTTGCTATGGAAAACAATATAGATGTTTCGCAAAAAATTAAAAACGGAACTACCATATGATCCAGCAATCCCACTTCTGGATAAACTGAAATCAAGATCTTGAAGAGAGATCTTTACCCCCACGTTCGCTGCAGCATGATGCACGATAACCAGAATATGGACACAAATCAAATGTCCATTGATAGATGAATGAATAAGAAAATGTGCCACAGGTTTCCCTCATTATAAATAGAACATTCCTATGAAACTTTTCATAAATCAAGGATGCAATTTCCATTAATTCATATGGGAAAATTTTGAGCATTCCCCGACCCCCAAAATAACCTCTCCTAGGCTTTTCTTAGACTTGAGGACATATTTTGCTAATGGATACACAAAATAAATCGAGATAAAGCCCAGATGCTCACAGACACAGTTCAGAGCTATGGAGGCTTGATGCTGAGGTGCTGAGTTCTTGGGGAAGGAACTTGTAGGGACACTCTTGCGGCTCAGGATGTGTGCTGTCTTTATAATGGCTCCCTGCAAAACAAACACTGAACACTATTTTCACCTTTTTTCCTAAAAGTGAAAATCCTTTCTGGATTTCTTTCCATTGGTGAAAGCAGATACTAATGTAAGTCTTTCATAAAAGCAAAGTGTTGTAGAGCAAAATTCCAAAAAGTGGGGGATACCTGTATATACCTAAATGGAATATTATTCAACCTTTGAAAAGAAGGAAATGGGGGTAACTGGGTGGCTCAGTAGGTTAAGCATCTGCCTTCATCTAGGGTCATGATCCCACGGTCCTGGGATCAAGTCCTGCATCAGGCTCCCCACTCAGTAGAGAGCCTGCTTCTCCCTCTCCCTCTGCCTGCCGCTCCCCCACTTGTGCTCTCTCTCTCTCTCTCTGTCAAATAAATAAAACTAAAATCTTTAAATTAAAAAAAAGAAAAGAAAAGAAGGAAATCCTATCATTTGCAACAATATAGATGAACTTGGAGGACATTAGATTATATGAAATAAGCCAGTTTCAGAAGGACAGATGCTGTATGATTCTTCTAAGAGGTATCTTCTTCTAAGAGGCATCTAAAATAGGCAAATTCATGAAAACAGAGAACAGAATGGTGGTTCCCAGGAGATGGGGGAGGAGGAAATGGGACGCTATTGTTCAACAGGCATAGAATTTCAGTTATGCAAGAGGAATAAGTTCTAGAGGTCTCCTGTACAACACTGTGCCTATAGTCCACACCAGGGTATTGTGCACTTACAAATTTATTAAGAGGCTATAAATCTTACATTAAGCCTCCCTAGCACAAAAGAAAAACAAAAAGGGGGCAAGGGGAGGGGGGACACAAGGTAACTTTTGAAGTCATGATAGATATATTTATTACCTTGATTGTGATGTTGTGATGATGGTTTCAAGGTGTATGCATATGTCTGACCTCACACATGTCTGAACTCACACACATTAAGCAGGTGCCCTTGTTTTGGTTCTACCTGTTTTTGTTTATACTTTGATAAAGCTGGTAACAGAAAAAATCAATGGCCATTAAGAATCAATGGCCAGGGTTTCAGACATTTAAAGAAGGCATATCTGGAACATTTTACCAGGCAAACAACCCCTACCATAGGCAAAGGGAACTGCAAATGGGTAGTGCAGAAGAAATCCTGAGTGCAAGAACTAGAAACTCTAACCCTCACTCATAGTCCCTTCATTGCTGGGTCATTTTTCTTTCAGTAATTGCCCTTCTCTTTGCCGGCGCCCTCCACCAATACTGCAAAATGGTGTTTAGTGATGGTGATTAACCTTGTCATTTAGTCCGTAATGTGGGTAATATCAGGATGGACAGATCACAGGGAAACCACAAGGAATAAAACACCATCTACATATCTCACACACCGACTGAAATGCAGGAACTGGCCACACTTCAGGCTATCTTTCTCAGGGAAACGAATGAATATAGTTTAGGTGGTAAATAACCTTAAGAGGTAGGAGCATTTTTGAAACTTTGTTATTAGGATTTCTCAACCTTTTATTAGTATCACCCCCAAGGAGAAAAATTAAATTTAATTTAAATTCTCCATAATGAGAGAAATTAAATAGTAGGCAATAAGATTTTGTGATGTAGGGCTGAGCTTCGGCAAACCACAAACCATTGGAATATTGTGTTTGATTCCTATTCCCGTACAAACTATTACAACGTAGCAGCGTAAAGCACAATTTTTTTCTCTTACAGTTCTGGAGCTCCAAAGTCCAAAATCAGTTCTACTGGGTTAAAAACCAAGGTGTTGGCACATCTCTGTTCCTTCCGAAAGCCCTAGGGAAGAATCCATCTCCTTGTCTTTTCTAGATTCTAGAGGCTACCTGCATTCCTTGGCTTCTAGCTCCTTCCTCCACCTTCAAATCCAGCAGCGTAACTCGCACCAATCTCTTGCTTGTGTCATCATATTACGGACTCTGAGCCTCCTGCCTCTCCCTCTTAGCAGGACCCTGTGATTACACTGGACTCACTCGGATAATGCAGGATCATCTCCCCATCTCAAAATCATTAACTTAGTCAACATCTGCAAAGTCCCTTTTTACCAGGTGAGGTCACACAGTCACATATTCTGGGGATCAGAACACACACATCTTGTGCACTGACCACAAATATTCACCCTACCACAAAGATCTAATATCCCTTCCCCCTAAGAACCAATTTTGCCCCCTTGAGAGTAATATCACCCCCATTTAGAATGCATGCTATATTGTACAAAGAAGGATACACGTGGATGCTAAGTAGCCAAACGATGAACTATGCTGAACAGCGCTGGGGCTTGGGAGCGCTTCCATCCAATCGCCACTTTTCTTGGTACTAGCAAACCAGATTTCCTTTGGAGAATGGCCCTTTCTTCATTGTGTGCAACCTTAATGGACCCACAGATCAAGGTGCTCACTTTCTAGCAGTCAAGGTGCAGGCATCTGGTGGTCAATTAGACCTTCTCTGTGAGCAATTTAAAAAGGGGCTGCGGTTTCATTCAGCATGTAACGAGACCATCCCAGAGCCCTCATGTCCTTAACTCCTGGCTTTTCTGCTTTCCTGGTTCTTCAGCCTCCCCTCACTTCCACTCCACTTCTAGGGTTCCACCAAATCTTTCCAATATATCCCATTTTTGGTTGAGTTGGCCAGAACTGACTTTTTTTTTTTTTTTTTTTTTTTTTTGCATGCACCCAAATAACTCCAACTCATTCGCAACGAGATGCTATAATTTCTGATACTAATATAATACTTCGGGGGTCTAGAATTCCAGAAAAAATGAATAATCACCAAAGTCATTTTACTTTCATTTTGAGTCAAAGTGAAATTGGGCAATTTAACAATGAAATAACTAGAGGAATGCTAGCCAACAAAACATCCTGCAGTGGTGGTAACATCCTGCATCTGTGGTGTCCAATCCAATAGTCCCTAGCTACAAGAAGCTAACCAGTACTTGAAATGTGGCTAGTGGAACAGAATTTATAATTTTATTTCATTTCGACTAAGCTTAATTTAAGTAGCCACGTGTGACTGTTTGCTATCAGACTGGACACAGAAGAACTGGAGCTATTATATTTTTATCATTAAGCATGGTCATATATACGAAACAGCATCTTCAAATAAATGGTGAGATCTTAAACCATGAGAACTATTACTCTAATTTTTATAAGTACTCTGAAATTTCATAACAAAGACCCATGGCCACCGGGCTGGATATTTTGTTTGCCCTTCCCAATCCAGCCTCTAGCCTTCTCTTCAACACTTTTGGCCCCTTAGGCTGAAGCCTATGGATTATGTAAATGGACTCCTTTGCCCTCTGGCTTCCATTGGAGGTTGATAACTGGGAATTTCCTGCAGATGGAAGGGAAGGAACAGACTGAAATTTGCTGACTTATCCCTGTTCCCTTCCTGCAAGGTAACTATGGGCTAGTGATATCCCTCAAACATCAGTCACAGCTCCTTTCACGCAACTGTCAGCCCTTCTGTCTCTAGGTTCTGGTAACTAGCCTTCCTTCTGCCCCTATCGGGCCTATGGTTAGTGATGGCATCCCACAGTTACTAGCTCTCAGGTATTTACTGTGCTATGCTTTGCTCCAAAAACCCCACCATTATTTATTATTCCGTTTAAGTACCCTATCTCTTTCCTGCTGGGACACTGACTGATAGAATCAGTCAACATTTTCATTTAATAATATTTTAGAATAAGGCTTAAAACCACAAGCTAACAAATAGATATATCTCATCATAGAGCTAAAAGAAGGCCCTAATCAAAGATGTCATTGATCATTGCTATAAACATTAGTCATTTAACACACACACACACACACACACACACACACACACACACACAGTACAAATGCATATACTCAGAGTTAGGAATAAAATTCAACTCAGAGCTCAAAGGGATAGTAACAATATTTCTATGATTAACAGCAGATACCAAAGATTCTTCTACAAAAGCAATTACAAGTGTGTTGACACAGATTCTAAACTGCAACTTGGTCAGACCCCTGGGAACTTGTTTTCAAATGCGGGTCCCTTGGAAAAGAAGATAAAATATCACTGGATTCCCATCAGTTCAGCCTAGTTAGGTTACTATTAATCAAAAACGAAAGTGGAAGCAGAACAGAGTGTTATTTGTCAACTAAACACAGCTGGAAACCAAAAAATGGAGAAACTTGTGTTTTTCCAGGAGGATAAGAATATGTTATATCCAAAAGAAACTTTAGAGCTCATGCAACTGAAGATATTCTATAATATGCTGTGAGAGGTCCTCTGCGAAGCTTCTACAGAGCCGCCCTTAATCTAATCTACTGGGAGGCAGCCCTCCACACTCCTTTCAAAAGAAGCAATTCTAAAGTTAATTCCCCCAAATTTTAATCTGAACAAACAAGTCACTGCTAAAAAAGAAAAATATGAAAGCCACTTCTGCTTCAAAGCCATCCCTACTTACCATTAAAAATGGGGTTCTATCCAAGATAAGTTAAGGGGTTTCCCCAATGTCAAATATCTTGCCCCCCAAATCGGTCTCTAGAGTATGTCCCGATTGGCCTTACTATTTATATTCCAGTCATTCCAATTAAAATATCATCAATGTTTCCCTTTCACATACGTGTTTGTGCTTAATTGTGTGTATACTATATCTATGTAAATATCCTATACATAAAATACACATCCATTACATATATACACATACACATATATCTATATTTACGTATGTATAAATTTTTCAAGGATCTTTAGGAGGAGTGTATGGTCCAAAGTTTAGTTACTGGTTATATTGGTCAGAGTAATACTAGCTGCAACAACGTATATTGCTTCAAGCTCAATAGACTTTATTTCTTGCTGGGCAGGGGACCAGATCAGTGGGGTTGTCCTCCTCATAGTCATGCAGGAACCTAAACTGACAAGAGGCTTTGCCATCTTCAATACGTAGCCTCCAGGGCTCTCATGGCCATCTCCCTCCCAGCCAGCCAAAAAGGGAAAAACATTACGGAAGATCACACTTGAAGGACTTTTCAAGGCCAGAAAAATGTGGCATAGATCACTTCGCCTCACATTCTGTGAGCTAAAGCACCCAGTCACATAGCTATCCTGAACTGTAGGAGAGGCTGGGAAATGAGCCTCGCTGTTTGCTCATGAAGAAAAGGAGAACGGGGATCTGGGGGGACATCTAGAAGTCTCTGCCACAGGGGCACTAAGCTTTTCTTTCAACCCCTAAAACATATACCTAGGAAACAAGAAGAAAGAGAATGGCTCCCGTTTTCTAAATGGGAAAGCTAAAGTACAGACAGTATGCTGATAATAGAAGCAAAACGGAAGGGCCCTTCAACAGATGAATGGATAAAGAAGATGTGGTCCATATATACCATGGAATATTACTCATCAGAAAGGATGAACATCCAACTTTTGCATCAACATGGACAGGACTGGAAGAGATTATGCTGAGTGAAATAAGTCAAGCAGAGAGAGTCCATTATCATATGGTTTCACTTACTTGGGGAACATAAGGAATAGGATGGAGGACATTAGGAGAAGGAAGGGGAAAATGAAGGGGGTTGGGAATCGGAGGGGGAGATGAACGATGAGAGACTGTGGACTCTGAGAAACAAACTGAGGGTTTTAGAAGTGAGGAGGTGGGGGGATGGGTGAGCCTGGGGGTATTAAGGAGGGCACGTATTGCACGGAGCACTGGGTGTTATATGCAAACAATGAATCTTGGAACACTACATCAAAAACTAATGATGGTGACTAACACAACACAATTTAAAAAAAAAGGATCTCCCCCTCCCTTACCATTAGGCCTGAGGCTAGTATTTAGTGTTCCAAACTTGCCAGAATGAAACACAGTGAGTTGAAAACACAGCTTACACTAGAGGAAAGGAGTCACCATTGGCTTCATTTCCTGCTTACTTCACAGTATCCCATCTATGAAATTCACTGCCCACAAGAGGGGAAACTGAACCTGTTGACCTATGCCAGAAGACTATATACCCCTGCCGCTAAACCCTCTACAGTAGTTCCAATGCCTCCCCGTGGTTGGTTAAGATAACACTAGCTACTCTACAAACCAGAAACGCTGAAATCTCAGCAGCTTCACACAGAAATGTATCTCTCCTGCATAGAAAAACAAAATGGGAGTTCCTGGTCAGCTACCTCCATCCAATTTACTGCTCTCCTATTTTCAACATGATTTCCAAGGTTACCCCAGAGGTGTTCATCCAGCCGGCAGGTGAGAAGAAGAGGGGATGGAGAAGGTGTGTCTCATGCTTGCCTCTCTCTTCTTGCAAGTGACACGTGCCAGCTCTGCTCACATCTCATTGGCAAGGCCACTGGCAAGGCCACACCTAGATGTAAGGGAGGCTGGGACAAATGAACAAATGAAGTTGTTTCCCAGCAACAGTTTTTCACTAGAATAGCAAGGAGACACATTTTTGATGAAGAGCTAGCTCTCGCTGTCACAACCCACTAGGAACCCATGGAAAGAATCCTTTTATTTGACTAGTTGTTATCTGTGCCACAAAGAGTTCTGTTTCCATAAATAATTACTGACCGTGGGTTTTCTTTAGCCTGGTGTGGCTGAGCTTCAGAGGTAAGTGAACACTTTGAAATATATTCAAATTTTCATGAGTGGGTGCAGACTGCATTTTTAAAAAAGGGTCCGTACCTTTATTTCAGATTTTCAGAGAGCTTCAAGACCCCCTAGGTATTTTTAAATCATCGCCACATAGAGATTGTCTAAACTCACTTTGTCCTTCTAGGCCTCATTCCCTAAGCCAGTGGTTTATGAACTAAGGAACCATACCCACTAAGGATCACGTTGAATGTACAAATTCCAGGACCCTACCCCAGCCCTTATTCAGTGATATTTAAGTTGGGGTGGGAGGGAAGTTAGGCAGTCGGGGAATATGTGTATTTTTTTTAAACTTTCCGGGTAGTCATTGTTCTTCCTCCCTGAGCTAAACTGAACAGGTGCATTGCCTGTGAAAGACAGGAGAGCCTGCTTGCTCCTCACTAGTGCTGCCAGTGATTAGCTCCCCCCACTCAGAGCACACCCACATTCCCTTCACTCCAACCACAGTTCTCAGCCTGGTTCTAACATACACAGTTTTCGGTCTATTCAGCAGACTCACTTTCAGTTTCACGTAGCCCTTAAGGATCTCTTTTTAATTACAATGACTGATTAAGGGGCGCCTGGGTGGCTCAGTGGGTTAAAGCCTCTGCCTTCCGCTCAGGTCATGATCTCGGGGTCCTGGGATCGAGCCCCGTGTCGGGCTCTCTGCTCAGCAGGGAGTCTGCTTCCCTCTCTCTCTGCCTGTCTCTCTGCCTACTTGTGATCTCTCTCTCTCTCTCTGTCAAATAAATAAATAAAACCTTAAAAAAAAAACAAAAGACAATGACTGATTAAGCAACTCTCATGGGCCAAGCACCATGCTTACCATTTCACATTTCATTGAAAACTCACAGCCACCCATTTGCAGATGGGTAGACTGACTGGGGCTTCTAGACCTGTTCCATTTGTCCATTGTCACAGAGCTAGCAAGTGCTTGAACCTAGAGCCAAACCTCACTGCCTCATTCCAATCTCGTTGTCTGATACCAGGACCTATTTTTAATCCCTTCTTCTCTTCACAACATCGCAGAATACTTTCAAGGCTTTATTATTTGCCTCTCCTGCTCTCAGTAGTTTTGCTCTGCTCAAATACTACTTGAGGTTTTTATCTTCCCCCAGTTTAAAATTTTAATTCTGAGTCATCCGTGCATAAAAGAGAGGAACTCCATAACTGTTTCCCAGTGGAAACAATGCATATATTATTTGTCATCAATTTTTCAATTCAGAAGCACCAAATGAAATAGATGTGAAACATTCAGGATGTCGGGTTGAGCTACAGAGTTCTTTTTCTCTGCTTGAACAGAAAAAAGATGTTGGCTGCTACGAGTCTACGGATATCCTTAGAGCTTTGATCACAACATGCATAGCTGAGTGAGGCTGTTAATAACAAACACTTCAAAAAATAATTAACTGTTATATCTGACTTCACGTCTCAAGGAATCCAAGGTGCAATATCAGGAATTTGTGTTGAGACTGTAAATTATTTTGTGGCCAGATGGCACATGGTTACATTTCCTAAATCATTCTATATAAATGTCCCATGCTATGTCTTCCCGAGTGCCATCTCTGCTCTCACACTCTGCTGACACGGTGTGATTAAGCTCCACTGGGAAGGGCCAGTCTGGGATCTCCAACACCAGAAGGAAGTGGTTACGACTTTTTAAGTTGCAGAAAGCTTCTCATCATAGAAACTTTAATTTTCCTACTGTGTGGGCCACTTCAGTCGCTTGGTTGGAGTTGGGGGAGGTGGAGAGTGTTTTGTTAAATCTTTTTGCTGGAGGAAATGTTGGAAATTTTTTTCTCATTAGTATAATTAGTATAAGTCAATCAACGACACTTTATTTTGAATCTCACTAAAATATGAGGCGGATCTAAATGGTTAAAAGTAGTTTAAAAATAGTTTTTAATGAACCATTTGGGGATTTCAATTTGTTCCTGCCATCATTATACCCACATTATTGTTGTCTGAAAAACACTATAGATAAAAAAAAGGAAAAGGAAAGGAAATGCCATCGCAATAATAGGAGATCAGAGACACAGACTTGGGGCAGAGATCAATGACCTAATAAACCAATTTAAAAGTTAATTAGACAATATACCTTACATATACATACTTCATAGTTACTTACTGATATCTAACTCACAGTCCCCTAACGCCCTCTTATTCTGAGCAGTCAAGGTGCGTGCTGAGCAGGAGTGAAGCAGCCCGGGATGGGGCGCAGCCCGTACCCCTTCTGGGAGCTGCTCGCTTCCCCCATGTTGTCAGGAGCCCTCTTGTTTGGGAGCTTGTTCTCCAAAGGGGCTCAAAGTGGCTACAGTCAAGTGTTCCCGCTCTGCTGGTCTAGCTGCGGGACCCTCACTTGGAGGAGGGGAGACTTGCCCCATCTCCTTTCCCATCTCTCTGGATGTGTTTCTGTTTTACATCTGCCAAAACAAACTGCCTACACTGAAAAACACAATAACGTAGAATCTTGTTCCACATTACTTTAATCTTAGCTTCATTAGTACATAATTTTTTCCAACCCTTCAGTCCCCTTGCATCCTCCGGTCTCCTGCCCCTGGCTAAGAAACATCCCCAGATTTCTTCTATCCTAAAACTGTATCCCTGCTTGGTGCCTACCTCTAACTCTGTGCTTGCTTTCTGTTCAGCTGTGTCTGAAAAATATTCTATTCTAACTCTCTCCACATCCTCACTTCTCATTCCCATTTTCTCCCAACCACGAAAAGCTGGTTTTCACCTCCTACCCGCCCCACACTTGCCTCCAGTCTGCAAAATCTGCTCTGGAAATGGCAACCAACAATCCTCACAGTGTCAAAACTGTCAATTGTCTATTCTTATACTACTGGTCCCTTCTGTCCCGTTTGAGAATGATAGAGACCCAATCCTTTCTAAAACCGTATAGCCTCGGTTTCCATGGTATTCTTCTCTCCTAGGTTTCCCCCTCTCTGACTATTCTACGACTATCTCCCACGTGGGTATTTTTGCTTCTCCTCTGCCTGTTCCTTAGAAGTTGGTGTTCCACAGGGCTTTACTCTCTTCTCACTTTTTCTGCACACTGCCTTTCTCACCACACGCTCTTCTCAGGTAGCCTCCTCTGACTTATGTGCTAAGGACAACAAAAGCCCATTCTGCAGCCCTGCCCTCTGCCCTGAGCTTCAGACTCAACCACCCACGTGCCTTTTTATATCCACCCCCTTAGATATCTACAGTCGCCTCCTGTTCAATACAGACAAACCTCAACGTGACACCTTCTCCCCCAAGATACTTCGTCTCCAGATTCACTCCCCATTTGTTCCCAGTAACACTGTTGACAATAACATGTTTGGGAATAATACCTTGGCCATATAATCATGGAATCATTTCCTACCCATCGCCCCTGCTTAATGGACAGTAGGCCATTGATTCTCCCGACCCACAGTCAGAGACAGAAAGACACAGACATTCAGAGTGCAGCTCAATCCCAAGAATGGTTAAGCACAAAGAAAAAAATGCACGAGCTCCTGCCACTAAGGTTCATGGGCAGCCTTGAATCTAAAACCACCACACTAGTGAAACCCAGACCTCTTATGACTCCTTGTCTTAGGAGAGAGCCTACTTGTGCTCAGCACACTTGAGAAGTGTCTCTGCTTTTGCTACCAATATAATCCTGACCAATAATAAATAAAATGTGTAGCTTTAAATCAAACTGAGCTCAACACTTGAACAGGATTATCATGCAATCCCTACTAGTGTAAGTGTCTCTAGTCCTCAAGAGTTCCTTAGCTCCATAAAACCCTCAGAATTTACTCTAATTATAACAAGGCTATCTAGATGCATCTAGCTGAGTCAGATCTTAGGCAACGTACTGTCTCTGTCCCAATTCTCTTCTCACTCAGGAACCGCTCAGAATCTAAAATGTCGAATATAAATTATTAAAGAATACATTTAAGAAGTCATTTCTGTAGGTTTCCAGAATTCCTGGGGCTGCATTTTTTGCCAACTGTTTTAATAATCCTCTTTTAAAGTCCATTTGTCAAATTATCTTTAATCAACAAGAGTGCTGTCGCATGAGGTATACAAATGGGAAAGAACAAAATGTTCCTCAAGGTGTCTCTTCTTGGAATGAGCTTGGAAAGTGACACCTGGATAGAGTTGATTTTAAGGAAATGTACACTCAGTTCTAGCATGAAATGTCACACTTGGTCGTAAAGGAAATCTAGATGTACTAGGCACTGCCTGACATCTGATGCTAATATTCCTAACTGGTAAGTTTAAAAGCATTTCACATATAGTTGCTTCTTTCAGGAATAAAATGAAGTCCTTTCTTCGGTCTTGGCTTGTGATTCTTTAATGAGTCAGAAGTAATACAGAGTAGCTAAAGGTTAAAGCAATTTGTCACAGTCACATGTGAGCAATTCAAAGTTCTTTAACCCCTGCATTTTGAAAGGATGTTTTCCTTAAAAGCAGATTCTAACATTATTTTATAGCCACTAAGTAGCTCATAGTACATAGGAGAACAAGAATCAGTAACCAGCTTCCCTGAAAAACTCTACAAGGAAAAAAATAATCTTCCAGTCTAATTAATTTTTAAAAGCCTGAATTGGATATTTTGTTAGGGTTCCCATCTTAGAAAAATGATAAATACCTCCAGCTTATTATCATGCTAATCATAAATAGTTAACCCTGTCGTTTCTCAAACAACTATGATTCACCATGAATCATGGCAAAGAGGAAAAAAAAAAGGAAATCATAGGGGGGAAAAAAAAAACCCAACAGGTTGAGTTGCATTTACTCACTCAACACCTTGGTTATTTGTCAAGCTTTTTTAAGTCACCCTTTAGTCATACCCCTAAAAGCTTGATGCTGTATTCAGAGCTAAACATGAAAGTGGGAAACAGTTCCAAAAGAGTTTGTTAAACTTTTCCTTTTACACTAACCAAGAAAGATCTGGGCCAAGTCACCACGTGAACTCATTTGAGCTCTGCTAAAATGTAGAGATAGACATTTTTATTAAAAGGCTACAGTCTTGGGGCACCTGGGTGGCTCAGTGGGTTAAATGCCTCTGCCTTCGGCTCAGGTCATGATCTCAGGGTCCCGGGATCGAGCCCCGCATCAGGCTCTCTGCTCAGTAGGGAACCTGCTTCCCCCCTCTCTCTGCCTGCCTCTCTGCCTACTTGTGATCTCTCTCTCTCTGTCAAATGGATAAATAAAATCTTAAAAAAAATAAAAATTTAAAAAAATTTAAAAATTAAAAAGGCTACAGTCTTATTTGGTCTACTCATGAACTCAGAATGTCATAATCTTGGTTTTCATATGTGGGATATAAGAGCATATTATCATATAGTTAAATAGCTTGTCTAGGACATCATCCTAGGACTCAAGTGATATGTTGATGATGCACATGAATACATTCTAATAAAAACAGAAGTTTCTGGTTATACTGAGTGGGAAAAAAAATAGGATCATGAAAAATGGCTGTCAGTAATACAAGATAATAAAATCAAATTTTCTCTCTACTATTTAATATGCTTCTTTGGAATTTCAACAGAATTCAATTCATACACACACATGCACACATTCACATATTCTCTCATACAACTTGTGCCAAAAATGACAGATTGGGATTACCAAATTAGAAGGAATGTGCATTGTATCCTACCAACTTTGAAATATGCTTAAGCAACCTAGGAGAAGAATGGTTTATTATAAGTAAGATAAACTACAAGTCCAGTATTTATCCAAAGTATTGACATATATGAGCGGTAACTCAACAAATTATACATAAAATTCATTTAAGAAACAATTCCATAGGGCACCTGGGTGGCTCAGTCGGTTAAGCACCTGCCTTCTGCTCAAGTCATGATCCCAGGGTCCTGGGATCCAGCCCCAGGTTGGGCTTCCTGCTCAGTGGGGATCCTGTTTTTCCCTCTACCTCTGCTCCTTCTCCCTGCTTGTGAGCTTTCTCTCACTCTAATAAACAAATAAAATCGAAGGAAGGAAGGAAGGAAGGAAGGAAGGAAGGAAGGAAGGAAGGAAGGAAGGAAAGGAGGCAGGAAAGAAACGATTCCATGACCACAAGGAATATATTTTCAAATTAGAAAGAAAAAAAAAAAAAAAAAGGACATGTGAAAATAGATTAAGGGCAAAAGGAATTGGGGAGAAGGGAAAATTCAGGTGGGATTTAGAAATTAACAGTCTCTCTCTAAAGCAATAGTTCTGAACTTTGGCTGCACATTAGAATTACTTTGATTTCCTTCTATTTAGGTTCTAATTTAATTGGTCTTAAGTGTGGGCTTGGCATTAAAAAATTGCTTAACTCCCCAGGTAATTCCAAAGAGCAGCCACAACTGAGAACCACAGCCCCATTAGGTGTACACCTTGAACTGCCTCTATGGTCAGGTCAGGATGGATAGAAGAAAGCGCACCGTGAAGAGGAGAATGGGAAGCACAAAGTCAGGCACTGTAATTTGAAAGGAGAGGTGAGCTAAGCAAAAAGTACTATTGGCAAAACCCCCAGCCACCTGGCATCCCGGTCAGAGCTTCCTGTGATGGCATTTACTTAGTGAGAGCCCCACGGCTCAGAGCATGACCTTCCATTTTACACATTAGAGAGCATCAATTATCAGCTGCTCAATTCTCAGAAACCTGTCTCAATAACTGGACTCACAAAATATTGAAGTATGGGCCAGAATGCCAAAGAATGCCTTTTCAACAAGAGCCTAGTGTGTCAGATACCATACTGACGTTGGGGCAAAGCTTTATGGGAATACAGGTTGTGGTCAAGCATTTAGTGTAAAGTATCAGAACAAGGATAACTAATTGTACAATTTCCGTAGCCAATACAGCAAGTATGGAGAGCTGGATGCTTCCATCTCATCTATATATGCATACGTGATTCATGGACCAGATCCCCAGGCAATTTCAAAGCAATTTTTCTCCAAGATGATGCTCTTACTCCTCATTTTTCTTTGGTTTCATGCTCTTGCCTACTTCTGTTGGTAAATTCTTCCTTTAGCAATGTTAATAGCATTGATTATATTACCTTTAAGCTTGGTTTATTCTTTTAGATTTGAATCTGGGAAGCATATTATCTCTTATAATTACATATTGATTGTATTTTTTTTTTTAAATTCTCAGAGATCTAGAGAAACCAAAAGTCAGAGAACTGAAGCAGAGGATATAATTTCAGAGGTAAGGAGAAATCAGTTTGTACAGCTCTGATGAGGACAAGAATTCTGAAATATGGTGTACTTATTTACTTATACCCCTCAAGGCCTCTATCAAAATTCTGAACATGAAACAGGCTACTTATTTGAATGTTACATATGAATATATTTACACACGTACTATATGTACATATAATACATACATATTTATAATTTATGTATTATATAATTCAGCTCACTGAGAACTTATTTATTTGTATTTGCTTATTCTTAAGAGAGTAAGTTAGCTGGTAGTAGGGCTTCCCTCTTTCCTTCTTGCAACCGTTATTTCTAAAGGAACTCTTCCACTATAGTGCCATCCCCAAACTTTAGATCAGATTGGCTTCTGAATCACAGTACTTAGGCAATTTCATGAGATTAATCCCTTTTTCATTTCAATAAGATATTAGTGTTACAAGATGAAATCAATACCTTGATTTTGAAAAATTCGAAGAAGAAGAAAGTACCATGATAACCTGCCCAGAAAGAATCTATGAGAGTTGCTGCTGAATTATAAAAAGAAAGGAAATATCAATTCTAATCACTGGATTTAAAACTAAGTTAGTCGTTTTAGTTCTTCCTTTGAGTGGAACTGAAATCTTGGTTTATTGAAAAAAGAAAGAAAACAGAGATTAAGACGCCAAATACACTTAGGTTTCATTAGGACTGGTTATCTCCTAGTTGATACTTGACTCATTGTCATTCTACATTTAAGCACAGACACACCTCAAAGTATTTCTGGAAGGTTGGTGTGATTCACCCAAACTTTAGTTACCAAATAATTGATTCAGAGGAGCTATGCTCATGAATTCATATTCTGGATTCTTAGTCCTTTGGCTGGATTAAAATCCTGCTTACAGGGGCGCCTGGGTGCTCAGTCATTAAGTGTCTGTCTTTGGCTCAGGTCATGATGCCAGGGTCCTGGGATCAAACCCTGCATCGGGCTCCCTGCTTGTCAGGAAGCCTGTTTCTCTCTCTCTCACTCCCCCTGCTTGTATTCCCTCTCTTGCTGTGTCTCTCTCTGTCAAATAAACAAATAAAATCTTTTTTAAAAAATAATAAATAAATAAAATCATGCTTAGAGGCTGAATTTACCCTTATGTCATGATCCGACTGACCAACTCTCTTGCCAGGCATTCTTTTTCCCAGTTATCTCTGACACTCACCCAAGAGTTTCCACGGCCCCTGATCATCTACCTCACTTTGCATTTTTTCCATTGAGGAACTCACTTTAACAGACTCAATACCCATACACCTGAAGTTCTGCTTGCTTTCTTCCCATGCTCCAAAGACTTCAGTTTACCAAACATTCCATAAATTAATAATAGCTCCCTTCCAACATTTTCTCTAACTGATCCTCAGATGTAAAACACAGAAAAATTAAAACTTACCCCCTCTTTTGCCAACACCTACTATTTCTCTCTCCTCAGAATATATGGATTCATTGCTTTTCAACAGTTGTGGCAGGTGAATTCCAAGGAAGAGGTCAATATCTATTTATTTTCTAAACTGGTAACAATACTAAATGTTAATGGTTCCAGAAACTCTCCAGAATTCTTTAACATTTTTAAAAGAATTCAATTGTGTGAGGTAGAATTAGATGTATCTATTGAGACACTTCCTCAAGCTATTACTTCAGGAAAGATAGATGGTTAAATTTCTATCAAATATTTAGGAAGTTTGGGAGGTTACGGATATCTTCCTTGTTAGAGAAACAATCTTTCTTCTCAATGGTCATTTTCAAACCCTGTAGGAATTTTCATCTGAATGAATACAAATCGCTATTAGAACATTAACAGTATCTAAGGACATTCAAAATATTTTAGTCTTTTTTTTCTTTTTCTGAATGTTGTTGTTGAAGTTTCTAATCTAATTTTAATACTGTTGTGCCCAGAGAATTTCAGCCAAACAGCTCACCGTCAGAAAACAAACTCACTAAAAAAATAGGACAGACCATGTGAGAGAGGTTAAGATGAAGTAGAAACACGTTTCTGAGAACAACACAGTAAACTCACACTTCTTAGTCAACTTCTTTCATACCCAAAGTTCTCCATAGACTTTCCCAACACATCAAGAACAACAAGTCAGTGTTCTTGCATCTTACCATTCCTACAAAACCGTAGGGTAACAGTTCTTGTTCATACTTCTACAGATACATAATTGTTTGAGCTCCCTTCTCATTGGGAAAATTGCTGAAGTCAAAAACCTGCTGGGCTTTCTATTTGAAATAAGAGGTACAGCCATTATTCAAAAAGCAAGACTTACTTTATGAAGTTTTAGCCACATTTGTAAGAGGTCAGTTGCTCTGTCCATTTCCCCATCTGTAAAATAGGCATGATAGCACCTACCATGGTCGTTGTAAGCACAAAGGATAAAGCCTGGTCCAGAGAAGGAAGCGTTTTGGAGTTACTACTGCTAGGTGATACTTCTCTAGGTAAGAATTGCGGGAAACTGACATCTCTACTGCTGCCTTAAGCAAACGATAGTTTTTCCAATGAATGAATGCAACCAGAATTCATACTGTCTCTGGCAGAGTTGAGAGAAGCCCATAAATACTTTACTTTAGGTGTGGTGATGGCTTTTTTGCATAGTTTCTGTATTTTAGGGAGTAAGTGTGATATGGTTATCTCATTCCTTTAAGTTAATTATTTTAAATCATCAGTAATACCCGCTATTTATTGTTTTGTAACATAATCACCTCTAGTATATGTGTTAGGGTTAGTGAGCTCAAATTTCTGTTTTCTTAAGGGTTCTGTTTTCTGAAGGGACATTTCTGTGTATTGCCTCGAACAAATATGTCCTATAGATGGCAGTCCAAGATCTCTCACAAGCCAGCGATGTTTGGTCAGAAAGATTATGTGTACCTGGAAACTGAGTCCAAGGGTCACTTTTGAAAATGTGATTGTGAAACAACATTTCTCTGTTGTTTCAAGGACAGAAAATTTGGAGAATGCTTTAGAGAAAATATTGCAGGTATTACTGTGGAAAGCAGTAGAACGTCTTCCTCAGTGAGGAAGATGCAGAAGGAGCATGAAAAACCCATCTGAGGCAGGTCCCAAGGGGAAGCTGAAACTCCACAGAAAGCTTTTTGCATTACAACTCCTTGAAGGAACCTAAATTAGCAACATTAAATACATGTTCTGCTTCCCGAAGGAATGGCCTCGGGAATCCATACTCCAACTCTGGAATTCAGCCAGGCCACTCCCCCACGGGGGCTTCTCACAACACTGCCCTCCTCCGCACAGGTTCCCACCCACCAAAATCCCAACATGCAATTTTGCTTCACGCTCCAGCTAGGTTTTCCTGACTGACCCAATTGATTTTCAAAGCTCAATCTTCTGTCTTTGACACCAACACTCTTCAAAAACCAGACTATCACTATGTGCAAGAACTCAGACTATGGACAGGTGGCACCCAAGCTGGAATCCTAACTCAGAACCTGAAGGAGTAAGTGGCCAGACCTACCCCTCATGAACAGCTCCTCTCCAGAGGAAAGTGATGGGACGTTCCTCAGAGGCAAGAGAGATAAATCACGAGCAAAACATCTAAGCAGTTGGAAGTGGTCCAAAGGGGGAGAAGCAGTCTCTGGATGGCTACCTGTTCATTCACTTTGTGAACAAGTACTTACTGAGTCATGCGCTAGGCAGTGTTCTATACACTGAGGTAAAGGGATGAACAAGACGATGTCTGTCCTCCTGAAGCTAACTTAGTAGTTGTGGGGGGACGGACATCCAACAAGTAAAAAATAAATACATACATAAATGCATAACCGAAACACTGATAGTGCAATAAAACAGAGTAAGGGAGTGGAGGCACCTCTTCAGAGTGGGCAGTCAGGAAAGGCTTAAGACACTGGAGCTTAATCCAAATAAAGAAACAAAGATAGTCATGAGGAGATATAGGGTAAGATAATTCTAGGCAAAGGAAACAGCGCCTGTAAAAATCCAGAGCTGTCTGCACACTTGGCAAGGCTAAAGAACAGGAAGAGGTTCCATGGGGCTCGAACACAGCAAATGAAAGTAGCAGATGATGGCAGAGATTAGTGGGGCCAGGATACACAGAAGTGTGTAAAAGCATGATAAAGTGTTCAGATTTTGTGCTAACAGCAGTGGAAAGCAATTAGAGGGTTTTAGGTAGGATAATGCATGGTGTGATTTATGTTTTAAGATCTCGCTGGCTACGAAATGCACTATACATTATAGGGTTCAAAAGTGGCTGCAGAAACAGCAGGAAAGAGACTCGTGGCCAGGAGAGACACAATGTTGGCGTGAATCAGGCCTTGTGGCAGCAGCAAAACACCTACATAAAGCGAATTGGCGTGTATTCTCAATGGGGCACCGGGACGCTGGCTGAAGTGCCATTTACTGACATGGGAAGTAGAAGAACTAGTCTGGGGGGGAGGGGGTGGATTCAGGATTCTTCTTGGGATCTACTACTCTGAGATGCCTCTCGATACAGAAGGAGAGACATCCTCAGTCAGTCCAGACTGCTATAATGAGTGCCACTGACTGGCTGGCTTACAACCCACAGATATTTATTTCTCACAGTTATGATGACCAGAAGTCCAAGACCAGGGTGCTAGCATGGTCAGGTTGTGGTGAGAACCATTTTCTGGGTGACACTGCCAATTTCTTGCCTCCTCACACGAGGAAGGAAAAGCAGCCGAGAGAGCTCTCTCTGAGGTCCCTTTCATGAGGACATTAATCCCATTCAGGAGGACTCCACCCTCCTCCCAAGGGCCTCACGTCCTAATACCATCACACTGCAGGTTAGAACTTCAACATTTGAATTTGAGGGAGACATAAACATTTAGTTCATCGCAGGAGTAGACAGACAAAAGTTAGATTTATGACTCTCGAACTTGGTAGCTTGGAATTACGGATAAAATCTTGGACTCATCGGTGCATAAAGACGTGAGACTAGATGAGAGAAATGAGATGGAAGGTCATCTAGGACGGGGCCGTGGGGCACACACCACCACGCGTAGATCACAGAGCGAAGAAGGAGCCAGCAAAGGAGCCTGAGAAGAAAAACCATGGAAGCCAAGACAATGTTTCAAGAGAGTTCAACTGTGTCAACTGCTGCCCCGTCAGACGAGGACAGAGAAGTGACCGGGGTCAGAGTGGCGGGAGGCGGGGGGCAGATTTGGGGCCCACCTGGCACTGGCAGACCCTGAGAGTGTGTGCCTCCCAAAAGTTCGAACCTTAGATGCCACAGACGCCTCGCGCTGGTTCCAGCTCTGTCTGCAACTCACCGTTGAATGTAGTGGCTTAATCATAATAAATACTGAATCATTGTCTGATGCTGATGGGAATGATCCATGGGTGACACAGTTAATGAAAAACAGGAAATTGCCATCCCGGGGCAGAGAGAGGGGAAAAAAAAAAAAAAAAAGTCCCTTCTCCAGGGGGGAAGAGGGAAAGGAGAGAAGCACAGCCAGACGACCACACTGGAAAGAAGCCTGGGCTTCCCCCAGATAAAGCAGCCACTCAAAACTCCACATCGCAGATCCGTAACTCAGGCTGCAGAAGAGGTGCCCTCAGGCTCCCAGACGTTGCTCAAAAGGCCTTAGCCCTGTAACACTAGCAGCATTTCAGTCTGGGCTACACGGAAATGAAAGGCATTGCCAGCGCTGGGGGGTACGGCCCCACCTGGAGGGTCACAGGGAGATGGCAGACCTAGTGGCCGTAAGAGCTAGCCAGACAGGACAGGACATTTGTGGCAATCGCAGTGGCTCAGCTTCAGACCACAGGGGGGCACAGCAAAACATCTGCAGCACTGATGCCACCTGTCACATGGTAAAGGGGAGAAGGAAGAAGAAAGAAGAGGAAGAGAGGGAAGAGAGGATGAAAGAGAAGACCAGCCCTACTCTTGCCACAACTAGTTTGCTTTTTGTGTTGGTTTGTTTGGGTTTGGTTCTGTTTTGTTTGGGCTCCAATTTACAGTATGTGCTCAGTACATTATTTCCTATGCTGAGAAGTTTGAGGAACATGTAGGCCCTGTGCTAGGGACCTTCTATTGTGTCTAATCCACACAGCAATCCTGAAAGTTGTGTGTTATTAGCCCATGCTTACAGATCAGGAAACTGAGGCCCAACGAGGGCAAATGATTGTCTGTGGTCACAGAGCCATCGGCAAAGTCAGGATTCAAACCGAGCCTGTTTGAGTCCCAGGCCTGAGGGTGCTGTAGGCAGAGAGCAGGAGAGTCTGGAAGACAGCACTCGGGGCTGGACATCCGCCAGCCCTGGACAGAGCCACAGCACGGACCATTCAAACGGTATCCAGGACTCTGTCCCGATGAGCAGAACCGTGGAAAGAGCAGGAGATGGGGCATTTTCCTGCTGGGCAGAGATGATAAGGATCCTTGTTGATGTTGCTACTGTTGCTGTGACCGCGGTGCCTGCCCCTTTAGGCTGATGGGACAGGGAAAATACTGTCCCTCACTGTGTAATTCTGCAGCTAAATACACACACTGTAACTTCCCACTCTGCTCTCAAGTTGTGGCAGCCAGAAAGGAAAAAAAAAAAAAAAAAAGGCTTATTTCCATGTGTACAATTAAATCTCTACAGAGAGCAGTGTTAGTCCTACTCAAAGACATCCGCGTTCCCCTCGTTTTATGAAAGAATTATGAAAGTGTTCCTTGTTGAGTCGAGTTATGTCCTGGAATCTTTGAAGAAAACTTAAGTCTCTCTGGACTCGCCTAACTCTCTTGAAGTCTGTAAAACCTCAAGGAAAGATAAGGTTGCATAAGCTTCAATTAAAGTTTCCTTTCAAATATCCACAACTTAATACACATGAAGAGTAAGCTCTCGTTATTACTCACTTGCACCATAAACATTTGATAATGTTTTCAAATGTATGCTCCACAGAAGAAAAACATTGTCATACTTAAAAAGTTTTATATTTTCATATTTGGAAAGTTGGAAAGTTGGTTCTCTGGC
The DNA here is from genome assembly GCA_028534135.1 of Potos flavus. Lineage (NCBI taxonomy): Eukaryota > Metazoa > Chordata > Mammalia > Carnivora > Procyonidae > Potos > Potos flavus. Next base: position 58,397,017 of record CM052887.1, on the reverse strand, counting down.
TTCTGACTGACTCTCTTCTTTAACTCTATAAAGCATCGGCTTTTCACCACTGATACTCCCTTCCCCTCCGCCAGTCACCCAAAAAAGTATCAACCCAAATGGATTCCAGGCCTAATTGTAAGAGGCACCATTATACACTTTCTAGAAGAAAACTCGGAAGAGATTTGTCACAACCTCGGGTGGAGCAAGAGTTCTTAGAAACAAGAGCAAAAACATGATAAAAGAGAAAAAATGATAAACTGGAGTCAATCAAAATAAAAGTCTTTTGCTTTCAAAGGACACCATTAAGAAAATGAAAGGACAAACTACAGACTAGGAGAAAGTAGTTTCAAATCATATTATCTAATAAAGGACTTGGACCCAAATATACATAAAGAATTCTTTCAACTAATTATAAGGAAACACAATGCAATTTTAAAATGAACAAAATATTTGAATACATAGTTCATAAATTAGATATGGGAAACTTGCTCAACAGCATTAGTAATGAGTGAAATGAAAACGAAATTAAAATGAGATACCACCGGACACCCACCTGAACAGCTATAATCAAAAAGACAAACAGCAGTAAGTGTTGCTGAGGATGTGGAGAAACCAGAGCTCTCACACATCGCTGGCGGGCATGCAAAATGGTACAGCTGCTTTGGAGAACAGTTGGGAAGTTTCTTTAAAAAGAGAAACGTAAACTTCCCCTTTGATGCGGCAATTCCATCCCCAGACATTTCCCCAAGAGAAATGAAAACATATGTCTGTGTAAAGGCGGGTACCCAAATGCTTACAGCAGCATTATGCACACCGCCAAAAAGCAGACACAAATCAAATTTCCATCAGCTTGTGAACGGATGAATACAATGTGGAATTTCCAAATAATGGAATACTAGTCAGCAATAAAAAGGACCAAACTACTGAGTGGTGCTGAAACTTGGATGAATCTAAAAAATCACAGTAAGTGAAAAGAGAAAAATGACTGCAAGATTGCAAGATTCGATTCAGATTTACATTCTTCAAAAAGTATAATTCCCTTTAGAGGAAATGTCCAGAAACAGAAAATGGATACAGACTGGTGGAAAGCTGATCACTGGTTGTTTGGGGCTAGGGGTAGGGATAGGCATTGACTGCAAATGCTCACAAGAAAACCCTGGAGGATGATGAAATTGCTCTAAAACTGGATAGCAATGATTGCAACAACTTTATAAATTTACTAAAAATTATGGCATTTTATGGGTGAATTTTATTGTATATAATTATACCTCAATAAAGTTGTTTGAAAAAAATTTTTTAAAAAGTGCCATTAGGTACCCATTGGTCAGTAAGATCTATCTATGGCTTTCAAAAAAGAATTCTTTAAATCTCTGATAAGAAATATTTTAAGATACCCATAAAATTGGGCAAAAAGCTTATAGTCACTTTTATTAATACCACATGCTCGTGAATGGATCAGTCAGGATGTGCTATGTTATCCAGCAGTAACAAACTAGCTCGGAATCTCTGGTCTAAAATAGAGATCAGCAAACTTTTTCTGCAAAAAACCATATAGTAAATATTTTCAACTCTGCAGGCCACATGGTTTCCACTTCAACTACTCAACTCTGCCTAGACGAAATACAACAAATGGGCATGGCTGTGCTCTGATAAAATTTTACAAAAACAGGCAGTGGGCCAGATTTGGCCAATAGGACATGGTTCTCCAACCTCTGATGTAATTTATTTACATCACTGATTTATTTACAACTCATACTTTATTGCAAGTCAACTGGAGGCATTACTCCACGTCACCTTCACTGAGACCCAATATGATGAGGAAGTCACCACACAGATCATTAAAATTTGCGGAGGCAGAGTCCAGTGAATGTGACAAATTTCTCACTGGCCTTTAAGATCCTGCTCACATTTTATTGCCCAAAACAAATCTCATGACTGTGCTTAATTTCAAAAGGGGTGGGAGAGTGCAAGCCACCACACACCGAAAAGGCAGAGAGCTAGAAGTCGCTGGTGAACTATGCTTCATTACTACAACAGAGAGAATGGAGGGAATTGTGAACTCTCGTCCACCGCTGAGGAGAATGTAAGCTGGAAAACCACTTCGGGGAATCACTTAACACATTATGTTAAATATGCTCTACAGACCAAAATTTCCACCCTCAGGTGGGTGCCCAGCAGAATCTCCCACGGAAGTCTGCTAAAAAATACATACAATGATGTTCACTGCAGCATAGTTTACAGTAGAAAAGACTGAATGCATCTTCAACGTCTATTAAGAGTAGAATAGATAAAATTATTTTTTAAAGAAAATGACATCATACACAGCAGCCCAAATGAGTAACATATGGATCAATGAAAACAAATTACTCTATCAGTATGGATACATCTAAAGAAAGTAATCGAGTGAAAAAGGAAAGTTGCAAGAGTACCTACACAATGATTCTGTTTATTTCAATTAATTTTTTTAAAGATTTATTTATTTATTTACTTATTTGAGAGAAGGGGAGGGACAGAGGAAGAGAGAGATAGAGACTCTCATGCAGGCTCCCCACAGAGTGCCGGATATGGGGCTCCCTGAGACCAAGACCTGAGCCAAAATCCAGAGTCGGACACTTAATCGACTCAGCCACCCGGGTGCCCCTGTTTACTTCAATTATTAAAAACACATGGCTTCTGGAGACATTATTTAAAAAACGGGCACCCATTAACTTTATGCCAACACTTACTCGTGAGGACATTTGGAAGTTAAGGGACTTTCCTATCTGCCATGCTGTATTTCATTAAAAGCACTTGAAGAAGTTATGTCAAAATATTAATATGTATTAAGTCTGTGGAGAGTGAAAACTGTGGGCTTCTGTTGTATTTCTTTTGTTCTTATTTGTAGGCTTGAAATATCTTTTAAATTAAAATGAAAAATAATGACTGCAGCCAGTGTCTGCCTGACAGCAGAGAGAAGTGTCACGGTGATATTAAATGACACAAAAGAACTGGCTGAGCTAAGAGCAAGACAATGAGTTGCCCTTACAAGGTACAAAAAAATGAGCCATGAAAGGGAACAAACCAATCTCACTGGCTGAGCAGACTGAAAGCGAAAATATCGGGACTCACTCTCTGATTTAGGAAAAGTTAATAGTGAATAAAACCTCAAAATAGAAAGTCCATCTTTTCATGGCTTTGAATAATCCCTTGTGGTCATTTAAGAGACTGTTGTCAGGACTTTTATGATATGGTAATTATTGTGTCTTCCACATTGGGAAAGTGTTCTCATATAACAGAAAGAAAATAGAAGGGAGGAAGGGGAAAAGGAATAAAGAGAGAGAATGAGAGGAACATGGAATGGGGGGGGTGTCTGTGGGGAAGTCAAGTAACTGAGCTCTAACCTTTAGCTCTGTCACTACATCTGTCTTGAGCAAGTAACTTCAGCTCTGTGAGTCTCAGTTTCTTCCTTCCTAATAAGAGGACAACGACCTAGATTCCAACTTTATATTCTATGATCCTTGAAATATCCATTTAGGTTCACATTTGGAGAAGAGGTATTACCCTGGGATAAAAACTCTCATCTTCTATCTGATCCAGTGAACAAAGCACTAGAATAAAAAGCTAGGGTCACAATTCAGCGTGAAGGTCAAAGCCACACATCATTCATCAGGGCAGTTGCTATGCAAGGGTAGGTGGGGTGGAAAGTGAGTGAAGGTAACCTAGAGAAACTGCTGGGCTTAAGACTTCCATTTATGATGAGCAGGGTCCAATGGCCACACCCTCCGTCAAGAAGGCCTAAAAGACAACTGTGAGAAGAAGAAAAGATTGATGCTCACCTCCAATTTTTTAGGATCCCAGAGCAACAAAAGAAAACAGGAAACTCTGGTACAATCAAACCTTTAGCTTGCCCCAAAGTTTGTGGGAAAGGTTTAGATTATAGGATGTAGGACAAAGTCTTACCAGAATGGTTTCTAGAATACTAATTATGTGCCAACTACTACCCTAACACCAAAAGAGAAATATAGAAAGACAGAAGGAAGGAAGGAAGGGAGGGAATGAGGGAACAAGGGAAGGAAGGAAGGAAGGAAGGAAGGAAGGAGGGAGAGAAGGAGGGAAGGAGGGAGGGAAGGAAGGAGGGAGGGAGGGAGGAAGAAAGAAAAGAAATAAAGAGCAAGCCTCGGTTGTTCTCTTCCCATGACCCATTCCATGTCACCTAACCCAGAGCATGTCAGCCCCTCCCTCCCTACAGAAGTCATAACAACTTGTAACATTTCCATCCAGCCTCTGCTCTTTGCCTTTTAAGTAGGCTTGGGCCACATCAAGAAGCCATTTTCCCTACAGCCATTCACAAGAAATGACAGAGGAAATAGAATTTGGAGGGGTGAAGTAGCACGTGGGACCTGTGATCTGGAGAAGGTCCCTTGAGAAGCAGAATGTCACAGGTTTAAATTAATTTTTCTTTAGAATTACAGATAGACACTCTCCGGTGAAAGTTTTCCTAATAATCCAACCATCTTTACATTTGATATGATGTCATCACAAACCACGATCTCTCCATTAAAGTGTCAAGACTCAGATTTATACAACAGACATAAAAATAAAAGCTAAACACGGAGGCAAAGAATGTTAATGGAAGTTATGTACATGCATTAAGGGGAAAATGCACCTCTGAGTGTTGTTTATGTAAAAGGCTATTTGTAAGTTTGAGCCTGCATTTCCTTAGACATTATTTGAAAGTGTCTCTATTACTGATGTGCTAGAAACATTTCTCACATTTTAATTATTCTGGGGAACATGCTGATTCCAATCAACACATTGAGGACGGTTTTAAAGTCCATGAGTAAGAAAGAATTCTCATTCATACGGAGTCAAGGCTTTATGTATAAAGATATCAGCATGCATTTAGTACCTACCATGTGCTTTACTAGCCACAGGTCTTTTTTTTTAAGATTTTATTTATTTGAGAGAAGGGGGAGAGAGCACAAGCAGGGGGAGCAGCAGGGGAGAGGGAGACGCAGGCTCCCCACTGAGCAGGGAACCCAATGCGGGGCTCGATTCCAGGACCCCGGGATCATGACAGAGCCGAAGGCAGAGACTTAACCAAATGAACCACCCAGGCGCCCTAAACATAGGTCTTTGTTAAACACAAGTATTTAGATCTTAATCCCTCTCTGCTGCATGGATAATGAGGTTTCCCCATTGTGCCCCCAAGCTGACATGGGGATGACATTTTCTAAGTGGCAGACAGCAGCCAGACATCAGCGCAAGGAGGCAAGCAGAGGCCAGACTGCAGAAGATCTTGGGTGTCAGACCATACATAACCTCCAAAGCTATAAAAGCTAGAGAAATGTTTCATTTCAGGAGGTATGGGATCAGATTTTCATTTGTAAAAGATCATCCTGGCCAAGGTGGAAAGAAAAAGGCACGTGTAGGGGCAAAGAAATGGGTTCAGGGTCCATATGGTAACGAAGGCCTTGAGTGTGGATGAAGTTTGAAAAGGTGCATTGTCCTAATTTGGTAACCAAGTGAAGTGCAGATCAACGACTAAAGGCAAGGAAAACTCACTGTTCCCTGGCTTCGGACACCAGACAGGAAACGGTACCACTGGCTGAAAGAACAGAAGAAGCAGGTTTGCCAGGAGAGCAGAGTAATAGATGGTGAATTCAGTTTTGAACTTGCCGAGTCTGAGGTAGCCATGGGCAGTCCCTGCAGAAATGTGCAGACAGCCCGAGGAAATCTGCTTAGAGCTCAGAAAAGATACATAGGGAATTCTTGAGACTTTGGGTGCAGATGAGTCCCTACAAGGAGAGTCTGTCTGACGGAAGAGATTGACAGTGGTAATACTCAATTTTTAAAAAGTGCTTCCTATGTGCCAGGCCCTGGTCTAAATCTTTACATATACTAACTGATATGTTCACAGAAACCCAGTGAGAAACCCACAGAAACCTATCACTATCCCCTTTGTGTGGCTTCTGAGACTGTGGCACAGTTAATATAAGCAACTTGCCCAAGGTCACACGTAGCAAATCAGTACCAGCTGGGATATGAACCCAGACACATTGTCTCCAGCCTGGACTCTTAAATCTCTAAATGATACCATCTCCCTCAGACAGGATGGGGACAGAGGCACCCTGGACAGCAATGATGGGAGAGGAAGGAAAGGCTCGTTTGAAGAATACTGAGAATAGGAAGCTAAAAAGTGGAATGGAAAGGCCAAGGGAAGAAATAGTTTTAAGAATTGGGTAGGGGTCAGGGGCACCTGTGAGGTAGTGATCTCGGGGTTGTGAGATCAAGACCCAGGTGGGGCTCCGAGCTCAGTGTGGCATCTTGCTTGAGTTTCTCTCTCTGTGTCCCTCTGCCCCTCCACCCAGGCTAGCGCTCTCTCTCTCTCTCTTGCTCTCTCTCACTCTCTCAACTAAATGAAATAAATCTTAAAAAACAAAAGAATTAGGGAGGGGTTGGGAATGTCAAACACTGAAAATATCATTACCCTATCATTTGTAAACACACAGGAGGAGAAAAGAAAATTGTCTAAAAATAAACCAAATAAAACTTAGAAGCCATCCAGTAATAATATTACAAACATTCATGTTGAAATTATAAAGGATTTCTGTCCCCAGTGACCACATAAACATGAGGCGGTTGGGCAATGGGTATGAATTTCAAAGTATAAATATATGTTGTTTAAAATAAAGTTTCCTTCTATTCTACTTCTGTATAGTTACCTGGACTTCAGCCTTGCCTTTGGTAGGTAAGGGCCACTGAAAACCAAAACCATTCATCCTGCTGGGACATCACGCCCAAAGGAGACTGAGATCAGTGAGGGCACTTCCCAGCAAGGGAATTAAACCCAATTTGGCCAGCAGAAACTCGCCATTCCCATGGCCAAAGAAATGAAAAGAGCAGGCAGAGAAAAGGCAGCTTTGCAATCCATCCTTGAAAGAGCCACAATCAGATCAAAAACAAACAAAAAATCCTTAAAGCCTTTAGATATGCTCATTGAAGCTGCTAATGTGTCATAAACCTTGACATATCATGCCTATTCCAAGAGTCTGCAAATAACTGAGCGTCCGGAAATCCAGTCTCTCATCCCCAAAAGAAAACAGTAAAACCAAACTTTAGAAAGCCTATCCTTTTCTCATTTTCAACTGAGGAAATACACTACAATACCCTGCTCTAAAGTTTGAAGTTGGTATCTCATTAGCTCCATTCTCTCCTTCAGTGGCAATCTATCTCCCTCTTGTGGATTTCTCAGATATTTCCACCCAGGAGAGTCCTTTCCAACTCACTCCTCAGACTTAACCACTAGGTTGTATTGCGTTAACTATAAGCATAAATACAAGATGAAATATCTACTGTAACTCCTATTAACTGAAGTACTAGACAGAATACACACCCTAGCAACTCACATTCATTCTTCTCCTGGCAATGAAGTAGCTGTTAAAAAAAACTGTGATCATGTATCAAATATTCATTGAGCTATTACGAAAAGCATGGACACAGGGCACTTGAAAATGGAGCTTGTTTCAGCAAAAATTTACAACCTAAAAGAGAAGAACCAAGCAGTCCGCTAAAAATTGTGTGTCAGATGGTCTGATGGTTAAAAAAAAAAAAAAAAAAAAAACCTGGACAAGGACCGCTGCTTAGGTGGAAATCCCCACCTGTGACCAACAGTGCCAAACACCTAGATTCCAAACGATGCTAAGTCTGGGGTCAAGTATGCTGAAGTCCTGTGACTATGAAACTGATATTTTCTCTTATGTGCATAAAAAGTCAATATAGAAATGAAATGTCATCACTGTGTACAGAGATAATGCCTCCAAACAGAAACACCACTGAGTTTTTGTACTTCCACCTTAAATGTTTTCAATATCTAGACCTATCTTTTCTTTATTCTCTCCCATTTCTGGAAAGCATCATTCCCTTCCAAGGGTAACCCTTCCACACTTTTCTTAGCTTGAAACTCCTCTGCTGGCTGCTTTTCCTCTACCTACAATTTTGCTTAGGTCTCTTTCATCATCCTCTCCACTGACACTTCTTTGAACTATGACGTCCACGAGAATTAGTCCCATTCAAATCAAGCTCTACTGTGTTTCATGCATTTGCTAATGAATCCCCAGCACTAACAAGAGGGCCTGTTACATAGTAGATACCAAATTTTTTTTAGCTATTGTCTATGAATGTCTTAATTGAAATATAACTCATACCATAAAACCCCAGTGTACAGCTTGGTTGTTAGTATATCCACTAAGTTGAATGATAGTCGTACAGGTATCACAATTATCAACACATTTTTCTTCTTTTTCAGCTTTACTGAGGTATAACTGACACATAAAATTGTATTCTACTTAAGTGTATGTGATAATTCGATATACACACATATTATGAAAGGATTCCCATCTCAGCTTGCATAAATGCACGAGCTAATTTCTCATAATACATAAATGCAAACATATATATTATGTTTCCCTGGAAACCCTAATACACACAGCTTTAGGACAAACTAGATAATCTCAGTGATAACCTTCCCACCATGGATTACTCTTCTAACTCATTCGACTAGGTATCTTTTGGCTGGAATCACAATATGCACAGTTAATTAGAAAACCGTATAGATTTTGCGGAGCACCTGGGTGGCTCAGTCAGTTAAGCATCTGACTTGGTTTCAGCTCAGGTCATGATCTCATGGGTCCTCAGATGGAGCCCTGCTTTGGGCTCCATGATCAGCAGGGAGTATGCTTGAAGATTCTCTCCCTCTGCCCCCACCCACCGACTTGTGCACGTGAGCACGCGTGCACGCTCTCTCTCTCTCGCTCGCTCAAATAAATAAAATCTTTTAAAAAAAGGAAAGAAAAGAAGAAAATCCTATAGATTTCGTGATCTTAAACTTCAGTTCCTTAAGCATATAAACTATGTAAATTACCAGAGAAGGTACATTTTAATTTGCTACAAATTTTTAAAAATATGTGTGAGCTCAGTGATCATTTGAAAACAACTGAAATGTGTGAACCAGATTTAGATCAAATAAAGCCATGGAATAAATTTACTATCTAATAGAAACTATGTTATGCACTATAATCAGCTAACATTTTCACCTGAAAAATAAAATTCCACAAAACAGCCTATACCCCTCTCAACATTCAATTTATTATTGCTATGGTCTGAATTTGGGGTCCTCTCAAAATTCATGTATTGGAATCTTAACGTCCAAGGGGATTGCTTTAGGAAGTAGGGCCTTTGAGAGGTAATTAGGTTATGGGGGTCGAACCCTCATGAATGAAATTAATGATCTCATAAAAAAAAAGATCCCAGAGAGCTCCCTTGCCCCTTCCACCATGTGAGGACATCCCGAGAATTCTGCAAACTGACAGAGGCCCCTCTAACGCCGGCACCCTATTGTGGGATGTCCAGCTTCCAGAACTTTAAGCAGTCAATCTCTGTTGTCTACAAGCTACTCAGTCTGTGGTGTTTTGTCATAGAAACTTAAATGGACTAAGACAGTTGTGTTCTATTCTCTTTCTAGTGGTCATTTTGCCTCCATTTGATGTCAAGAAGAAATACCATCTGATGTGGTTTTCTCAGGAAAGACAAAGGAAGAAATGAATGAGTTATTTCCAGCCTCTACCTCGAGACTCAAAGTAAAGGATGCTGTTGATAAACTGAAACGTAGTTCATTTTTAAATACAATAGAGTGGTGCTTCTCAACCTACGAAGGCATAACTATTCCGGAATCCCATCCTGGAGGAGCACAAGTATAAAAAAAAGCACACGGTTTATTATCTTTTCATGCATTAGCTTCTCTGGAATGTGGGATTCCCAAAAGAATTTATACTATTTCCTGACAACCCCTAAGCATAAAATTAATAAAGAAGGGAAAAGAAAATTTGCTCTAGAGATTCAGAGCTGATTAACTTAAGCCATGCCCGTCCGTCACTCTCTGGAAGCCAATTAAGTAAAGTACTCAAATGCAACACTTTAACACCATAAATTAAAGTTGGCAAAAAGTTTAAATTCTATCATAAAATTAACCATTGTAAGTGAAGTAGTTGTGAAAACGTACCTTTTAAAAATAAAGTATATTTATGTCCTAATTGCTAAGCAAAATAAAGGAAATTTTTATTCTGAAACAGCCAAAATGACCTCATCAATCTTTTCTAGCTTTCCATTGGGGGAAAGAGGATCTTTGTAGTATGAGGTATGTGAAATTAATCTTCTCCAAAGGTATTATTCTGCAGAATCCTATTTTTAAAAACCCATGTACAGTACCTTAAAAATAAAGATGGACAATTTACCGGATTACATATTCCTCCCCTGTAAACTATTAAAGTTGACTCAGGGCTGCAAGATGGTCAGAAACAGAAGGAAGGGGATTCATGGGCCTGATTTATTGTTTTCTCTCAGTAATTTATTCAGAGACAGTGTCACCCCCAACTGTATCTCCACACAACAAATAAAGAAATGGAAAGACTGATAAACTAGTCCTATAATGCTAGAAAGCATGTATGCATGCTCTCAATACATGTTGCTTTGGTTTTTTTTAACTCAATTGTCAAACACCTGGCTACTGAACCATGGCTTTTATGACATATTCAGGAAAAAAGTCATTATGTTGAGGAAGAAGAGCCCGGTGTGCTAAACCTAAAAGGCCCTGAAAATAAAGAGCCCTGGTTAATTGATTATACTAGGTGATTCTAACATTACATATTACCTCAACCACTCACTCAACTCCACCTTTATTCCATGCCCTGGAGCTCTACAAGCACCCAATAAAACCACTCTTCCCCCATTTCCACAGTATCCTTGACATGAAGAGGAAGGTCTCTAAACTTTCCAAGCTACAGATAAACCCTTCCTATATTAACTCTCACACCTATCTGCCTTGAGACTCAGATAGGCTTAACCCTTTATTCCTCATTCATTTATCACCTCTACACGCTCATACAACCCCCCTCTACATATGCCCTCATCCCTGGGCTTTCCTTACCAGATGGCTATGTCTTTACCTTTTTATGAATTCATCTCCCACCCATCCTCAAGTCCTAAAACACTTCCAACATGTCCTCTAAAACCCAACATCAAGCACCAGCAAAATCCCTTATATCTTAGTATCATCAACTTGACCTGACTTCCCCGCTCCCCACCCCCCGCCCCCCAGAATATGGCTTCCATTCATCGCCTCAGACTATCAAGCCACTACCCCTCCTTGTCCCAATTGTCTGTAGACCTGGGGCCTTCTCTACTTCTTTAAGAATTAGTCTCCTAACTCACTGTTCTCTTTCAGCACTCTGCTTGTCATTATTCTGGGTGATTTCAACATCCACCTGATGATCCTTCCAATCCATTTGAACTCACCTCCTCCAGCGATGTTGTCTTCCACCTAACCCAGCCACCTTCTCATTACCAAAACAGCAACTCGCTCATAGGCTCAGTATCAAGCATCCCACTCTCCTACCACCACCTCTGGTTCTCTAATATTCCAATCCCAACCATGACCTATCACTTTTTCCTACATTCTCTTCATATATTTAATATCCTCTTTATGTAGTTTAAAATCCACAGACCATCATCTCTCTTGCATAAAATGTCAACTTTTTTTTTTTTTTTTGCCTCCTTTTATCCCATGGTTCTAACTTGGCAAAACTCTAATCAGTTAATCTGACACTTCACCTGCTCTGTCCTGACACCCATGAAATCTAAATGTGGCTGAAGAAAAACAATCTCACTGGATCTTTAAATCATGATCACTAATCTCAGATACTTTTAGTGCTGCCTGGTGAATAAACTATATTTCTCTACTCCACTCATTTTCTCACTCTCCTAACGGAGTTTTTCGTACCTCTTCTTTCACCTAAAAACTCCAAAATCTCATCTTCACTGTTTTGCTTCCTCTATCTCTAAGGAAAGAACAGTTCTAGAAACTACTGCTGCCACCCTTACCCACCCCTGCATGTACTCCACTTCCTTTTCTGTAACTATAGGTGAGTTTTCCATGTTTTCATCCAGAGCCAACTCCTCTACTTGAGCACTGGACCCCATAATTTCTCAAGGAAACTGCTATTGGTACAGAAATTCTCCTCTCTTTCATGATTTTTTTCATCTCTACTAGATCATTCTGTTAAGCATAAAGTCACCAATTCACCAATACTTCTACCATCAAGTTCACCTCCATTTTGCTAAAGTAGGTCTCAACCTTCAAACTAAATGATATGTCTGCAATATGTGACTTAGTTGATCACATCCTCCTCCTTGAAAGACTTTATTCACTTGGGTTCCAGGACACCACTCTCTTCTGGTTTCTCTCCTATCAATGGGAAACTCTTCGGTTTCCTTTGCTGGCTCCTCCCCCCTTTTGACAAGAGCACTGGAGGACCCTAAAGCTCCATCTCTGGATCTCTTCTCTATCTATACTTATTTTCTTGATGATTTATCAATCTATAGACTCATGACTCCCAGATTTATATTTTCAGCCTGACCTCTCCCATAAACTCCCTATTTAACTGCATTATCTAACTGCATTTGTCATGCTCTGCTTTAATAATGCTTTGTAACAGGTACCCCCAAAATTTCAGTGACTTATGATGATGCATTTCTTGCCCATATATGTGCAAGTCTGCCAAGGCATCTCTGCTTCAGGCTACAGGATCAGTTCTGGTCTATTCCACATGTATCTCATTCTCAGAACAGCAGCTTCTCAAGGTCATGCTCATTGCATGACAGAGAGAGACTTCTTCAAGGGGATTGTCAACTTTTTGCCATACCACCTATAACCTCAGCTCAATTTGCACACTGTTATTTCTACCCACATTTAACTAGTGAAAGAAAGTCACATAGCCAAGTCTAGCATCAATGAGACAGAGAAGTATACTCCTCCCCAGGAAAGCCATGATAAAGGCTGAGAAGTAAGGAAGAAATTGGAACAAAGAATATAATCTATTGCACCAACTCCCTATTCAACATCTTCCAATAAACATCTCAAGTAAAAAATCTCCAAACTTGAGATGGACAAAACCGATTTTACCTCCTAAACCTGCTTCTCTCATAATTTTCCCCACATCTACAAAGGACAGCGTCATCATTTCAGTTGCTTCAAAAGCCTTGAAGTCATCACTGGCTTTCTTTCACACATCACATCCAATCCTATTGCCTTTACCTCCAAATATGTCCCAAATCTGACCTCATCAACTCTGTTGCAATCACCTTGGGTTAAGTCACCATCATCTCTTACAAGGAGTATAATAATAGTCCCCTAACCACTCTCCAAATTTCCACCCTCATCTTCCTATAGGGTATTCTCAATGTGACAACCATAATAAGTCTTTAAAAGTAAGTTATATTGAGGCACTTGGATGGCTCAGTCAGTTAAGGGTCCGGTTCTTGATTTCAACTCAGGTCATGATCTCACGGTCCTGGGATCTAGCCCCGCATCATGACCTAAGCTGAAGGTAGACGCTTAACCCACTGAGCCACTCAGGCACCCTGGGGGGTTGTCATGCAGCATTACTGCAAAAAGAAGGTATTTTCATACACAGCATCAATACCATCTAGAAAGATTGCTACAACACTTTCTCCATTAATTTTTTTTCCCCACATCTCACAAAGACTTTATCCTTTCTCTAGCACCCAGCTACCACTATCACTCTTTCTTCTTCGGTGCTAACTTCTTGAAGCAATAGTCTATACATATTTGTCTCCTTTTACTCACTTCTCAACATAGTGTGACCCCTCCAATCAGGTTTACATCTTGACATCATCGAGACCATTTTCTCAAATCATTCATTCCTTTATCAAAGGGGCAGATATGACACAGAGCTGGGGCAGGAGGAGTCATGACAACTAAGCTGATCAATAAGTGACAAGCAAAGTGTTGGGTTGAATTGGGGGAAAAAATGTAAAGCAATTTGAGAAGCACTACATTTTAAATCTACTATTTAATCCTACCGCCTACCTTTCAATTTGTTTATTAAAAATTAAAATAGTTTATCTGCTAGATGAGGAATCAATCTCAGCTTTCTCAAAAACTGATTTGGTAATTTTATGCAATGACACTTCAGTTCTCTGGATCCTGGTATTTTCATTCATAAATTTAGAAAGCTAAAGCGCATGGTTTTTGAACAGAAACTTTTGGGAATCTTTCAGAATTCAGAACCAATGGGCCTCCTACTCCTCCATCCAACTCTGCTAGAACCACTTAGGATAGAGAAGGATTTTGGCAATCTGAAATGCTCAGCAATTGACTTTTTATCTTCTCAAGCCCTGTTGCACATCCCTGACAAACAAGCACACTGGACATTCAGGACCACTGAGGCAGATATTCTCCAACATCCCTTTAAATACATAGTAGGTATGTTTCAGTCCTATAGATTGTGATCTGAACATATTAACTGAAATACTGTTCTGTATCTCTAAAGCAATCCATGTATGCTGCCTAATGAATATAAGATTTCTTTTTTCCTTTTAGAATATCCATCAAAGCACAAGATGTTAATACTTTATATTAATTTACCCATCCACACCTTCAAAATACCATATATGCAAGTGCTCTTATGTCAAGCCAACAACTTTGCAGTGACATATATTAATTTCTTCATATAACCCAGAGCATGGAGGCTACGAAGAATTTGAAAGCTAGGGTTGAGTTTGGTAGTTGCGTACTTTAGATATAAATTCTTCCCATGACATAAACATTTGAAAGCATTATAATAATTGAATGTTTTCTTCATTATCTCTCAATTCTGAAAAATAATGATTATATAATTTTAATTTAACTTGAGGTTTTAGGATATGAATGCATTTTTTTCATACTTTTCTTCACTCATTTCAATATAAATTCACATACATACACATGTACCCACCTTCTAAAAGTCTAATACCCCTGCTACACAGAAAGACATCAGGCAGTTTCCAAGGGAACATTGCTTCAAGGTAGTGATCCTATTAAAAAGATCTCTCTGAGAACAAATACCTCTTCCCTTCAATATCATTCAGAAGCATTAAATTAGAGCCACTCCTCTTGAAATGAAGAGAACAGTTCTGCATTTAACCATCACAGGGTAACAGAGAATGTTCCCCTTAAAAGCATAACTATTCTATAGGGTAGCAGTACTGGCATGGACCATTAGCTCTGACAGTGAAAAGCTTCTAAATTCCTCTGCAATTGAAAAGTTGCTCGGGACGACAAGAAATCAACAAATCATGATTATCTTAAAATCAGAGAATTAGGCCATGTGCTGAAAAGATTCTCCAGAGATCTGATGCCCAAGTCCTCTGGCTTGGGCAAGGAGCATAGCCAGAAACCAGTATGTTGAGGGGTCTTTAGGGGTGCTGCTTGCCTAGTACTAGTTACCAGAGCACCAGAATGCCTCTTTAAAAGTTATTTTTGGTATTTTTCTCATTATAAAACAATAAAATTTACAACACACAGAAAAAGCACAGTGAAGAAATAAAAAGCAACCATACACCTAGCACCTAGAGAGACACTGTTAACATTTTGGGACAGTTCTAAACTTATTCTGTGACTCTGTATTGACTTTTTAAAGACTCAAATGAGTTCATGAGCATACACATAATGTACTTTCTCCACAGAATACTTTGTTGTAAATATCGCCCCATATTACTAAATATACGAATAAAGATTTTAAATTCCTGCAGTAAATTCCAATTTACTATACTGGAATTTAATTAATAAACACCCATTGTGGCACACTTAGATTGTGATTTTCCCTCTTACAACTAATAGGGAAGTGGACATCCTTAAAAATAGGTACTAAGGTACAAGATATATAATTTCCACAGGAAAAATTCCTAAAAGGACAATTGCTGGATCACAGATATAAGTGTATTAAGACTTTTGATATACTTTGTCAAAGTACTCCTCAAAAAGGCAGTAATAACTGAAAGTCCATCATGAGGGTATTGGGTATGAACACCAAAAATGGCATTGGAATCCTTGAATGAGATCCATCCAGGACAGTTCTATCTGCACATACCAATAGCTAGGGGAATTCTGCCATCTCTTAAAAGCCAGAAATTGGATCACCAAGAAATATTAGGTTTACATGAAAAATTAAGAACTAAGTTAGATTTACTAATAGTGTTAATGTATAATTATTTCTAAGTATCTATAGATAACTCCACAGAAAAATTACAGCAGCAAGCTCCAGCTCCTCCTCAAAAATGAGAATATTAAAAAAAAAAAAAAAAAAAAGAGAATACTGAGCCAGAGCTAAAGAAGTTTTCTCTCTTTGGTTTGTTCTGGAAACTTCTTACTGGTTTAAAAGAGCCTCCTACTGGGGCACCTGGCTGGCTCAGTTGGTGAAGCAAGCTTCATATTGGGTACAGATTTTTTTTAAAACAAAAAAATTTAAAAACAAAGAATCTTTAAGAAAATAAAATAAGATAGACTCCCATTAGTGCTTAGCATCAGTCTTTTCTTATATATCCTTGTGATAGGATAAAAGGGCCCTTACTACAAATGCCTGATTATCAGAGAACATAAACTCAATCAGTTTTATAAAGCCCAGACAGGGATATAAAGATATAAACTTTGGGCAACTGGGTGAGATTGACTTCTTTCACTTAGTAGGACATCTTGGTTGCTTCCAACTTTTGGCCATTATGAATAAGGTTCCTTTAAATATTTCTGTGCCAATTTTTGTGTAGACATAAGTTCTCAACTCCTTTGGGTAGACACTAGGAGCATAATTGCTGGGTTATATGGTAAGAGTATGTTCAGTTTTATAAGAAACCACCAACCTATCTTCCAAATTGGCGGTACTATTTTAAGTTCTCACAAGCAACGTATTTGAGTTCCTATTGCTCCACACCCTCACCAGCATTTGGTGGTGTCAGGATTCCAGATTTGGCCATTCTAATAGGTGTGTAATAAAACAACATTGTTGTTTTAACTTATGTTTCCCTGATGATGTATCATGTGGAGCAACTTTTCATATGCTTATTTGTCATCCATATGTCTTCTTTGGTGAGCTGTCTATGGTCTTTGGCCCATTTTTAATCAGGTTTTTTTCTTATTGTTGAGTTTTAAGAGTTTTTTCTATATTTTAGAAAACAGTCCTTTATCAGATTTGTTTTTTGCAAATATTTCCTGCCAGTCTGTGGCTTGTCTTTTACTTCTCTTGACATTGTCTTTCATAGAGCAGAAGTTTTTCATTTTAATGAAGCCCAGCTTATCAATTGTTTCCTTCATGGATCATGCTTTTCAGGGATCATGGTGCTGTATCTAAAAAGGCATCACTGTACCCAAGGTCATCTAGGTCTTCTATGGTTATCTTCTAGGAGTTTTATACTTTTACACTTTACATTTAGGTCTATGATCCATTTTAATTCTTGTGAACAGTGTAAGATTTCTGTCTAGACTCACTGTTTTGCACATGCTTATCATTTGGCTCCAGCACCATATGTTGAAGAGACTATCTTTGTTCCATAGTATTACCTCTGCTCCTTCGTCAAAGATCAGTTCACTATATTTATGTGGTCTGTTTCTGTGCTCTCTAGTCTCTTGCACTGATTTATTTTTCTATACTTTCACCAATGCCATGCTATCTTGTTTATTGTGTTTATAGTAAGTCTTGAAGTTGGACAGTATCAGTCCTCCAACTTTTTTCTTCTACTTCAATATTGTGTTGGCTATTCTGGGTATTTTGTCTCTCCCTATAAATCTCCCTAGAATCAGTCTGTCAATATCCATAAAATACCTTGCTGGGACATTTATCACATCAAGTATACAGATCAAGTTGAGAATATGCAATCTTGACAATATGCAAAATTTTATTCATGAATATAAAATATCTTTCCATTTATTTAGTTCTTTGATTTTGTTTATCAGCATTTCATAGTTTCCCTCATATAGATATCATGCATATTTTGTTAGATTTATACCTCAGTATTTCATTTTTAGAGTACTAATGTAAATTGTATTATTTTTTAAATTTCAAATTTCATTTATTCATTGTCAGTGTATAGGAAGGCAATTGACTTTTATATATTAACCTTTTATTCTGCAACTTTGCTATAATTGCTTATTAGTTTTAGGAGTTTTCTAAATCAATTTTTTTTTTTAATTTTCTACGTAGACAATCATTTCATCTGTGAACAGACAGTTGTGTGTCTTCCTTCCCAATCTGCACACCTTTTATTCCCTTGTTTTACTGTATTAGCAAGGGCTTACAGTACAATGTTGAAAAGAAGTGGTGAGAGGCAATATCCTTGCCTTTTACCTGATCTTAGTGGGAAAGCTTTGTGTTTGTCACTATTAGTTATGATGTTACCTGTAGGGTTTTGTAGATAGTTTTTATTAAGTGAAGAAAGGTTCCCTCTCTTCCTAGTGTACTGAGAGTTTTTATCATGAACGGGTTTCAGATTTTGTCAAATGCTTTTTTTTTCATCTACTGATATGAGGTGATTTTTCTTTTTCAGTCCGTTGAGATAATGAATTAAATTAGTTGATTTCTGAATGTTGAACCAGCCTTGCATGAATGGGATAAATCCAACTTGATCATGAGGTATAAAACTTTCTATAAATTGTTGGAGTCCAAAAAAATAAATAAATAAATAAATAAATAAATTGTTGGAGTCAATTTACTAATATTCCGTTGAGGATTTCTACATCTCTATTCATGAGAGATATTGCTGTGTAGTTTTGTTTTTTGTTTTTTTTTTGTAATGTCTTTGTCTGGTTGGTGTTAGAGTAATACTCACCTCATGGAATAAATTAGGAAGTATTCCCTCTGCTTCTGTCCTCTGAAACAGATTGTAGCAAATTGGTATAATTTCTTCCTTAAATGTTTGGTAGAATTCACCAGGGAATCCATCTGGTGCTTCCTGATGCTTTCTGTTTTGGAAGGTTATTAACTATTGATTCAATTCATTTAATAGATATAGGCCTATTCAGATCATCTTATTTCTTTTTGTGTAAAGTTAGCAGATGGTGTCTTCCAAAGAAATGGTCCATTTCATCTAGATTATCAAATTTATAGACATAGAGATGTTCATAGTATTCCTTTATTACCTTTCTAACATCCCTGGGATCTGTAGTGATGTCCCCTCCGTCATTTCGGATATTAGTAATTTGTGTCCTCTTTTTTTTCAAGGTTAGACTAGCTCTTTACTAACCATCTTTTGGTTTCGTTGATTTTCCCTACTGATTTCCTGTTTTGGGTTTTGCTGATTTCTGCTATAATTCTTATTATTTCTCTTCTGCAGCTTACTTTGGAATTAATTTGCTCTTCTTTTTCTAATTTTCTAAAGCAGAAACTTAGATAACTAATTTTATTTCTTTTCTAACATACGCATTCAAAGCTATAAATTTCCCTCTAAGCACTGCTTTGCAGCTGCCTACAAATCTGGAAAAGTTCACTTTAACTTCAAAATCATTTTTAAAATCATCCTGACAGGCAAAACACATTAAGGGGAAAATTTCACTCATGGACCTCAAGATTGCAACTGTTTTTGTTGTTTTGTTTTGTTTTTTGTTTTTTCACTATTGCAGATAATTCTCAGTCTCTGATTAATGATTGATCAAAGTATGGTTTGAGCAGCAAACATTTATTGAAAGATTTTTATGGATGTTTGCTTCAACGTACTCTTCAAAAAGAAGACCCAACCTGTGACATCTTACTAATACTGAAATGGAGTTTCTTTCTAATATGAGCCTATACCCTATGTCGTCTGTGTTCTGCCTTGCTGCAGCAATTTGTGGTCTCCAGACTCATGCAGTGGGAAGTCATTGCAAATTTATTTTGTTAATAATAACAACACTAGCTAATATTTACTGGATTCAGGTCAACTGACTGCCTTTGCTAAAAAAGACATTTTTCCATTATCCTCCTCCCCACAGCAGCTCTGGAGATATTCCTTTTAACGATTTTACTCACAAAAACATATGAGTCCTTTCCTTGTGGTAAGAATAAGGTCATTCAGGTTCCAAAAGACTAAGTTGCCCAAAGTTAAATGGTGCTTTTTGCCTTTGGATACAGCAGCATACTCTAGTCACTAATCATAGAGTTAAAATTGTTACAGATCTAAACCCATACAGCCGAGTCTCCTTTAATGCCAGGCCTCCCAAAACAAGTGAGAACACAAGCAAGGAAGGAAAGGAAGCATGGGCAAGGAAATGCAATGGGTAGCCCTTGAAAGTTTGATTTTGAGTAAGTGAGGCTGATGTCCCAAGGGAGTAGAATTCTATTTAAGCCTAATGCTTTTGGGGGATGGTAAATTTATTGAACTCACAAGCTGAAACAATCTCAAGAGGGCTGTTTACTCAGAAGAGACATATTAATCCATTAAGCTAATGCTTTAACATAAAAGGCTAGACTTACTACATTAGCTTCCATGACCCAAGTGATTTTACCCATTTGAATAAAATAACCTTTGGTGTGAGCAATATAAAAAAAAAACACAAATGACCATCAAATTCCACTGCGTGTGTGTGTGTGTGTGTGTGTGTGTGTGTGTGTTCCATCTGTTGGGTTAAATTCCTAGCCTAGGCCTTCGTATAACTCTGAAAATCACAAAATCTCCCATATCCTAAAACATGCATCTGATCTAAAAAGAAATTGCAACCAAAGGCCTATACTTACCTAGATAAAATGAAAGTTTTCTGAATGTGATTAAGGGGAAAATGCTGCATAAGAGGAAAGATAAGTTGTGACAACTTGGGGCTCCAAAATAATAACGAAATAAAATGGTATCTTAATTATAATTAGAAAGATTTGGAGAGTACTGAAATGTGAGTAAACCATTTATGTTTTCAGTGAAGTTTACTCCTTAAATATGTTGAAATATAATTTTGACTAAATCTTAATAAATCATTTATGGCAGACGTTAAGTGTATCAGTATAACAGGATCATGCAAAGAAGTTAGTAAATTCCAACCTAGTAAAAGCATAAGGCAAAACAAATGTGCATGATTAACAGTGACAGTTTGAGAGAACAGCTCTAAGCAATTTAAAGACCCAGGGACCAAAAGGATCAAAAGAAACAAGTTACCTTCATTAGGTGAATAGAAGTAACTTTAAAATTGGGGTTGTTGTAAGATGCTACTTAAAATGAGCTACAGGAAAGGAATGAAAGAGGACCATTTTATTCTTGAAAAGCCTGTTCTGTCAAGGTTGTTGGAGAACCAATTATTCTTAGGAGTTCGTCAAATAAATGCCTCTGAGCCTGTCTCAAGCTAAAAAATTACATACAAGCATTTAGCATGTATTACTTTGACCTCGTGAGCTGACCTCATTCATGAGATTTCAACAGAGTTGTTGAAAAATACTTCAACATGCTAGCATACCTTAATTGAACATGGCATGTTTTATAGCGAAGGGTATGTGGGAAATTGCATGAAAACGAGAGTAAAAAAAGAAATTAATTTAATGCTGTTCTATATCTCAATACCACTCAGAATTTAACAAGAAACACAAACTATATAACCATTAAATTCTGGTTTCATCGATCCAAATCCCCTTCAACTTATCCAACCAACCCACTCACTTGCCTTGTTTTAAATATTTATGAACACAGCTCCTATCTAGAGTAATTACCAATTGCTAATTGTTATATTAATAATAGAAAATTACATTCAACACTGAAACAGATGGTCTCCTTTGATTCCATTTCAGTCTCTTTATCTTATTGAAAACTCTCCTAAAAGCCAAAAACTATCAATCAGTTGAATGGGTTTTACAATATGTTTATTACTCAAGATGGGGTGTCAATGAACGCTTTTCTTAGTGAGAGGTAATTATTTTGATATGGAAAAAGTTCCCAATATGTTTGATAATCAACATTTGCCTAAACATAAATATTTTCTCTCTTTTCCCATCAAAAAAATGTAATCTTGGGGCGCCTGGGTGGTTCAGTGGGTTAAAGCCTCTGCCTTCGGCTCAGGTCATGGTCTCAGGGTCCTGGGATTGAGCCCTGCATCGGGCTCTCTGCTCAGCAGGGAGCCTGCTTCCCCCTCTCTCTCTGCCTGCCTCTCTGCCTACTTGTGATCTCTTTCCTCTCTGTTGAATAAATAAATGAAATCTTTAAAAAAATAAAATAAAAAAATGTAATCTTGTACCTTCCAATCTCTTACTCTATGACAGTTTATTAACTATTAATCTGATGAATATTTGATACTCAGTGAAAATATAGATAATATATTTACATAAATTTGAGAGCATCTCTTTAGTGTGGCATATCTCGGATTTGGATCTTCATGAATATTGCCTTCTCTCTCCATTCTGTGATCCCCTTCTGTGGCCTCCCACGCTTCTCTGACAAAAATGGACCCTATGACCTGTTTGGAACTCCAAATACTTTCCCAATTAAGTCATCCTCATTCATTCATACACAGTATGACTGAAAGCCAAGAAAACCTTTCTAACATAAAAGTATTGTATATGTGATAATTTTAAAAAATATAACAAAGATATAAATACAAGTTTGATTTTTGAAGGTCTATTCACACATTTTATAGCACTGCTTTATTTCATATTTGTATATATTTTCTATGAACATAAGAAAATTTAATGGTCATAATTTTCATGGAAAAGCTAATCAGAAATAAATTCTTGTAAAGGAATTGGCAGCAAAACGCTTCAGACTCAACAGGTGAATTATAAATATTTTAGTCATATTATTAAGGTAAATAACACTAGTGTCAATTCTTTATTTGCTTAAAATGCATTTAATCTGAGTATTTTTCTTTAACCATAATGATTAAAAAGTATTTCAATAAGATAAATGTGTCTATTTTATTTATCATAAGCAATATTCTTGTTTCCTTTCATTAATCAATTGCATTTCAGCATGAAAAACATTAAAATTAGGATAGTCAGTTTACTTCAGCTGTTGCCTGATTATTTATTAATAGGCTAAGATATCAGTCAGGAAATTGTGCATTCCTGCTTTTTCAAATCCTAAACTATTTCTCCATTGCAAATAATCTAGCAAATAGAAACCATTCTTTCTAAATCCATAGAAGGAATTCTGTTTCTAAAAGTTGAATTAGTCTCTCCAGCACTGGTCTGATAACTTTCTTGGGAAAAGAAACTGCAAACAAGACAAAACTCTGAGATGGAACTTTGTCCCTAAGAGTCATGGTTGGCCTTGGTTCTGGTGCTAGATGCCCTGAATCCTGATGCTCAGGCAACTGAACCCCTTGAACCCCTTCTGGAAAGTTTTGATCCACCTCCCCCCGCCCCTCCCCTCCCCTCCCCTTGGAACAGAGTTTCACTCAGAACTGGTGCACTGATTCTAGTAGAACTCTTGTTCATTTTCTCCCCAGTAGCTGAGAGCAACAAAGACAAAGGGAGATTCTCAATTATAATAGGCAGGGCAGGGTGTAAGAAGTCAAAGCTAGAGACACAGTGCTGAGCATCAGGTGAGAAGGTGAAAGAGAGGCTTGCCTAGGAAAATAAATCAGACATTAAAAGCGTGAGGGATAAGGCCCATGTCAGGATATTACACTTCAAAGGGGGGGCAGGCAAGCACTTCAGGATGAAAATACAACCAGTGTGTGGGTGTTCTGTGATATGAGTTCTGTGGCATGGCAAAGGGCTTTATAGCTAACAGCACCACGTGTTAGTTTCTATTCTGTGGGCAATAGTGTTAGTCAGAATCCTGAGCAGGAACATGGCACAGTCTGATATGATGCGTTCTAGAGATTTCCCTCTAGTGTCCTTGTAACGGATTGGAGAAGAGGTCATGTTAGCTGAAGGTAACAAGGACATTAGGAAACACAAAATGGCAAAGGTGTAAATGAGGGCACTAAACTGGGGAATGTCTGAATGATATTTAGGGAATATAACTGATGGGAATTGGTAAAAATTGGCTGCTGGGTCTGTGTGGGGGCCTAAAGTAGTATTTTTGAATAATTCCCCAGTGTGGGTCGGCCAAATGTGAGGATAGTAGTTCCATTTGCGAAGATGGGAAAAGAGAAAGAAGAGCAGACTTTTGAGTAAAATAATGAGGTCAGTTTTGACACTTCTATTAGGCAAGGTAGAGGTATCCTGACCACACCAAAGACAGGCCAGGCCTTCAGCCACTCTGGCTTGGTAATCCCACTCTTTGGGAAGAAGTACAACTTGTAGCCAGAATCTCACTGCATTCCCCAGTGCTCAGAAGTGTCCATAAATTATTATTATTAACCTTACTTATTGTTTGCTTTTCAGTGTAAATCTAGTATTTCTCAGTGAATCAATTTCTGGCCTTTTAAGAGGTGGCAGAATCCCTCTTATTCTTGCTACGTACAGATCTAACTGTCCTGTGGGGGACTTGCCCAAGGACTCCAGGATTCATACACTAATGGTGGACTTTCAATCATTAGGACCTCTCTAAGGAAAACGTTGACAAAAATGTATCAAAAGTCTTAACACACTTATATCCTATGATCTAGCAATTCTCCATCTAGAAATTTGTCCTAAGGAAATTACCGGAGAGGTACACAAAGATTTATGTATGAGGATGTTAGCATACTAGTAAGTGCCGAGTGAAGAATTTAAGGACTACCCAATGGGATTGATTGGTCAACAACTGGAAGGAGCTGATCCCTAGTAGCCCATCTCCCCCATTCAAATGGTCATATTTCACCTGCAGACCCAGTCCTTCCTCATCTCTTGCATCTTCCCCTGATCTTATTCTTGCCTTCGAGTTGCCTGTTCCATGTTTGACCAATCCTGCTGTCCCCAAGACTATCCTGTACTCTAAATTTTAGCTGTCTGTTTTTCAGCCAATCCTCAGAACTCTGGTCTTCTCAAGATAAGAGACAGTTAATCTGAAATTCAAGTGCATGAAGCAATACAGGCAGAGGGCCAGAACCACTGTATGCTATCTATTCGTCTCCAAGATGAGATGCTTACTTTAGCACTAATCTCCTGAACTCCATGCAGTTTCTTATGCTCACAAAGGTGTAATTCCAAGCATGAGAATTCCAAACAAAGCAGAAAACAGGAATGCCATGGCAGTGAGTCAGGTAAACACTTTAGGAAGTGGGGCTTTCTGGTATCACCCTTCCATCTGGTCATTTATTCCAGTCTCCAACTGGGTCCATCCTGGTCTCTAATCCATTTGAGGGCTGCTTATCTACTAGTTTTCTGGAAAGTTAAAATCAGCCTTTCCAAAAATATTTACGGGGGGGTGGGGGGGTAACCAGGCGATGGGTATTAAGGAGGACACATGTTGTGATGAGCACTGGGTGTTACACACAACTAATGAATCGCTGAACACTACATCAAAAACTAATGATGTACTTATATGCTGGCTAACTGAACATAATAGAAAAAAAAAATATTTATCTTGTGAAACCTTGCCATTATTCCTGCAATACACTGAAGTAATTATGGCAGAAGGATGCTTAGCAAGTGTATAAACATAGTCAATTCCTTCTTTGGCAGGTAATGACTAATATCAGTGCAAGAACTGAGAACACTATAAGAAACGTAGCTTTAGAGGGGCGCCTGGGTCGCTCAGTCATTAAGCATCTGCCTTCAGCTCAGGTCGTGATCCCAGGGTCCTGGGATCCAGCCCCGTATCGGGCTCCTTGCTCAAGAGGAAGTGGGAAGCCTGCTTCTCCCTCTCCCACTCCCCCCTGCTTGTGTTCCCTCTCTTGCTGTCTCTCTCTCTGTGTCAAATAAATAAATAAAATCTTGAAAAAAATAAAAGAAATGTAGCTTTAGATAGTTAAACTATATTAAGATGTATCAGAAAACTTTTAAAAATACGTTGTCCTAAACGCTGCCCTTCTCAAACTGCACAGAGCCAGCCAGGGGAGCCAAAGTGAATCCGTGAGGGTGCCACGGCACATTTTAATTGTCAGAGGAAACACAGGAACAACTGCCAGACACCATACAAACTGCATTTCCGAGATAAGTCAGTTTCAACATCAGATCTATTTACATTCCTTTTGATGACATTATGTCTTTTTTCCCAGTTTGATTAAGATATAATTGACATATAAAATTGTATTCGTTTTAGGTGTACTTCATGAAGCTCTCATACATGGACATAATTACGATAGCATCATATCCTTGAGAAACATTTCAGACGTTTCTGTGATAAAGAACAAGAACTAAACAAGAATCAGAGCAAAACAAGAAAGGAGAGTGGTAGCTCCATCTGACTTTACAGTTTGAGAAGGCATGCAGGGCCCAACAGTCACATACTCTTTGGAAATAACTGTAGGTAGTTAAGAATAAAATAAAATATTATTTTTCTTTTCACTCTATCTGTATTATTTTTCCAAATGGCTCCATGACGTTAGGGCATAAATACTTATTAAGTTATTTGGACGTAAATACTTAATAAACACATATGCTAGGTATTTCTTTTGGCCAAGGGACGCAGTGAAAAAAATTACCAGACACAGACTGTGTGGGTACTTCTGCCTAAACAGTATGAAACTCCAGACATAAACTATTCATTATTATTGCATCTTGGCTCTTTGACAAAATTGAATGAAATAATTTTCATAAAATTTTTGTGATTATTTGAATATCACAAAAAGTATTTAACTTCCAAATATAAAGAAATTCTTAATATTGACCCATTTTTTATGAAACTAAATATTGTTAGCCATTGTACAGGACTTTATAAAGATAAACATTAAATCTTTAGTTTCAGAAGAATTAGTTTTTCCTTCTATCTTCGGTTTCATATTTCTGTAATATAAAGAAGCACAGACTTTTAGGCAAAATGCCTCCTAAGTTGCCAAAGAATTTATTTGTATGGAAATTTCTCTACAGCCCTCTCTCCCGATGCATAAATATCATACATAAAGTTTAACCTTGTTCATATAGGAAGAAATACCTGAGGCATGCCAATCAAGCCAAAATCTTTTATAAAATTGCAGGTGTGTGTTTTGTTTTCAATATCCAAACTAGCACCAATCATTCAAATCAGCTTACTCTATGTAAATTAGTCTTTTCAGAAAACTTCCTTAATCCAAGTAGTTATTGAGTGAAATGGGATATACCTCAACTAATGTCTGCACAAAGAGGGAAAACACACACAAGGGAAACTCTATCATAGCTTGAAGAATTGGGCTCTCTTTTGTTTACCTACAATCCCTCCTCTGGCAAGAACAATGAGCAGGGTGTATGTATGCATGTATGTATGTATTTATTTTAGAGAGGTGGGAGGGGGAGGTGAAGAGGGAGACAGAATCTTAGGCAGGCTTTACGTCAACCACGGAGCCTAGAGCCCGACATGGTGCTCCATCTCACAACCCTGAGATCATGACCTGAGCCAAAATCAAGAGTCAGACGCTTAACCGACTGAGCCACCTGGGCAACCCATGTAATTATTTTCTTGATCATCATTTTTACAGTTTTAATTTGACCCTGCACCTTAAGGAAAAGAGACGAGGCATACAATGAAGGAGCCCTTTTTTTCTATACCAGTCTGGCTTAGTGATTAAGAAAGGGAGACATCAACTTCACCACTAATTTCAAAAGGGACGTATTTAAGGAAACCTGTACCTTTGTGCTTGGAAAGTAGGATAGATCGATTTTCCAACTGGCATGACTATATTTCACTGCTCAAAATCAGAAAGAATTTTCACTAGAAAGTAGATAACCAACTTGGATGCCCCCCGCCCCCATTAGATAGCAATGCATTTTTTTAAAAGTAAGAGCCCTCAAGAAGATTTACAATCTTGGAACATGAATCAAGCACAGGTTTTATAGTATTAAACTAAAGAAGTTTAACCAGGAGGTAAAGGTGAGAGTTTTGATGCCTGTTTGAAAAAAGTCTCAATTGCTGTATGTCATAATTAAAGAATAGCCTGAGAGAAAACCACTAATGTTTGGAACAAATCCACAGTCACTGGTGACAGACTTACATTCTTTTATTTATGTTCAGACCTTGCATGTGCTAATTGAAAGCTGACAAAAGCCTTATCACCTGGGGAAATGAGTTCTTCTCACAATGTCCCTTTGAAGGTAGTGGCTCACATCCCATATTCAATAGAAAGTGACACTTAATTTGGCAGATCCCAGTTTTAGGAACCTGAGAGAATAATAATGTCCTGATAACACAAGGTACACAACCGAGGTTGGGTCAGGGTGGAATTCACTTCATCAAAATGTCATACCCAGCCTAAGCCAGAAGCTAGGGTGAAGCCAGTGCAAGGGGGATTTTGAGGAAAATGACGGGACTAATGTTTCTATTTCTCAATATTTTAATTTTTCTAGCACTTGTAGTTCACCAAGTAATTTTTTTGTACTACTTCAATATACGAGACATTCATTCCAGGCTCTAAATAAACATAAATGGACCTGAAACACATACTCGTTGTCACACATATATGCCATGTGGTCACCACCTTCCCAGTTCCAGATGAACCCTGCTAAAGGAATGACAAGATGATATTTTTGGTCCCCCTGACTTTTTGAATAATCAGTGCATAATAATCTGCGAGACCTAAGTAAAAGTCACCCACAAAGAACGGGAACAAAATTAGAAAAGTCATCTTCTGCAACTGAAATTTATATTAATTAATGTGGAATGAATGTGACTAGCCTGCAGGAGTGACCATCGAGAGGCATTTTGAAATGAGTTGTGCAAAAGATAGGAGTGTCTCTAAATCTCCTGAGGTCCCCAGTCCACATATAAATCACTATAGCCTAGGCTTTGACTTTGGATAACCTGGAGTACTCCATGCTTATAATAAATGCAGACACGATGATGTGGCACTGTGCATGAAGTTTAGAAAATGTGAAGTCGAAGAAGAAGAATTTGTTGGGGTTTATTCAGAGAGACCTGGAGGACAGGTCATTAGAAATACATACTCAGTGGTAAATAAAACAGGAGTAATTCTCTAGTTTTTGCCACAACCCCAAGAAATATCCTTCAGGGCTACTCAATTTATTGTACCATCATCTCATAGGTTCATGTTTGCCTCACAATGCCTTAATGAACAACCTGGATTCCTGGGAAGTTTGATAATAGGAAGGGCTGCCTTCAGTGAGGGTTTTCTAGTGATGAGAAAGGCAAATCCCCACTGACTCATAAGTTAGCACTTGTTTATAAATAAATCCATGAGACTTGTTAGCCTGAAGTCAGTCCCCAGGAGCTCATCATTCCTAAGTGAATTGAGAGCGTCAAGTTTCTTGAAACTGGATTTGGGACCCACCGGGCTTTCCTATCAGTCCACAAAAGAACTGCTTAAGCAAATGTGCGAAATGGTTCAAAAGCAACACACAGGGCATGTCATCATACATTTGTCAAAAGCCATCGAATGGACCACACCAAGAGCGAACCCTAATGTGAACTACGGTCCCTGGGTGATAATGATGTGCCCCTGTAGGTCCATGGGTAACAATCGTACCCCTCTCGTGCAGACTTTTAACGGCAGGGAAAGATGTGCTTGTGGGGGGCAGGGGATATGTGCTACTTTCCATTCAATGTTGCTGTGAACCTAAAACCACTCTAAAAAGTAGTCATCAACTTTAAAAAAGAAAAGTAATAAATACAACCAGAAGGTGTTAAGACATACACTTTGGAGGCAAAGAGACCTGGAGGAAAATCCTGACCCTGACCCTGGTTGGGTGACATTTGTCCTCACTGAGCTTCAGCCTTTTTATCTGTAAAATGGAGGAAATAAATATGCACCTTTGGTGCTATGACAGTTACATGTAATCATACATGTAAAGCATGTAGAAGGACGCCTGGCATAGAGTAAGATCTCATCATTTCCATGCTCTGCCCAAAATAAATCCTATAAGGTTGGGCCTGAGTTAGAAGTTATTCTTCACGCCAAAATGTAGAGAGCTCACTCTGACTACTCTGAGAGCCTAAGACACACAGAGTAAAAAGCAAGAGATGGCAAGATACAAGACCAGGCCCCTGGAGAAAGAAAGCATCCCCAGGTAATGAGCCATTAGGATTAAAAATTTTGCAAAGCATATTGGCTGCATTAAACTTTCTTATTAAAACAATCGAGGTAGGGGCCCCAGGCTAGCTCAGTTGGTGGACCATGTGACTCTGGATCTTGGGGTTGGGGGTTCAAGCCCCATCTTAGGTGTAGAGATTACTTAAAAATAAATCCTTAGGGGTTCCAGGGTGGCTCAGTCGGTTAAGCA
Source organism: Potos flavus (assembly GCA_028534135.1). Lineage (NCBI taxonomy): Eukaryota > Metazoa > Chordata > Mammalia > Carnivora > Procyonidae > Potos > Potos flavus. The sequence continues at coordinate 58,366,985 of CM052887.1, read as the reverse complement.
TCTGCCTTCAGCTCAGATCATGATCTCAGAGGCCTGGGATAGAGCCCCCCCACCCAAAAATCAGGCTCCCCGCTCAGCAGGGAGTCTGCTTCTCCCTCTCTGTCTGCCCCTCCCCCCACTCATGCATGCTCTCCCTCCCTCTCTCAAATAAATATGTAAAATCATTTAAAAAAATAAAATCTTTAAAAAAGCAAATCTGATGTAAACTTTCTTATATGGAATCTAAACTACATGCCAGACACTTCCTTAAATGATGGAAATACAGAAATTAATAAGGTATGCGTTCTTCCCCCCAGGGACAAAAAGAACAGTGGAGAAAACCAATGATCATAAAAAATACACCATAAAAGGCACAGTGGAGCCCCACCCCCTGCCAAATAAATCCTTCTCTGGTCAGCAAACAAAAAAGTTTCTAGTAACAGGTGAGTCTTGAGAAATACTGCAGCTCAGAAAATGCTCAAGGAAAAGAGATTCACTGAACAAAGACCAGATTGTAAAGAGTTTGCAATTTTCATGTGAGGAATTGGACCGATAGAAGTCAAAGAGGCAAAGCACTACTTTCGGGGGATGCTAGTAAGAATTAGCGTTTAAAAAAAAAGTATTCCATAATCTAATAGGTCTAACACGTGCTGGGTTTAAAAACATAATCAGTGACAAAGAGATTTCTTTACCACAGGATTTTCTAGCACTTTTAACATGCAAATGTATATTGTGCACCTCCAAGAGGAGAATTTGATGTGGGACATTTTCTAAACTTATCTGGAACAGAACCTCCTTTCCCAGGCTCCTCACAGGATATGTCGTTTAATCCATTCTAGGATCTGAGGCTGTTGTCTAAGAAGAGTCAATAAGGAGTCTCAGCAGGAGAGTAAGGTGAACAAACTCCATGCACAGATCCCAGCGATCTGTAGAATAAAGTGCAAACGCCTCGTCCTGCCCTCCCAGCTCGGCCATGTACCACCTCTTCCTCCACACGTCTCAACTCCCTCCCTCTATGTTCTCCAACCCTGGACAAACCAGACATTTCCTTTTCTCCTAAGCATGTTTTCAATTCCCCTTGCTTCTGAGCTCTTGAAAGGTCTCCTTTTGAAATTCCGCTCATCTTCAGGATACAGCTCAAAGACTACTTCTTCAATCAAGTCTTTCATGATCCCCTGAAATCATGTTAATAACACTCCCTGTGTGTGTTGCTTTTATTTCTGGCCAGCCCATATTTCATTCTATTTTGTCTAACAGGTGGCAAAGCTCATGTGCAATGGGAGAAAGTTGGGGGTGGGGGACGCTGGTGACCACCTGCCAGAACCACCCAAGGACCAGTTCCAAATTTTTCCTTCGCTATCACTGCTTCCTCTTCCTTCGCCCAATGACTGCCCTACCTCACCACACACACACACACACACACAGCAGAGGCTACCAAAATATCACCCAATTCACACAAATGTGCAAAGAAATTTCAGCTTCTTTACTTTGTAACCAATCTAATCTTTCTCATTAGCACCCACCTGCTGAGTAGTGATAAAAGCTGAATTTATTCCAAACTTGTAAATTAATCTACTTTTTTTTTCTAGAGAACCCAGTCTTTTCTGGATAAACGGCCAGTCTTTCAGTGGTCCTCTCTCTTCCTTATCTCCCGCAAGAGGACATCTGGGCATATATGGTGTGTTTCCTGTGTCCTCCTGACAGGTGGGGGAGGCCTAGGATTTATATTCTCCATCCTCATGCAATCATAGACATACCACTGAGTCTGTCCCTGGGTGTTCTGCTGTTACATTTGGCGGCTCTTAAATGCAGCAGGTGGTAGGAATCCTGGTCTGCTCTCTTTCTGTTTCCTTAAGCCCTCCCTCGTGGTCTGATTTAAGCCCATCTTCTCTCATTGAAGCAGTCGGTCCTGGACCGGGTGGTTTATCCGTGACTCTCACCTATAAGGAACACCTCCACTCTGCCACACCAACCCTTAGCATCCCAGAATCTCACCTCATTTACTCTCCCCCCGCCTCCCCTCTAGGGCCTGCAAGATAATCTGGGACTCCATCCAAAGAGGACTGAAACAAAAAGACAGCTTGGGAGAGCTAAAGTCAGTAGGTGCTCAACAAAAATTCTAAGAAGAGGAGCACCTAGGTGGCTTAGTCATTAAGTGTCTGCCTTCAGCTCAGGCCATGATCCCAGGGTCCTGGGATTGAGCCCCACATCAGGCTCCCTCCTCTGCAGGAAGCCTGCTTCTCCCTCTCCTACTCCCTCTGCTTATGTTCCCTCTCTCGCTGTTCCTCTCTTTGTCAAATAAATAAATAAAGTCTTTTAAAAATAATAAAAATAAAAATAAATTCTAAGAAGAAAATTTTTACACATTTTAATGTTACCAGTGCCTGCGATATTATTTTCAAGAAAGTCTTGCTAAATGAAAATACAAATTTTATCCAAAGACGTCAGTGTTTCTTATAACCATTTTAACATACACGAATTTGATTTCCTAATTGTTTTAACTTATCATCATCACCATCCATTTTATAGGATCATCATTTTACAGTAACCAAACCCCAACCCTCAGATACTGTAAATTTTAAGAAAAATAATCATGGTCTAGATAGATGAATAAGGAATAAGCAAGAGCACCATTGTAGCAGGTGTGAGGCTCCTACCCACAGTGACTTCAAATTTTAAGAAAAATAATCATGGTATAGATGAAAATGAGGAACAAGCAGACAAGAACACTTGAACAAAATATAACCTTTAAATTAGCAGGAAGGTCAGGACACAGGAACAGCCTGAGAGTAAGATGAGGGAAGCAAAGGCGTGAGACAAGTGAACTTTGGAATGCAGGCAAAGTAGGATCAGGGAGTTTCTGTCATTGGTTATTCTCCATAAAGGTAACAGTACAACATTATTGCATCTCTAAGAGTGACTTTAAGCTCTTCTCCAAATATGAGACTATCTGAATGCAATCCAAACCAACAGAATCTTTCAAATAGTTCTCTAAAACATAGGTTCAGAATAAAGAAAATTAAAGAGAAAAGAAAATTAATCCCTTTCTAATACACGAATCACATCTTCTCTTACTCTTCTGTATTAGTTCACAGGTCAGAGATTGGCTTCCAGCTTCCCGCTAATTGTGACATTAGCAGAATGTAACACTTGCCTTTGAAGGAAAGAAAGAAATCCAGACAGCTTTTAGCATTTGAGTAATTAATCATTTAGTAAGTAGTAGTGGATGTTGAGTCAGGGGAGGAGGATTAGAAATCATTTTAATAGTGGATCAAAGGAAGGCAGGAGCTTTAGATATCATTTTCCTTCCTGGGAATATCCCAGAAGTTGTCATTAAAAAAAAAAAAAAAAAAACTATATGTGAACAAAGTCAGGAGTTCATTGGTTTATTTCTTTTTATTTTTCATTTTAAGTAAAGTCTTCCCTGAAGATTGCTGCACCATATAAGTATGAAGCCAACCACTGACTATTTCATCACAGCAAATACCATCTCTTTTCCTCTGAAAGGTGTTGAAAGGTTCATTTAATCCAATGACTCAATTGGAAACTTTAACAATGCATTTTATATGACACACAATTTATCTAGGTTTTAAAAAATGCATTGGAAGAATACCTTTGTACATTTCAATGACCGAGAGAACCCCAGTTACTTTAAATTATATGGATATTATGCTACAACCTGCCTGCTTAACTGTAAACTTTTATCTCCAATTAACTTCTGCCTATGATCAATTTAAACCCTCAGAGAAGGTAAGAGAGGTAAGAAGTCAGGAAAAGCATTCCTCCTGGAATAAGGCAGTTCTCAATCAGCTTTATAGGTAGCAAAGGACGAGGAGGGCAACAAAAGCTGCAGAAAGCAGGGGATCCTGACTTCATTCAGCCTACACTCAGCCTGGTGGGCATGACCTGGCAATTTGAGCTGAAACATAGAACATTCCAACTGGGCAAAGCAACAAAGAGAAGGGCTTGGCCAGGGCCCCCCAAGCTGAGCAAGCGTTGACTCCACATAACCACCGGGATTCAGGATCAGAAGATCCAAACATTAGGGGGCATTCATTAGCACAACGAGGACAGAAATAGAAATAAAATCCTACAGCCTGTGCAAGTGTATGCAAGTCAGTTGGAAGGCGGTATATCTCAGATAACCAATAGCTGATCCAATAATAAGAGAGCCGAGGTCCATTACAAGTGAAGCCAAAGGAAAGACGAGAGACAAGATGTACCTCCCAAAGTGAGCTACGTCCACAGTGCTTACAGATCAGTTCAACTCTGGGGACGGTGGACAACTTCCTTCAGTTTGCCTATCAAGACATGCTCCCTTCCTTTCTTACGGAGACTATATCCTCTTGATTATGCGCACGTCTGTAATGTGCTAAGTTCTACAAGCATTTAATTGGCACCGATAGCACTAACTCTTCCAGAAAGATGATATTAAACCCCACTGAGTGCTTGTTCTGGGTTAGCTACTACCACTAACAAGCGTGGTACAACGGTCTGCTGCTCTCCACTAAGCCACAGCAATTATTCCTTGTCACAGTGTCCCACAGCCCTCTGTGTCCTGGGCTCCTGCTTACAACAGAGAGAAAGACGATATCCAGCAATTCCAGGTCGTAGTCCCTCATTAAGTTAATGATCTGGTTCAGGGTCAAACCCTGGGCTTCACATTTAAATCACCTGGAGAAGGCCTGCAAAACAACCAGTCCGGGCAAGACCTGGATGTGGGTATTTCTTAGAGCTTCCTGGAAGAATGTCACGTGCCCCCAAGGTTGGGCATGACTGTCCAACCGAAGGCATGACACACAGACAGCAGGAAAGGACAGGGCTTACAGTTTTTCAAATCAGGGACAGCTCTGAAACTTTGCTAACTCCTGTGTAACAGGATCGTTCGCACCCTCCGGAAAAAATGATTCTAAATTGGCCTATTTGTTGTTGGGGGGGGTGGCGTTGTTGTCGTTAACACACAGGCAGCCCATATGTCTAAGAACCTCCTGACCAGGAAATCCTCTGTGCCGTGTATTCATTTAACCCAGGCTTCCATGGTCCACACAGAGCTGCGCACCAACCCTAGCACAGCCTTGCTGACAATCACAAGGTGATTGATTCTACCCCAAATCTCCCATCCTGTCCTCTGCTGCCCTGGAGGTCCTGAATGGATCATATTCCCCTTTTGCAACACTTCCTACTTTTCTGCAGCCACTGTCATTGGTGTCCCTTCTCCTACAGCTCCCACTATCGGAGGCTTATTGACTAACCACAACGTAAGCAGGAGACTGGGTCCTCTAGATAGTTACTCATGCCTTCCGTGGCCACGCAGGTTGGGTTAATTAAACTTCCCACATGCTGAAAGAGCTCGCGCTACTTTCTGACAAGAACTTCTCTTTCAGACTCCATGCATGCCTGTTTTCTTGCCAATATACCCAATATAATGCACCATAACAGTAGCACTGGGTTTTTAGCCATTATTCTATCCCTGACAATTTCTCCTTCTCTCTCTATTACAAAGCAGAACATTCTTAGAGGCAGTCCACTTAGAGGCAGCCTGACACTGAATCATACCGCCTGATTTCAAATCCTGCCTGTCACTTCCTGGCTCTGGGACTCTGGGCAAGTTTCTTAGCCTCTCCATCCTCTGTAAAATAAGGATAATAAACAATAAATGACAATAATAATAAATGTGCTACTCAGTATAAAGTGTTTAGAACAGACCCTGACATCGATGACCAATGGCCTTGGTTTACCCAGGCCCGAGGGGGCTCCCAGGATGCAGAACTTTCAGTGCTAAACCTGAGAAAGTCTCAAGCAAACCCCAGGATGACCTGGTTACCTTACTTGGCACACAGTAAGCAGCAGAATGCATGTTAGCTTTTTTTGACTGATGTAGTTGATGATGCATGGAAAGATGGTTCTTTTGAACCGTAATTAGATTGTCACAGATCTCTAATTTCTGTTACTTTTCCAAAAGTCAAGTCATTTGAGCAAGGTGCATGCTACCTAAACTGCTCATCCTGAGACCACGACTATTCAGTGTGCTTATGGATTCTTTGGTCTTCAAACCTATCCAAAGTAGAGGCCTGCATCATTTCCATTCCATCCTCCCCAAGGTTTTTACTTAAAACCACCAACCCATTTCTCATTGGTTTATTTACTCTTCAGGCCCGCTTGTTAGAAATAGGCTTACTTCGTGTTGGCTCATTTGTTTGATCTTGTTTAATGAAGCAAATTTTTATAACACTAGGAGGTAAAATATTATTACTGTCAACAGTGCCCAGTGTTATTTGGCTTTGCATCATAGTGCTTGCTATGCATAAACAGATGGCATTTCTTCACCTTTCCTCATCTCTCAAAGCTACATAATCACAAGCGATATTAAAATAGCTCTAATGCACTGGCCTAAGCTTACATAGACAGGTTTACATGTAACATAATTAAAAAGTAATGTGAATTTTTACAAACACAACAGAACTTAGCATTGTAAAACGATGTTGTCATGCAGGAAGGAAACAGCGAGTATATAAAGGAGCAGAACTTTAGTGCCAGATAAATCCCAACTCTACGTTTGTTCCAAGGGATCTTAAATCACCTAAACATTTTGACTCTGTTTCCTTATCTGGCTGACAGGGATAATACTTGCATCATAGGACTTCTGGGAAGATTAAATGGGAACAATGTGTATTAATCACTGAGCTGCCTTCTCACTTTTAAATCCAAGTTATCCTGTTACCCAAGTTATCTTCCCCAGAAGAGGCACGAGGCCAGTCCAGAGACGATGCTGCTACACAAAATATTTTGGAATTGCTTATACCTCAGCCTTGTACACTTCTAAACAAACACAAATTCATTCTGACTCCAGTTTGAGGACTAAAGTAGAGGACTCAGGCAGGGCAACACCCTCTGTAGTAAAAATACAACTCCGAAGTACTAAGGGCTGCCCCTAATCACTTCCGATCGGCACTGCCCAAATGGAATCAATTGTGTGCAAATAAATTCTTAAAATGTTTAATACGCCTCAATTTATCTTTTAACAGTTCTGGTGTCAGAAAAGGGAACCAAAGGAGACCCCCCAACAGCCCCCAGGAGCAAAAAAGCAACAAGATGTAGGTACCTTGACCTCCGCGGCTTTCTTGCTGCCTCTGGAGATGGCGGATAAGCCGCTTCCGGGTTTTGGATCCTTGCTCCAAAGCTTTTGCATTAGGAGTGTTTGGACTTTATTTGGGCCTTCCCCACACCCCTGCCTGCGACCGGTTCCAGGAACTGGCCCGAGTTGTACTGGGTCTGGGGTTGGAGTGGATCCGACTTAGAAACCCTACCGAACCGAAATCAGGCTGGGTGCCACTTCAAAACCACATTGGGTCCAGGGTTAGCCTGGGTCCAAACTTAGGAACCAGATTGGGACCTGGACGGACTGGGTCCAGGGACCGACAGGATCTGACTTAAAAACTGGATTGGATCTGCGGCCAGGCTGGGTCTAATTTATAAACCGGATTGGGACCAGGAAAGACTGGGTCTGGGAACGGCCAAGGTCTGACTTAAAAACTGGACTGGATCCGAGGTCAGACTGGGTGCTACGCTGGAAGCCAGACGGGGTCCGGCAAGGACTGGGTCCAGGGATAGACCGGTTTTGACTTAGAAACTGGGCTGGATTCAACTTAGAAACGGGACTGGATCTGAGAACAGATTAGGTCTGACTTAAACTGGATTGAGGCTAGTGTGAGGTGTCAGGTGAAAAAAATTTTGGTTTAATGCTGAACAAGGAGGTTAAACTTAACCAAAGATAATCTTGAATTTTTAACCATCTCGGGTAAGCTTATCCATTTATGAGGCATCCTAGCTAAAAAGGGGTTTCAGCCAAGCACTCCCTAAAAAGGGTAGAGGGGGGAAAAAATTGTTTTTCTCTCTATACTTTCTGATAACCAGGATGAGACCCACTTAGACACCTCACTCACTATAGACCACATCCTGGAAAACTGGCAGAAGACAGCAAAAGGTAAGAATTCTTACCAAAATCAGCCTTCCCAAGATTTTTCTCTGTGGTGCTTGATTGAGAGTTGAAGGTAACATTTCACGTTCTTTTCCAAATTCAGATTGCCAGGAAAAAACATTGGTCATCGATTCTTTCTCTCCCAGGGACAACGGCTGACTTCCTTGTCTCATTTTGTGTTCTCAGATTTGCAAACTGTCATGTTGGGGGACTCCCAAAATAGGACAAGACAGAACTCTGGGTCACACCCCATTTGCAAGTGGAGTCCTAAGAACTGTTCCCAGCTCTTAGGGAAAGTGTCTTTCTTTCAGTCGTCTTTGGGAGTGACTCTGGATCTTGCAAGGGTGTATCTTTGGGACCTTCTTTGGAGACCCCTGTTGTGTCCATGGGGTTGTTCATACTGCCAGGAATCTTTACATTTCTCCCAGATAAAACCTGACAAAGATTTTTTTTTTTTTTTTTTTTTTTTTAAGTACCTCTATGGTGAGAAGTTGGCCACACTGGGAACTAAAATTCAGAGCCTGATAGGATTTTTTTTTTTAAGGCCTTCTCCCCTAAGCTAAAATGAAACTATGTACCCAGAAGGAAGGAAAACATTCTGAAGCCATTGTGGAAGACTTTACTAAAACTTTCCAAAGAAACACAGCTTTAAATCTAGAACACAGGAATCTTCTGATTTCTATCTTAGTTGAAAATCTTCTCCCTGATATGAAGAAGCAAATTGAGGATAATGTAGTGGGATGGCTAGGTCAGTGGCTTGACATTCAGGTTGCAACCCAATTCTTTGAAGAATTTAAAATAATTGTACTTATCTTATAATTCTCTATGAGAACAAAAATGCGGCTCTAGAAAGAATCCAAACCCCACCTGTCCTTTTTTACCAATCTTCAAAACTCCTCTATTTATCTTAAAAGGGTTGCAGATATTGTAAAAGATCTAAATTGAGGAAACAAAAGCCCTTCTTGGAGAGAACTTACATTTTTTTTTTCCTCTGTGCCTTTGAGATGTAAATGTTCTACCAGATCTTATATAGGAACTCAAAGCCATCTCTCGAAAAGCAAACTTTTAAGAGGTCATTCTTATAAGAAAAATAAAAAAGCTTTTTGGAAATTAAACAAATGAAAAATCTTAAAGTCTTTCCCACAAATATTAGTAAAATTTTTAGCCATCTGTCTTAGCCACATTTTTCTAGATATGTCCTTTCAGGCAAGGGAAACAAAAGCTAAAATAAACTATTCGGACTACACCAAAACAAAAATCTTTTGCATAGTGAAGGAAACCATCAACAAAATGAAAGCCAACCTACTTAATGGGCAAACATATTTGCAAATGACATACCTGACAAGGAGTTAATATCCAAAATAAAGAACTTACAAAACTCAACACCAAAAAACCCCCAAGTAACTGATTACAAATGGACAGAGGATCTGAACAGACATTTTGCCAAAGAAGAAATACAGATGGCCAACAGATACATGAAAAGATGCTCAACATCAGGGAAATTAGGGTCATCAGGGAAATGCAAAACAATACTACAATGAAATATCACCTATACCTGTAAGAATGGTTAAACTCAAAAAAAGAAAAAGAAAAGAAAGAAAGAAAAAATAAAGTTTTGGCAAGGCTGTGGAAAAAAGAACTATTGTGCACTGTTGGTGGGAAAGCAAATTGGTACAGCCACTATGGAAAGTGGTATGGAGTTTCCCCAAAAAATTAAAAATAGACACACCATGCAAGCCAATAATTACATTAATAGGTATTCCTCCCTCCAAAAAAACCACAAAAACACTAATTAATGAAAATTTATGCATCTCTATGTTTATCATGGCATTATTTTCAATAGCCATGATATGAAGTAACCTAAGTGCCCTTAGACAAATGAATGGATAAAGAAGATGTGGTATATAATAATAGATTATTTTATATATATGTATATAAATGTATAAAAATAGAATATTATAATATTATTAGAATACTATAATAGAATATATGTAATAGTATATATATATCATATATATAATGTATAATAGAATATTACTCAGCCATAAAAAAAGAGTTCTTGCCAGTTTTGACAACATGAATGGACTTAGAGAGTATTGTGCTAAGTGAAATAAGTCGGAGAAAGACAAATATCATGTGATTTCACTTATATATGGAATCTAAAAAAACAAAACAAACAATAAGAAGCAGAAACAGACCCATAAATACAGAGAACAAACTGGTGATTGCCAGAGGGGAAAGAGTAGGGAGATGGGCAGACTTGGTGAAGAGGTGTAAGAGGTACAGGATTGCAGTTATGGAACAAATGAGTCATAGGGATGAAAGGTACAGCATAGGGAATAGAGTCAATGGTATTATAATAGTGCTGGATGGTGATAGATAGTAGCTACATTGTGGTCAGCACAACCTAAGTATAGACTTGTAGAATCACTATGTTGTACACCTAAAACTAATGTATATTGTGTCAACTATACTTCCATTAAAAAAAAAAAAAAATGAGTAACTAAAAAAAATTTTCGGCCATCTGAGCCCCTAACTTTAGCTTATCCTATCTGCCAGAAATACACTTTGCATCCAATCATTCTTTTATAAACTAGGGAGTTTTGCATCACCATACCCGTCTCATGGCTAAATTTTCTTTTTTTTAAGATTTTATTTATTTATTTCAGCAAGAATGAGAGCAAGAGAGAAAGAGAGAGAGAGAGAGCCCATGAACTGGGAGAAGGGCAGAGGGAAAAGCAGACTCCCCACTGAGCAGGGAGCCCAGTGCTGGCCTCCGCCATAGGACTTTGGTATCATGACCTGAGCCAAAGGCAGATGCTTAACTGACGGAACCACCCAGACCATCATGGCTAAAATTTTTAAACGAAAACTATGAAATCTCTGTGTATATATGTTATAGATGTGTGATGTTTTTCTACCTCTGGATGATATTGCCAAAGTTAATTTGTAAAGAGCTCTATTAAATTGACTTAAAGACTAGCATTTAAATGAATCAAGTATACTCTCAGAAATATAGAATCTCACTGCAATGTTTTTTAAATTTACATGATCTAGGCTAATCTTCAGGAAATAAATGCCACTTACAGGATTTGTTTTAGCAAGAAAATAACTTAAGATGATGGTTAATTGTTTAATTCCCATGAAATTTTCATGAGTTCCCTAAATGTAATTGTTAAGAACAAGTAAATTAAATAGGTGTAAGTAAAACAAAAGTTTATAAATAAACTTTTCAATAATTATTACGCTTTCTGGTATGTCTACTTAACAATAATTTCCAAAATCTTCTTGGTAACTTGAAACCTTAAACTTATACTGAGATAAGTTGAATGATAGATATTCACCGAGTATCCAGAGCATTTCCAAATAAGATAAAAACCTACAAAACTTACAAAATGTTACTGAAACATTAATTACTGAACATAGGTTTATCCGCTGTTGGCTTCCTTTCTTAGCGAGGAACTAGAAATATTTAGGTCTATTGGTAAATTAGTTATTAGTCTATTAGAATGCTAGTGTAACAGACGGCCCACAATTGCTTGCTTCTCAGTTTTTCCTAGAAATAAAGGATTTTAAAAGTTAAGAATTGTAGTCAATATATGGGATTTAAAGTACTTAGACATAATAAGGGTGAAAGGAAACAACTCTGTACGAAAAGTAGGTAAGGAAAATAGAACAAACAACTGGTTGTTCCAGAACAAGAAAAAAAATATAATACAAAACCTGACTGGATATAAAAAAAAAAAAATTATAGAAGGTACATGGACAAGGAATCTTTGAAAAGGAATTTTCAAGGTAACTAAAATTGGAATGAATTTATTTAAGTTTTTATTTTTTATTTTTTTTTTAAGATTTTATTTATTTATTTGAGAGAGAGAAAGAGAGCACAAGCAGACAGAGCGGCAGGCAGAGGGAGAGGGAGAAGCAAGCTCCCTGCTGAACGGAGAGCCTAACAAGGAGCTCAATCCCAGGACTCTGGGATCATGACCTGAGCTGAAGGCAGCCACTTAACTCACTGAGCCACCCAGGTGCCCCATTTAAGTTTTTAAAGAATGAGTTTTAATATCAAAAGTACATCGGTGCAAAATTAGAATTTGGTTTTCTCTCTGTAAAAAGATGATGGTTTCTTGGTCTGCTCTTGATAAGAGATTTGTGTAATCTACCTGGAAAGCAAGATTTGTGTCTTACCAAAATAATTTACTGCATTTCATGTTGTCTTTATCAGGTCTTTGATTACTAAGAAAAGCCAGTCTTCTCAATATTAAGAGCTAAATTTTATTCACAACTATGTAACCTTGTGTATTTGCCTTCAAAATCTTCTGTTGTCACTTTAGTTAAATAGGTAAGTATTATTTCATAATGAGCCGAGATTCTTTGTAGTCAAATGTTCAAACCCTCTGACATTCTGACATCTTAAAATAATTTTCCAAATGGAGTCTTTTTGACCTCAAAGTAACTTTGAGATTTCCCAGAGGGTCTCTGAAAAATCTCAAAGGATTTGTCTCACCTTGTAAAATAGAGATGTTAAACTAATTAGGTTTATTTGGTGGTTTATTTGGTATGTTAAATTATGTGGAAAGCATTGTCAAATAAGAAGGAATGCTAAACCTTAGGTTATCTGTGTATGGATATATGTTATTAATATAGGTATCCTAGAAATTATCTAAAGTTTCCAGAAACTTGTCAATACTCTCATTGTCCAATTATTATCCTAAGTTATTGTCTGTCACAGAAATAACGACATTTCCTTGTCAAATGAATTCTCATCATATCTTTACCCATCGCCATTTTTAAAGTCTTTTTGTCATTTACAGTTATTGTTTTACTCTAATGCTTTTGCAAATGTGCTTTATCTTCAGAGAGATTCATGAAAAAGACTCTGACGAGTACTCTAGAATGAAGGTTTCAGATAACTTTAAGATCATAAAACTGAACTAGATAAGAATTTCTAGAACCAGTAAAAAAACTGAATTCAAGCAGAACAAGAATTAACAATATGGTATTGAGGGGCGCCTGGGTGGCTCAGTGGGTTGGGGCCTCTGCCTTCGGCTCAGGTCATGATCTCAGGGTCCTGGGATCAGACCCCACGTCGGGCTCTCTGCTCGGCAGGGAACCTGCTTCTCCTCTCTCTCTACCTACCTCTCTGCCTACTTGTGATCTCTCTCTCTCTGTCAAATAAATAAATAAAATTTAAAAAAAAAAAAAACAATATGGTATTGAATGAACTAATGAGGAGATTATATTTTATATGAATTTTCCTTTGAAATATTACTGGTTTCTTAATGTTTTCTTTTGCAGATTTAAGGAAAACTTTTTTATTTTCTCATAAGCTATCTGTGACTTACAGCAACTGTACAAATCATATCTATGTAAAAAGAACTGAAACATTTACAGGGTGCCTGGGTGGCTCAGTTAGAAGAGCATGCGACGCTTGATCTCGGGGTTGTGAGTTCAAGCCCCACGTTGGGTGTAGAGATTATTAAAAAACAAGATTTACTTTTTCTCCCTTCCTAATTTCTCTAGAATTCAGAAATTTATTGAGTATTCTTATTTTCATAGCAACATAGTTATTTGCATAAGTTCAATAAGAATCCGTTGTCCTTGTAACAGGTCATAACTGGAAACATTGGTTCTATTACTAAGCTTTGACTAGGATGTCATATTTGAGAATATGCATGAAATCAGATATAACCAGACAGTTTTAAGGAACTAAGGTTGACATTATGGAGCCAATAAAAGCCCCTTGGAAAAACTGGTCTTGTACCTTTGCTTACAGGGTTTCCAACAGTCTTACCAGCTGACTATGAAAAGTCACTTCCTGGCAGGCCCAGGAACCTCAGGCAACCTAGGCCACTTCCCAAGGACAGCAATTCACCCAAATCTATAGGTATTCCAGGCAAAGTCTGATGGTGAATTCTTGGCTTGGCTTCTAAGCCTGGAGAGGCTTTTAAAAGTCCAATCTAAGATTCCTTATGAAAAGTTCCAGCAAAGCAGATTTAAAAAGAGCCTATCTGGATGATCACGATTCTTGCTACACTTATGTAAATAATTGGCCAATAGACTTATTTTATAAACAAATTAGCCTTGCTGTGATTATCTTTGATAGAAATGACAGTGATTTTAGAGGAAAGAATTATGTTTCAGTAAAAAATTATAGCACAACTTTGCAGATACCAGATCCGAGTCCTGTTCATTGTCTTTGAGGTTTGGTTATATATCTACAAACCAAACTGGATCAGTAATTCTTCTATTTTCCTCTAATACCCTACAACTCTCCAGACTAACACTTTGAACTTTCTCCCACTCTCTGATTTGGAATCAGTGAGAACAAAGCCTGCCCTGGGACACTTTAGAAGGGACCATACCTGGTCCTCCTAACTACCCAAACAGCAGCCAAGCTGCAGGTACTTGAACCTTGGGTCCACATCCCTTCATCAAAAAGGGTTCCTTCAGTTACACACTAGCAGGAGATCTAAAATTTAAATTGATTAGGGAGGTCTCTCCCCAAAAGCAGACAGCATCTTCAAGTACACAGTTCTCCCAAGATCACAGATCAAGATCTTTATTTCCAATATAAAACCTTTATTCCCTCTGCCTTTTTGCTACTTGCTTCTTCTCTCTGTTCACACATGGGAAGACGATGCTCCTTCACTTTGGCAACTATCACTGAATCTACTGGTAAGACTGGAGCTGCACAATAGTCCCTACATTTTCCTCCTACGATGGGTTTAGATAATAGAGTTGCTTTAGATTAGCTATTGGCTGAACAAGGAGAAGCTTAGTGCTGTGGCAAACACTTTCTGCTGTAGCTGGATCAATGCCTCTGGTATTATAGTAAATACAGGAGATTAACAAACAAGCCACTTGGCTAAAACAAGTTGATGCTCCTTTAGGTACATATTTTGATTTATTTCATACCAAATGGCTTGGTTGATAGGGGCCCTGGCTAGGGAGCAGGTGTCAATCTCTTGGTATGATCTCCCTAATAGTTATCTTTGTAGTCTCCCTGATGCACTATGTTCTTATAGGTCTTAAATGCATGTTCATAAGCATCAGCAGTACACTGGATGGTCTCACTGTACGAGAAGAAACAGAAACAAGATGAACAATGAGATGAACTGCAAAAGCAATTTTTCCCCAGATCTGACAGCACAACCTATGAGTTTCATAATAAGATCAACTTAACTCTGACAGTAACTGAGAGTCGCATTAATACCAAATCTTTGGTCAATCTCTCACGTATGAGAGGATGACCAAAAGGTGGAAATTATCTAATTAATTAAACAAGGAGACCATTAGACATGTAGCTCTAATGCCATGTATGTAGCTCTAATGTCATGGCAGCCTATGTAAGCAAACCAAAACCCAAGCCTGAAATGCCTCAATGTTGAGAAATCAAAGCCAAAGGATGAGTAATCACAAACCGCCCACAAGGCTGTAGGCTATAGTCAATCAGTAATTTCCTCACTTCTGCCTTTTCTCTATAAAAGTGTCTCCCTGAGCTCCTGACAGTGGAGCCCTCCTAATCACTTTGGGTTTGGTGCTGCTGGTTCCAACTGATTTTTGCTCAAATAAACTATTAAAACAAAGTTATAAAGTAATAAAGTAGTAAGGAGAAGTAGATCAGAAACGAACTCTGAGAAAATTCTGATAGAGGAGTTTCAAAAACATTTTGAAAATAGGATAGATAGAATTTTTCAAATTCGTTTATAGATTCCCAAGGTAATTCCTTAAAACAACAGCCTTAACCTGAATGATTGCTTCTATGTTCATTTTTTTTAAAAACCGCATTTGTTCTCATCCCTTTTATATAATTAAATTAATTCTTATTTGAGACACAGATTTAGATACTCTAATCACCACTGATCCTTAATATGTCATAAATCAAAGTTAAAAATTTTTTCTTATTATATACATTCTTCAGGTTTGCCTAACAATGAATAAGGTTATGTATATTACACATGTTGATGGCTACTTAAAGGGCAGATTTGTGTTTCTCATCTTGACATTTAGGATAAAATACCCATATAAAGTGGTTAAAAAACTTTTGGTTTCAGTGTGATTAAATAATATGCTTGCATCAATATCTATTCACTTTGCTGTGAACTCTTGCCCTCAATATGCATTATCAGAAACAGTGAAACATGTTCCCAGTTCTCTTATTTCTCCAAGTAAGATTTCCTACTAGTACTAGCTGCCGTAACTGTCTCAAAGAAAAAAATATGCTTTTGGCCACAAAGATAAATTACAGAAGAATTTTTAAAAAGTTAGGTTTACTGATTTAAGAGGCACTTGGTGAGCTTTCAGACCTCAATTAAGGCTGAGATTTGAGAAAAAGAAAATGAATTTTCTAAGCAATTAGGTGGTAATAGATCTAATGGCTTTGGGGGGAAGAAATGGGTATTTTTAACTTTGACAACTGGCTGCCATACATTTGTTATATAACCTCTTTTGATAAGTATTTTTTGCTCCAAATACCTTTTTTAATTATCTGAAAATGCCTTTTGCAGGGAATTATAAAGAGCAACAACCACAAAGGAGACAGACATTCTGCCCTACGGAGTCAATGGCATTCACTTTTCTAAAAACATCTCACGTTAATTTCATAATACTCATTTTAAAAGGTCCAAAAATATGTGCTTACCGATAAACCATATGGTCTCAGAAGGATATTTTACAAGAAAATGTGTCAGCTTTCATAAACTTCCACAGGGGACCCTTTTCCTTTTCAAAGAAAAAACCTGACATTGAAAACACAGTGGAAATTTGAACATGAAAAGATTTTTTAGCAGCATGAGAATGTAATAGAATCCAACAAAATCAGCGTATTTCATATTAAAGTAAGCCCTGTCTTCAGCTCATTCGTGGGACAAAAGAACAAACAATTGGTTACAGTGATGTAGCAGGGGTATTCAAAGTTAATGGAGATTTAAGTTCCTCATTTACTTATTGTTAAAGGAAAGGCTAAGATTGATTCATCTGAAAATAGAGCCATTTTTCTATACCTTATGCTATAGGCAAAAATCTTTTTTTAAGCTTTTTTGTTCACAGTGTACAATTTTCTTCATTATTTAACCCCGTTTTTTCCCAACCAATTCTAGAGAATGTCAAAATGTGTCCTACGAAGCCTCACAAAGATGGAAATCCTTCATCCACCACTTTTGTATGGGTAGGGAATAAATTATTTGAACTTCATTGCCTTCCTCTTCTAGGCCACAGGAGTTGGCCTCTCTAACCTATAGAACAGCACAAATACTTGGCTTTGGGGGACCAGAAAATATTTCAACCTAGTAACTGAGTGAGATTTCTCTAAACGAGGACATAAAAAATTAAAACACATAATAGTTGAAACTAAAACTTGGCTGGAGACAAAAGAAGTTTAATGTCCTTTTTGCTGGCATTGGAATAATTGTTCATGAAATGGGAATTTTTCTGAGATCATACCATCAATCAATCAATGACTAATGAGTGGAACAACAGCCAACTGATTCAGTCACTTTAGCCACACCGATAATGAATATTGATTCCTAAATCCAAGTCATTCAGGAGGTGGTCTATAGTGTTTACTCACATGACAAAACCAACAAGTCAGTCCCACTGCCCACCTGCCCTTAGTGGCAGATCCGAAGACTTCTTGCTCTTGCTTAAGATCAAAACATAACGATATGGTTGCTAAGAGAAAAGTAGGAGCTCTCCTAAGCTCAGGAGCCCTGCCTCCAACAGAAGCAGCAAGGGGACCGTAGGAGAAGCAGACGGTGTACCCAGCTCAAGAAAAGCTGGGAGGGGACCTTAGTGCCACAGAGTGAAGCAGAAAAAAGCAACAACAGGTCACAGAGCCACAGTGACAGAGGATCAAGCTGAAAGCAAACACACCGAATAATAACAACAACTGGCACATACTGAGCATAAATATGTGTCAGGAATTGTACTTATTATCTCAGCAAATCTTGACAACAATGTTGGAGCTAAGTTCTATCGCTGTTTTAGAAAGAAGAAAACTGAGACTCAGAAAGCCAGGGGTAGAATCGAAGTTAAATCCAGGCAATCTGGCATCAGCGTTCTTACTTCTGCTAGAACCTCTTGGGAGCACTGGCTAGAAGTAAGGAAATAGCCAAAATGAACATGAACCTGAATCAATCAGCCAGACATGGAGGGAGGGGTAAAAGGAGACAGTGGGCGCATGTTCAAGCGGCTGAGCCCTATCGCCGGGACCAGCAGTACGTGTGTGAGGCTGCTTCCGAAGCCTGTTCTCAGCCTTATCCAACAGCGATGGCCAGTCTCCCTCTAATCACCCAAGATTACGAGCCACCGTCAGGCAGGAATAACTAGAAATAGCCATATTGGCAAGTATGGGTAATTCAAGAGCAAATTCTGCAGGTCAAATAGAATTCTTTCATGTCTCCTCACGTTTTAGGAAAGCGATTATTTTAAAATCCATTTGTAAACCTTGCTTGAGAGGAGGGTACTAACGTGGAATAGCACGTCTTCGTCTGAGAAGCTCAAAAGATTTCACAAGCACTCTCACGGTGGCCCTAGTAAAAGAATCATTATTCAGTGCCCTGAAGCCAGCGTTGGAGGATTAGAGAAGAATCCAGTATATTCCTTTGGCCCTGAGGGGGTATTCTGCACTTCTACCCAGGGCAGAGAGAAAAAAAAATGGTGATTTAGAAATTGGAATCTCACATTTCTTTCTTTTTTTTTTTTTTTGTAGAAATTACACACGTTTCCGGAACCACTGAAGGATGAGTGTGTTGCTTATTGTGAATCCGGGAATCAGTGGCAGAGTCTGCGAGGCCTACCAGATTAACTGCTTTGCCTGCGTTGATTTGTTAAGCAATTAGAACATGGGCTTTATAAAGTCTTACACCCATTATGCCATGCTGGTGAAGAGCCAGCTTTAATCTTCAGTACCTTTAAATGGCTGCCATTATATTATATGATCCTCAGTGGATCCTTGCATGTTTATAATCCTTCTGTTTCTAGAAGTATGGTTTGTAGAGACATAGATCTGACCAGTGAAACCCATAGTATGAAATTGATTATCTTTACTAAGTATACATATAACGCTTTATATTTACAAAAGATTTTGTTGTTGCTACTGCGGGTTGTCTTTTTCAATGGATGTGAAGTCATATGCTGACACCCAACATAGTGTTTGGCCCATTTTTTCTTTCACTTAGGCAAAAGGCAAAAAATAAGGACAATTAGCCAATTTCTCTTTAACTAATCATTATAGACACATAGATTGAATGATTAGGACCAAATCCTTTCCTGATCCTCACTTTACATCAGTAGTAGCATTTCTGTCAAGAATTACTAAATAGCGTATGTACTGGTATTTATTCTTAAGATTTTATTTTTTAAGTAATCTCTACCCCCAATGCGGGGCTCAGACTCACAACCCCGAGATCAAGAATTGCATGTTCCACCAACTGGACCAGTGAGGCACCCCGGTACTGGTATTTTAATTTGCTTTGGTTATTAAGATTTGAGTGCACATATGTTATAGACCAAACACCTGACTAGCTCTCTAGGGCTGTGCGGGCAAGCATAGAGACAAAAGCCCCAGGCCCACTTCAAGTGACTGTGTGCTCAAAAAGCCACAATATATAAAATGTTCTGAAAAACCAGTATACCCAAAAGTGTGTGACAATATTCACGTCAAATCTTAACAAATAAAATCCATCTGCAGAACTGCTAAGAGGAAACTTCCTGAGCCACAGTCAACAACTGCCTGGTTTCAAACAATATTTAGCCAAACTAAACAAGCAAGGACATTCTTTAAACTTTGGTATGATGGTATTTGGTTGTGTAAACTGAGTGGATATGGGGTAAAAGTGGGGTCCCAAACCCAAAACATCAGCAGCACTTGGAACTTGTTGGAAGTACTTGTCCTTGGGCCGTTCCCCAGACTCACCCAATCAGAAACTCTGGGAGGGGAGCCCAACAATTTGTTTTCACAACTTTCCCAAAGGATTCTGAAGCCCACTAAAGAAGGGGCAGCTGCTTATCGTGGAATGAGATTAGGAATGTTTCTTGAAGGAAGAGAATCTTGAGTCAAACTTGACAAGAAATAGAAGGCTTGCTTGATATTCTTTTTTTTTTTTAAGATTTTATTTATTTATTTATTTGACAGAGAGAGAGAGAGAGACAGCCAGAGAGGGAACACAAGCACGGGGAGTGGGAGAGGGAGAAGCAGGCCTCCCGCCAGGCAGGGAGCCCAATGTGGGGCTTGATCCCAGGACCCTGGGATCATGACCTGAGCCGAAGGCAGACACTTAACGACTGAGCCACCCAGGCGCCCCTTGCCTGATATTCTCTTGATAGAAAGCTCTACAAGCAGGCAAAAAAAACAAAACAAAAAAACAGACTAAATATTTACCTTTTCAAATAAGTTTAGGTTCTGTTTAAATACTAAACCATATCATGCAACTACTTTGGCTGATCTGTTTTCCGCGGATATCCCAGCTTCAAAAATATATAATCCCCAGATAGCCAGTCGGCTATCTTAAGAAAACTGATAATCACTCCCAGATACTTGAGATTTCACATGTTGTCATTCAAGATGAAATGTGAAGTTTCTCCCTCACTGACAATTGTTATTTCTTTTCTTTGACCATTTTGTAAACCATACGTTTAGTTCAAAGGTGACATCTGTAGGAAACTTACAAAATATGAAGAAGCTGAAATTAATGTTAACATGATGCCACAAAGATTGCTAAATTCTAGTCAACATTTTTTAAAGTTCTTATTTCTTGCTAGAGTACAATTTTTCTTAACACGAATAATACTACACCTTTTCGTTAGGCTCCCTTTGATAAAAATTTTAGTGTTCTACTTCCCCCTTGTGGTGAAAATTAGGATTTTTTTACTATTTCTGAAATCTAAAGGTTGACGGAGAAGAGCAAAGACGGATTTATGCCCAGCATCAAGTTTAAATACAAATCGGCAAATTAAGCCAATCATTTCATTGATTTCTCTATAACACCCAAATTCAGATCTTTTTAAAATACCTTATGGTTGGCAGAATTTGTTCCTTTTCATCCCGATATGTGGAATTATCTAGATGCAGACAAAAACAACTGATGGGAGGGACCAATTATTTTTTCAAACAACATTAAATTGTTAATTCTTTAATGTGCCTGAGTATAGAAATTCAATACATCAGAATAATGCAATCGTTACTGTTAAATACAGAGAATTCGTGGTTGGCTTCTCAACACATATTTTGTAAATATTGCACTAGTTAATGGATAACTGTCACTAGAATAAAAAAAAAAAGCCCAGTTTAGTCAAAACTTCACTATACAATCTGAAGTCTACAGTTGTAGAGTTGACTTCTCAATGGTGCCAGATTAAGTGCCATCACAGCAATAAATATCAGTCATTCATCAGAATGTATTTTGGGTTGAATTACTAGGGTTATGAGTGCAGTGTTAAGACTGACAACTTAAAATATAAAACCCTCAATCTAAGAAAAAAAGGAAGAAATGACAATTTCAACAACTATGTCTGCATTCATGCTGCATTCAAGTTGTCAACTCTTATATGGTGTCTGGGTGACAATCTCAGAAGCATTGATTATATGGGCCAAATGATGAGCCACACAGGAGTCTGATTAGTGAAGGTGAACTGGTTAGAATAGTCAATCTCAATCCAAGCAAAACTAGGAGAAACAACAATGGACTCAACCTTCAAAGAATTCTAGTTTCCTTTATCTCTAAGATTATTAAGCAATGATATTTGTTAAATATTAGCTATATTCAGGATGCCGAGCTAATGAGATACTGAGAACTCATCTTGTCCTTACCAGCTCAAATGTCAGTGTATCTCTGAAGCCAGACAGAATTAATTCTTCCTCTTTACTGCTAAGATAGTGCTTTATTCCTACAATTAAGAATGCTCTTCACACATTATTTTATAACTACTGTGTGCCCACCTGTCTTCCTCACCCAGGTTCTGAACTCTTTGAGATGAGGAACCGCATCTTAATCATGTAGAACTACTAACATCTAGCATAGTGCCTAGCACATAGTAGATGCTCAGTAAGTTTTTCCTAACCGAATTGAATAAAAAGCATGAAGTGTATGATACAAAGAAGTTGAAAGTATCAGGGGCGCCTGGGTGGCTCAGTGGGTTAAAGCCTCTGCCTTCGGCTCAGGTCATGACCCCAGGGTCCCGGGATCGAGACCCGCATGGGGCTCTCTGCTTAGCAGGGAGCCTGCTTCCCCCCCTCTCTCTGCCTGCCTCTCTGCCTACTTGTGATCTCTCTCTCTCTCTGTCAAATAAATAAATAAAATCTTAAAAAAAAAAAAAAAGAAGTTGAAAGTATCATCACTGTCCTCAATTAGTTTATGGTTTATCTGCATAGGTTCCGTAAGTCCATATTGACTGGTGAGGTCTTTGTATGATTGTAAAAAGTGTAAGAAAGTGTGTGTGATCTCTTCTGCGGTTAAAGAGAACTAAGGGAGGGTGTTTTGTTTGCTAAATGCCCTTTCAATCAGCTCTTCCACTAGCCCTTTCTTGAAGACACAGAACTTGCTCTGTAGAGAAGTGAAACTGGGCCCCTTTTCTTGATCAGTGCTATTTCTTTTCTCCACAATAGCTGTATGGGCCTCAGTTAAGACTGCCCATGGGCAGAAGTGGAAAGTGGTCAGTAACATATGTTTTTTTGTTTTTTTATTAAAGATTTTATTTATTTATTTGACAGAGAGAGACAGTGAGAGAGGGAACACAAGCGGGGGAGTGGAAGAGGGAGAAGCAGGCTTCCTGCTGAGCAGGGAGCCCCATGTGGAGCTCGATCCCAGGACCCTGGATCATGACCTGAGCCGAAGGCAGATGCTTAATGACTGAGCCACCCAGGTGCCCCAGTAACGTATGTTTTTAAGCATATGAGGAAGAGACCCCAATGGTCTATGTTAACTACAAATCCACCAAAATAAAATTGATTCCATTGTGCTATAAATTTCCCTAACCATTTTAAAATGCAATATCCCCTTGGAGGGGCAGCCCACCCAATTCCTGGCATCTTGGTGTGTGTTGATGTTGATTAGACTACCTACCATCTGTTCTAACAAGAACTGAGAAAGAGTGTGAGGATGCTGGGTACTTAATAAGGGAAAGGAAGTGCTGAGGGGTGAGAATGAAAATAAATGCTCTGACAGTGAATCGAGGAAGCCCTACCATTCTAGACCCCTACGTTCTTGGGCTACCTGGGGACCCATCCAGCTGGCCTCCCTGTATATTTTCTGCTATCACCTATCCACTCACAGATTATTACTATGATGCCTTCCCTTCAAAGTCTTGATGTGTCTTTAGGTTCGAAATGAGTGAAAACACGTCGGTCCAAAACATATGGGATACCGCAAAGGCAGTCCTAATGGGGAAATACATATCCATCCAAGCCTCTCTTAAAAAATTAGAAAAATCCCAAATGCACAAGCTAACCCTACACCTAAAGGAGCTGGAGAAAGAACAGCAAATAAAACCCAAACCAAGCAGAAGAGAAATAATAAAGATTAGAGCAGAGATCAATGAAATAGAAACCAGAAAAAACAGTAGAACAGATCAATGAAACTAGAAGCTTGTTCTTTGAACAAATAAGATCGATAAACCACTTGCCAACTACAGCAACTATATGCCAACAAATTAAGCAACCTGGAAGAAATGAATACATTCCTGGAAACTTATAAACTACCAAGACTGAAACCGGAAGAAATAGACAACCTGAATAGACCAATAACCAGTAACAAAATTGAAGCAATAATCAAAAACCTCCCAAAAAACAAAAGTCCAGGGCCAGATGGCTTCCCAGGGGAATTCTACCAAACATTTAAAGAAGAAATAATACCTATTCTATTGAAGCTGTTCCAAAAAATAGAAACAGAAGGAAAACTTCCAAACTCCTTCTATGAGGCCAGTATTACCCTGATCCCAAAACCAGATAAAGACCTCATCAAAAAGGAGAATTACAGACTAATATCCCTGATGAACATGGATGCCAAAATACTCAACAAGATCCTAGCTAATACGATTCGACAGTACATTACGAGGATTATTCACCACAACCAATTGGGTTTTATGCCTGGGATGCAAGGGTGGGTCAACACTGATAAGTCAATCAACATGACAGAGCACAGCAATAAAAGAAAAGACAAGAACCATATGATCCTCTCAACTGATGCAGAAAAAGCATTTGACACTTCATCCCAAAACTAGACAAAGACCCCACTGAAAAGAAGAATTATACACCAATATCCTTGATGAACACGGATGTAAAAATTCTCACCAAAATACTAGCCAATAGGATCCAACAGTACATTAAAAGCATTATTCACTACAACCAAGCGGGATTTATTTCTGGGCTGCAAGTTTGTTTCAACATCCGCAAATCAATCAATGTGATACAGTACATTAATAAAAGAACAAGAACCATATGATACTATCGATTGATGCTGAAAAAGCATTTGACAAAGTACAGCATTCTTTCTTGATCAAAACTCTTCACAGTGTAGGCATAGAGGGTACATTCCTCAATATCATCAAAGCCATCTATGAAAAATCCACAGCGAATATCATTCTCAATGGGGAAAAACTGAGAGCTTTTCCCCTAAGATCAGGAACACAGCAGGGATGTCCACTATCTCCACTGCTATTCAACATAGTACTAGAAGTCCTAGCCTCAGCAACCAGACAACAAAAAGAAATAAAAGGCATCCAAATTGGCAAAGAAGAAGTCAAACTCTCACTCTTTGCAGATGTTATGACACTTTATGTGGAAAACCCAAGACTCCACTCCAAGACTGCTAGAACTCATCCAGGAATTCAGTAAAGTGTCAG